>OY720430.1:47569291-48769291 GCA_963082735.1 Pocota personata | reverse complement strand
CGGAGAGAATCCTGCTTTGTCCTTCCGTTTTTTTTTTTTTTTTTTTTTTTTATCTTTTTTTGGCGTGCATTCTTGTTTATTTCGTTTTCGAGTAGATTGAAAAACTTTACAAAGACGAAACGGGACAACGAGAATAAACTTGGATTTTATTTTATCTTATTACATTTTTCGGGTGATAAGGAATAAAACAAAATTTTTTTATAAAATGGCGTGCTTCGGATGGTTATTGGATGGTTTCCTTTTTTTTTTCTCCTGTTTTGCTACAACTTTCTTCCAGAGAATCGGGGGGCGAATGTGCAACACTGTGTCACGTTTAGTACTTCTTTACTGTGGCACGTTGCAATTGTAAAATCTGACGTTGCCAGCTATACATTTGTATTTATGTATGTAGTCATCCTGCACTATGTGTACAGAACTATTGCACGGGATAAAGGATACAGAATATAGGATGTGTGTGCGTAGATGTGTGTACGTGTCTCTTTATGTAGTGTAAAAATATTCTTTGGCATTAAAAATATATTATTTTTTTTTTCTTTGTATTTTCATCGTTTCATCCAATTCATACATATATTCGTCTCCCTGTAGTGTGGGTGGGATTTTTGGGTGGATGACTGCACTTGGGAAGAAAGGAGTCGCATATCGTGTGCCCTCATCTGGGCGCAATATGATTTTTATAGGTTTCCATGGTCATGTCTGATGCTACGGGACAATATATGTACATATGTACATGACCCGTGCATCGGTCCGTTGGTGGGTCGTTGGGTCGCCTGTGTAAGGTTTCATTCGCCAACAGTTGCCACATTTATATGGGCCAAGGGGATATAAAGTGGAAAAGTTGATTTGGACATAAATGAAAATTTACTACAGTTTTCTGTGTCATTTTCGGTTTTGAGGTTGCGTTTTTCTTTTCTCTGGTATTTATTGGGATTTTGGAGAAGGATATGAATGCATGGATACTTTGCGAGAAAGATTTTCACTTAAGTCAGTGTTCTGTGATATACTTTTTAGAGGACAAGGCGACCTGTCTAGGAAAAGAGAATTTTTGGCTTCCAAATTAGAGATGAGAACTATCACTACAACTGTCAAAATGTTAATCGAGTGAGTTTAATCCATCTTATACTATGCAATTTGGAAAATAAAGGGTGTCCCTAAATTCATGCAAGATTTTAAATTTGCGCCATCTGTGCGGTAAAGTGTGTAAGTGCCAACGAGAAAGAAAGATAGCGTGACAGCTGACAGTTCAGGGTTATTCAAAATGGAGTTCTTCACGAAAGAACAACGCGTTTTTATTGTTGAGCAATATTTTAGAAATGTTGAAGGTTTGGCAGCTACAGTTCGCAATTTTTCAAACAAATTCATCTGCAGGCTCATTTTCATTTTGATGGCTTGTTAATCGTCAAAATTGTTGAATTTTGGGTTCAGAAAATCCACAAGTTTGGTGCCAATTTTGGGCTGGAGGCATCATTCTTCTTTGAAAATGCGGCTGGTCAGGTAATAACAATTAATGCTGCTCGCTATCGTGACATGATAATCCAGTTTTTTTGTGCCTAAATTGCAAGATATAGATGTGGACGACATGTGGTTTCAACAAGACGGTGCCACATGCCATACAGACCGCGAAACAATTCAATTACTGCATGTGCCATTTCCTGGTCGTGTAATTTTCGGTTTTGGTGATCAGAATTAGCCGCCCAGATCATGCGATTTAATGCAGTTGGACTTATTTCTTTGGGGTTTTTTGAAGTCTAAGGTTTATGCCAACAAGCCTACGACCACCCACGCCTTGGAGGAGCAAATTGAGGGCTGTATTAACGGAATTCAGCCATATTTATGCAAACATATGTGCCAGCAAAGCCATGGAGGCCATTTACCTGATATACTATTCCATACATAACCCTATACTGTATAGTTTATGAGTCAATAAAACATTTCGATACCATTTTTAATTAAAAACCTATTTTTTTTTTATCAAAATTACTTCTTGAGTGAATTTTGGGACACCCTTTACTTTGCATACAACGTATCCATTCCAAACACAGTTTTCGAATAAAATGTCTACAGACTGAAATTTCCAAATTATCATTCACTTCCTCACTGTAAATCTGCGGCCCCACTGCAATCTGTTTGCCTGGAGGGTTGTGGGTAGCGAGGCGCCAAGCCACCATCGAGGCAAGTTTCTATCACAGGCAGTGCACGCGTTCGGCAACATGATGCTATAGCGTAGCAACTAATCGACTTTTTAGTTGCAGGTCAATTTCTTCTGCTGATTTAGGCAATTTGATTAGTTGCTAAGCAATACTCGTATGTTGTCGAATACACGCAGTGTCACAACGTCGACAGCACTGCTCACTCGTATTTATCTAGACAGCCCAGCGAGTCGCCAGGCGAGGTTTGATGATTTCAGCTATCCTGCTGAGAGAAATTGTCATGTTTATGAATGAAAGTGAGAATTTTGTTGTTTTTCTAAAGCGACACTGATATATCCATTTTTTGTGCTGGTACTGAAGTTTCATCAGAACAACGAATTGTTTATAAATCATAGTAAAATTTCTTTTCTACACTTGTAGTTAGTTACATAAATAGATCAGTGATTTCGATCTCTATCTACTCCTGGAACCATCCATTAATGTTTGATTGCAATACCCTGTCTCCGAGCATGCCTGCCAATAATGCAGTATCCGGTGATGACGTTTGTGCATTTGGAGATGTTATCTTTATAGTGCTTTAGCAGTACCTTTGACTTGTTAAAGTTGATCATAGTAGCCTTGCAGTGACAGCTATTAAAATGGTTTACACAAGACACATATTGTAATTGTGAGTCGCAAACCGCAAGTAGTAGAAGAAGCTTTAACTCCCTTGACGAAACTACTACCAATTTGGATGCGTTCGCAAATAAAGCACACGAATTAAAAATGCAATTTTTATATGTATTTTTATATTTCTTCTCATCAAAAAAATTGGCTGAATGTTCTAAATTAGGCAGGTTTGTACTTCGTACTTTTGGAAAGTCAATTGTACCATCCCTGTTCATCAAAATTTGTATTTCTTAAATTTTTCTTAAATTCAGTTTATTTCATTGAATCGGAAGTTTTACCAAAAGGAAATCGGAAGTTTTACCAAAAGGTAAAAAAGAACGTGTTATGCCAAAAAGACCCGAACAGAGACCTGTAGAGACGAACAAGGAAACCTTGTAGTAGAGTCACAGTCGGTGCTGAGGACATGGAGAAACCATTTCTGCAGACTGCTAAACGGCGAAGACGACACAAATTCTGCTGTCAGGCAGAATGAACCATTCAACCTGGACGATGAAAGCCAAGATTTCCGTCCACCTGACCAAAATGAAGTGAGGATAGCAATATCTAAGCTTAAATCCAATAAGGCTGCAGGACCGGACGGCTTAACTGCCGAGCTGATTAAGGCGGCGGGAGATGACCTGGTGGAGAGCATACACCAACTCGTCTCCAAGATTTGGTCAGAAGAAAGTATGCCTGATGAATGGAACCTCAGCATCGTTTGCCTGATCCACAAGAAAGGAGACCCTCTAAACTGCGCCAACTACAGAGGCATCAGTCTCCTGAATATTGCGTATAAGATCATGTCTGCTGTACTGTGTGAACGCCTGAAACCATTCGTCAACGATCTGATAAGTCCCTATCAGTGCGGTTTTAGGCCCGGTAAGTCCACGACCGATCAAATATTCACACTACGGCAGATCCTGGAGAAAACCCAATAAGTCCAGATCGATACTCTTCATCTTTTTATCGATTTTAAGGCCGCATATGACAGCATTGCAGCATATGAGACGAGCTATACAGAGCCATGTCTAGTTTTGGCATCCCTACCAAACTTGTCAGATTGTGCAGAATGACGATGGAGAACGCTCGCTGCTCCATAAGGGTTGGAAACAATCTCACCGAGACCTTTGATGTCAAAAAAGGATTTAGACAAGATGGCGCGCTGTCATGTGACTTCTTCAACATCATTCTTGAGAAAATTGTGCGAAACTCGCAAGCCAACATCAGGGGCATAATTTTCCAAAAGTCTGTGCAACTTCTTGCATACGCTGATGACATTGACATTATTGGCAGAACACAGCGAGCTGCCACTGGTGCGTTTGCAAGTATTAGTGCAGAAGCGGCAAAAATAGGTTTAGTGGTGAATGAAGGTAAAACAAAATATATGCTGTCAACAAGAAGGGACATACAACATCGACGAATCGGACAGAACGTCACGATAGATAGCTACAATTTTGAGGTAGTTAGGGACTTTGTCTACCTCGGCTCCGCTGTAAACTCTGATAATGACACTTCAGCAGAAATCAAACGAAGAATAACACTTGCCAACCGCTGTTTCTTTAGCCTAAGACGGCAATTGATTAGTAAGGCCTTGTCAAGAAACACGAAGGAGACTCTATATAAGACCCTAATCATCCCTGTCCTGCTCTATGGCGCAGAAGCACGGACCCTAGCAAAAGCGGATGAAGATCTTCTTGGTCGTTACGAACGCAAAATTCTTCGAGTGATTTTTGGTCCCGTTTGCGTTGACGGGCTTTGGAGGAGAAGATTTAGCAGCGAGCTGTACAGCGACATCGACCTGGTCAATAAAGTGCGCATCAGTCGTCTATGATAGCTAGGACATGTAGAGCGAATGGACACCAACGCTTCGGCACGAGTAGTCTTCGATTCCAACCCGGAGGGACAACGCAGTAGAGGAAGACCTCGCCTTAGGTGGCGCACTAGTGGAAGGGGACCTCAACCAACTTGGAGTGCGCAACTGGAGGCAGTTAGCCAAAGATCGCGCTAACTGGAGAGGCGTATTGGTTGAGGCCCAGGTCCACCCCGGACTGTAGCGCCACCTAAAGTAAGTAAGTAAGTTTGTTGAATGAGCTGAGTAGGTAGGTTCGGAGTTCTTGAAAATGTCCTACCTTACCCCGAGACTAATGGTGGAAATCTTTTTTGAGTAAAAAAAAAAAAAAATATTTTGACTAAAATTTTAGGCCTTCGAATTCTATATAATATAGATGCCGATTTTGTTTAAAAAATAAAAGCTTGCCAGGCTTTACCGTGAAGTTAAAATAAATCTATTATGAGTATTTGTTCTTAAGTGCGAATATCCTGAAAAGGTTATGTCATGAAGCCCCACTGATCTTCGTGCAGAGTTCTATTTAATATGTACATATATATTCCCCGCCTTCTGAATGAATGAATGAACAAAATCATTCTATAGTTGAAATCATTAAGTTACTTACTATCGATAGACGAATTCATTCGATAATCCCAACAGTAGTAGAAATGCATATATTCAAAACATCTAACTGATTGGCTTAATTTGTGTATTTGCCAACAAACCGAGACAACCTAAGGATTTTCTCTGTGTATGAGGTTTGGTTGACAATTTTTGAATTTAAGTCGTGGTTTACGGTTTATGAATTATATATTGATTTATCTGTATCATACATATCTAAGTATTAACGACTTATGAAAACATCAAAACTAAAAACTGAATTTCAACAAAAACCCGCTCACAGAATATACAACATTCAAATGCAAATTGTGAATGGAGTATTTACAATTTTCCCACCATTTGCAATAAAATTCATCCGAAAGAACTTATTTTTTGTTTTCAATTCTGGGTATCTGATAGATTTAAAAACTTCAAATGCAATTGAGGTAAAATCAAAACAGACAAATCGATTTGAAATCAATACCAAATCAAATTGTATATGATTCGCAAGCTCTGTTTACTCTGTTTCGATTACGCCAATTTACTGAATTATGAGAATGGGATTATTCTGCCTTTGATATGTGATATTGATGTGTATTCAAAAGTACATGCATATAGACTGTACGCTACTAATACATTAAGAATACACCGATGCATATGTAGTGAATTATTTGGTGTGAATGGGTCAACTTCAATACAATTGTCCTCCACCTGTCCTTTTGACCGTAGACTGGTAAAAATCGGTAACTGTATCAAGTTGAAGCATTTAAATTAGTAAGATGCTCACACCTCCCGCTCACTACTCTTTGGGGCAATATTTTAATACATTGTAAGTATATTGTCATCAGTGTTAAATTAGCACTACAAGTTTCAAATTTCAAAGAGCAATAATCGTCACTCACTTTGGCGGATACGTAAACTTTATATGCCATTTTTCTTCTTCTATGTGGGTATAAGCTTAATAAATTCGAAAACCACACAACAGAAATATGCCGGATCACCAAAATATAAAATCCGCAGGATAATACAAAATAAAATGCACGATTGGATCCCATATATTTGCAGCTATATGTTGTTAATCATTTTTCATAATTTTCAAATATTCCATCAAAGTCGTTTTAAGAAAACCTAATTTTTTCTCAAAGTCGTCCGACTTTGCCTCAAATTGTGACCCCACAAATCGCAGATATGAAGTTTGAGGTAAATCCGTTCAGTTGTTCACCATACATACAGACAGACCGAAATGAGAGACCAACTTTATTGAGTTTCTCTGTCATGGAAACCAATACTTGCCCTAAAACTCTAAGTCACTCAACATAATGGAATAGGCAAGCACAAATAAAGCCCTAAGTCCACGGTAAGAACAGTGTTTTTCCTTAATTTATTTCTCAACAAAATTGCTTATAGGAGGGACGGCAGCTAAGTTCGCTGCCTGAGATACTCAACAATGAGTCATCTTCTAACTAAAGAAATTTCCGAAGACATCTCATCGACTCTTCAGGATTCTGGGCCTTCGCATACCATGGTCACAAAATGGGCTCCTGTATCAGTGGTCACTGAAGAAAACGTCGGAAATGTTGAAAAATTATTTCTGGCCGACCAAAGAATAAAAATGTGGCAAATAGCGGCCGAGTTGCACATCAGCAAAGAACCGAAAATGCTCACTCCGTTCGACAAGCAACAACGACTCGCTGCAAAGATTTTTTGGAGTTAGTCGGAGACAATCTCGACTAAATTTGCATTCGAATCAAAACTGTAGATGAGACTTGGGTTCAGCAATACTATCGGGAGTCCAAACAAGAGTCTATGCAATGGGTTGAACAAGGGGAGAGGCCGCCGAAGGAATTCAAGGTGGAAAAGTCGGCTTCGAAGCTTATGGCATCTGTTTTTTTGGATCAGCAAAGGTGTTTTGCTGATTGATTACCTGCCAAAGGGGACTACGATGAATGGTCAATATTACGCAAATGAAGCGGTCGTATGGAAGCGAAGTGGAAAACTCAGGCACGGAAAATTGTTTTTGCAGGATAACGCACCTGTTCACACGGTGCGGGTTTCGAGACAGGCGTTAAAAGACCCAGTTTTTTCAACGATAGACCATCCACCCTACAGCCCAGACTTGGCCCTCGAGCGACTTTTTCCTTTTTTCCAATTTGAAAAAGGTGTTGGATGAGAACGAGGTCAAGGCGGC
This sequence comes from Pocota personata, assembly GCA_963082735.1. Classification (NCBI taxonomy): domain Eukaryota; kingdom Metazoa; phylum Arthropoda; class Insecta; order Diptera; family Syrphidae; genus Pocota; species Pocota personata. The sequence goes on along the minus strand of OY720430.1, from coordinate 48,761,880 downwards.
CGTAGAAAGCCATTTTGAAGGCAAAAAAAAAGAATATTTTTTCGGTGGTATTAAGGCTGTATGCTCGATATGAGAAATGCATTTCACTCGAGGGAGATTATATTGAGAAATAAATTTTTTTAATAGAATCAAGTCTTTCACCTTAGGCCGCGAACTTATCAGTCGCCCCATCGTATTCGTCTGTGTGAAATAGATTTGAGGCTATCGACATCCGAAACATACGAGTAACTTTCCGACTCCACATATTCTACCGGAACCGTGCTGCAGAAGATTTATTTTTGGGTGGCGTATAAATCGCTCAAGAAGTCCTAATTGATAAAAATAATTTCACGCATATAAAAATCAGTATCCGTTGATACGAGTATATTTAGCAAAATACCCCACAAAATAGAAGATGTACCTATAGGTACTCATACTCGTACTTTGCATTAGTTAAATCGGTAGTAACACGCACCCAGTGTTTACAGAAAATGCGGTCGCCCTATACATACGAGTATACATAATTCTGCTATTGCTATATCCTTTTTATCGTAGTGCTTCCGCACTCACGTAGATATCACACAAGGCATGTTGAGAACAATACTCAAGTTCTGGTCTAACTTGTGCTTTGTATTGGAAAAGGAGCTGTTGCATTGTAAAGTATGCCTTTGCTCTAAATAGGTACTTCAACTTCATGGATGCCAATCTTGTGTTCGAGCTATGATACACAAGAGTTGACTGTGACATGGTTTCCTTGGGATGGATAATTTGGTCATTTGAGGCTGTGGTACAGTAGAAGAGATTTTTTTTTTTGGGAAATGTGGTTTGCTTTTCCACGCTGCAAGATTTCCTGCAGATCCTCATCTCCGACAATGTGATATATTTGCATTGGCGGGTATGCTGTTAGAGCAAGATGAAATTAGTGTGCCGTCAACGGCAAAACTTAAGATCTTGTTGTTTGTTGACTCTAGAAGGTTGCACCCTGTGTACTACCCACTATCCCAAACAATCCGTAACTTCAGAACATCTTCTCTGCAACGCATCTAAGTAAGAATTCAAGTTGAAGGAACTCAAACTTCTTCTGCATATTACGAGTATATACCAGCATCAAAATGCCAAATAAAATGTACAATTAACTTAAGACCTATAAGCGATTTCAAAATAACATCACCCTTAAAGGAATGGATTTTGCAAACAAAACCAACCTTGCATATAATTCGCTTGGTGAACTCACTAAATAAACTCGTGAGTAAGCAATAAACTTTTACGATTTCTCCGCGATACATAAAGTTGGACTCCAAGTGAAGTTTACCAACGTTTTCAGAACTTTTTCATCCTCCAGATCGCAGGTAAAAGCCATTACAGGAAGCTTTTTTTCCACCAATCCAACCGAATCACATGAAGGCAAACATTAAAACGCTTGTGCATAAGCAAAAACCCCTTTAGCCTGCAATCCAGCACGTCATTTCGCCAAGAAGAACAACGGCGACGACGACAATGACGACGTCATAGCCGTTAACTTTCGACCATTACAATTGTTATGTATGAGCGCCAACACCATCACAGAACAACACAATATCCTTTGGCAGGCAACAAGTTCACATGGAGATGCAGTAGAGGTGCTGTGTGTACCTGCCTTCCTCCAAATAGGTTGTGAATGCTGGCCTTAAGTGCTCTCGGTGATAGTATTCCGTGGGAAACACACTATCTGCACACACCACAGGTCGATGCCAATGGAGATTCACCAGACCCATTCATGTAAAGCTGCTTCGGTTAAAGGTGGCTCCAATGGACTCAGGTCCGAGTTTGGTAAACAGAATAATAACAGGTGTCTTATTAGCATATAAATGAAATTGGAATAGTTATAACAATTGCCACCGTTCTCTGGTGCAGCATCCTCCAACCAACAGATGGTGATGATGATTAAGTTCGTTCCAAGTCGTTGTATAACTAACTCTAAGCAACAAGCTGTCAATTCGAATAGTGCAACAATGATGATGTTCAGCTTTTATGTTTATTATCTCTTCGTTGATCTCTCAGAGTATTGGATAATCGAAAACCGTTAAAGACATCATACAGACTGATGTAGAATTTAATTTAAGTGTTTCGTGTCATTTCTTCTGTAGAATGAAAAGCAGGTCAACCCTAAGGCAGATTTTGCTATCAAAGCAAAATTGTCCTCAGATAATTCACAATTTGAAATGAGAATGCTCATTCGTAGCTTGCAGGTAAATGAATTGATTTAGAAGGAATGACATTTTAAATCTTTTCCTTATTTCAGAATGTAAAAAAAGAAATTTTACGAACTCAATTTGTGTCTGCTAGAAGAAGACTGAGGGGGATATGTAGTCGTACATATGTATGCAGATGATTTCAAAGAAATAAATGCCGATTAAAAAAATAATCCCTATTTGCAACAAATGAGGTTAACTTAAGGTATGAGGTAGCTTAGGATAGGAAATATGTATAACAGTACATACATATGTTAACTTGAGAAATGAAGGGGGTGAAGTTGGTCGTACGTACTTGCTCCATATATGCTGTTCGTTCATAAATTGTTCAAAATTCAAATTTAGAAAAATTCGATTAGAATCAAATAATTGGTGCTTTCGTAAAATGTAAGTCAGCAGTTTTTATCAGATCTGTCAATAAGTAAATCAGTATAAAGTCTTCGGCGTTAAAAACTCGAACAGCTCATGCGTTGAAGTAAGTATTTAACATTTGGGGGCTAGAAGTTTATTTTGACTCAAACCACTTATACTGTCTTAATTCTTTAAAGGTATATTGCAATTTTATGAGTGAGGTATGCTTGCAAAGTCAGTTATCACCCTGTAGTTTCATGCATTTGTAGTTTTAACGTGGCTTCTATCTTAAAAATGGTTATGGGTAGGTACATACTGTTTTCGGAAATTTTAATTAAAAAAAAGAAGATACATATGTGTACATGTTGAAAATTTTGGATGAAAAATTGATGCAAAATTTTGAAAAAGCATGTAAAATATGAAAATTTCATTATGAAAACATGGGTCAAGCATTCATTCGAATTTTGAAATTCCAAATATTGGAGATTTTAAGGCTACTTTAGTACTCTATCTTTTTTTGTTCCTCGTACAACGCAAAACTGACTGCCTTTTCAATCAGAAATGTAAACTCTTATAGGAAAGTCAATTGGCATTCAAAATGCATTTCACATTATCCCTATTACGTTCCGAAGATTGATCGCCTGAATTGGGATCTAGGTACGAGTATACTTGCTTTGATAGAAATAAGTAAAAAGTGGAGTAGAATTAGTAACCGTATATATTTATTGCAAGTCGATAATTCTTTAGACTCTGAAGTAACAAAATGTAAACGCTAATTTTATTTATGATCAGTTAAATAATTAAACTACCAGCAAAATATGGTAGCTAATAAAAAAAAGGAAAACAAAACTAACCAGCAGACAAATATTATCTGCATGGTGGCCGTGGAGTAGTGGTAACATCAACGCTTGTCACGCTCTTGGTTCACGGTTCAAATCCTGATCTCAACAATCATTTAATTATTTCATCTGAAATAAATAAAAAAGTCGATCAATTGCGAAAGCTTAATCAACTCTACTGCGAAGGCATAACACTGGCAGTAGTGTGGTCATATGGCTTAAATGCAACTTGATCGTGATGATGACATCAGGTAGAGGGGAAAAAATACTGTGAATCATGAGCAACGACAAAAAAAGCAAAAACAAACAAGCTCCCCAGTTATCTGGACGCCACCCTTGGAGTTTACTGAAACTTAATATCACCTAAGTTTCAAACCCACTATCCCAGTCTTTCTTTCTCTCTCTCAATTTCTACAAACGCCCGTGCCCTGAAATAATTTGATGGTATTCATAAAAAAAAATGGAATTAATTTTTCTAACAGCAAAAAATAATTTTTTGATCTGCAAAAAATAAAAGAAACAAAATCAGCAGAAAAAGAAAATGATTAACAAGAAATATAAAAGATGAGCTGGAAAAATGTTCTAAATAAAAAAGAATTATTTGATTATCAGAAACAGTTGTTATTAGAGGTACAACTAGGGCGATTGCTAATATATGAAAATAATTACTTTACTGCTGAAATTTTATTTTCTGCTAGTTAAAAAAAATCTCTGCTGATTAAATAATTTATTTTGCTGAAAGTATAATTATTCAAATAGTCTAGAAACGTAGATTGCTGATATCTACTTTTTTTGCTCATCAAAAAATTATATTCTGCTGATAAAAACTTATTGTTTGCTGAGAATAAAATTGTTTAGTTATTTTTTTGTTTTTGTTGCTAATCATCTACTTTATTTGCTGATTGTTTTTATTTTCTGCAGATCAATAAAATATTGTTCGATGAATAAAGAATTATAAATTTTCTAATTTTATTTTGTTAGTCAAAAAACTATCGATTAAGTGGTAGCAAAACATAAATATAGGTTAGGTAGTCGCAGGACAAACATTAAATATTGGTTAATGAAAAACAATTACGGAAAGCCTTAGGTCTTTTGAATGAAAAATGTTCTTTTTATAGCTTTTATTAAAGCATGGATAATATGGGAAAGAGGTTAGTCATTTTATTTAAAAAAATATAGCAAAATGTATCAAAATGATAAAATTTTCAAAGCATTGCAGCAAACGCTAGAAACGTAAAAAAAATAAAATATTTGCTACGATTATAGCGCACTTTAAGTCAGCAACCTTAAGGATATACAAAATTGTCCACCGTTTCAAAATCGATGCAAACCTTGTACGAGCATTTTACTAATTTGAAAAGATATAAATAAATAAACATATCTGTACCCGTTTAGTACGCTTTTCGATTGAATGGGACGGTCATATGTAACCTATTGGTAGACCTGGGTAACATAAAATTACAAATTTTGTTATTAGATAATTTTTAAATAGTTAAAAATATGAAAATATTTTTTGTTCGTTGTTAATAGTTCAGGTATCAACTTCCGTGGGTTTTATATCGCTTTGGTAATGTACGAGTATTATGGCAACTTGCAAGGACCAATCTTACAAGGAGCAATCTTGTCTTGGGCAACCAGCCAATGGCACTAATTTTCTCCATAAATTCGTACAAATTGTGTCGTGTGTAGATCGATAGTGATCTATGTCAGTAACAATGTCCGACCTTGTTCGTGAACTTAAATTTATTGATGTTCATAAAGGCCGTGGCCCCGATGGCATTCCACTATTAAAGTCTGCTATAATTGAGCATCAGCATGGTTTCATCAAGGGTAGATCTACAACTACTAACCTTGCTGATTATACTTTTGACATTTTTCTAGAAATTGAAAAAGGGAACCAGGTTGATGCGATCTACACTGACTTCAGCAAAGCTTTCGACAAAGTTGACCACGGCCTACCTGTATTTAAATTAAAAAAAGTATGGCATACACGCTAATTTATTAAAGTGGATTGTCAAAAAGAACTTATTGTGTCAGGTTTTGTGATGTCATTTCTCGTCAAATTTATGTCACCTCAGGGGTACCTCAAGGTAGCCATCTTGGCCCCCTCTTATTTCTACTATTTATTAATGACTTGCCCTTATTATTCAGAGGGTGCAGATATTTCCCATATGCCAATAACCTTAAGCTTTTCCACAGTGTGAACAATATACTTGACGGACTCTCATTGCAGCAATGTTTTAACACTCTTGTATGCTGGTGTAAATTGAACAGTATGATGCTAAATGTGGAAAAGTGCAATATTATTTCATTCTTAAGGAAAAAAAAGTGCAATCAATTTTGACTATACCATTACTGGACAAAAGTTTTTTAGACAGGACTACATAAAAGACTTGGGAAAAAATTGGCAAAAAACTAACTTTTAAACTTTTGTGCATGCTAGGTTTTGTTAAACGAAGATTGAAAGAATTTAATGATCCTTACATCACTAAAGCGATCTATTGTTTCTTGGGTGGGCTTTTGTTAGAGTATTGTAGTGTTATATGGTCTGCGTTTTATGATATTGATGTTAAGAAACTTGAATCTGTCCAAAAGCAATTTTTGTTGGCTGCCTTGAGAGGTAATGAGTGGAGCTCTAACTGTTTTTTGTTGCCTCATTACATGTGTAGTCTTGTTAATCGTAGAGAATTGTCTGAGGCTTTATTTGCTGGAAATATTGACTTAGTTTTTTTGTGTTCCAAAGTATCTGTAAATACAAATGCACTTTAAGACATACCAGATTTTTAAAGGAAAGAAACTCAATGCTCAATGATTTTTTAACAAATACTTTGGCTTGTTTAATTTAAACATTACCAGGGAGAGATAGAAAAATAAAATCTTGATGGTTGAATACTGCTCATGACTATTGCTTTTAATTGTTTTTTTTTAATTTGTTTTTATTCTTAAAGATTGCAAAAATAATAACTATATTAACTTTATATTCATTTATTTATATTATTGTCACACTTACATATATATTTTATTTATCTATTTATAATAATTATAATTGATACTTTATCTTGTTTTGGCAAAAAAATAAACTAAACTATATACAAATGCTCTTACGTACATATTGGATTGTGTGGGACTCTCCGCATAATATCTGTAAGATTGGTCCAACAGATTTTCATGTGTGTAGCTGCTTTGAAACTCTTTCAAGTTTAAAGGTTCCGTAGTACCAGAATTGTATTCAACTTTCTTGGGCTTATTGGGAATTCTTAATATTTTCTGAAAGATTGGTGGTGAACGACAATGAATACTGGTCATAGATTTAAGTTGCTAACCTGTAAGCCAACAGTTTCGGTATAAGACCTTGGGTACATTTTTAAAAACATTGGCGATAGCTTTACATAACATTATTTATACGCAAAGCTTTATGAAGAGTTTTTATTTGCAGACTCCGTCTTGTTGAGGAGTTCCTCTATTGACAAATATTTGGTGAAACAGCTGTCTCACTTTCCGAATAAATAGAAACAGTTTCCCTCTATTTTTTTTTTAAATTTGCTTAAGGACCAATTTTATGATTAACTTTTTAAAAGAAGCAGCACCTCGCTTTATACCCTGCCCATAAGCATTACTTTTCTCTGTAGATAGTCAATTATTTGATGGCTTTCATTTTTCTATCTTACCTTTTAGACTCCTTCTTTTTTGGCTAAAAAAAAGGTTCAAATCCTCTTGCAGGTATCGGGCTAGACAAAATATAACACGTTTTGATTTTTCAGGCATATTCCATCTTCCATCTCAACCACCACTCCACGCTAAGGTAACAATATCGTCCAATTCTCTTTTCATCGTTTGTGCCCCTAAGCGTTTTTTGCCAAAAAGCTAATACCTCTGTGACGAGTGTATTTTAATGATTCACAAAGTGGTAGCACGAACGGGAAAAAAAAGAGTTTCTTTGTCTCCTGGTTTTCTTTTCCTCTACTTTCTTTTTTTTTTGAGGAAAGAAAAGTATACCCTTTACAGAGTCAACAGTACTTAAGTTGGGGCTGAGTATTTTCCTTTATTTTTCGTTTTTAAATTTCGTGTATTTCCTTGCCCCAGGGGGTGTTGTCGGTTACGGCAAAGCTTACGCGTCACCCTCACTGTTGATTGAACCAAAGAAAATTCAATTTGGGTTATCCCTTTTTATTTGGAGAGCTTCGCGGGGTTCATATTTAGATGAAGCGCCCACTTCCTTTGGGATGTTAATTTTCTATCAATGCTGGAATTCGATTTGTGCGTCCCTATGGTCGGCTTTGAAATTTATCCCTAATTGAGTTTACAATAATTGAGGTAAGCAAAGGAACGTGGGGACGACAGAGAGTGAGAGGGTTATTTTTGAATTTGAATTAAATAACCTAAATGCAAACAATATACAATACACTGAGGAATGGATAGTTGTAAACCAGAAATCACAAAGACGTCGTCTAAAATGTTGTTCAAGTAGGTTCCTATGTATGTAAGAGCATGTATTTTAAAGGTTGCGGTAAGAGTGTTACTACTAAGGCACTCTTCCTTGTATACATGTGACAGACGAAGCGTCTGAAGTTCAATTCTGGTTGAATTACGGACTTTGTCTCTTGTATGGGTTATTTTCGGCAACTTAGGTTTATAAGGTCCTGTCAAGATTAAACTAGGATTTTGAAGGGAAGGGTTGTGAGGGATGGATTCATCCAATTTCCCAAACATCGTATCAACTAGTTGTCTGAAATTCCAAGTTAGGGCCTGCACTTTGGCGTAACTGCAATAGCCTTTGCGTGACAATCAGTTTGACTTTGGTTGGAAGTCTTAAGTTTCAATCATTCAAAGGGCTATACTGACTGCTGCAGCAGAGGTCGATAGGCCGCTGATGACTTACGAACTTAAAACTTCCTTTAATGCAAGGAATTATGCAAGACCGTTCTTATTGAACGCTTTGCAGCCAAGGGACTGTAAAAGAATTGAATATTTCTAAAAATAAATTCTTACTAAGTCCGTTAATAAGTAAAGTACCGTTATTCGAATTTCTATCGAAAACCTTAGTACGCGCTTAATTTTGAAGTATGAATAACAATTTTCAATTTTGCGTTGGGATATAGGCTCACAAACTCCAGATATGAAGTTTGAAGTGAATCAGACCAACCGTTCAGTCTGCAGTCCCAGGTACAAACAGACAGACAGAAGTGCGACACTCAATTTTTCGAGTTTCTACAGAGTCTTTCAATAGCCACCCCTGAACTTTGACAGCCGATTGTGGTTATGTTTGAAATGACAGCGCTGGCGTTCTGTGATGATGGTGCTCTGTGCTCTGTTATAGCTGTAACACATCGAAATTGAGAACATTTGTTATAAAAATGTATGCCTTGTTCGCCAAACGCAAATTGCCTTCAGCTAAGAAGCGCATTTTTGGTTTTGTAAATAATCAAAATTGTCAGATCTGAGACGATGGCTATCCACAACCGTTCTAGGAGCTCCTTTTACATCCAGAAAATGCACTGTTTGGTGGGGTTTTTGTCATTGGGTCATACATCTTCCGAAATGTGAGAGGCGAGGCGGTAACCGTCAACGGCGATAGGTGTTTTTTGCTGATGATATGAACATATCGCTATTGAGGTAAACGTTTCCAGGTCGCGTTATTTCGATATCTCAACTAGTTGCCACGATTGTGCGATTTAATGCTATGCCAATAAATCAGCAACGATTCACGACATCGAGAACAACGTCGTTCAATCCATTGCTGTAATCCAGCATTATTTATGTGGAACAGTTATCCAAAATTACTCGTAGGTTTCTCGGATCGCCTCTTGCAAACATACTTCACATAGAGCTCTTTTTATTTAATTTTAAGGATTTTGTGCCTTTATTAAAAAATTATTTTTTAAAATATAATTTCCAAATCCTGGAACACTTAGATTCGATATTAGGTCCATTGTACTACCAGGCAGAAACCCTTGTTTGGTGTAGTGGTTAAAGAGGCTTTTATTATTCTCGAGATCAAACATTGCCTTATAGGATCAAGTAAAAAGGAATCAAATATATGCAGGGTGTCCCAAATTGTTGCGTTCATATGAGTTTAAGGCTGTCAGATATTATGACTTATGAACGGGATTACTTATTGCATTGCTTTTTTGGAACGTGAATAAAATGTTATTTTTAGATTAGTAAAAATTGTCCAAATCGTCTCAATGGCCTGTGCGTAATATAATCTCAAACTAAAATTATTCAAAACAATTTAATGAATGAATTTGATAAATTGAATTTCATTTTCATAATTTATACCTAATTTCAATTACGTTACCCAAACTATGCTGATACCAGTTCGTTGAGCGTTAAATTAATGTTATAGATATTTTTTAACCTTTTCTCAATTTTTTTGTATACATAGCTACTTCGTAGAATACCGAACGGAACTGATATATATATAATATTGCCAACGCAAATGCTACATAAATTATATTGCCCCTTAACTAAATTGATGAAACATTAATAATAACCCAATCCACACTGATAAGCAATTGCTAAGGATAATATTCATGGCAGGTAGGTATGTATGTTTCAGTAGCATTCCATTAAAGATTTATTATGAAAGTCGCGATATTGAAGCGCACTAAGCTCTTCTATTCCAAGTATTTTTTAATTAAATTACATTTGATAAATAGGGTTGTTACTAGAGGGATAAACATACATACATACGGGTAAATAAATATAGGTACTTGCCTGTTGGCTTTTCAACAAGTTCCAATAACAGATAAATCGAACCCAATGGATTGATTTTAATTGCTAGTTGGGTGGACATTTTCCAAGACAAATTTAACATTTTGAGTCAAAATTATTTTCTAGTCCTAATAAAAAACAGATACATACACCTATTGGGAGACATATGACTGTTGATAGATCATTAGATTCGATCAGTTTTTGATACTGGTGAAAACAAAAACGGCTTTCAATTGACTGGTTCCTCACCGCGTCGCAAATATCATCCACTCCTATCTCCATCCCTCAATCAGAATAACCACAAAATAACAGTCTATCATTTAATCGGTCAGCAGTAAGAGGTTTTTTGACCAGCAAAATCAAATTATTTGATTAGCAATTTAATAGGATTTTGATCATCAGAAAATAATATTTTGATCTGTAGAAAAAAAAAAAAAAAAATTCAACAGAAAATGTTAATGATTAGCAAAAAATTAATTAGAAGAGCAGCAAATATGTTAATAGATTATCTGAAAAATTGTTTGTTTTTTCAGTGTAGGCTAATGCAATAATATATTTTCACTCGGAGGATATTTTTTAAGACTGAAAAGGTAACTATTTTCATAACATTTTCTTAAAAAAAGTGGGCATGGCTGTCACCATTTGTAACAGAACTTAGCGGATTTCGTGATAATACAACTATCACCATAAGTAGCTTTAAAAAAGAAAAATATGTTTTTATTTAAAAAAGAAACGCCTCCAAAAAGTGGGTGTGGCTAAGTACAGTGCATAGCAAAAATATTGAAAAACTACATTTCTTTAAAAGTGGGCGGATTTCAAAAATGTTTACAGGTGTACTGGTTCGGAACGTACAAAGCTTACATTTGAAGTTTCAAATACTTAGCTCAAAATTTAAGGCCAAAAACTGGTGACATATAGATGGAAGGACGGACGGACCTAGATCTACATAACTTTCGATGTTGATCACAAATATATTTACTTATAGGAGTAATGAATATTATCTATTGGATAGGATATAACAAGAAAACGAACAGATAGATGAAGTTATTCAAATAAAAAGTTGAGAAATTGTGAATTTCAGAAAGTAATAATAAGAAATAAGAGAGACATTTTTTTGAATAACGGTTTAGTTCGTTGAAGAATTGTTTCTTTCTGCTGATTTAATTTTTGCTAATCATGTAATTTTTCTGCTGATTTAATCTTTTATTTTCTGCAGATCAAAATATTATTTTCGGCCGATCAACAAATGCATTTATAGCTGGTATATTGTTTTTCTGCTGGTTAATTATTTCTTATGCTAGCTAATCACTAATAATTTTATCGTCTAATTAATCTTCGACAAAATTATTCGATTTTGAGTAGAGCGGTACAGTAAATGTGTAATACAGGAGCGTCGCAAATGGATGTGATTTGCATGTTTGTTTGTTAGCACATAGTGAAAAGCTACTGGAAGAAAACAGATGTATTCGTTTAAATATCAGGAGTGTTCTTAGAGGGGAGGGACAGAATTTTATTTGCCCACAAAAAGGTGCAACTACGAGTAGTATGAAAAAGTTCAACTCAAGCCGAATATTTCTCAAGCGATTTCAATGAAACAAAACCAGATATTGAAAAGTTCGTAATTGAGAAACCATTCCTTAATTATCTCTATCTCTACCTTCAAATACAAATATTATGTCTGTCGGTGTGCGTTACTGTTTATAACTCAAGAATCACTTAACCAATTCTGATGCCGTTTTCTTCAGTGCATTGGAACATTTTCTGAGCACATAGCGTGACTATGATGGAGTAGTAACATTATCGCTTGTCACGCTGTGGGTTCATGGTTTAAACCCTGATGTCAAGAATCATCTATTTATTTCGCATAAACAAAAAAAGTCGATCAATTGCGAAAACTATGTTAACTCTACTGTGAAGGCAGTAGGGTGGTCATATAGTTCAACATGCAACTTGATCATGATGATGACATCAGGAGGTCGGAAAAAATACTGTGAATCATAAGCACCGACAACAACAGCAAAACAAAAATGCTCCCCAGTTATCTGAACACTACCCTTGGAGTTTACAGAAACTTAATAAATCCTGACCTTAATAAACATACTAGGCTATATGACAATTTCGTCCTGTATCAACATGAAACTATATGGGCCATGAAGCTATGTACCTTATACTATATGTGCACCGAAGTCGGGTAAAAATCAGCAGTGCGGTGCATTAAATTCGATATGAAGGCTAAACTATAAACAGTATGTGAAAACAGTGTATTTCAGTGACTTTTAGAAAATTATGTGCCTGTCCCATTAAATTTGATATGTCGGCTATACTATTAGAAATTCGTCAAATTTTTAGAACTTGAGCAGTTATATAAAAGAAACTCCGCGACAGCAAATATCTCAGATTAAGAGAAAACTCAAATATTTTAAAGTTTTTTAAAAAAAATTCACATGTATAACTTTAAAATAGCTTAGCTCATTTAAATGTTACTTAAGTTGTCATTTAAGGTATTAATTTAAAAAAAATATTTTAAGCTATTATTCTACGTCATCTTTAATAAAGCTGACTCCATTTACAACCAACAGCTACCACTGCAAGTGCGTGACAAATGGGTTGAAGGTTTGCTGTTTGTTATATCTTATGGCTTTATGTGCTCTTTTCATCGACCTTGCCTAGAGTAGATCATCTCTTTATTAGTGAACGGAATATGTATATAATATAAATGTACGCAGTATATTTCACCTTAACCTTAAGAAATGGAACAATATCATGATCTATAAATTTTCAAAACAGGCCTGGAATTGTACTCGGTGGCTCTTTGGCACGGGCGAAGCTAGTATCAATTTTTAGTGTTTTCAGTAGTCGGTTTTAATAAATTGATTTCATTTGAAGTTGTTTTTTCGTTGGTTTATTTTTTCGGGAGCTGTTTCGTCAATTTGAGCTACTGCAACTTACTGCTGTCTATGTCTCCATTGTCCATGTATGTACATACGAGGATGGGTCAATAAGTCCCTGAAAATTAACACAAATTGTGTCGTCACCTTAATTTTTTTTTTTGTCAAGAAACATCTTTCAAAAGAACGCACCCAAATTTTCAGACAGATCTGTCAAATAGTTTTGTTGTGGCAGCCATTTTATATAGACGCCTACTAGCATTTTCGTTAAAAAGGAAAAAAGTGAATTTCGAGTGCTCATTAAACACTATTTTTTGCGAGAAAAAACTATCACGCAAACCAAACAAAAGCTTGACAAATATTATGGGGACTATTCACCATCGATTGGAACCATTCACCACTGGTTTACTCAATTTCGGTGCGGTCGTTCAAGCACAAGTGACGCCGAACGTTCTGGTCGCCCATTTGAGGTCACCATACCAGAAATGGTCGACAAAATCCTTGGTTTGATAATGGATGATCGGCGAGTGAAAGTGCGCGAGTTTAAAAAGGCCACAGGCTTATCACATGGCTCAGTGATTTCGATTTTACATAAATATTTGGACATAAAAAAGCTTTCCGAAAGATTCGTTTGACAGAAGTTGTCGAACGAATGCATTTGTTGTCGAAAGGTGTATTTGGCGATGTTCCAGAAAAATTCGGCTGAGTTTTTGCGCCATTTCGTAACCGTGGATGAAACCTGGATTCACCACAACACACCAGAAACCAAGGAACAGTCAAAATAATGGACTTCTCCTGGTGAATCGAGCCGAAGAAGGCCAAGGCGGGTTTGTCAGCACACAAGGTCATGACGACGGTTTTTTGGGTTGCGCGTGGAGTTATTCACATCGATTACCTTGAAAAGGGTAAAACGATCACCGGCGCATATTACGCAGAGCTGCTGGATCAATTCCAAGCCGATTTGAAGCAAAAACGGCCGCATTTTGCGAAGAAAAAAGTTATTTTTCACCAGGACAATGCACCGGCGCATAACTCCGCAGTCGCATTGGCAAAATTGCATGAGTTAGGCTACGAACTCCTCCCTCATCCAGCATATTCCCCAGATTTAGCCCCCTGCGACTATTTCTTGTTTCCAAACTCGAAAGAGGTAAGAGATTTGGGTCGAATGAAGAGGTCATCGCTGAAACAAACGCTTATTTTGAGGGGCTCGAGAAATCGTATTATTTGGAGGGCATCAAAAAATTGGAGAAACGTTGGATGAAGTGTATAGAGCTAAAAGGAGACTATGTTGAAAAATAAAATGTTTTTATACCGAAAAGAGTGTTCCTTATTTAATTTTTCAGGGACTTATTGACCCACCCTCATACGTGTGTACACATTTTGAAACTTTCCAAAAGAAAAAAAAAAAAAAAACATTGCACAATTTATTCCTATTGCAACATTTAAGTCGTTCGAAAGTATAAAAAAGAAAATTAAAATAAAAAAACCTTAAACTAACAACGACGGCATTACAAAATACTAACTGCTGCCATTCAAGTTTTGCATAAATTTTCTCAGAACATAACGCAAGCGAACAACAATACCTACAGTACTGCCATCATCATACGTATACATAACTCAAGCCAAGCCAACTAAGTATGCGATGTCTTCACAAGCGCAAAGACCAATGAAACAAAAACTCAAGAACATGAGAGAAACATTTAATGCCCGGAAAAAAGTTTTTCTCCTTCATGTTCATGTTTTGTTCATGCACTTAATAACTTGGAAGTTGATGTTATCGTTATTGTTATTGTTGGTGCTAGTTATGTATCGAGAGCTGTTTGCGTTATGCTTTGACACGTTTCTAGCAGGGGCCACTTATTGGGGTAACTTTATGGCGAAAAATGCATGGAAGTTGGTTGCGATGCGAGGTACGAGTATCTATTTTTCTAGGGTTGGTCTTGTAGACTATAAGATATAAAAGTAAAAAAAAAAAAAAAACATTGCATGAAGTTATTATTGAGAGTATGAAAGGTGTATGATGAGCTCACTAAGAAGGTACTTTAGAATGATTTCATTTATTCAGATGACTTATGTACCTATACGTATTTAAATTTCAATCAAATGGAAATTAACAATTTTACATTTTTTTTCAAAATTAAAACTTGATAAGCTTTTCAGATGTTTATGTAACGATAAAATTGCCTCTCCGAAATGGTATAAAACCGTAGGTCATTCCTTTGGTTTATTGCACAGAACGAAGGGTTACAAGAAGCTAAACCAGGAACTGCATGGGCTGTAAATGCAGTTCTTCTGGTTAATTATTATCAAGTGTGTCAGTCGACCAGTCAGAAAAAGTTCCTTAGCTGTGCCTAATTTGTGCTTTTGAATCTGAACGCGCCCAATGCCAACCTATGTTTTTTTTAGAAATGACGATAGATAATCTGACACAACTGAAATTTTAGAAATAGTTTGCAATTATTTCAAATCGAAACTGTCAGACAAAAAAAAAAAAAATATAAAATTCCGAAAAACTTACAAGCCATATTAAACAGACCGTATGATACCCTATCCTTTATCAGTGGACTTTATTATTGCATGTCTGCAAAACGGAAAAGTACAATTCTCCAAAAATAATCATTTGAGATTCATTCATTTAGGAATGGCTTTGGTTGATAGAAAATTCGAACCCACGACTTCGAGGGTAAGTACAGGGTGGGCCATTTAAACCTTCGGGATGTTTTTTAGTAATAACTATTTTGAACCTTGTAAATTAGTTCTGATAAATTTTTTGAATATGATATCGCGTAAATGGTCGCCGTCAGGGGAAATGGCGCAATGTGCTCGTTTTTCGGCATTTCCCATCACTTTTCGAAGTATTTCGGGCTGAATAACGGCCATTTCCTGTCGTATATTGTCTTTCAAGACTTTTAGGGTCCATGGCTTGTTGACATAAACTTTGGACTTCAAATAACCCCACAGGCAGAAGTCTGGAGGCGTTAACTCAGGTAATCGTGGAGGACAGTCAAAATCAACATTTTTTGAGATTAGGCGTCTGTGGTATTAGCTGTGGCGCTAACTGTCTCCATTGACGGTTACGGCTGCTCCAGCATCGTCTTCGAAGAAGAACGGCCCAATGATTCTTTCCGCATAAATTCCAGCTCAAACAGTCACACGTTGGTTGTGGAGAGGTTCTTCGTGAATTAATTGAGGGTTTTCATTGACGTAGAACCGACAATTTTGTTTATTTACGGTCCATTCAAAGAAAAATGAACCAATCCAAAAATCATCGTCGATTTGAGTCATGTTCACCACAAAATTCGCATAATCTAAGCGATTTGGCTTGTCGATCGGTAAAAGTCGTGGCGTTAATTGAATATTGGAGTGGAATAACTTCAAATCAGCACGATTTATGCATCGGGGAGACGCTACAACAAGTTGTCAACAAGAGTTAATGTTGGCCCCTCGGAAATTTCGGACATGCATAATACTGAAGGTCCCGATCACAATGTGGTCAATCTGGTTGACAGTTGATTTACCAGGAGATCTCCAAGTTCCCTTGTGAATATTGAGATGCGGGAACCGCGTACTAGCTACGACAATATTTCGACCGGCAGCAAAGTCAATCAGCCTGAATCCATTATCGGAGTACAGTGTAAGCTGTACTTCCCGACTGTACTACCAAAGATGCCCTCTCTTCCTAGCTTTGCGTTAAAATCCCCTAGGACAATTTTAAAGTAATAGCTAGGGCTCTGCTCGTATGTTTTATCATAGAGTACGTAGAACCTGTCTTTAGTGTCATCGCCATTCTCCTCTGTGGGGGCATGCGCGCATCTTAGGCTTATGTTAGCGAATTTAGCCTTAATGCGAATTGACGTGAGACGTTCGTCCAAATATCTAAAATTTAAGACTTCTTGCCTAAGTCTGCCTCCAAAGACAAATCCACATTCAAATAGGCGCTGCTTTTGTTACCGGAAACAATCGCGGTCCATCCCATCGCACTTTTTGGATGGAGGTGATATCTGTTTTGTAGCAGGTTAGGGCCTCCACTAATTGTTCGGCTGCACGTTGTCTATTAAGGGACCTAACATTATGCGTACAGATCCGAAGTTCGTTGTCCTTGTTTCGTTTGCATGGTTCGTCATCAGTGAATCTGTCCGTTTCCAAGGCTTGTTGTTGCTTCGTAACAAATTGTTTTTTTCGTGGTCGGGTAGTTACCCGGTGGCACAACCCCCAACTAGGACGAAGGGTCGGTTATACCGATATCAGTAACTCACTTCGATGAAGCCCTAAAAACTGCTATCCTCATTCCGGAGGTTTATCATGCCACCGTCGGTTCCATCTGGGGAATTCGTCCGCTGTCGTGTTTATAGTGCTGCTATTTTTGTCTTCTGGTCAACACTTTTGCTTATAAGTTTAGCTAGTTGATTCCGGGTGGAAAACAACCAGTAGCCGATGGCTATCGAGTGGAGGTAAAATAAGTACAATCGATGTATAGTAACAGTTACAACAGTCTATTCTATTTCTACAACATTCAGGTATCCACGAACGAAACTCCCATCCCAAAATTACGTAAATCAAATTTCTTAGAGCTCTTTGACAAGTATGACCACAAGTTTACCTAGGTACAAAGGAAATGTTGAAAATATACATATTTTAGGATTTCTCATCTTATTCACACCTCCTACTGATGAAATGCTAAAAAGAGCTCATCAATAATAATTTTCAAGATTGTCCGAAATATTGTACAGTTTCCTACATTAAATATACATGAAACTAATTTGAGAAGAATGAATTCAGGAATATTTTTTGGTCTACAATTTCCGTCACATGAATATTATATTATCTGAAATATTGTTAAGAAATATTTTAGCTCCTTTAGTGTCCTCGTTTTGCATAATCCCTTAACCTGTCTTATTGCATATCTTCTACGTCTCATATAATGACGCAAAAATCTCTTCCATTCAGGGTTCTTAATAATGCTCATACAGAATTTCACAAAACATACACAAACATAAAGGCAACTGAAACAATTGGCCAAATCAGATAGAATATTGCACCCGACATCTTGTCCTTTGCAGAGGAAATGCAGGAGTATAAAATATCTAGTTTTATACGTATATGACACATGACTAGCAATTGCTTCTTCTTATCGTTTGTCCTTGTTCTATCCTTGCTACAGTGCAGTAGTGCAGTCCTTCTGAACTTGAGAACAACTACAGACAGGAGTTACAGGGGAGGATCGTGGAGGGAGGGGACTACGACACCATTATTGAATAAGACTTTTAACCATTTTGTAAATTTACAGGATATTGTTTTATAATATAGAAACGTGTGTAAGGCGATAGATACGAGTATACTGTCCAGCATAAGGTTCCATTAATTTCATATTGTAACTACGGAGGAGCAAGGACGAACTACTATTACGGCATTATTGCAATTCAATTTAAAACGATGTAGTTAAAATTGCATTCGAGTGGACTACAATAGGATTTGAAAGTGTTTTGGAACATTGTCTTGTCAGCCGGAGGTCGGCCCCATTGATGTTATTAAGCTCACACAAGTGGTTTGCATAATATAGGCAGGAGTGTGAATGTACATACTTGATCCGAAAGCATGATATTGACTTTGTTCATTTTGTCTACACTTGATTAACATTAGTAATATTAGTCAAAGTATTTATGGACAAGATGCAACAAAGGATCTTTGGCAAAATTGTCCACTGACATGAGAAAAGTTCAAACCAACCAATGATATCGAGTGGAAGTAGAGACTTGTTTGTGAATGAGCAAGTACTAAAGATTATGTTGGGATTGAAAATGAAGCCATTTGAAAATTTCATAATCTGTCAGAGACAGAATATTCGAATTCATTTTCTATGTTTTATATGATTTCATTGAACGTCGCCACAGAGAGAAACTTTGGTTTAGAATCATTTCTCTACAGAACATAGCTGAAAGGTATACAGGAACGGCAATTGGTAGAAATGTTCTGGTATTGTCATGAGCATATGATGGCATCCCAATGGCTGTGGTGGTAAACTATTTAAATTTATTGCGGTAGATAAGGATCCAGTACACATACACATTTGCAAAATTATGTCCAGGTGAAAGGAATCCACAAGATGTGCTTCGAGTATGAGTAACAAGATATGCTTTGGATGCTATTAATTCCACCACTGATATAAAAATTAATGCAGAGCCAAGAGCACTTTCAAGCCTAGTAGACTATTGCCTTGTAAAGGGTGTCTCAAGAAAACATGGTTTTATAATTAAAAATTGTAAATGTTTTATTGATACATAAAGTATACAGTATAGGGATATGTACGGAATAGCATATCGGGTAAATGCATTCTTTTATCGAAATTTTTCATGAACGTTTTGCATAAATGTGACTGAATTTCGTTGATACAGCGCTCAATTTGCTCCTTCAATTCGTGGGTGGTCGTGGACTTGTTGACATATGCCTTTGACTCCAGAAAACCCCAAAGAAAAAATTCCAACGGCGTTAAATCGCATTGATCTGGGCGGCCAATTCTGATCAACAAAACGGAAAACTACACGACCAGGGAATGACTCATGCAGTAATTGTATTGATTCTCGGGCTGTTTGGCAAGTGGCACCGTGTAATTGTAACTGTTATTGCCTGACAAAATCCAAAAATCCGCACCAAATGCATTTATTTCTTAACAATCACTCGTGGATTTTCTGAACCCCGAATTCGACAACTAACAAAACCATCAAGATGAAAATGAGCCTCATCGCTGAAGATGATTTTGTTTGAAAAATCAGCATCCACTTGTTATTCCATAATCCATTCAACGAACTCTCTTCGCTGTGCGTGTTCAGTAGGCTTCAGTTCTTGAGTCAATTGCACTTTGTATGCATGAAGATGCAAATCTTTCGTGAGAATACGCTGTAGAGAGCTTGTCGAAATGCCCAATTCTTTACCACGGTTCCGATTTGGTGTTCCTGGACTCTCAACAATACTCTCACGAACTGCTTCGATGTTTTGTATTGAACGACTTGTTGAAGGACGACCAGAGTGTCTAAGATCACTAATTAATCCAGTCGCCCTGAATTTTTGAATTAATCTCGAACAGTAGCTGCCAAACCTTCATTATTTTTAAAATATTGCTCAACTATGAAAACGCGTTGTTCTTTTTTGTATCACTCGATTTTTAATAATCTTGAACTGTCAGCTGTCACGCTGTCTTTTGTTTTTTCGTTGGCAACACTTTTTCGTACAAACGGCGCAAAATTCAAATCTTGCTTGAATTTTGGGACACACTTTAGTTTAGATCTGAGTATTCTACTGCGTTATGGCAGCCGTGCTCAAAATAAGTTGTGAAAAGCAGCCCCTCAAGTTTATTCCGCATAGCGATGATCTACCTATAATATGTGAGATACGAGTATGCAATCTAAGGGAAAAGAATGATGTATTCCACTTCCTTTGGAAAATGTCCTATATTGAGACAAATCGCAAACAAATTGTTTGTGCTTACATATATCACAAATTTTAATGCCATGACCTTACATATGTATGTCAGAAATAACTTCGATATCAATTTCGAGTAAAGTCGTATTAGCCATATTCGAGAAATGGTCAAAGTCCGCTAGTAAGTAGAATACCGTTATTCAAATCTGAGTATGCAATATTATTGCGAACGTCTCCTTCCCTTTTTTTTTTATCAAAATCGTTAGAGCCATATTCGTATAATTTCATTTTTTTAAAAATTGGCTTAAGTTCTGTTAATTTTGGGGCTAGAATGAAAATTTAAATTTCGACTTTGGCCACAGAGACCCCAGATATGCAGTTTGAAGAAAATCTGTGCAACCGTTTAGGCTGCAGCCCCAGTTACGGACAAACGGTCAGACAGGCGGACAGTTAGTAAGAATTGCGAGACCCACTTTTGTGAGTTCCTCTATTATTGGGTTAGCAAGAAAGTTACTTCGGTTTTTACAAGTAGATGGCGTTATGTTTGTTGATTGTCGCTTTTGTCAATGTTATGATTTTTTTTCTTTTGGAAATTTGCAGAGAGGTTAAATACATCACACAGAACAATTGAAAATCACTTAAAAAGTCTTGGACTCGTAAAAAGCCCGATATTTGGGTTCCACGTGAATTTGCGATATGCATCTCAAACGAATCATCACTGGTGTAAAAAAAATGGATCGTCTACAAAAACATCAATCGAAAACGGTCATGGACTAAGCATGATGAACCAGCAGAAACCATATTGAAAGCTGACCTGCATCAAAAGAAGGTTATGTTGTCAATTTGGTGGGATTATAAAGGTGTTGTGTATTTTGAGCTGCTTCCAAGGAACCAAAAGTTCAATTCAGATGTTTATTGTCAACAACTAATGAAACTGGAGAAAGCAATCAACGAAAAACGGCCGGAATTGGCAAATCGTAAGGGAATCGTGTTCCACCATGACAACGCTAGACCACTCACAAATTTGGTAACTCGTGAAAGATAATTTTAATTTTCGCTGGAAGGAAAAATCATCGAAAGACATTGCAATGCCGAAAGACATTGAACCGATCTAAAAAATCTCCCGGTGGACTGACTTTCGTCATCCCGAATGGGATTGCACCTAGTCGTTCGACTAATTAGCAATTCATTTTTTAATTATTTGGAAAATAGAAAAGAAAAATCCGCCGTTTGTCGAATTTTCAGGCATTTTTGTTTGAAAATATTACCTAATTTCTAGTCTCCTGATTATTTCTATGTTAACGTGGTTGAGAAGATTACTTTTGTGCCTTTGAGCAGCTTTATTAACTTCATCTTCAACCATTTCAATATTAAGATCTTTATGTAGATCAGCGTTGCGTATGTACCAAGGTGCCAATACATTTTACTGTATTGCATGTTCAAATCATCTCTCTTTTTCTTTACATGCGCTTTCCAACGCTGTTTAGCATCTAAGGTCATGCCTAGATATTTGGCTGTATTTGAGTATTCCACTATATTGTTGTTTATGTATATTGGAATGTGTGGTAAGTTTTTATATGTAAAATTAATATTGACTGACTTTAGGTCATTTAATCTAATCTGCCATTTGTTAGTCCATTCTGTAATACTGTTTATTGCCATTTGAAGCTTTTTTGTTGCTATTTCGACAGTTGCAAGTACAGCAGTGTCATCTGCAAAAGTTGCTATAGAGGTATCTCCACTTTCAGGCAGATCGCTAGTCAATAAGAGGTAAAGCACAGGGCCCACTACACTGCCTTGTGGTACGCCCGCTTTAAGTTCTCTTAATGTTGAGTACTCTGTTTCTTGTTTAATTCTGAAGAATCGATCTGATATACGAGTATTATATATGACTCCAGAATTTTCGAATGCTGCTTCGGAAGTTGCTTTTGTAATTTGTGGATCAATCCTATGTGTCAGACTTTTATCGAAAGCTTGTGCTATATCAAGAAATATTGTAAAGCACACATTTTTCTCTTCAAATGGTTTTTCGATTTTATCTGTGATTCTATACACCTGATCATTTATAGAGTGCTTATTTCTAAATCCTAATTGCTGAATTGGGACTATCGATTTTTCATCAATTAGCTTTTGCATAAGTTTTACCAGTATTTTTTAGAATAACTTGGACAACATTGGTAGTATCGATATTGGGCGATATGACGTTACTTCTAGGTGGTTTGCCTGGTTTTGGTATCATTATTACCTCCGAGACCTTCCACATGCTTGGCACATACCTTAACTGCGCTAGTTTTTTTTAAACCTGGAATTTGTTTTAAAATTTTCCCTGTAATTAAATCAAATCATGGGGCCTTTTTTATATTTATGCCTTCTTTAATTTCTTTGGCAAATTCTTTAGCTGTTACCGGCCGAATAGGTCTATCTTCTTCGCACCTTACTTCGAATCCTTGATAACCTTTACCTACATAAGTTTTGAAGAGGTCTTCAAGATACTCTGCAAAAGTGTTTGCTAAGAGAAAGGCTGCTTTTTGCCGTCTGGTTTTTACTGGTGGAATGTGAGCTCCTTCCACAGCGAGTAGTCGGTACTAGCATCATTTGTAAGACTTGTAAGGTGTGTTTCATTATTAAACTCTCTTATAGATTTGCTGAGGTTATTCTTTAAATTGTTCAGTGTAGTTTTGTCTCTTGGCGTCCTTGTCTATTGCCAACGTTTCTAGCTTTCCATTTTCCTGTAATAATTTTACATATTTCGCGAGGATAAGAGTTTTGTTTAATTTTCTTTGTTCTTCTGGGAGTTTTTTGTATACTGATTGTAAATATTTGCACTGCTTCTTCTAGGTCATCTTCTGTTTGAATAGCTGATGATAGTTGGATACTTTCGTCCAACTTCTGTCTGAAGTAGTTTCAATCAGTCAGTCTACTAACTAGTTTTCGACTATGTTCTTTTATTACTATTTTATCGCCAAGTGTAAGAAGTATTGAGGAGTGATCTGATTGAAGATCAGGTGCTTCTTCTACATTTATATTATTTGAAGATATATTTTTAGATATAAAAAAGTCGACAAGATCTGGGGTTTTATTCCTATCTGTTGGCCAGTAGGTAGGTTTTCCCGTTGAGTGATATTTTAAGCCATCTCCTTTAATAGTTTCATATAGTTCTCTGTCTCTAGTATTTGTTAATCTAGATCCCCAATATTTATTCTTGGCATTAAAATTTCGTCCAGCGATTAATCTATTGTGAAATATGCTGAAGAGACTTTTAAAATCATTTTCTTTAGTCTATAGCTAGGAGAGCAGTATACTGATGCAACAGATATTTCCCCACTGCTCGTTTTTATACTTATGGAAATCTCTTGGATAGCACATGATTGGAATTTTGCTTCTATATGGTGTTCAATTGTATTCTTTGTTAACACTGCAGCTCCACCTTTCGCGCAATTATGAGGGGAGTGGTATAACTTATATCCTTTAAAGTCAGTAGTCAATGTAAAGTGCATCTCTGAAATAAGACATACATATATCTATCTGGTTTATATCGAGAGTCACTTGTATCTCGTCCTTTCGTCCAACAGCATGTTTACAGTTACGAATATCAAGATTGATCAAAATCTCGATAGATCGAAAATTTTCACGAAAAATACTTGCCCAAATGAAAATGTTAAAATGTATCTGTAGGTATATATTAAAAAGCACACTCGTGACTCGTATTTGACGATTTTTTTTTCAGTTCGACTAGGGAAAGTTTGCAAAACTAATATGCGTTGGTATGTGAAATAGTCAACGCAAAAAACCGATAAACTGTTTTAGCAAAAATGAATTTCCATTCAGCTTCATTGTTCACAAAACGTTCTCCATTGCCTGTACTCATATCCAAACAACTGTTGCCGCACGTTAAAAGCATCCAAAATATTCGTACAAACCTCAGCACATCAGTTTTATTTTTTTTTATTTTGATTGCGTTCCATTTTCACGAAATTAGTTTTAGAGTCTAGGTTGTTACCATAAAATGGCCAGTTCCATTTAGCTCTATATGATCGCTCTTAACTGCATCCTGGGGAAAGTTTCATTAAAACTAATAGTCCAGTGCGCATTATGTGGCTTCGGACTTTTACTTTAATCAAGGCAATAAAGCGACAATTAACTTCAGTGCCACCTGTTTAAATGCGCCAGACGCAAAAGTTGCGGTTGCATAGCCAATGCCATGTCAACCCCCTCCCCCCCACTGCCGGTAGAAATAAAGGTTTTCTGCTGAATTGGCAACCGGTTGGTGAGTGAAGTTTTACTTTAATTTTTTTTTTTATATTTTGAAATTTAATATTCATTCTCTTTTGGAACATTCCAATATGGTAACCAACACTGTTGTTCCAAAATACATTTTTTTTTCTTCTGGTTTTTACCCGACTCATGCGGTTTTGTAAAGGGGATGAACCACTAAAAGCGTTGCTGCACAGCGCTCATTGTTAAAAATTACATTTACAGGCGAGTGGAGTAAACGCATGGACTGCCATCCCGAATTCTAGGAAATTCTACATGAGAATTTATTTGTCGTTGAGTGCAGGACTGTGTTACCGGTGCATTAGTTAACAAAAGGCGATAGGAGGGTTGAAAACGCCATTTGGCAATTTATCATGTAGAAAATGCACAGCAATTAAACCGACAGTTTGGTAGTGAATTTAATTCATTGGTTAACCAATTTACCAAGCCGTATATAACCATGCATAACTAGCAGTGAGTTACTCCCTTAAATAGAGCGGTTGAGGTAGGTAAGGGAAGCGAAAAAAGCGAACGTACAAATAATTAATTTTGTAATAGGTCGACGCTCACGAACACTCGCACTTGCAGCAAATTAATTTCAAATTAAAGGGCGGTCAACACTTAAAGCTAGTTTGATCCACCGCGAATCGCTTTGTGGGCTTCAAATATTGCAAATGAAATTAAAATCTAAAATCAGCTGGATAGGATTTAGCATGATGGCAAGAATTTTGTTTTCAAAGGCCAGGGTTCCTAAGTAAAGTGAGTTCACAGTTTTGCATCACCCTCCTTCTCCTTCACCAAAAAATATGGTACGAAAGAAAAAAAATATATTTGAGTAGTTAGCTCCAGATTAATCAAGAGTCTACGCCTGAGACAGTGCAGCTTTGTATAATCGTCGATCCCGGGCATATTCCTTGAAATTCCTTTGATCAAGCTGCCTGATCGCTTAGTCTTCGAAATGGAGATTCTGTCTCACTGGTTTTATTGAACCTGGGGGCTGGGATTCAGAGGTATTCTTCGCTCATTTTTGTCCATTCGTAGTTGTCGGGCCTTGGCTGTTTAGATAGGTTAATATCTTGGTCCAGCTCATAGAGCTTGCGGTTGAATCTTCTCCTTCATTCGCCCTTCTTACACACAGGACAGAATATCCGACGAAGGTTTAATCCTCTTGAAAGAGCCTAACATCTTTTCAGCTTTCTTGCTTATAGTTCAGCATTCGGTACCACTTAAAAATACAGGAAGGATCATCAGTAGAGCATCAATTTTGTTTTCCGAGTTAGTTTTTATAAAAAAAGGAGCGAAATAGCATGAGAACGAGATATCGTCTGCGTATCGCAGCAGCTATAGGAACCTATTACAGATAGTGCCTTCCATGTTAACATTACACCAAGTTCCGAAATCCGCCATCGTCTTGTAGAGTTTGAGATGATGAATGCTATCATATACAGACATGAATAAATGGTGGGTTTCGATTTGTTTGGTATTTTCAAGGATTCGTTTGGGTGTGCAAATTTATAACCCTCTCTATCTGTTGCCCATTTAGCAACAGCTTTAAGAGCTGCTTAAATGCATTTATTATTGTCTGTGTGTCGGCGACTAGATATTAAAGCCAGCATGTTGTTGCTTTGTTTTACTGATTGTTTTGATTGCGGTATTCTTCTATTTCCTTAAGCTAGGGGCAGTATTTCTTTCTTTCTTTTCAGCTCTTCATCATCTGACATTTTCTACAAATTGTAGGAATGTGGATTCATGATCCATTCTTCCGAAATCTTCAGATCTCCAGTGGGATAATATAAATACATAAAATGATAGTGTTTCTAATTATTTCTCTCACAATAGTATTCCACATCATCAACTATCTCTTCAAGTGAAGGAAGGTTTGAGAGATTGTCTGTTTCAATTCTTCGATGCCAAAGAGTTTAAATTTTTTGAAGGAATTTAATTTAAAGAAGATGGTTAAACCTTTTCCCCGTGAGAACTAATGGCAATTGGTCTTCTGTGTGAAAAAGTAAAACTGAATGCTCCCTTCCGTGATATTCACAAAACGTCGCCTAATTCAGTGGATGATACTCACAAAAGTATTAAGTACTTTCCAAAAATTTCGAGGTAATGATTTTGATGCCAAAACATGTAAAAAGTAATTTGTGACTTGCAAGTCTGGAATCTTATTTATCAGCAATGCAGCAAAGCTAAATTTATTTTCAAGCATTGCAGATGCTCCTTCAAGCCACTCATGACCATGACCAATTGAGTAGATATTTTCAAAAGGGCTAGCTCGGACATTTAAGACAACTTGATCCAAAATTGTACTGAAGATTCTCGAGCGGCTCCTGGACAATCATCTGTGAAGAACTATCCCTCTCCAAATCGCAGCATGCATACCTCAAAGAAATATCGACAGACAGCCCTTCATGAGGTAGTGCGATCTGTTGAAAAATCTCGAGCAAACTGAACTGATGCTCTTCACCACTTACACCAAAATATCTGACTTCGCACTTCCTCGGCTAAATGGTCAACCACTCTCCCTATCGTCCAGTGCTAGGTATTTAGGAGTTATCATAGATCCTAAACTCAACTGGAAGCTAAACTTAGAACAACGGGTAAAGATGGCATGTATAGCCTTCTACGCCTGTAACAAAACATTCGGCAAAAAATGGGGCCTGCAACCAAAACTGACCCTATGGATGTACACAGCAGTGGTACGACCGATTCTCACATATTGGTCAATAGTATGGTGTCCTGCTCTAAGAAAGGCCTATAATATAACTAAACTTAACAAGGTATAAAGAACAGCATGCATAGGTACACAGGTGCTCTACGATATACCCCGTCAGATGCCTCCAGTTTAAAAACCAATTAGTGACACGTTGTGGATGCATTTGTTTCTCAACAATCACTCGTCAGTTCTTGAGTAAATTGCAAATTGTATGCATGAAGATGCAAAAAATGTCCAATTTTTGACCACGGTGCCGAATTGATGTTCCTGGACTCTCAACAACACTCTCACGAACTGCTTCGTCGTTTTTATGTTGAACGGCTTGTTAAACGACGGCCAGAGTGTCTAAGGTCACTAATTGGTCCAGTCTCCCTGAATTTTTGAATTAATCTCTTCACAGTTGATGAAGCTAAATCACTATTCCGACCATATTTTGTACGAAAATTGGGAACTGTATTATCATTATTTCTCATTCATTATTTCTAAAATATTGCTCAACAATGAAAACGTGTTGTTCTTTCGTGTAGCACTCCATTTTTAATAACTCTGAACTGTCAGCTGTCACGCTGACAGTTCAGAGTCTTTTTTTTCGTTGGCAACACTATCGCACAAATGGCGCAAAATTTAAATCTTGCGTGAATTTTGGGACACCCTTTATTACTATCCATGAACCTTAATGGGCGGTAGCGCCTAATGTTACTTTTTCAAAACTGATAAAAAACTGAAGTTATAGAAAAAAAATTTAATTTATAGGGACAAATAGTTAGCTACTATTACTAATGTTCTGTCTGCCTCGTAAAGCATAGGGCGTCAACAACGCCTGCTCGGAACCGTGTTCGGAATTATGCAATGGTTTGTAACTCCCTTCAACTCATTCACACATTCTAGCTGTTATTGACTGCACTGCGTAAAGACTGCTTTTAGTGACCCGATCTTCTGCCGGAGTAAGTAAGAAGTTAATTCTACTGCACAGCATGATTTGCACTTAAATTTCTGTCGCGCTGTAAAGTTTGACCGATCTACTGTTAATCCCTGCAGCAAATTGTAGTTGCTATAGGCTCCTAACCTTCCAAAACCTGTTCGTTCAGTACCTTAAAGTACTCTCCTTTGAAAGATTTACTATATACTTTAACTTTACCAACTTTCTTCAAACAAGTTTCGCCACAAAAAAACGATCCATTGACTGAATAGAAACATTAACTTAAAGAAAATGTCTTTCGCCACCCTAAAGTAAACGGGCATATAATTACTCTTTTATGCGTTCATTCTCACAGATACTTTTGCTGCGAAGAAAACTTGATTTTACCATAATATTATTTTTTTTCCCTCCCGCCATCTCCTTACCACCTGCTTTGCTTGGGTCTGGATTCGGTTTTATTTAACGTTTATGACTGAGAAATATTTTTCCAATTTTTACCTTCAAGTTTGCGGTCGAGAGGGTAGTAACTTTGCCTGCTTTTCTTTTCTTTTTTTAAGTTTTTCCAACTGTCCTCTAGTTATGTATGCCTTATGCCAATGATCAAATGAAAAGTAAAAGAGCCGTGGGCCACAGAGCGTAGGAAACAGGCAAAGAAAATTAGGTGATAAAAACTGGAGAAACGGAACTCAACTTAAGCACGCGTTGGAATGGTGAGAGCACGTAATCAATGTTAGTTAAGGTTAACAACTCTAACATTATTCAGGATGGTTTGGGCTGCTGCCACCCAAAGATACCACCACTACCACCGTTCCAACGCCTAACACTATCCAATCGTTTTGATTGCTTAGCAAAGTTTATACGTTATGACGGACATGTCGCAGGACGTGCCTTCATTAATACCCAGTGTCCGAGAACAATGTAGTATTTACCGTTTCTCGGAGCATGAACAAGAAGTGGGTATCTGGTTTTGCGGGGGTATACTGTATATAAATTAGTAATCAACGCGGTAAATTGGTAAATTACAAATATCTACCGTAGGGCTAGAGACTTGCGGCCAGAAAAGTTTTCGTCTAATAGATATCCTATTTATCTAATTGACAAATTACTACTGGGGGAGGTAAGGAGAGGCTGTACCTTCGGAGTTGTAATAATAAAGATTTTGATTGTGTTGCTTGTTAAGATACTCTTGCAAAAGAGAAACGATGAAAATATCTATTAAAAATTTAAGGGATATTTTGTAATAACTGAAATAGATGAAAGTAGGGAATTATGGGTGATTATTACCGTCATAGTACTCCATCGGTTTGACGATACGGGAAGACTACGTTTCAAGAATTTAGGAGTAGCTGAAAGGATCGGGTAGCTAGCTACAATATTGTGAATATTTTTTTAACTTCGTAGTTGTATTGAGTATAAATGGCGGTTTTTAAAGCGGCTTGCAGTGCAGCACGAGATTTGCGTATAACTGTAGTAAGTTTTTGCTAAATGCCATCTTAAAGATAAAGAGACGAAAGCCAGACTATGCACATCACACAATCCCATCTTACCACGAGTATATCCCTTGATGTTACAGAGCTAGGAAGATGTCTGCCCCAATTAGATACATTTGTATTTAGACCGATCAGAAGTGTCTGCGTAGGGCAAAACTGATTTTATCTGCTTCTAGAGCAAGATGCAAACAGTCTTAAGATGGTTTTGCTATAAACGGATAGAAATGTTTTAAATCATGTGCCTTGCCTTTAGAAATTTTTGTGTATCTAGGGCAAACTATTTTTATCGGCCTTTAGAGCAAGATGCTGATAGTCTTAAGCCAGTTTTGCCTTGAGTACATACAAATGTCTTAAATACTTAAGCCTTGCCCTAGGTCTGTGGAGCGCCATGTATTTCTGTATGAGTATAACAGGCGGTTTGAGAAAAATTTTGTCGTATGTAATCTTGGTCATACCTTTACATTTGACCATCACTACGAGCAACTTCAGAAGGCCTACGGAAAAAAAGACAATTACTAGAGTACATTCTGATGTGAAAGTGAAGGCAGGAAAAATCTTACACACACTCGCCAATAGACCGATAGACCTTCTGAAATTCTATTAAAATTTACATTACAGTTAATCATTTTTCCGTTGCTCGGGATTTTCATTTGCCCTGCCCCGGGCTAACCTACATTGGACTTATAATAGGTGATGTGCATAAAAACGGAGCAATTGCTAGCTAGCATTTGATCTAAGCACTAGCAAAAGCTCTTAAAGCAAACGATTTTGCTTCAACCAATTTTAAAATTTGATGCAATATCGCAGATTTTAGTATTTTTCCTAAGATTAGTTAAAACTGTTTAAATTAACTGAGTTACAAGGCTTCAAAATAATTTTTACTTCCACTTATAAATGAAGTATTAACTTCTTGACAATTTTCTATCTCGAGATTTTGATCAAACTTGACATTAGGGTGGGTAGGTAGGTATGTGTGGCGGTTCTGTTAGGAAGAACCCAATTAGCTCTAGGTGCCGTTTCGTTATCACAACTCTAGATCCAACCAGTGGAATTCAATGAAGTACTAAGTTCTTTGATGATGAATTTTCTCTGAGACTTCCTCTAGGGAATTGAAGAAGTGTTTTCCAAATGCTCGTTGGCTGGCCCTAGCTAGTGTCGGACAGGCGCATAAGGGTTTCTCTTTCAGTTGTGATATTGCGACTGCGACAGTGTGTGTTTGGCTGCGTGGTCTCCTATAGGCCAGTGACCCGTAGTGATCGCTGTTAATCCGACGACGTCTTTACGCGTTCTATTTAGGAAGTCGGTTGTTTTAATTATGTTGTAGCTTGGCCACATCCTTCTGGAAATGACACAGTTTGTTAGCCTAATTCATCTGAGGTTGGCTTTTATAAGGAATATTGAGGAGATTTCTGCCTTGACTTCTCTAAGCAGAAAGTGGACTGATTCTGCAAGTGAGCAGTGGAGGGCTGAGCCTTGCCTGGCCATCATCAGCAAGTTCGTTTCCATAAACGTTACCATGCCTTGGAACCCGGATCAGGGTTACCTTGAATTGTCCATCTAGCGAGACTAGCTTATTTCGGCATTCTAAAACTGGCTTAGAGGATATAAATAGTAACCGAGACGATGGCTTTTGATGCTGACTGCGCTCTAAACGGCTCGACGTAGCCGTTCTTCAAATCGGAACTTTCATTCTAACCTCAGAATTAACGATACTTTATAAAATTGATTTTCTCGAAAAGGCTCCTACGATTTTGTTCAAGTTTCATGTATGAGTTAAGGCCAGTTTTTTTTTTTTTTTAATTTGCATATAACGGTAAGTCACAGACGAAACCAAAGAGATGAACTTGCACGCACCTTCAAGAAAGACGAATAAAATTAAACAGCCATTTGAAGCCAAGACAAGCATGATAAGAATAGTATCTATAGGTAAAGGGTGTCCCAAAATTCACGCAAGAAGTAAGTTTGGTAGAAAATACAGGCTTTTAATTAAAAATTGTAAATGTTTTACTGTATCCGGAAATTCTCCATGACCGTTTTGCGTAAATATGACAGAATTTCGTTGATACAGCGCTCAATTTGCTCCTTCAAGGCGTGCGTGGTCTTGGGCTTGTTTTTTTTTTTTTTTTTTTATTGTTTAGCAATGGAAAGGCCTTGTTCTTTCGTGTAGTACTCCATTTTTAATAACCCTAAACTGTCAGCTGTCAGGCTATGTATTTTTTTACAAATGACGCAAAATTCAAATAGTTGCGTTAATTTTGGGACATCTTTTATAACAGGGATGTCAATAATGTCGATCGCGATCTACCGGTTACTTGAATAATGCATTTTAGTCTATCGCTAATATGTTATATATATGTTATATATTGGTTAAAAACATACGAGTACATCAAAGTAAGTAATAAATAATTGTCTTCCTAAGTATAATAAGTCTACTGCGAAAAAGAACATAAAAAATATTAGTAGAAGCCGATTAATGATAATAAAAAAGAGTGGTTGATAATATCCCTTAAAAATATTAGAGCAAAATGACGCTTTTGTACCTTTGCATTCCAAGAAGAAGACATCTAGAATTATAAGAAGGCTCTGCATCCACATTCCAACGCAACATCTAAATAGCATATTTGGTAAAGGCCTCTGAACCCTTTCAAATCTCAATGAGTAAATGGATTAGAAAGGCTCCCTTACAATACAACTGATCTTACAAAAACCTTTGTATCTAGGGTCTGTGGGTTACAATTTCAGACAAAATCTAGCCTTAAAATTAACAATTCCTTATTAATGTCCGATTTTGAATAAAATTGATTTTCGCGAAAACAGCTCCAACGATTTCGTTTAAATTTAAAAAAAAATATACCAAATTCTTGATACTAGTACAGCGATATTTTACTTATTAACGGATAATTGAAATTTGCTAATTTTTCTGGAATGACTCAAACGATTTAATTGCAAGTCGACATTTAAACAATATTGGGTAAATGCAAGTATAAAACGGAACAGTAATGGGTTCAACACAGTCTTTGTCTGTTTGGCTGCCTGTCTGTCGGTTTGTTGAATAAAATACCTTAAAAATCAAGGCAAAGACGATATCCCCCTCCCTCTATCTTCAAAATTTTTATTATTGATGTGAAAAATCTAGAAAAAACTGAGAGTTAGATAAGTTATGAGAAGATAATGCAAAAAATATAAAGCGTATCCTATCACAAGCCGTTTTTGAAAAAAGTTGTTAGACTTAGGATTAAAAATCACTCCACAATATCCTGCCCCTACTTCATCTGATTTTCATTATTTTCAGGCAAATAAATAAAATCAACGCCGAAATTTCATAAAATCTGGCAAGTATACTTGAGTTAGATGATTCAAATATTTTTCAAAACCCCGCCTTCTAATGTTGAGGACAAACTCAAATTCAGTTAAAATAGTGATACGGAACACTCGCTCTTGATGCATTTTTTTATCCGAATACAAATCCTTGGTTGCTGTTCCCCTTTCGATCTCGAACCTATACAGCTCGGGTCACAAGCAAACACGCTACCCAATATACCATGGCCATCCATTTAGTAGGCATTGGCCTGCTATCAGCTCTGTATGAGTCAAGGGTTGGAAATTGGATGTGAAGATATTCTATTAAGATACCTGCTCGTCTCTGTATGTTCGATAAAGATAATTTTTTTGGGGCCGAACTCGAAAAATGAGAACTCAAGCCCCGGACTAAGTCATGTTTTGTATAGGAGTTGAATCCGAGTGAAGTATCTCCTTACTCTAAACAGGTAATTACAGCTCAACTTCATTTAGAGTTATTGGATGTGCATGTGCTATGTTACACCCGACTGTGACAAAAAGAAGATGAATGGTTTCCTTGAGTTTGATAATTTGGATGTAATCAAACCTACGAACCATTCGGATAGTAATTTTTGGGTTTATGCATCTATTCATTGTTGTTCATGTAGTTGTATGTATCCCACATCCAGAAGAAAAGATATCTTGAGGGATATGAAATACAAATAAAATCCAATAAGATATACACTGGGTGGCCCATAAGTCACGATGGGCTTTAAACTGACCATATTTTTTTTTATTTATTTACAATTTTGTTTTATTTTTAGTTATTAATAAAGTACAAAATATGGAAATCTTATTACACTGGTTACGAAAAATCACATCTTTTAAATGACCTCCATTTTCGGCTTCACAAAGGGTGCCTCTTCTGTGACACTCTCCTGCACACCTTCAATATTCGCCTCCATCCTAGCTGAACGTTGTCTTCCGGCACGTGGACGACCACTCACGGAACCCTGTCGCTGAAAACGATCAACTAAGTGACAGATTGTTGATTCTGAAGGAACAACTCTAACATTAAAATGCCTTCTAGAGGCTCGTTGCGTCATGACAATCGCTTGGTGGTTTTCAAAATAAAACTGTATAATTTTGGTGCGCTGCACTACTGAAAATTTTTCCATAATAAATTTCCTTAATATCGTTTATTAGTTGTAAAAAAAAAGAAATGAAAATAATTATAAACAAAAATATTATAAGCTTTTTAAATGTCGTGACTTATGGGACACCCTGTACTAAACGAATCAAAATCAATCAAAATTTTGAATAAACGTTCTTAATAACAAACATATTTCCCAGAACAATTTTTCACTGTTGCTCAATTAGACTCGTTATAATTGTATTTACTATCTTCAGTGCGGTGAAAGACCGACTAGCAGCAAAATCCAAATTGTTGTGGAATTCAATATCAGTAAGGCAATTTGTGAAATCCATTTAATCCAATTTTTCCCTTACATCCTCAGTGGACCGGAACCACCCTTCCGATACCTGCTCCAAATGCGTGCAGCACACCCCAAGCAATAGTGACAATCGCTATCACACAACATTATTACCCCAAAAACGAGGACCCATAACCAACAACATCCCCATCACCATTACCTATTCTACATCCCGCTTTCATATGCGTTGTTGTCGTGTCGTATATTAGAATTGTCGAAATTGATCAATATCATTTGCAGTAATAAAATTGTTGAATTTATCGTTGAAATTTATGGCGATTCGATGGAAAATTTATAAGAACAAAAAGAACATAAACCCAGAGCTGGGGTGGGGCCTATCGGAGGGACTCTGTGTTCTACTTATGTTTACAATTTTGTATTTATGTCCTCATAACCCGAGTGGAGAGGCAAGCTTTTGCTTTGCTATTCGCATTCCATAACCATAATCGATGGACGAAAGTGTATCCTCTGATGTGGGGTACCCTACTACTCGTACATGTGCAAAGGGACGTCTTTAAAAGAAGGGCGCAACATTATGTCCCATAGGACTCAATACATTTGATGAGGGTGAAATACCCTTGATAGCGTTGAGTTTATACTTTTTGATGACGCCTGTCCAGGAACGTGTACAGTAGAGTAGATGCCTTCGACGTTGGTGTATAAGTGCGTTTTAAGGGTTCTAATAACTTTTACTCGTGACATTTCGGTTATTTTCAACATGCACATGCACTATCTCACCCTTGCTCTGTTGGTGGCTGTGTAAATTCCACACTATCCTCTTTGAGCACGAGGTCCTTTCAATGTTTGAAATTTGAGAACTCGAAAGTGGTACTTAAAGGAAAAACTTTACTCCTCCGACTATGTGTAGTTTACCCTTTATAACGTCCGCACACACAGAGGGAAAGCAAACTTTGTGCGCTCTCTCTATGCAGCACATCTCGAAGAGCGTTCTAATATAAATGAGAAATTCAAACTTTTAAATTTAAATAATTTTAAGTGGTAAGTATATGGTACTAGCTGGCGCCCCGAAAAATGCATCTGCATTGAATAGACAGACATGGGGCTCTCTGGGCACTCTAAGGACTATTATGCTGATGATGATTGCTTAGTTAAGAGAGATGAAAGGGTGAGGGTGGCACTTTATCTTATGGCAAGTTATTCTGGAGTTATTAAGGAAGCAAAGAACGGAAGATGGATACCGGGCGAGTCCATGTACAACACAATTCCATTAAAATTGTTATAATTATTTTTAATAAGTTTACTAAGTGTGAAAGGCAAATATCCTTAGATAGAAAGGGATGACTTGCACATCGGTCAACTTAATTAAATGCAATTTGGACAAATTATAAGAAGACTTCAAAAGAATTGTCAAGCCAAATTTGTAGGTCATTTCACAATTTTTTATAAGTCACATACGGAACAAAAAGCTTATATCGCTATTGTGAAGGTATCTGTGCATAGTTGTAGCTCTGATGTTGTTACTAAAACAGAATAGCCCCCGCCATCGTAAAATGGCATCTTTTCCATTTTCGCCATCTTAAAAAAAAAAAAAAAAAAAAAATTGAGAAGAATTGTTGTGGTTAAGGAACGTTTGGTCGTTTACGACTACACTCAAGACTTCAAACTGTAACTGTAAACTAAAAATCAAGTAAAAAAAATAGGCCGACAACATTAGATACTCAGAAAGAGCTGCTAACTCTAAATTTCATGGAGAGAACAATCATTGACGCAATGAGGCAAAGATTCGTATTATAGAATAGAAGCACAAACATGAATCCCCAACAACATTAACAAATTGGCAGATACTCTAGACCCCTTTCTCTTTTCAAAGCCAAACAGTTACACCATCAAAATGTGTGCCCCTTTGGAAAATTTGTACCATATCAGCAATATACCCGATAATTACACCAATGATAGGACAACATGATAACAGGATTATCTGGGATAAGCTGTCCGATTTTTCACTTGTATAGGCGAGGGGCGGACTCACAAGTGTTACCTTTATTTTTGACTGACTGTTAGAGACATGGTCACTGGTATTTATGGGCTTTTTTTTGGGTCGATCACCTGATCAGATGGCCCAAGCATAATTTTTTTGTACATAGTCGCCGTTAGCGAACTGAAAGTGTGAATTGTACTCTGAAGCAGGGTGTTCAAAATAGTTGAGTTTTATTTTTTTTGCACTCAGTTTTTCTATCTACACACTTCTTTTGTTTGGACTGACATATGTTTCAATAACACTGATGTCAATGTTTCCGCAGAAACTGCCACTGAGATAATGGATCTTTACGTCCCAGAATGGATCTTTACGTCCCCCTTTCTACCAAAAAATCAACTTTCGGCAAGCCTTCGTTCGACATTAATTGTGAGCAAGCCATAGCTGACATGTACAGCCCATCAGAGCAGACAAGATATAGCTGCATTAGGATCCGGAATACGTGCAATACATCAATCATCTGAATTAATGGCAAAAGTAATAAGCAATATCATCAGTCACTCCCGATTTCTACCTTTAGTAAAAGAAGACTGATCACTAGCCGTAACGCCTAAAGAAAAAGCCTATCTCTTTGCAAACATGCTTTCATGCAGTTCGACTCTTTATCCGGCTTACTTGGAGCCACCAACTCTCTTGGCAGTCATCGATGCCGGATGTGAAGTATTGACTTCGCTTAATTCGGTGCATCCTTAATAATTTAGATTGCAAAAAGGCATCGGGTCTCGACGAAATACCAGCTATTGTACTTAAAAACTGTGCACCTGAACTAGCATGGATCCTTTGTAGACGTTTTCTATGTCACTTGGGCAGATAAAGTTTCCTTCTTGCTGGAAACTGCTCGCATTCAACCGATTCCTAAAAAGGGAAAGTAAATGCTTGCCCCGAAATTATCTTTCCATAGCTTTGTTGTCTACGCTTCCTACCTTTAAATTTAAATAAAACAAAGTGTGTGTGAGATATCATCGAATTTTTTTATTGTATGGAATATAACATCGTTCAAATGTCCGCCGCGGCTTCTCTGGGTGGCGCGAATCTGAAATGTCCAATTTTCCATGACGCTGGCGCATAAATCAGGCTGAATTTGACCGATGGCATGGGTTATGTTGGCTTTAAGGGCCGGTGTGGTTTGTGGCTTATTCGCATAGACCTGCGACTTCAGAAAACCTCACAAGAAAAGTCTAATGGAGTCAAATCGCACGATCTCGGTGGCCAGTTCACATCACCTCCACGTGAGATGACCATGCCCTCGAATCGCTCGTGCAGAATTTCCAATGTAGCATGAGCTGTGTGGCACGTAGCGCCATCCTGTTGAAACCACATGTCGTTGGTGTTCATGTGATCCAAAAGAAGTTGGTAATCATCGACCTATAGCGCTCGTTGTTGACGGTGATGGCCTGGCCAACGTCGTTCTCAAAGAAATATGAACCGATGACGCCGCCAGCCCAAAATTCAAACAGTGACTTTTTCGGGATTAATTGTACGCTCTTGGATCTCATGTGGATTGGTATCGTCCCAAATTCGACAATTTTGTTTGTTGACATACCCATTCATCCAGAAATGGGCCTCATCGCTGAAGATGATTTTTCGATAAAAATTAGAGTCAGTTTCCAAATGCTCCAGAGCCCATTCAGCGAACACACGTCGTTGTCTATGGTCGTTTATCTTCAGCTCCTGGGTGAGTTGAATTTTGTACGGGTGCAGGCCCAAGTCACGACGCAAAATTGGGAAAGTTGTGGTCTGCGAAAGGCCGAGTTCTTGTGAGCGACGCGAAATCGACTGCCTCGGATTCTCCTGCACACTCTCACGGACAGCGGCGATGTTTTCGGCAGATCTGGCGTTTCGTCGACGTACAGGTGTTGGTTGATCGTTTACTGAACCAGTGGACTCAAATTTATCCACCACACTGCGAATAGTCCTCTCGGAAGGACGATTATGGCGACCGTAAAATAGGCGAAGAGCGCGGAACGTTGCCCTAACAGAACACCCATTTTGATAAAACAATTTTATTATTTGCACATGTTGTTGAACGCTATATCCGTCCATGGTGATTTGGCAAGACAGACTGAATAAATGGCAGCCAATTTGACACGGTAGTGTCAGATTTTTACTGATTAAACCTTAACTCCGCTAGCTCAGATCCTCGCCCTGCGGAACCACCGCCAGGTATTACTTCGCGGACAGGTATTCCGGTTTACACGACCGTCGTTATCTGCATTTCCAGCATTCTTCTCTGGCCTTATGCCTGTCTGAGCTCGATTTGTACTCGGGTTAATTATGTGCTAACCGCGACCCATCTGTTCTTAGCATCTCTGCTATTATATTTGGAGCATTAAGTGTTTTATTTATTTCACTCTCCAATCTTCGTGTTTCCTGAAGGAACCTTAGGCAATTAAAAACGGTATGTTCCTGGTCTTCTTCGCATACAGGATATGCTGGGCATTCTGGCGAGGTGTCTAGTCTAAAGCGATGAGATATCGGCGATAACCTCCTTGGACCGACAAAAAGTGCTTCAATTGGTAATTTGCTTCCCCATGTCTTCTAATTATCTATGGTGTATTGAGACTACGAATCCCCGAGGGAGTACAGATCATAGGCTTTTCCAACGACATGGTTATAGTGGTTACGGCGAAACACTTAGACGAGCTAGAGTTAAATGCTAACGAGACCATCGCATCTGTCAAACAATGGTTAGAGTCAAAGAATTTATCTTTGGCAGAACACAAAATGGTGACAGTGCTTAATTGTTGCCGCAGAATAAGAGAGACCATCAATGTCAAGGTGGGGAGTCATACAATAATCTCCAAAAGATAGGTACATTAAATATCTCGGCGTTATGATAGACGACAGTCTATATTTTAGTAACCACATGGAATACATATCAAAGAAGGCACTGAATGTACAATCGCCGCTTTCGAGAATATTGCCAAATGTTGGGGGCTCAAGAAGCACCGGGAGACTATTACTGGACAGAGTTGGACAGAGTGAACTCAACAATACTCTACGCATTTCCAATCTGGGCTGATGCATTAAAAGTGCAGACAAATCGATTGCGTATAAACAGCGTGTAGAGTTAGATAGAGGCGGCGTACGTCATTGCTGGAATCCCTATCGACATCCTAGCTGATGGAGCTAAAATTATTCGGGTTGGAAAAAACGGAAAATATTTCAGATAAAGAACTTAGAAGACAAGAGAGGACATTATCGCTAAGAGTGTGGCAACAACGATGGGATACCTCACATAAGGGTAGGAGGACATACAAAGTAATCCCCAGCATATAATTGTGGATGTACTATAAAAGATCTATATATCTACATTTTGACGTAACATCCATACTCTAGGCAGTGCCTTATGTTTGTCGTGCTTGAATAGTAATTTTCTAGATATGTTGTGTCATTATGTTCACTGCTTTGCTCCCTTAAGACGCATTGTAATTGAGAAACTGTATCAAACTCTGTTCACAGGTTCTCAAGATATGCGCGCAAATACAGACAGACATAACGACCAACAGAGCCCGACTGATGTCAACATCGTCTGCATGTTTGGTCGGTTTCGTTGCTGATATTCTCTATTTCGTACAGACTATCCTAAAAATGACTTCGCACGTTATGTGTTATAGGATAGGTCCTAGCACCGATTCTTGTGGAACCCTTCTTTATATAAGGTATAATGCAACAACTGTGTCATCGTCTTTTCCACAGTGCACGTTAATTCTACTGTTGAACGGATTTTCTGGAACCCACATTGCTTCAATTGCCTTCTCTAATCAATTGCATAGAACTATGGTTTAACTGAGATCTGTTTTCCTTTAGGTAGTAACACCAGGTATTGTAAAACTTTCCTGTAGGTACCCGTTATAGAGTTTCGATGAACAGGTCTGTCTGTTTGTTATTAATTGGTATCACAAGTGCTTCTTAGGTTGGTATCATAAGCAACGTGATTCTACCTTGAGGTGGAAATGGCCCCAAGATGTTTTTTCGCTTGAGTATGAAGCAAAGATTTTTCGTACTTTAAATTTCGTCATCGCTATTTCCTAGGAACTCGCATAGCCCTTTAAAGCTTTTATTCTTGTTGTTCCAGATTGCTATTTTAAGCTTTCTGTGTCATTACTTATAATTGCTGCACTGACTGTTGAAAGCTTGTACCTTTGGATCGTTGAAATAATATTCTCGCTCTACGTTTCTGACGTAGATTGCTTCTTCTGGAATTATTGTTAATTAGTCAAAAATCTGTTCGAGGTCTTGGGTCTTTTTTTTTGGGGATATTTTTAGAGTCTTCCTTGCAATTGTGATCACTGACCCGCCAGTAAGATTCTCTTTTCAAGGAGTTGCACATTTAATTGACGTGAAGTACAGACACCATGCCATTTCTGCTTATTGTGTGTTTGCTTGCCGTATGAGACACTACCATATCCAAAGAAGAAAAAGACTTCTAACAGTGCAGGGACTGTCATAATCAGTGGCTGGAATGTGATCTTTGCTATCAGCCATGAGCTTATCCAACATTCTTTTTTCTACAATTCTTACATACTAGGTCACCTAGGCTCTTATGAATCCTATTTGCGGTGGAGCCATCGCTTCCTGGAAAAAATATTTTTTACCATTGCATATTAAGGTTCTCTTGAGGCATCTATTGCCTATTTTTTTCATCCAGATTTGTATACCTACTCTTCACATAGTATAGCTAAATCTATTGCCATCTCGTAAGCGGATTGTGACATGATATGTTGCGCTATTTCACTTCATTGATTTTTGGAACCTCCTCCAAAGGACATTACCGCTAAGATAAGTTATTCCTCAGATCATTGAAATTACTTAAGCCCCTCCACCACGTCAAAGTGGTTGATCAAAGAGGGGACATAGTAGAGTTAGAGTCTAATTGTCTTCTGAGAAATGGCTGTTATTCACAGTTTTTTTTTTCAATATGCACTCTTTATCCTTCTCTTTTGCTTTCCTTGTAATTGATGTTTATTTGCTTCTGGTTTGTTGACAACCCAAAACAATGTACCTTAACCATTTGACTCTTAAGTCTTCACAAATTGGACCTTAGATATTTCCAAACAAATACTCTCACCTTTGTTCAGATTAACTTCCTTTATTTTTGGTTAAAATTAATGTTCACAAATGACTGAGCAATGCTCTGTCATTATCCAATTTCTCGACTGAACTTTGTCACTTTCATAGAAAAAAGCCTATCTACCCTTATTCTACTGCTGTTCGCTTTGTTCCATCCAAAGTACACACTTCATTTGGCCGCAAACAATAAATCAACAAAAGCAACGGCCTTCTCGTTAGAAAACAGCACTAATCCCAATAAATGGACCACTGGTGCTACTCTTGGCACTCTTTGGCAATCTCCACACACCAACCGACCGGGACAAACCATAGATGCTTCAAAATTTATAGCATTGTATTCCTCATACCCCAGATATAAGTATACCTAGGAGCCGAAATCATATAATACCAACCGACGTACCAAAATCCACAAAACGCGTCAACAAAAGGCTCGCCAACTATTACCTATTTCAAGGATAACTGCCAGCCGGGAGAGACAAAGAACCAGCCATCCAGTCATTTACCATGACGAAATCCTCCTCAATTTGAGAGCTTTAAGTATAATCCGTTAGACAGGGAGACAGGGAAAAATTAGAGTACATCACTGTGAGCGAAATATCCTTTCTAGTTGCCAAATTATTTGCCCAACGCCCCCTTAGGTCTTCTCGTATATTTTAGTCTTTTTGCATTGAGATTATAGCTGGTTCCGATGATGAAACTTATATATAGTTCATAGTTCTGCAGCAGTTTCGGGGCGTTATTATGGAGCACATTCTCCATTGTGAAGACCATGAAGTGCGGCTGAAGTGCAATGGCACATGCCGTTAGTTAGGCACTTGTATTCATTTATCCTGGCAGGCAAAAGAACCACTTTTCGTGCTGCTACAATGACAGACTAAACGCATGACTTGGGTGAATAAGTGAGTATAAATTAATTCGAATCACTGTAACGTGGTCGTAACCGGGATGCGTACGTTTTTATATGCTCAGTCGGGCTTCTCCACCCACACCCAGAACATCATGGTACTTCCCCGACAGTCTCCCGCTTTAATTATGTTACGGATGAAATGCCAGAACGGGAAAAGGTTATAACCCGAATTATCTCGGTAACTGGGATACAGTTGTTACGGTTGTTTGTTTTCAAGTTGAACAGTCGGGGGGGTTAGGAGCGTAATGGCAGTGGCAGGAGCATGGCCTTGCTTTGCATAGCACAGAAGATGGGTCGAATTGCTCGCCTATAATTAGCTTGGGTGGTCGTAAAAGGGTTTCGCTTGAGTTTGGATGGTGTTTCTGGTGTTGGAGTACTTTTAATGTTCTGGCCAAAGGAAAAAAAGGGTAATAAAAAATTATTTCTGTTCTTGGCAGCAAGGGGATGTTAGGCGGGGGGGGGGAAAAACAGGCAAAAGTGGGAAATGCTTTTGGGACGAATTTTCTTTTGTTATTGACTACGAATTGAGTGGATTTAGTTGTTAGTTGCGTGGAATTTAACGGAATTACAAATATTTCCAAAATAACTCTGGAATGTTACATGGTGAATTCTTTTAATGTGAAGATCCTTGAACGGGATTGTAAGGACTGGTTGCTTGGTTGGAGAAATGTTCTGCTAAATGTTATATATTAAATTACGAACGGGATAAGCTTTATCCTAAAAGAATATATACATAT
The DNA here is from genome assembly GCA_963082735.1 of Pocota personata. Classification (NCBI taxonomy): domain Eukaryota; kingdom Metazoa; phylum Arthropoda; class Insecta; order Diptera; family Syrphidae; genus Pocota; species Pocota personata. The sequence continues at coordinate 48,718,598 of OY720430.1, read as the reverse complement.
ACATATATATATATGACAGCAGTGGTTGCAGCGACATTATCATTTCCACAGGCTTTACAGTTGGTGGTGTAGCTTAAGTCTAGCACATTGAGGAGATTGGTTAAAGTGTAGAGGCCGCCCGTACAAACATTAGTAGTTTGTCTGTAGTCTTCTCTGCTGAGAGATATCAACAATACCGCTGATTTTATGCAGATGTCGGCAGGTATTCTTTTGGTCTATCCACATCCTTGAGTGCCATCTATGGTTGTGTTTCCATGTCAATGGAAGTCTTGATCGTGTCACACTGAAAAGTGTTTTCCATTTAATGCGGGGTAAAGTCGGTTATTTTGAATCTTTTCCGAAAATATTGAAAATTTGGTACTCACTTTGTAGAAAAATCTAATAACTTTTTTGTACGACGTACTGTTTTGGAGATATTCGCACTAAAAGAGAATTCGGCATCTACGAATATCTTGTAGAGAATTTTTGAACCTAAAATTTCGAAGCAAATAATATATCTCATATAATGCACTGTTTGTGGGATATGCACACTTAATAATGATTTTTGTATTAACTTCCGGTTAGGGAAGGATATTTTGAAGATTGGCTTCTTTAAATTTTTGAATATGTTAACAAATTCAGCATCTGTTTCGTAGAGAATTTCAAGACTTTTTTTTTTATTAATTACTGCAAAGAATTATGAAAATTTAAAACATTTAGGCACTCATTGTCGTATACGTTTTAGTTTCCGTCTGCGGCTATTTTCTTGGACAGGGAGGGAGCTTATTCATCTGTTGTCGTTGTGAAGAATACAGATTTGTATTTCTTCGAGTACAGTTGGTATACGAGTATTGAAGTTCTTACGAATGATAATATTTCGAACAAACCAGGCCGCATTGATTATTGTCCGTACGAAATTTGATTGTAGTCTTTCGATGATGTCAATATTTGAAAGGGTGTTCCAAAATTCACACAAGAAGTAACTTTGATAGAAAATTAGTTCGTTTTTAATTAAAAATTGTAAATATTTTACTGATTCATAAAGTATACAGTATAGTGTTATAATGGAATAGCACATCGGACAAAAGGCCTCACGTCTTTACTGACACATACGCACTCTTTTGTCGAAATTGTCCATGACCGTTTTGCACAAATTTATCTGAATTGATACAGAGCTTAATTTGCTCCTTCAAGGCGTGGGTGTTCGTGGGCTTGTTGGCATGAACCATAGACTTCAAAAAAACCCAAAAAAAAGTCCAACGGCTTTAAATCGCATGATCTGGGCGGCCAATTCTGTTCATCAAAACGGGAAATTACACGACCAGGAAATGACTTATGCAGTAATTGAATTGTTTCTCAGGCTGTATAGCATGTGGAACCGTCTTGTTGAAGCCACATGTCGTCCACATCCATATCCTGCAATTTAGGTACAAAAAACTGCATTATCATGTCGAGATAGAGAGCACTATTAACTGTTATTATCTGACCAGTCGCATTTTCAAAGAAGAATGGTCCGTGATGCCTCCAGCCTGCATTTTTTTCTGAACAATCACTCGTGGATTTTCTGAACCCCAAATTCGACAATTTTGACGATTAGCAAAGCGATCAAGATGAAAATAAGCCTCATCATTGAAGATGATTTTGTTTGAAAAATCAGTATCCATTTGTTGTTGTTTCATAATCCATTCAACGAACTCTCTTCGCTATGCGTGGTCAGTAGCCTTCAGTTCTTGAGTCAGTTGCACCTTATATGCATGAAAATACAAATCTTTCGTGAGAATAAGCTGTAGAGAGCTTCTCGAAATTTTCAATTCTTGACCCCGGTGCGGAATTGATGTTACTAGACTCTCAACAACACTCTCACGATTTGCTTCGATGTTTTGTGTTGAACGACTTGTTGAAGGACGGGGTGTCTAGGATCACTAATTTATCCAGTCTCCCTGAATGTTTGAATTAATTTCTTCACAGTTGATGAAGTTAAATCACTATTCGGACCATATTTTGTACGAAAATTGAAGACTGTAGCTGCCAAATCTTCATTAACAAAACCATCAAGATGAAAATGAGCCTCATCGCTGAAGATGATTTTGTTTGAAAAATCAGCATCCACTTCTTATTCCATAATCCATTCAACGAGATCTCTTCGCTGTGCGTGGTCAGTAGGTTTCAGTTCTTGACTCAATTGCACTTTGTATGCATGAAGATTCAAATCTGTCGTGAGAATACGCTGTAGTGATCTTCTCGAAATGTCCAATTCTTGACCACGGTTCCGATTTGATGTTCCTGGACTCTCAACAACACTCTCCCGAACTGCTTCGATGTTTTGTATTGAACGACTTGTTGAAGGACGACCAGAGTGTCTAAGATCACTAATTGATCCAGTCTTTTTGAATTAATCTCTTCACAGCTGATGAAGTTAACCATATTTTGTACGAAAATTGCGAACAGTAGCTGCTAAACCTTCATTATTTTTAAAATATTGCTCAACAATGAAAATGCGTTGTTTTTTTCGTGTAGCCTGAATTGTCAGCTGTCACACAGTTTTTTTTTTTTTTTGTTGGCAACACTTTGCGGCACAAATGGCGCAAAATTCAAATCTTGCGTGAATTTCGGGACACCCTTTAGCTCGAGAATTACGAGTATATCGTTGAATTGAATTATGGCACCTTGAAGTGTTGATCAAACTGTGGTTTACCTATAGTGTGGTTTGGGTGGGCAGTGCGTACATTGTGTCCTTAGGTATCTTATTTTTGAATAGTCGTTGCTTGGATATAGTCTTTGTCGTGTTTTTCTAACTTAGTACATTTTATTTTGTATATAATAAAAATTCCTGGACCAGCATGTGCTTGACCATTTGGGTGGTTGGTGTAGTAACCGTTATATACTCGTACAGACTTACAATGTCTACTGTTACGTACATTCAATTCTCGATTTTGACAAATCGTTGTTGACTTTGTGCCGAATTTAAAAGCCTAAAATTTCGACTGCATTTCGTATATTTGTGAGTTGTTCGCACTAAGAAATGACTTCTATGTCAACTTTTTGGTAAAATCTGACAAGTTGGAAGTCCATCTTATATCGGGGTCCCTGTTATAGAGAATTTCAAAACGAAGTTAAACCCGATTTACATTTACTGCAATCCGGGGGCAAATACGAGTATGTTTTTATTTAAAAATATCAAATCACAAAAGTTTCTGTTAACGTAATACCTACCATAGGCGAATTTTATTACGACAGCGAAAAAAGTGTGAACGCTGCGAAATGTTAAAAAGCACTTCAGTTTCATCTGTCATATGGATGTTCATGTTCATTTAAATCCTAAAATAAAGTTTATACATAGTCACTGAAAATATATGAAGGATTATTTTTTTTCATTTTATTACCTTCCACGCAGTGATTTATTTTTTTTTTTGGAAAAATTTGTTTTTGTTTTGTCTTCAGTCAAATGAAATTGATAGTATTCAGTGTGTTGATTACAGGCAATTTATGCGAAGCCTCTAGACCGCGCCTCCAACATACTCTGAATGAAAAAAGAAACATAAATTCGAAGCTATTCTGAGCTAAAAAAGGATTGTATGGGAATTTTGGTTTAGGCACACATTTGTTGTGTACAATGCATGCTGTGCCTAAATATGTACAGTAAGGAGATAGATAGTTAGATTCCGACTTATATAGGTACATGAGTAATAAGATACAAATCTTTAAATAACATGGCTAAAGCCGTCTGCCTTAATGTCAATTTTTTTTTTCATTTAAATGAATTGAAATAAGTGTACTCTTTGGCAAATCTGGTGGTAATATTCCTCAAAACGCCTCTTCTACAATTTGATGCCGATAGTACAAGGCAGCTTTTAAATATTTGTATAAACATTTCGAGCCTCTCCCATTTAACCGGCAGTGTACTTCCTCAGTCGACAGTTGATTTAAAAAAAAATAAAATAAAAAATTGTCCCTAAACCAACTCTCTGAAGAAAGAAGTTCCCCTCGGGCTTTGAACATTTTGGATATTGAATCCGTTCCGTACTTTTCTTCAAAATAACTCCTCCCACTCAAGTAATGCGTTGATCTGAAGTCGAGAAATCGATGACTTTTCTTCTTCTATAAAGATAGAGGCTTAAATATTTACCTTTTTTAAGATGTTGTATAGATCCGCCTTTATGTTGTGCACAGTTTCTATATCCATATCAATCCTGTCTGCCATTTTCCATGACCTTTTTCAAAACAGGATGCTTTTGGGTTCATTGCGTATGCCTTATTTCCTGCGGCGTAATTTCGAAGCGCCATTGTATCTACGTAGGAATAGTGACAATTCCTCTTTGTGCATTTTTTACATTACTATGAAGCCAAACATAGTCCTTCTTTCATGCAAGCATATGATGATTTGCAGCGAATATCATTTGAAGTTGCAAGCCGACAGCATCGCCAAAGTTTTTGACGATGGATACGAGGGTGGGTCAATAAGTCCCTGAAAATTAACACAAATTGTGTCGTCACCTTAATTTTTTTTTTTTTTTGTCAAGAATCATCTTCAGACAGATCTGTCAAATAGTTTTGTTGTGGCAGCCATTTTATATAGCATTTTCGTTAAAATGGAAATAAGTGAATTTCGAGTGCTCATTAAACACAATTTTTTGCGAGAAAAAGCTATCACGCAAACCAAACAAAAGCTTGACAAATATTATGGGGACTCTTCACCATCAATTGGGACCATTCACCACTGGTTTACTCAATTTCGGTGCGGTCGTTCAAGCACAAGTGATGCCGAACGTTCTGGTCGCCCAATTGAGGTCACCACACCAGAAATGGTCGACAAAATCCTTGGTTTGATAATGGACGATCGGCGAGTGAAAGTGCGCGAGCTTGAAGAGGCCACAGGCTTATCACATGGCTCAGTGATTTCGCGTTTGCTCACAATCGACAACAAACGCATTCGTTTGACAACTTCAAATGTGTGTTTGGCGATGTTCCAGAAAAATTCGGCTGAGTTTTTGTGCCGTTTCGTAACCGTGGATGAAACCTGGATTCATCATAACACACCAAAACCAAGGAACAGTCAAAACAATGGACTTCTCCTGGTGAATCGAAGATGATCACCTTCGCATATTACGCAGAGCTGCTGGATGGATTCCAAGCCGATTTAAAGCAAAAACGGCCACATTTGGCGGAGAAAAAAGTTCTTTTTTACCAATACAACGCACCGGCGCACAAGTCCGCAGTCGCAATGGTAAAATTGCATGAGTTAGGCTACGAACTCCTCCCTCAACCAGCATATTCCCCAGATTTAGCCCCTGCGACTATTTCTTTTTTCCAAACATGAAAAAATGGCTCGGAGGTAAGAGATTTGGGTCGAATGAAGAGGTCATCGCTGAAACAAACGCTTATTTTGAGGGGCTCGAGAAATCGTATTATTTGGAGGGCATCAACAATTTGGAGAAACGTTGGATGAAGTTTATAGAGATAAAAGGAGACTATGTTGTAAAATAAAATGTTTTTATACCGAAAAGAGTGTTCCTTATTTCATTTTTCAGGGACTTATTGACCCACCCTCGTATACATGGCCTTTGTGCCGCACAAAGATTATTGATATAATTCACGTTTACGTACAATACATATTGTATTGTACATACTCGTATATACCCTTATTTTATATTTTGTAACAAATGTATACATGCTGAATTAATCATTTTTGGGACTTACGTATGTTCATTTCAAAATTTCATTTCTTTTGGGACTTAGTTCATAAAGAACAAACTCCCACTTTTGGGATTTAATTCATTCTCATATTGGGACTTATTTCATTCTAGAGTTGGGTCTTAGTTCCTAAAAATCATGGGAATTAGTTTATATGAACTAAATCCCAAATTTTGTGGGATTTAGTTAATTTTGGCTAGTGGGAGTTAGTTTCATTTGAGACTTAGTTCGTAGGGCCCAGCTGGTTTATAGTATCTCCTTGCATATATCCCCATACTTGTAATTTCATTACGAGTACAAGGCTGACATTTTTGTTTGATATGCATTGTTTCCTTGTTATGTTGGTGGCATTTCTTGCTTCATATTAACTTCTGCCTAAAATACAAATTTAGATAATTTTGTGGTATCGAAGTTATTCCGAAATACTTAAACATCTTAACAACTTCTACTAGATCCCCTCGAATCTCCATCTTTCTGTTTGTGCCTGCCATCCTCCATACTTTTTAATACTCCTCCAAGTTTGTCATCATCATTTCAAGTTTGGATGGTGTATCAGCTAACATCCGCATGCATTAAGGTTTTGATAATCTTAATTCCAACCATGACTCCTCCATTTAGAAAATTCACAAGATCTATGCAAAGAAAATAAGAGTGTACTAAGCGTCGAAGCCCAATGGTGACTGAGAAGTATTCAGACATTGCTAATCCATTCCTTACCGATGATGTATTATTACAGCACAATACTACAAAATCAATAATATAGGCTAAGATCTCTTTACCTTTCCTGCGTTAAATGTCGATAATGGTATTTAATGTAAATATTTGGTCTACTGTTGAGCATCCTTGACGAAACTCTGCTTGGTACTCGTTATAATAACACATTGTTCGTCTTAACCCACTCAGTCAATCGATTAAATTAAATGCCTCCAAAAATGTTCTTTATGTTATTATGAACCGACATGACTATGTAATTTTCCACATTGAAACTGTATCCTTTCTTAAAAATAGGAAATATTAACCCTGTATTGAAACGATGGGTACTATTTCGCTCTAAAAGTCGACCCAGATACTATTATTCAATATTATAGTTTAGGCAATGCTAAGAGCATTTACTGATGTCTTTCAAAACTTTTTGGTATTTCTACTTTGCAGTTATTTGAATATATATCCTTGAAGTCTCTATTAGCCTTAGCATACTCTTGTCTAAAGTAACTTGTGTTCCATTTTCTGCCTTTCAAAAGGCAAAGCTCTTGCCCGGAGTTTCTGACAGTCATTGCGAACCATTCTTGTTTTGCGCGTTGTACTTGTCTGCCATCTGCAAATTTTTCGCCTGCATTTCTTAAAGCTTCTTGCATACCTTGGATTGTTATTGCATCTCCTAAAATCTGTAATGTATCCAGTTCAAAATGAAGATCCCTCTGGTAGCGTGTCTTAAAATTGTGGAGCCATTTTAGGTTCGACAAGGACCTAATTTCGGTTGAACGAACACTCTGTACTTCTTCGCATATTTACAACTCAAAACCTATGGTAGACAGGATATCTGAAGAATGAATATGTGACAGCCAGAGTCCATCACCTTTGTGAACATCTTCTATCAAAATTCCTTCTGTTACCGAACTGGTAAACTTTGGAATTAACCAGGAGCCATATTTCCAAAAGTTTTTAATCTACAGTTATTTAAAAGGATCATTGTTCAAGCGATTAAGTTCGACTGAGTGAACACATTCCCTATATGAACGTACAATATCCTTAAACCTCTTGGAACTTCGTCCCTGGTTGTACCAATGCAACTACAATAGCACAAAGTATTCCTTTGAGGCAAATTAAATTAATTTAATTAACATCTATCTACCCTCGTTCGGTGACTACTTCTTAACCCATTGTTAATATTTAAGCGGAATACTATTTGAGTTTCTTTGACATGGACAAATGCCAAACGACGACATTTTGGGAATATCTTCACAATTGTGTGTCTCCTCTGCTGGAAAAGGTAAAAGCAAAATTGCAGGGTCTTCAGAGTCAAAGCGCTGAATAATCACAAATATCGAAATTATTTTACCCTGGCAAATAGTTTTGACAAAAACGTCGCACTTGCAGGTTCTCTTTGCCTGGCACTCGAAATCAACAAATTTACTTTGGCATCAAATAAAATTTCTATGTGACTAAGGAGTAGACTACCAGGAGCTGGGAATTTATTTTGTGGAACACCGACAAAGGATAAATTATTTCTCTTTTGGAGCAGTGTTATTTGATCTGGACTCAACCGAGCTACAAAAAGGTCTGGAGAATTTCTTGTATACGTACATAGGTACGTTAAGTACAGACCAGTTGAATGATATCCTGAAAAAAAAGGAATTCTTTTTACAACTTTCATTGGATATGAATCCTTCAATGGTACCTTTTGGATGTTGTTTTCTGCTGAACTGTAGTTACTTAGTTTATTTATAGTTTAGTTTATTGCTTTGTGAACATTTGGTCCTAGAAGTGTTTAACTTGTTCACTTGAATTTTCTTTAGTGGAAAGAAGGGCTATGTGTTTTATCTGATTGCATGGATGTGTGCATGTTACATGTGTTTACATTTGTATGACTGACGCATTAAACCATTCGATTAGCTTTCGCTGGTGTCACTAGTTATTCGAGACATCCAATATGACAGACGCTAGATGCCATTTTAAAATCTATCATATGGGTATCAAATGAAAGGCTTTTGCAACAACGAACAGTCAATCTTTGTGGATGCATTGATGCTTGGTCGAACACTTGTGTATTGTGGTTGCTCCAATAATGGCAATTTTTCTTGTTGACATAGCCGCTGAGCCAAAAATGGGCCTCGTCCGAGAAGATGATTTTTTGGCTAAAATCCGGATCTCCGGCCAACATTTCCAGCGCCCAATTAGCGAACCCACGGCATAGTCTATTGTCGCCCGTCTTCAATTCATGCGTCAGCATAATCTTATGCGGATGTTGGCCCAAATTCAAACTCAAAATAAGCCTGGTTGACTCTCTGGCGATGCCCAATTCAGCTGATCGGCGCTGAATCGACATTTCTGGATCTTCTTGGGTACTGGCTGCTACGGCGGCTATATTTTCTTCGCATTGCACCGATCTCTATCTGGTTGGTGGCTTAAGATCCAGAGGAGTGTACTCACACTCAAACTTTTCCACGGTGCGACGAATTGCTTGCACACTGAAGTCATGATGATGACCCATCTCACGACGAAATTCACGTTGCGTATTTACAACTGAGCCGGAATTTCGATAATAATTTTTAATAATTTCCACAAGTTTGGGAATCATCAAACGATGCATGATGAAATTGCAAACCTTACTGAATATTTTGACAGCTATATGTCATTGGTAACTTTGACAGCTACTGAAACATGATAATTGGAAAAGCTATCATTGCTATCTGGTCACCCTTTATAAAGATTATATTCTTATTGTGAGTGTCACTAATAATAATAATATTAGGTGAGCAACTAAGTTCTTTGATGAAAATGCAAATTTATTGTGAAAAAATGGTTACAAATGAATCATTCAAAGTATTGCCCATCGCTAGCTACAACTTTTTCCAATCTTTCTGGCAGAGCTCGAATACCGTTACGGTAAAAGTGTTCATCTTTTGAGGCTATCAACAAATCAAGCCATTTTTTGATACCTTCATATGAGCGGAACTGCTGATCAGCCAGACCATGTACCATCGAACGGATGGCGCAATATCTGGGGAATATGGCGGGTGGGGTAGGACTTTCCATTTGAGCGTTTCCAGGTAGGTTTTAACGGGTTTGGCAACGTTAGGCCGAGCGTTGTCATGCTGTAGAATCACTTTTTCGTGCCTCTGCTCGTATTGTGGCCGTTTTTCGCGCAGTGCTCGGCTCAATCGCATCAATTGAAATCGATACAGTTGCCCAGTGATGTTTTCGTTGGGTTTCAACAGTTCATAATAAATGACACATACCTGGTCCCACCAAATACACACAATAATCTTCGCAGCGTGAATATTCGGCCGAGCCGATGACGTAGAAGCATGATCGGGCAGTCCCCATGACTTTCTTTTTTTTGGGTTGCTGTAATGAATCCTTTAATCCATCCAAAACGGTGCTCAACGTCCCTTGGCTTCAAATCATAAGGAACACAAATTCCTTGTTTTTGAATCATTCCAAATGCATGCAATCGCTTGGAAATGGCTTGATGGGTAACTCCTAATGCTGAAGCAAGCTGTTCTTGCGTTTGGCACGGATCCTCATCGAGCAATGCGTCCAATTCTGCGTCTTCGAAGGATTTTGGACTTCCTTCACGCGGACGGACGTCAATATCGAAATCACCGTTTTTGAAGCGACGGAACCAATCACGGCACGTTGTTTCACTTTTCACAGAACCTAAAGTATATGACGCCAAAACAAAATCACTCTTTACCATATGTCTAAGCTCGGTTCATGACGTTTTGGATATGTCAAAATCGACCAGCACTTACTGCTGGAGAACTTAGTTGCGCACCTAATAATAATCATTAAACATTAATCTTTTGGTCTAGGAGGTCTGACATAAATTTATAAGGAACGTAGGTATAACCTATTGCACTTGGCACTCCAGTATGGATAACTTTAAGGTTTCAATGAATGATAACGCGAAGGCGACGGTAACGCTTAACTCGTATTTCAAAAAAATAAATAAAAGTACTTATTACAACTCATCATTACATGAACCTAATAAACAAAATTCTACGAAACCCCGCAAAATATTTTGCTTACCCCAAAAGATATAGCTTCTAGGCACGCGAAACTTATTCACTCAGCACCAGGTACCAGACGAATTTAATTTTAGCAATTAAATCGAATGCAAGTGCACATTAATATCCAAGTTGAAATATTTTTGCACACTCAATAGCAACAGGAAGGCGTATATACTGCTATACAATATGTACTTTGCGTCAACATTCCCTCTAGGCCACAAAAGTTTCATTACACTCAGGGATCTGGCATCGCACAGTAGCTTCAGCTGGTGGTGAATCATTTGTCGTATTCCCATATTTGAACAAATAAAAGTATAAATTTCATCTAGCAATGCATAATTCATGCCGAAGAACATTTTATCAAAATTCATTAAAGCCTTCATTAAGTTTGCCAAGTATTTCGTTTTAGTGTTTGTGTTTGTCCTGCCTGCATTTTCCTCTTGGTATCCCGCTCATATCTAGCTCAGATATGAGCTAAAGCTTTTATGGTATGGGTGTTTGTGTGTGTGCGGATAGGGAGCAACAACGATAGAGCATATAAAACTTTGCATTTTAGTCACGTATTTTTTTAAAACAGTTTACTGAACATACAAAGTGGATAAAGGTAGACACACTTAATTACCTCAGAGATAGGATTATCCTTTCCATGTTAATCAAGTATAATTAAGAAATTTCATTAAAATGTTAAGCGAATACGAATTCATTATAAGGAACGTATATCTATGCACTACTGCACTTGAAATTACTTTCATTTTTGCAATTATACCTATATCTAGATGTTTGTGATGGAAAATATATGTAGAACGCATACGTCCCCCGGTGTCCTAGTTATGCAGCACTATCAAACATTTTTGAAAAGTTTTTTTTTTTTTTTGGTAATTTGTTTGCTGCTAGATAGGCGGTAGAACTTTTTAATTTGCCGATAACATGGTGCAATTATATGGAGCTCCTGTTAAGTTTCCTTTTTGTGATTTACACCTCCCTGACCTCATCCTTAAAGTTTTCGGTGGAAAGTTCTTCAATTTGTCATGCGACTAACTATGGCTGGAATGAACTGCCTGTAATGGCCTGTGAAAAGTGCAATAGTGAAAATTTAATTACGCGCAGCAAATAAAGCCATCCCATGGTCGTCATGTGTAATGGATACGTAAAGTGTCCTTGATGTGTGTTGTCTGACTGTCGTTGTACGTGTGTGTGTCGTGGCTTGAAAGACACTATTAAATGCATCAGGTTCGAAAATTTAATTTGTCGTACTGTGTTGTTGTTCTTGTTTATTTTTTTTTCCCTTCGTCGATGTATCGTGCAATAATGTACAGGACAGAGGATTTTTATTTTTATTTTATATTTTGCAGAACAGTTGAAAATAATGTACTCATTCAGAGAGTTGTGCAGGGTAGTTGGTTGTTATTATGCTACCACCGCAAGTGAAATTATTGAGCTGTCAAAATATCAGGAAAAAGGATTTCACTACCACCCTGTGTAGGACTTCACCATGGTAGGTTGGTATTTGGAACGAAATATTTTTATTAAGTGAATGACCGGAAGCAGTATGATTCGGTCGATGGCATGTAATTACTTATCCGATGAATTTTAAGAGCTTTTGGTTGACAAATATTCCTCCAAGTGCTGCTGGTAATATTTATTTCGGTCTCCGAGTATACTGTAACGGCGTGACCGCAGAATTATTTTTTAATTTGTAAACCATGGAAAGGGCGGATGTTGTGTAACGCGAAGTATTGGTTTTCATCTGTGTTAATTTTGTACAATCATTGAACCATTTTTTTTTATAATTATGCGGTAGCTGTTGATTAAAATTGACATAAGCTGAATGAAAATTGGTCAACATTTTTGTCCCTATAAAATTAATTGTACTTATTTAAGTTGTTTTTGCGCTTGTGGGTTTTAAGTAAACTGACCATCTGTCTCGGATTAGTCGGTACAGTTCCTGTTGTATGCAATATCTGATATAATATTCATAAAACAGCTCACACAACCCTTTTTATTTTTTAATCATATGAGCTGTATTCAATGAATTTCTCCAGCAAAAATCTTCTCCTATGGTTGCCATGCTTAATCATTTTCCCCTGGGTACTCAGCTACTTGATCAATTTGCAATGGTTTTTGTTTTTTTTTTTAATTTTTGTGTTCACATGAGTGATTAACTCCATGGAGCGGTAGGAGCCATCCCAATCAGATTGCAGTTTTGAAGAGACACGTATCTGCGGATAATAAACATTCATTCTGACTCGGGCTAGCTGATGCAACAATCTGCGCCAACTATGGGGAGGAGAAGGAAGATATATAACACTTCCCCTGCCACAGCCCTTCAAGAGCGAGGTTAAGACTGAAGATACTGGGATCCCCAAAGATACCGGGTCTAACACACTTAAGTAAGAAAGGAATCGGTGATATATTGGAGTTCGCAAGACGAACAAAACAATTCCCCGATCACTATAAGTCATAGTCTCCTTTTAATACACCCCATGATCCCAATACCTACCTCAACATATATAATTCCCACATCACAGTACTATTCCCACAGTTCGACAGACGTGGGGAAAACAACGGGCCCAGTTGAAGCCTAAGTGAAGAGCATAAGTTTACCCTCTAAAATCAACCAACCAAAAATCTGCGGATGCTCATAACGTATTTAAGAACCTCCGCTTTATAATTTCCATCCTGGTTTGAATGCTACTCGATTGGGGTCCTAAATCTAGAGAAGACTTCCTTTACCAACTCTTTGGCGACTGTGAAAATCGCAACTCACTTCGTAAAATAATCCGTAAAGACTAGGACATGCTGTTTCCTCGTTACGTATACAGTAGGGGTCATATACATTCGCCTCGTGTCCTGCTTTTTGGACCCCTTATCGATGCACAGAGTAGTACTGTTCGACGTTTTTTCTGTCTCCGATCCAATACAATAGTAATTTTATTTATTCGAACCAAACGGAGTGTCGTGAACAATTTTAATTACCTCGCCGGTTAATGATTTTGAAATAATTATCAGCGTTCAATCGGGCTGTTTTTGCATTGCAGGTACCCATTACTTGAACAGAACTTGGTTTACTAAAAAAACAAAGCATCGAATTGGTCCTAATATTCTTTCAGGAGATTGTAGCCTCATGAGACTGTGCCCCAGTTGGAGCGAATCAACTATCACTAGTTATAATCATTTATTCAAATCTAAACTTTAGTATGGGGTTATCCTGCTGGGGTGGAACGTATTTGAATAGAAATTCATTCCTCATTAAACGAAAACATTCAATTATAATTATTTGCAAAGTCAACCGTAGAACTCCTAGTTTTGAGTTGTTCAGGAGTCGTTGAATTCGCCCTTTAAGACATCTGTATTTTTACAAAGCACGCAAATATTTTCTTTCTAAAGTAGGGGAATATTCTTTGAAAACTGTAATTTACGTGTTAACACTAGACATCTTGCAATTGTTCCAAAAATAAAAGCTTTAAGTTTTTCTTACGAAATAAAGTATTTAAAAAAAGTAAACTACATAAAGGGCGTCCCAAAATTCGCGCAAGATTTGAATTTTGCGCCATTTGTGCGGTGAAGTGTTGCCAACGAAAAAAAAAAAAGACAGCGTGACAGCTGACAGTTCAGGTTTATTAAAAATGAAGTGCTACACGAAAGAGCAACGCGTTTTCATTGGTGAGCAATATATTAAAAGTAACGAAGGTTTGGCAGCTACAGTTCGTAATTTTCGTTCATAATTTGGTCGGAATAGTGATTTCACTTCATCAACTGTAAACAGATTAATTCAAAGATTCAGGGAGACTGAATCAATTAGTGATCTTAGACACTTTGGCCGTCCTTCAATAAGTCGTTCAACACAAAACATCGAAGTTGGCACCATGATCAAGAATTGGACATTTCGAGAAGCTCTGTACAGAGAATTCTCACGAAAGATTTACATCTTCATGCATACAAAGTGCAATTGACTCAATAACTGGAGCCTACTAACCACCCACAGCGAAAAGAGTTCTTTGAATGGATTATGGAATAACAAGTGGATGCTGATTCAAACAAAATTATCTTCAGCGATGAGGCTCATTTTCATCTTGTTAATTGTAAAAATTGTAGAATTTGTGGTTCAGAAAATCCACGAGTGATTGTTGGAAAACAAATGCATCCACAACGTGTCACTGTTTGGTGCGGATTTTAGGCTGGAGGCATTCTTCTTTAAAAATGCGGCTGGTCAGGCAATAATAGTTAAAGGTATCGTGACATGATAATCCAGTTTTTGTGCCTAAATTGCAAGATATGGATGTGGACGATATATGGTTTAAACAAGATGGTGGCAAATGCCATACAGCCCGAGAAACAATTCAATTACAACATGAATCATTTCCTGGTCGTGTAATTTCCGCGCTTTGGTGATCAGAATTGGCCGTCCAGATCATGCGACTTATAGCAGTTGGACATTTTTCTTTGTGGTTTTTTGAAGTCTAAGGTTTATTTTAACAAGCCCACGACCACCATCGCCTTGAAGGACCAAATTGAGCGTTGTATCAACGAAATGCTGCCACATTTATGCCAAACGGTCATGGAAAATTTCGACAAAAGAGTGCGAAGCCGTGGGGGTCATTTACCCGATATGCATACATAACCCTATTCTGTATACTTTATGAATCAATAAAATATTTACAATTGTTAAATAAAAACCTGTGGTTTCTATCACAATTACTTCTTGCGTGAATTTTGGGACACTCTTCAAATTGTTTTTACAGGGAGTTGCAGTTCATTGCTGGTAGGCAGGAATATTTTAGATATCAATGTGATTGGACTTATATTATTTATTGCAATTGCAATTATGGCCACGATATTCTAAAGTTATCACAGAGATAAGGAAAGTATTTGATGACGAAATATGTTTTGGCTTAATCAATGTCATTCAATAGCTACATTAATTTAAGTTACCTTAACCCACTGAACTTGTACAAACTTTCATGCAACCCTACAAGTCTCAAATGAATACGGGTGACACAACTTGTAAAAGCCCTGAGGTACTCAAGGAGATTAAATAAAGTGAAACTCGTATTAAGCAGCATTCAAGTACGCATGTATAGGAACATTGTAAGATTACGATCTATACGTACGTGTTCCAATAGCATCCGTTCTAATATAGTAATTGAATTTCCCTATGCTTAAACCATTCAATGTAATGGTGGTGAAAATAAAATAATTTCAATGACTTTCCAATTATATTTGTGATTCAAAAAGTTTCAATTGAATTACGTGGCAAAGATAAAATCACAAAGAGCACATCCTAAACTGAGTACTATACTTTTTGCTCTTATACTGCTGCCGCAACCCACTAATACTTTTGAGTGTGTTCGTTTTTGCTCCATTTTTCCATTGCAACAGCATAGCCAAACTGTTGAATGATCTAAAGCATTCATATTTTTCTTCCTCATCATCATCACCATCCTTGTTGCATCCTTGAGATACTCGATGCATTCACATGTGCGTTTATGTGATGTGAATGGGGACACTGAGAAATGTTGAATGTTTTATGTGTTTTTTTTTTTTTATCTTTATCTTGGAGTACTCATACTTTATGCAATAAAAGGACATAAATGGAGAAGTCTCAGCGGCAAACATTGTGCAGCGCTCTGTGATGTTCATAATGTTTCTACAAAAAAAGGCTTTTGTTTTGTTCTTTTGTGAAAACAATACTTTGAGGTTAATTGTCCTGAAAGCTGTTAAAATAAAGGGTACGACTGGGTCGCACGCACTTGCACCATATGTGCTTTTCGTTTGTAAATTTATTCAGATTTCAAATTAAGACAAAATCGATAAGAAGCGGTCAAATTGATTTTTCGTAAAATGCGTAAAGGGCTGATCAAAACTTTTTTGAATCATATGTCAAACTTACATATATAAAAAATTGTTTAGACATACGTTTTTAATAAAATCGTTTGAGCCATATCCAAGAAAAGGCTGATTTTCGCAAGTCTGAGTAAACTGAGTACACAGTCTTATTGGAAACACCCACGTCAACTCAGGTATCGAAATCGTTGGAGCCATTTTCGGGAAAATTGTAACTTTTCAAATTTGGCCTTAAGTAAAGTACCGTTAATTTTGCGCTGCAACGAAAACTCAAATTTTGCTTCTCTGTATTATCCTACAGACACCAGATATGAAGTTTGAAAAAAATCCGTACAGCCAGAGGTATAGACAGACGGACAGATAGACAGAATTGCGAGACCCACTTTTTTGAGTTTCTTCATTATAGTAGGTTAGGTTAAGTTGAGGTGGCTGTCAGCTAAAAGCCAACACACTTAGACCAATAATAGGTCCATTATGAACCACGTGGATTTGGAAAGCGGTCTCTAGCCTACTCATTGAACAATTTAGAGCTTTTGATGAAACGTAGGATGTCCTTAATTTTTTTTTTCCAGATCGTTTAGGTCGTTGAAACAGAAGGTTACTAAGTGGAATTTCCTTCTTTGGGAGAGAGCTGGGCAGGTGCATAGAAGGTGAAGAGTAGTCTCTTCCTCCTCCTCGTCCATGCAGCTTCTGCAGAAATCATTTGAAAATACGCCAAGCTATTATACACCTATAACAGCGGTGATATGCAGTCTATTGAGAGCAATCAAATTCTTAGAGCGTTTCAGATCCAGCTTAGGCCAAATCTGTTTTGTCGCTAGACACGTTGTACCACTTGCCCACCTAGAATATATCCTTTCAATATCATCCAGCGTAAATTTAAGTTTGCATGTAGCGATCGGCATACCCAGTGAAATTTTGTCTGGAAGGATGGGTATTGGAGTTCCATGTCTGACAAGTTCGTCAGTTTTACAATTTCCTGGAATGTCGCTGTGCCCCGGCATCCAAATTAGGCGAATATTGAACTGCTCCGCCATTTCCATAAGAGACGATCGGCAGCTCTAGAGCTGTTAGAGAATTTATTGAGGATGATTCCATTGCTGATTGCTGCTTGGCTGTCTGAAAAGATGCAGATATCAGCGGTTGATAACACGCTTTTTTTTTAGCCAGGACAAGACTTCCCTTATTGCCATTATCTCCGCCTGTTAGATTAAGGCTATGAGAAAAGACACCACCACCCACCCCGTCGTTAGTTTTGAACCATCGGTGTAAAAATGTAACGACGTATTTTCTGTGAATTCATCTTCTTCCCAAATGCTTTGGAAGGGTTGGTGACTCGGAAGTTTTTGTCAAAATTTAGCTTGGGTATGGTGTAGCCAATGTTTTCAGGAAAGATTTTAAAATTGTTTAAAATGCAGACGTGGCCATATACTGTTCTGGACCACTGTAAAGTAGCTTTAAGGCGAATAGCTGAGCTAGCTGCCATTTGCCTTCCAAAAATGTCGAGGAGAATGAAATAGAGAGTCCATTGCTGCAGAAGGTGTCTTTCGTAGTGCTCCGCTAATACACAGACAAGCTGATCGTTGGACTTTGCTTAGTTTCTTCTGGTTTATCACCTTGTAAAAGGCAATCCACTAGATAACTACCCAGTACATAAGGATCAGACTGATGACCGAGATATAGAACCAGTGAGTTAATCTGGGTTGGCTTTTTTTGCAAGAGAAGAATGCGACAGTTGGTTTCTTTACTCTTTGTTATATGTTAGGTTTCTAGCTTAAGTAGGGACTAACAAAAGTTCGCTTAGTTGGTGTCAATTTAGTAGTTTTTGAAAAAAAGATGCATTTCTGTAGCTTTTAATCCAACAATATTTATTTCCAAATTTCAGAACAATAGGTAAAAATGGAGACGAGAAAGAGAAAAATTAGTGACGTAAGTAAGACGGTTGAAGTTCCACCGCCAATAGAGGAAGAAATTCGTTTTGCCATTCTCTTCGGATTTTGACGTCAACTCACGCCAGTCAAAATTCTGCACGAATGCCAAAATGCACACGGAATAAATGCACCATCTCTTGTTACTATTTCAAAGTGGTTTCAAAGATTCCAGACTGGTCATATTTGTGGGGGACGAATCTCGTGAAGGTCGGCCCAAATCCTCGACCGACGATACAAATATGGCCCTGGTGAAGGCTAAAATTGACGAAGATACCAGAATGACACAGGAGATGATAGCGGATGAACTGGGCTTGAATGCCATAGCTGTGTCACGAATTTTAAATTATCACCTGAAATATTCAAAGAAGTCAGTTCGATGGGTTCCAACAATTTTGAATGGAGAGCAAAAAGAGGCTCGTGTTCGTTTTGCTCAATATTTCCTTGATAAGTTTGAAAATGGAGAATCAAGCTGCTTCAATAAGATCGTTACAGGTGATGAATCTTGGTTTTACAAGTACGACCCGGAAACCAAACAGCAGTCCATGGTATGGAGTCCAGAAGGTGTAATTCCTCCAGTAAAGGCAAAACAACAAAAGTCAGCGACAAAAGTTATGATGTCGATGTACTTCAACAGGGCGAAAATGGTCGCCGTCATCCCTCTTAAAACTGGTCATTGACAGCCACTGACCCTCCATCCATTAAGGGATGGAGGGTCAGTGGCTGGGATTTTACATATTGCCTTGAGAAGAGGACTAGTTTGGTTTTGTGGGGATTCACTTCTAGACCACATCGAGCTGCCGACCTAAATGGTTTCTTTAAATCGTTTTGTAAGAGCTCTCTATAGCAACATCGTCCGTATAGGCGATAACGTAGCTTTCCTCAGCCTTCAGGATTATCAATAGTTCATTAACCGCAAAATTCCAAAGAAGAATCACCTCGTCAAGTGAGCTGTCGGATGAAAAGATGTTGTTAAAAGCGCCTTCTATATCCACGAAAGCTACAATTGTGTACTCCTTATGATACAGGGAGTATTCGATTTTATTAACCAACGTATGTAATGCTGTTTTTACTGATTTACCCTTAAAGTGTGCATGTTGAGCCGCGGACAGCAGTTATCTGTAAATACTGTCACGTAAATGGATATCCATTATAGTAATGTCAATGCCCTATAGGAGGAGCAAGTAGAAATAAGCTTTTTTCTGACATAATTGTTTTTGGTTTTTAAATCCTCCCTAATATACGGAGAGGAATCATATTTTTAGATAAACAAAACAGAGAAGTCTCTATTCGTAATTGATTTTTTGTTTTCTAGAATCCAAGTCTTTGTGAAATAATAGCTTAGCTTGACTCAAAGAGTCTATCATTTCCTAATTCTCATTAAGCAGTCATCCTTCATACACCTAAACAACTGTTTTATCATTACCAACCTCTTCATTACAATTCAAAAGAACCATCCTTTTAATGGTTTACGATGTCATACGATGAATATCATTAAAAAATAAATGTCTCCTTGAACAATTCAAAATAAATGACATACTCCATTCCAGCAGCAGCCAAAACCCACAAAATGCAAGATTTTATGGATTTAATTTTACTGTCTCGTCGTTTGTTTCAAAACTGTGTCAGCTGTCAGCATTCTTCATCCATTCTCCAAGCAATTTTATTCAAGATTTCCTGTATAAAAATAAAGTCCTTGTGACCAAGATTCGTCCCCGTTCGAAACAAGCACAAGAGAATATAAAACCGCAAATGATAAATTTTAATAAGTGCGCATTATTTAAACTGTTAATTTGTATTATCCGTGATTAGTTTTCATGTGTAATGAATGCATAACTGAATAGATATTTGTTCTAGATACATATTTGCGAACCTACATAATTGTGTCATTCTTCTCTTTTTTTTTTTCTTTTTTTTTTTTTGCTAAAATTGAATTTAATTAAAATTTCAATTTGTTTAGCGATTATGAGTAAATAATATTGCTCTGCTGTGTGTCAACACTGTATTTGAACAGAAATTATTGATGAGGAGAAAGTGCGTAAAAAGATTTCATTAGGCAAAAGTGCAATCAGTCGAATGTAATTTGTATTTGCTAAATCAGTTTTATACTGTTAATTTTGGAAAATATTTTCTAATCTCTACTTTGGGAATGCAATAATATCTGAATGCAAATAGAACAACATAGGCTGTAGGCTGTTGGACTAAGTGAGTCGAGAAAAAATATAATCAAAAAACATACACAGCTGTCAACACGGAAGGAAGTTAAACATTTCCCATTCCACCAAAAAGTCAAAACAATAATTACGAGCAATTTATTCCTGCCAAAAATAGAGCCTATAGACTGGCGCTCCAAGCACACAAAACAAACAAGACCTTACTTATAGGTGATAGAACATCGGAGAAATGTCTCCTGTCTCTCCCTGTTTTATCGTTTTTTTTTATAAAAAATGCTCTAGTGAAATAGCCAGTTGCATTCATCCAAATTTCACCCGCAATATGCGACATGCTTCGAATGCACATCAGTTTACCCTAAAGCCAAACTTTAGTCGTACTGTCAAATATAGGGATTCATTTATAAGCCGAACAATACGAATGTGGAATGATCTACCAGGCTCTGTATTTCCCCATCACTACAACCTTCAAACATTCAAAGCCAACGTGCATAGGCTCCTCCTCTGTTCCTCTTCCCCTTTTTCCCTGACGCTCGTGCCCTGAAACAGTTTAAGGGTATTTATATCCCCTTCGGCGCGCGCAGATTATATAAAAAAAAAAAAAAGACCTAGACTTGGCAGCCTTCGAAATACGTGCAATGGTTGAATCTGTGAAGACGAATTATACCTATAATATTTACAATGAGCAAGTCAGCTTGCTGGTTTATTCACTCTGAGCGCCGTTGTTATCGCTTTTCGTATTATCTACGGATCATTTAAATTTATATGCCTTTATCTACCCATTTCAAGAGGTTTACGCCTTTTAAATCTTCTAATCAATTAATTCTGGTTTACAAGTAGAAGGCTTTAAGGTTTACGTGCTCTCATAGCCGTTTCTCGTGCCTTCTTGCTGCGTTTTTAATTTAATTTTGGATCAACTCCACATTAAGATCCTTGTGGGGGTCGCTGTTCCTTATACATATACCAGGGAGCGCCTACAATGTTCCTGAGTACTTTGTTTTGGAAACGTTGAATGATGTCGAACCTCTGAACCCCAGAGTTAGGTCCATATTGGTTTTATCATTTGCAGGAGCTTGTTGTATATTTTTTATTTTTTTTTTATAATTTGTACATGTGAAAGGGGTTATGAATACCCTTATACTAATTTTAGGACACGGACGTTTTGAGGAAAGGGGAAGAGACAGAGAAAAAGACAGATTGGTGTAGTTGGTTTGAAACTCAGCTGGTTTTATAAGTTTCAGTGAACTCCAATGGTGGCTGTCCAGATAACTGGGGAGCTTGCTTGTTTTTGCTTTTGTCGTTGCTCATGATTCACAGAATTTTTTTCCGTTATATTGGGAAAGTCGCACCATAAGCCAATATTTTTTTTATGTCACATGTCTAGTTCTTCTCTTTTCTTTTTAACTTGGGCTTTCCATCTCAGCTTTGCATCTAACGTCATGCCGAGGTACTTTGCCATATTTCCATAAGGAACTTCTGTACCATTAATATAGGCTAGCATATCATTTATCTTTTTGTTTGTAAAGTCGACGTGCATTGACATTAATTCATTTAATTTGATTCTCCAGGTTGTCATCCATTCGCTTATTTTTGAGATTGCAGTTTGCAATTTAGCGACTAAATCTGCATTCGTGTTTGCAACTGCCATTACGTCTGTATCGTCGGCGAATGTTGCCATGATGTTGCTGTCTAAATAGGTATACAACTGGACCTAATACGCTGCCTTGAGGAACACCAGCTTGTATTTCTTTCAGTTCAGAATACGCGTTTTCATGCCTGATTCTTTAGTACGTATATCTATTAGAGATATATAAATCCAATATTGTAGAAGCCTGCCAAAGCAATGGCTTTTTTTAAGTTTGAATATCAGTCCATCATGCCAAACTTTATCAAATGGTTGAGAGATATCAGGATAGACAGTGGAACAAACTTTCTTTTCTTCTACTGCGTTTTCTATAGTGTTGACTATCCTATATGGACCTGGTCAATCGTTGAATGTTTCTTCCGAAAACCAAATTGGTGTACCGGAATTCGATTTTTTCTTTCAATAATACTATTTAGTCTTTTCACCAGTATTTTTTCAAGCAAGGATATCGGTCTGTAAAAGGTTGTCTCGTGTGGTGTTTTCCCTGGCTTTGCTATTACTATAACTTCTGCAATTTTCCAGAGCTGTGGAACATACATCAATCTACGAGTAAAAGAAGCGTTTATTATGTTTCTTAGTTTAATTTAGGCTTTTTGAGGAAGTTGTTCCAGAATTTCCCCAGTTATAAGATCGAACTCAGGAGCTTTTTTCGGTTTAATATTTTTTTATTATGCTTTTTACTTCGGCTGTTGTAGTTGGCTCTATATCTTAATCTTCTTGGTCTATGTTCATGTCCAATACGTTATCATTTTCAACGGAGTTCGGTTTAAATATACCTTCAAGATATTCAGCAAATATATTTATTCGCTATTCCTCGCCCATTTTTCATTTATCATTTTGATAGGGGGGATTTGTGAAGTTGACTTTTCTATGTCCTTAGCTGCTTTGAAAAATCTTCCATAGACACTATGAGGATAGCAAGCTCGTGCTCATAGTAGCGTCAGATTCTTACTGACTAAAAAAACACCACCCTGCGATTTAATTTGTTATATATTGCAACCAAGAAGGACCTTATTAAGCAATTTTTCTATCATGAAAAAAACTCGTTTGGCAGGTTACTTTCCACTTAAAGATCCTGCATGTTCCGCAATCTAGGCGCGGTTGATTCCTATCTCGCCAAGTCGAAAGGTTTCGTCCTTTGTAGTCGGCGCAATAAATTGCTTTCATCCAGAATTTGTAGGATTGTATTGTTGACATGTCCGATTAGTCGGTTTCTATGCTTTCTCGCGAAGCTTCTAATTTCAGCTTCGATTGTCGGAATTCCGAGATACCTGTGGATATCATCGTTTCTAGTATACCACGGTGCGTGGACAATTTCTCTTAGCACTTTATTTTGAAAAGTTTGCAAAATATTGGCGTTTGTTTTCTTGGTACAGCCCCAAAGTTGTATATCGTAAGTCCACGCTGGCTTTAGCAGTTGCTTGTATAAAAGCAGTTTGTTCTCAATACTGAGCTGGGAGTGTTTTCCGAGCAACCAGTTCACTTCTCTATATTTGATTTCGAGTTCTTTACGTTTCATTTTCACGTGCGAATTCCATTTCAGTTTTGCGTCGAATTTCATTCCAAGGTATTTGGCCTCGTTTGCAAAAGGTATTCGGGCCAAGTTTAGGGAAATTGGCGAGATATTAGTTTTCTTATAAGTGAAATTCACGTGAACTGATTTAGTTTCGTTGAGGGCGATCCGCCAGTCCCTCGTCCCTTCATTTACTTTATTCAGTGCGTTTTGCAGTTTTGCAGTTTTGCAGTCGTTTCTTCGATTATTTTACCTACAGCTAGGATAGCGGTGTCATCACGTAGCCAGGATAGTGCCATCTTCTTTCGGTATATATCGAGTATATAACAGATAGAGAAGTGGCCCAAGAACGCTTCCTTGTGGTACACCGGCCGAAATTTCTTTGAGCTCCGAGTATTCATTTCCATGTCTAACACGGAAGAGTCTATTCCCGAGATTTGATTCTAGAATGTCGTATAGGCATACAGGGAGAACTTGTCGTAATTTGCAATTCAATGTGGCCATCATGCCACACCTTATCAAAGGCTTGCGAGACGTCAAGAAATACGCTTGAGCATATATTTTTCTCTTCAAGTGCTTTCTCGATTACGTCAGTAATTCTATGCACCTGGTCAATCGTCGAATGCTTACTTCTGAACCCAAACTGGTGGTCAGGGATAACATTATTTCCTTCTATAACCGGTTGGAGACGCCTTAGTAATATCCTCTCGAAAATTTTGGATATAACTGGAAGTAGCGAAATTGGTCTATAAGATTTTACCTCATTTGGCGGCTTTTCTGGTTTTAAAACCATTATACAGCCAACTCTGATGTAACACATATCAACCATCGTAGAACCGACCAAAGCAAAGAAATACTTTACGGCAAAATAGCTTCATCTCCTGTGGAAACCACAAGTTAAACCGAGACTTGAATGTTGTTCTTACGTTTGGATGAGTTCAACCCCAATACATTCTCTTCATCTGCTTGATAGCATGCAGAAGCGAGCAGTTCACTTAATAGAAGATCGTTCCTACACTAACATTCAATCTTCAACCGTTGGCTCATCGATGGCTGGTAGCATACTATAGATACTATCATGACATGCACTGGTATCTATAGATATTACGAAGTTAATTGAATGATGAAACATTTTGCCAGCATTATTAGTTTGTAGGCTGGCAATTTTTTTTTTGTACAGTACAAAATCAATTCGTAAGTCCAATGTTTGATCCTACTCCTATGTAAGATTCAGATTACGTAGGAACCTAATGACAGCTTTTGCCTGATTTCGAGTGCCGAACTGGGGTGCCGTGATATATAAAGGGTGGTTAAGTTTAAAAGGGCCGATGTTGATTTTGAATAAAACACAAATTATTTAGGAAATTACTGTCATTTCTTTTTATTATGATAATATTGGTATGGTTCAATTATGTATGGAACAAAATATCGGCCAAATGGCCGCCGCGACTTCGGCGGCACACCTCCATCCGATGATCCAAATTTTCGATGACGCTGAGGCATAATTTTGGTTCTATGCCGTTAATGTGCCGAATTATCTCATCCTTTAGCTCTTGAATTGTTGCTGGCTTATCGACGTACACCTTTTCTTTCAAATAACCCCAAAGAAAGAAGTCCAACGGTATCAAATCACATGATCTTGGCGGCCAATTGACATCGCCACCACGTGAGATAACACGGCCATTGAATTTGTCGCGCAAAAGAGCCATTGTTTCGTTAGCTGTGTGGCAAGTGGCACCATCCTGTTGAAACCACATATCGTCCACATCCATATCTTCCAATTCGGGCCATAAAAAGTTCGTTATCATTTCACGATAGCGAACACCATTCACAGTAACTGCCTGACCGGCAGCCCATAAACCGCACCAAACAGTCACTCTTTGTGGGTGCATTGGTTTTTCGACAATCACTCTTGGATTATCATTCGCCCAAATGCGGCAATTCTGCTTATTGACGAATCCACTGAGGTGAAAATGTGCCTCATCACTGAAGATGATTTTCTTCGAAAATTGATCATCCACTGTTGCCATTTCTTGCCACCATTGTGACCATTGACGACGCTTGAAATGGTCAAGAGGCTTTAGTTCTTGAGTCAATTGCACCTTGTAAGCGCGTAAATGCAAGTCTTTATGCATAATGTTCATCAACGACGAGCGTGAGAGGTGCAATTGTTGGGCACGACGACGAGTTGAGGTGGACGGCTCTTCAGCCACACTATTGCGAACAGTAGCAATATTTTCTGCAGTACGAGCTGTACGAGCATGCACTGGTGTTTTCACATCTCCTACAGACCCGGTTTGCACAAATTTTTGCACGATTTTTCCGATTGTACGCACATTTGGACGATTAAATTGACCGAAAGAATCACGAAATGCACGATATGCATTTTGATTTGAACACCCATTTTCATAATAAGCCTGAATAACTTTAACGCGTTGCTCGATTGTGTATCTTTCCATGGTTCAAATTGAGTTAGTCTGAAATTGAGAAATGTCAAATGAAATGCAGAAAAAAACTTGACGTTTAGGTGTGGTTCACATTCAACATCGGCCCCTAAAATTTAACCACCCGTTAGTAAGTCCATATTTTAACGTTTGGCTTTTTTCACTTTGCGAAAGTGAAATAAGTCCAATTTGGCATTATTTCACTTTCAATTGTTTTTCATTTTGCTTACCCGACATAAATCAATGCTCTTTGAGAACCTGCATGTGAGGGGCCGTCCGGTGTATAAGTCGAAGAGATGTTCATAATTTTTTTTTTTTTTTTTCGAGCCACCCATGTACTGTTTGATCTGAATTTAATCAATCTGTGGCCGATGATTAGTAAATAATTAGTTTTGCGTAACTCTTCCTTTATCTGAGGAGTTATTGGCTTCGTTGTATTTTTCTCTAAGAAATTAATGAATGCCTTGACTTGATGTAGCTCCAGTTCGGTAGTAGTAGTAGTGAATTTATTTTTCATCATTAAGTTTTTTTTAAAAAAAGTTTTACGTAATTGGTCCGTAGTTCCGTAGTTAAATAATTCTATATATTAGCAATGGCGGATGCCGTCAGCCAGATTGACAGCCTTAATACAAATCTAAATAAAATAAAGTTATTCTAACTTCTCAAATTCTGGTTCATGATTGATTTTCTACATATTGTTTTTAATAATCTATAGAACAATATGCAGGTCGTTTCGGTGCGGTCTAGTTATACAGCTGTAATAACTCTCCCCATGACTTGACTTATTGTTGGATAATGTACTCCTCATTGAAATAGCTCTTGTATTCCAAAATATGATTTAGTATCTTGTAGATTCTACTGCTTTTCGATGGAGTAGCTTCTATTAAGAAATAAAACTTGAATCCTCTTATCCAGTTGTCATAGAATACTTTTTAATGCATCACTCCACCTGAGCATTTTTTTCCATATCTACTACACACTCCTGACTGAAGTGTTCACATTTTTTTGGAAAAAGGTTGCTAAACCAGATATTGCAGTACTATTTTCGGAAGGCCATCATTCGGGAGGTGCAGTATTTATAAAATGTAGCTAAAGTGTAGCCTTAGTGTATATAGTCGGAGAAAACGAATACCCTTTTCCACATATAGCATACATATGTACGTAGGCGTATTCGGTAGAA
Organism: Pocota personata; assembly: GCA_963082735.1. Taxonomy (NCBI): domain Eukaryota; kingdom Metazoa; phylum Arthropoda; class Insecta; order Diptera; family Syrphidae; genus Pocota; species Pocota personata. The sequence continues at coordinate 48,691,470 of OY720430.1, read as the reverse complement.
ATGTAAAAAAGATGTTTAAGAAAGTGTCACATCTAATTGACACTTTCTTTGATGTGCTATTTTTTGCTTTTTTGCTTCAATTAGTTTCTCATGTTAGATGAGCGCAATAGCCTAATTTCGGCGGAAGGATAACTCCTAAGTATTGTATGGGTATTGCTTTACCACCTCCAATCACTGCTGATCAAAACTCAATTTTTCCTCTCTAATATACTCGTACCTTCCTGATCTATATCGAAATACAATTATTTTCGATTTGGCTGCATTCACTCGGAGATTAAAATGTACACAGTAATGTTCCAGCTTATTTATCATTAGCTGTAGCATATTTTAAGTCCAAGCTGGGATGACAATATCGTCAGCATATAAGAGAACTTTGATCACGAGGTTTTCAAAATTTATTCCACCCGGCAGATATGTTTCCAGGTCATATAGGTACAAAGAGAAGAACAGGGAGCTCAATTTACAGCCTCGCTTTAACCAACCTTACGTTATTTTTGTAGAAGCTTTGAAAGACTTTTAGCATTTTCGATGAAACACCCAATTTGCTAAGTTTCAAGAAGAATGCTGTTCTGTCCACTGAATTGAAAGTTACACTAAAATCCACAAAGTTAATAGCAGTTTGGACGTCCCCAGAGTAATTGTGCGATCAAGCGAATCGATACTTCTGCCGATTCCTTCTTTACCTTCTGGTAAAGGAAAATGTCATCTTATTGCCTCGCGGTTTGAATTCAGCAGTTGTTTAAAGTGTGCTGTCAATGCGTTTGCTTCTAGGTACAAGCCTCTCATAATTCTACTTACAGTAAGATTCTTTAGTAATTTCCAGTATTATTTTATGTCCTTCAACGAGGACTTTGGCCCCCCTTAATGTGTTCACATCCAGTATATTTGATGAGTGTCTAGTATCGATTAGCACTTACATAGTTGATTTGGTTCTTGGTTCGACGATGTGGTGATGCACATATTGCTGTGCGAATTCGAAAGCGAGGAAATCTAGTGCTATTTATCATCTGTTGTCGTGTCGTTAAGGCTATTCCTTTCGACTAATTGACACTGAAGTCTCCCCGTAAATTGATGTCAGAATTTTAAAACTGCTGTTGGCTTATTAAGATGTCAGCAGCCACCTCTCTATCTCTTTTTTCAAATTTTTAGAGATTTGAGCTGTAAATATACCAAGGTAGTATGTACAAGACCTCACTGAAACTGTTAACGCCACCATTGATGCCACCTAGAGAACTAGTGCTAGTGGCACCTGGATTTCACCACTTGGATATGAGATAAGCAGTTTTGGCAGAATTGCAGGATTTGGAATACAGAAAACCAGATGAAATTGCACCCCTTAAGTGCACAGTTTGGTGCGGAATAATGTCACGAGAAATTATTGGCTTGATCTTCTTCCAGAATGCTGGTGGTAATGCTGTGATTATCACTGGAGAACGGTATCGGACCATGCTTCAAAATTTGGTGCGACCTGCAGTGCAAAATCGCCCTTGGAATGTGGTTTCAGCAAGATGGATCCACTTACCATGCTGCTGAAGTCACAATGCAACTTCTAAGAGAAATTCTTGGAGAACGCATAATTTCGAAAAGGTCAGGAATTAATTGCCCACCACGTTCTCCAGATCTAACGGTCCCTGACTTATTTTTGTGAGGTTATCTGAAAGAAAAGGTATACGCAAATAAACCGAAATAAGTGGACTACAACCACAGAACCTTATAGCCGTCATGGAGTATGCCTTAAAAAGGGCTACCCTTTGCGAAGCCGAAAATGGAGGCCATTTAAAATATGTAATTTTTCGTAACTAGTGTAATAAGTTTCCCATATTTTGTAATTTATTATTAACTAAAAATAAAAAAGAAGCATAAATAAATAAAAAAAATATAGGCTGTTTAAAAACCATCGTGACTTTTGGGCCACCCTGTACTTACAAACTTACATAAATTAAAAATATACCGTCACAACAAGCGGCACTAATAGGACAAGTAACTTGACTATTCTGGCAACGGAAGATGTCGTCATCTCAGGTCAGATTTACCTCAACTCAATATTTTGTCCTTCGATTGTATATAGAGCCCTTCGATTATTAACTAAATCTAAAAATGTATTTTAAATTCTAAGTTAAACACCATAAACCGTTTATTTGTTTTCAATTTTTATTTTTTATCTCATCTTATTTTGTTCGCAGCAATTTTTTATTTAGTTTTTGGATCTCTTTATTGGGAATTTATCTATCTGGAACAATATTAATTACTAAAGTTTCATATTAAATATTTTGCAATTAGTACTAAAAATTAACATGATCTTAGGATCAATACCACATACATTCAATAATAGTATTATTTAACATTTCTATAGTAATCAATACTGATATGTACATTAATCTTATGTTACTTCTTAATTTAAAATGTTTGTTTCTTCTTTTCGATATTACATTAAAAAAGCAATTAATATATGTCTTTATTTTTTTTTTTTAGTTTAGCCCTACTAGTTTCGACATACTCGTACTTAGCAGATGATAAATTAATTAATTTGTTTTTATCATACATATATTGTTTTGCTAAGGCTTTTTTATAGAAAATTACGAGATTCATACATATTTACAGTATAGCTAATATTATAATTATTAATAGGCACTCTTCATAATTACCTACAATACTTTTGGTTTTTACAATGATTTATATTTTTAAATTTTCGTAGTAAAGTCTTTATTATTTGGTTGTTGCTATTTTTTTTTTGTAATGCGCGCTATAGTTATACGAGTAGTAGAGCTATGAATGATTTTAGTTTTACATTATGTGACTTCGTGGCTTGCTCATTTTCCGTAACTGATTTTTTTTTTTAAATATACATCCATGAATTCTCGGAAAATTATTTATAGGATAAGGACTTAATTTGTCTTTCTGTTGTTGCATTTATAATTGTGCTTCCAATAAGCACGATTATTAATTGACTATGATAAGTTTACAGATTCGTTAATTTTCTTTTCATTCTTATAATTTTATTTAAATTTTGAATTTACATCTAAGTTATTTATATAAAATATTATTATTAATTTGGCAGGCTTATGACTAAAATTATTTTTTGATATGTTGTTTTTGAAATGAGATTTAAAATTTATCTGACGCAAAATGGAAAATGTAGGTATGTATTTATTTTCTATGTGAAAACATACAAGTAAAATTTTGGTTTCGAGTTTTCTTTTCCAATTAGAAATATTGATTATTTTTACTACTTTTTCACCAGACCCAAATTTATTTGACAGTTGACATAACAAGAGGGCGTCACAAGTTCAGGCACAAGACCTGATTGGGAATCACTGTTTAAGAATGTTGTTCTTCGGGTGTTCCACAGGGTACTCACCTAGGCCCTTTATTATTCATAATTTTCATTGATGATATTGAATATAAAGAACAGTCAGTGCTTAATGTACGCTGATGACCTAAAGATATTTCGTAAGATAACAAATATTGATGATTGTACGAAAATTCAGCACGACATTAACTGTCTATCGAATTGGTGTACCGTTAACTGCTTAAAATTAAATATAAAGAAATGCAATGCTGTGTCTTGTATTATTGCATATTAAATAGAATCGACACAATTAAAGACATTGGTGTCAATTTTGATACAAAGTTAACCTTTAATTCTCATGTTGATTTTGTAGTCTCTAAAGTCAATTCAATTGTTGGATTCATAAAGAGAAAAGGGAAAGATTTTACGGATCCCCGTACGCTTATGTCACTTTTTATTTCATTGGTAAGGTCTATCCTTGAGTATGCTGATGTAACTTGGAACCTGCCTATGAAGTTCATTCCAATCGTCTTGAAAGTGTCCAGAGGCGCGTGTAACTTGGGATGACCAATTGTTACTCCTCTCATAGGTCATCTTATCTATGTAGTCGAAGCTAACATTTCTAAGATTTGTATTGTGTACATGAGAAGATATCAGTCCGTGCATAGACATTGTTTAATTATTACTTATCTCAGAGACGTCAGACGTGACACTGCAAACAAAGCTATTTATTGTTTCGATGTTAGGAGATGGAACGGGTTTTAATTTATTTCAATAAAAGGTATTCATGTCATGAGCCTATTTCGGCCACAGCCATACGATAAAAGATGTAAAAATTACCAAAAGTGATAGATAACGAGGTACAAATGTACAATGGATATTTCGACGGCAAAAGAACAGGTGAATTTAATAGGATTCTTCGCATATCTTCGGTGCGATAAAAAAGAAAAAAAAAACATGTATTTAACGAATTTGGACGCAACTGCTGTGATGCTGTTACTAATTTTTGAGAAGAAGATATATCTTCAGATTAGGCTTAAGCATAGGGATACCCAAGCGACATTTCACGTCCTCTGCGCATGTCCATTTCGGCTAACACCAAATCGTTGAGTTTTTTTTATAACTAAGTTTGTGATATCTTAACAGGTTCCTCTACAATAGACTGGTAACACAGGGCATCTCGCTTATGTTGATGCAATGCAGCACATCAGCCTTCATGAGAAAATGTGTTCGGTGAGACGAGATCTCTACACGTTCAATCAAACTTAAATTTTCTTCTATGGAGGCCTGACTTTAACTGAACAAGAATACTTTACTTCATGATTCAAATTCGCAATAATGTTGAAATGTTTACTACACACTAAATGATCGAGGGTATCATGTATCAAAAATACCTGCAATTAAACTACACTCGTCACCCTTAAATACTAGTTGAACCCTAAGGGCGACGACTCTTTTGTTTGCCTTTGCCATTTCCTGTTCACACCAAAAGAAGTTAATGCAAAAATAATTGAACTTCTTTTTTGCTACAGAACCACTACCCTCTCCTTCATGCTAAATTTTTGAAGAATTCTTGAGTGATTTTCACCCCTTTACGTTTCACTATGGCTGTCCTAGACAAAGCATCGACATGAAAAAAAGAAAAAAAAAAAAAAAAAATGGAATACCAGAAAACACAGAGAGGTTGTTTGACGAAGCTTTGTCCTCTTGACAAAGCATGGCGTTAACTCGACACCGCTCACCAGAAAGTGATTGCTTGGTGATGGGACAGGTTTTAGCAAACGATTTCGTCGTCGCACGCAGGCTTCGAATTTAAATTTTAACTTGTTTCATGTGTGGCCGCAACACGGAATTGTGTGTCCTGTTCGGCGTCCACCCACCATGGACGTGCTATGAGGACAGCCTCTCAAAATGTTGGTAGATTCACATGAAAATAGTATTTTACCGGGGCTGACCACAGAGTACACCACGAACCGACACAGTGGTACCTTTTCCTGGTCATTGTTACAGTGGCAATAGTCAAATATTACGGAAGGTGATGTCGTTTTTTTTGTTTGTATTTTGTGTGTGTCCTTGTTGGTCTCGACAAAAGTGTTGATGCATTTTTGTCAGACGTGGACAAAAAGCTTGTTATCTACAATGATTATGGTTGAAAGGTCAGACGACAAATAGCCAGCAAAAAGAGATGAAGTTTTTATGTTTCGTGTTTAACTTTTGGTTTGGATGCACAGATACAGGACGTGTTGTTACTGAGGTTTGACTTAACTCTTTGGCTTCTATTGTGGAAATATGTATATTACATCTACATGCAGATTTAGAATTAGATTTTATCTATTGGCAACATAAGCATAGTAAAACAAGGTGTTTTTAGTTTATACTTAGTACAATCTTGGTAGATTTGTTAAAAAAATAATAATATAAAAATAATAAAAAACTATAATGTAGATAAAAATAATATAGACACATTTTTAAATAACTGTTTCAATTTTCAATTTTATTATCATTATTTTAAATAGAGTAAAAGTACATGTTTACAATGGGCTTAGCACCTAAGATGACGTTCAAGTGCGATTTTAAAACTACCTGACTTCCGTCTCCTCAATTTGGCCGGTAGAGAATTCCACAGACCAGCAGCATGGACGAAGAACTGTCTTTTAGAAAAATTTTATCTGAAAATTGGGACAATTAGGACTCTACTTCTTTCAGACACTGAACAAACAAGTCTTGTTTCAAATTATATAAAAAGAGATTTAAGAGTCTTGAAATCCAAATAATTTGCAGGGTCATCCCAAATACACTTTCTCTGTACCCCGAAACATTGTCGTATCTGCGCAGACCGTATACAAATTAGACAACATTGTTGAATGCAACGTTAAGCTTGTGTTGACTCACATTGTCAAGACAGAAAATTATTAAATTGCAATGAAAAAGAACCGGTAGTATTAGCGTTTTAGCCAGGATCAACTTGGTCTTTGTTGGGAGACAGCTAGCTGCTAGATACAGAGCTTGCAATGACACATATATTCTGCCTAGTGCGCTCGATAAGTGATTATCCCACGTCAGTGTTTGATTGAATATTACTCCCAGATTTTTTACCAATTTGACGTACTGTATATCGGTACCACGTAATTCAACATTTGATAAGCACGAGTAGTCCTCCGCCGCCCTCCTGATGATAATAGTTTATTACGTTGAGACTAGAGTGCAGTATTGTTCAAATCTTCATTGATTCGAAGAGTTGCGTCTTCCACCATACCAACTGGGTAGCCGAGATAGATTTGTACATCATCAGCATACATGTGAGTCATACAGTGCTTCAGTACTGATAGAAGATCATTATTAAACATAGTGAACAAGAAAGAACCTAAAATTGATCCTTGAGGAACACCTTAATTAGTTGGAAGAAAGGTGGATAGCTGAGTATTAATGGACACAGCCTGGGTCTTTCCTCTTAATTATTCTTTAACCAACTTCAGAGCTGAGATTTTTTACAAAAAAGTATTTTAACTTTGCTAGGAGTATGCTATGTGTAATGTCTAGCAGTACCAACATAGTTATATTTTCCTTAAAAAAATTTCAAAATGATGGCTCAAACATAGAAATAGGTCTAACAGCTGATTCTACTCAGAAGAACTTCAAAATTAGGAGTCTTTTAGACAACCTGACATACGCAGTATAAGCAGCTACTTTGAAATCAGTCTGTTGAGAATGTTGAGATTCAATAATCTGATAGATATCTACTATACTACTTTTTTGAAAATATGTCGATCATATTTTTTTAAAAATTGGTTTCACTTTTTCAGTACTTGCCAACAGTTAGATGTAGCTCCTCAGTAGAGAAATGCCAAGGCAGATTGAGAATTAATTTGAAGATTTTATTTTAAGGTAAGTCTTTGCAACCTATAAAAATAGCTGTTTGCACATTTACCCTAAACAGGAGATGCATGAAACATTACAGGCTGAAATATTACTTTGAAAATAATTGAGTTTTCATTGCTCAATCAATCATTTTATCCAGGTGTGCCCTAATAATCTTTGCGTTGTGTTTCCATTCAGTTTGAACACCACTAATTTTAAGTCTGTTGCAAGCATTTCTTTTTCTAGTAAAAAATACAGCCTGAGTTTTGAAACATTTATTTATATTTTCCAATTGTTAAAAAACAAACAAGTCTGTTAGAATCAATCAGATTCGCAGTTTCTAAGCTGTGGATACTAAACATGATTGCACCAAACACCGACCCTTGGGGTACCCCTGAGTAGAAGCGGATTGCATTAGACAACCAATTATTAGCAAATACCTTGAAGGTTCGCCCGGACAAAAAGGATTGAATGATTTTGACTAGGTTAGTTGGGAAGTTGAAACCTATAACTTTGTTTAGCACACCTTCATGTCATAGAGTGTCAAATGCTTTTTTTATATTTCGCTATTTTTATATTTTTTTCATCTAAATAAGCAACCTGTTTTTTGAAACTAAAAATAAAATTAAATAAAGATATTAGTCTTCACATTGTTACTGCTAATATTGTTACTAACTATTGAATCAACAGCAAAACAAGTACCGCCCATTAAATAACAAAACGGATTTTGGGCATGAAATGCCAAAGAAAAGGCAAACCTCTTCACAGATCACCTGCAGGAAATCTTACAACCATTTCCTAGGTAAACAGCAGACGAAAACCTATTCCTGCAGCCCAGAAATGATCACAGGAACATACAGCATGTAACGTTACAAGAACTAAAATGTGAAATTAAAAGTAACATAAATGCAAAAAAAAGTACCTGACTGTGATTTGATAACTGCACAAATAGTTAAGGAGTTCCCAGTTAAATCTAAGCGTAAACTATTACATATAATTAATGCAGTACTCAGGCTAAAGTATTTTCCGATGGAATGGAAAGTGGCAGATGTAATCATGATTCTGAAAACAGATAAGTCGCGAAATGAAAAGAAATCATGTACACTGATTTCGCTCCTACCAGTAATATCGAAGCTATTTGAAAAAAAAACTGCTGAAGAAAGAAATCTTGTACCTTCCCACCAATTTGGGTTCAGAGAGAAACACTCTATTGTACGACAAGTGCATAGAAATGCGAGTATAGTGGAAAAAGCACTTGAGAACAAAAAAGTCTATTCAGCCATCTTTCTAGACGTAGCACAACCGTTTGATAAAGTCTGGCATCGAGGACTAGAATTTAAACTGCAAAGAGATCTCCGAAGAGTTTTACTTGTCTCTTAAATCTTATATCGCAGATAGTTACTTTCGAGTAAGGTATGAAGATGAATACTCTAAATAAAAGAAAATATCTGCAAGAGTTCCACAAGGAAGTGTCTTGGGACCAATCCTTTATCTTCTATCTCCTACCTCAGCAGGAAGAAGCTTGGCGACTTTCGCTGACGACACCGCAATTATGACTATTGGCGAGAATGCTGATGAAGCAGTGAAAAAATTAAAAAAAGGCCATTAAATCTGTAACTGATTGGACAAAAAAATGAAGAATTAAACTACATGAAACTAAATCTATTCATATTAACTTTACTAACAGAAGAATAAATACTGTAAGAGTAAATATTGACGCCAAGCTTAGCTGGAAGTAGAATGTCAAAAGGAAAAAAAAAGAGGAGCTAAATATTAGACTCAGACAAATGCATTGGTCAATGGGAAGGAATTCCCAGCTATCAATTGATAACAAACTGCTATTATACAAGAAAGTTCTGAGACCTGTATGGGATACAGCTTTGGGGCTGTACCAACAAGACAAATCTAAGAATGATACAAACATTCTACAACAAAGAGGCATCGTTAATGCACCTTACCAAGCATCGCCGGGCGCGGTTAGTACTTAGATGAGGGACTGCTTGGAACATCGCGTGTTGTCGGCAATGGGCATCACAATGGATCTACATTGATCTAAGTGTGGCGTAGTAGGTCTTTCAACCTCTACGTCAATCCATCAAAACCTAAGCTAACATAATGCACCTTGGTATATAAGAAATGACAACTTACACAGGGATTTACAAGTAGAGAATGTTAGCGAAATAGTTAAAAAAATATGCAATTAAGCACTACCAACAACTCCAAGACAATGTAAATCTTCAAAAATAATACATGGTGAAATAAAACACCAATACCATTAGGTGGCTTAAAAGATTAAGGCCGTATGACTTAATTTCTTAACGAAAATCTAGATATAAATATAAAAATATAACCGTATTATATGTATATATGTACATACACAGGTATATCTATAATCTGTAAATAAAGTTTTAGGTGCATCTAGTCACAAAATTAATTTCGGGGTAAGCTAATGAGCTAACCCCTCCAAAACGTTAACAATATATTCGAGAAAAGTTACTGAATGCGACTTCCTCTCAGTTGTAATAATAGGAGGTGTTTTTTGTTTGGGATATTTTCCCACATTATGCAATCCACGGCTGAAAACCCCCGCGGAAAACTTTATGTCCTTTGTAGCATTTTCAGGAAATGGGGTTGGAAGCAGAGGTGGTAGGCTTAAAGTCCCACCCTCTGGCTATCGATGCTTTCCACCTTTCTTTTAAAAAACTATTGAATGGTTTTCACAAAATCCATGAGCAAGGGCATTAGCTTTTTCGGAGATGTAGAGTATCATTTTAACTCCCTTCCCTTCCAAAATGGTTTATTATTCTATACCTGGTTTCTAAAAGCCCCGATTAAATCTTTCTAACGTTTAGTACCTTAGTTTTGGAAAGATAAAAAAAAACGGGATTTGATTTCTTTATTCACTGACCAATGCTATCCCGAACAACAACGGCACGACAGTAGAAGAGCTAACAGCTTATTCAATTTGAGGTTGAATGACTCCATCAGGGGTCGAATTACCGCATCAGTTATCGAGCAACACGTGACTGATAAATGTTGATTTGACATGACCGCTTAAGAGATCGAGTATCGAGTATCGAAATTTGGCATTCTCTCATCAGTGATCGTGTATTTATTTATTCGATATGGTTTCTGCTGACGAGCTGAGGTGCATTTGGCAGAAAATTTGTGAGAATATCTTTGTTTATTGTTATTTTTGCGTCTGGTTAAATTTATTATTTGAAATTTATTTCACGTTGAGTCTAAATAAAATTAACCCTCTGCAAAAGGAGATTTTGGTAAATATTATGAGCTGGGACAGCGGTTTAGGTGCATCCTCTAAAATTGATCTTCTCCAGTATAAATAAAAATGCACTCTTATTTGCCCTGACTGTTTTGATAGAACTGCAATCAAAAGTGTATTTTGTGAAAGATATTTTCAGAAAATTATAGTTTTGTATACGTAAGTAGAGTCTTGTAAAGGAAAGGGATCGCTTTTATCTCTTAAACGTCCTCGTTCAATACACTCATAGCGATCATCCTCTGAATCAGAAGATGAAAAATAAAGTAAATATTAAATTTTTAATTGAAGACGATAAATACAAAACTTTTCCTCACACAAAAATAAATAGTTTTGACATTTGTCAGCCATCTCAATTCAATGTAGTAGAATTGTACTAGTACAATCTTCAAAGTACACTCGACACGTGACCATTCTTATGTGATCATCCCAATGTAGTTACTCGATCACTCGATAGCGTATGGATTTCATTCACTCGTTAATTGATGTCGTAATGCGACCCCAGGAAAAACTTCTTAAATGTTTCTCAATTTTACTCGCAAATTACGTCGAAATCTATCCCAATTTGCATTCTTAAAGTCAAAACCTCAATTTCTGTTGTATACAGGCGTTAAAAGAATGGTACAATTAACAGGTAAATGGTCGCTTTGTTCATTAACCGCCATAGGCTGGCATATTAGTTGTCCAATGTTAATGCATCCATTACGGGAAAAGAAAATGGCTTTCAAGGCTTTTTCAAAGTGCTCTTCTACTAATAGAGATGAAAAAAGTGAAGTGATTAGAAGAAGAAGTGCGCCCAACTTCAAGCCAAAAATTATGGAAGGCCTCTATCGGGAGTTGGAGGAAATATCGTCTTCGGCGTCTGATAAGAACCAGGCTACCAAGCAGCTTTGACAAAACAACTTAGACAAGAGAACAACTATCTTCAAAATAGCCGTCAAGAGAAGAAGAAATGCTCAGGAGATTCGTTCCCCAAAGTTCATTAACAATGCTCAAGGCCAACTTCTTGTGGAATACGACAAATATCTTCACAGATGGTACCAGTATTGCGAAGGACTTCTGAACGAACAGTTTCCCCGGGTATACTTTCCAAGAGCCGCTCCTAACCATGACGAAGTATCCGACATTACGATCGAAGAAGTTATGAATGCGGTCAAATACTCCAAAAAGAGAAAAGCGGTTGGGTTAGACGAGATACACTTTGAGTTCTGGAATAAGATGGGGGACATCAGATCCATATGAATGGTGATCCAATGCCTAATCAGTGGAGGGAAAGTTATCTTATTCCTTTGCAAGGAAAGGTCGATACGCGAAACTGCGATAATTACCATTCTGTCAAGCTGATGTCACACACCATGAAGATCGTTGGGCGGATATTAGACGGCCGACTGCGGATAATAATACGGCTATCTGATGACCAGTGAGTTAGCACTTAAGCATTCCCAATTTCTGTTCCTACAGTTAGGATCCTTACCTACGTGTACCCAAATAAAAACAGAATAAGAACCATTTTAGGTTGATCTTTCATTCGCAAACAAACTGAAGTAATCACCGGACAAATTACTATTGGAACAAAAGACAGACTCAGCCCAATGATGTATGCATAAGTTGCAGAGGCGAAGAAGAGGAAGAGTCTATGGCAGAGCTGAATCATGGATATTGGATGTACTGAGATTTATAAAGAGCACAAACTGGTTTACGATTCAGTTGGCAATAGGATAAGTGATCAAAATAATTTCTTTTCAAACCACAATGGGACTTTAGGACTTCGATAGACATGATGTGCTTATCCAACACGCACCCTTCCCTAGTCTAAACCTTAAATCTGCGCAAAACTTACTGTAAATAATTAAAAGATACGCTCACAAAAACCGCAAAAACAAGCGCCATAGAGCTCCAACTCTTAATTAAAAGAAATTAATAACAATATCTAAAAATCTTCCGTGACGACGTGAGATGTGATACCTACTAAAGCTACTTTCCATTCAAGCATTTCTCTCTTCATGCTTACAATTTCTCTCTTGGCATTGCCCGCCCACATTTTAATACTCATTATGATTTGTATTTATTAGTGGTCTATTTCTTGATCATGTCCCTCACCTTTCTCTGTCTAAAGCAGCAAATGTTTCAGGACCCAGAAATTCCGAGGCTGGTCCCTCTGGACTCCAGAGCCTGTCCATTTCCTTCGATCCTTACCTAAGTTAGTTGTTTCTGCATTTTTATTTCAAGTAAGTAAGACGGCTGAACGAATTTCTTCACAAAAATATTAATTGCCTTTATATTGCCTTTTCTACTGAATAGTTTTTATTTGTATGACTTGATTTATGCCTTGAAAAGTATGCAATTTATTTTAAAATTTAAAATGCTGCCGTTGTTGTATGTACTCGTATTTCATGAATAAAAGCACATTTAACTTTGTTATCGGGGGCAAATGTTATTTTAACCACAACACAGCTGACCGCAATTTCAGTTCTGCTTTTTAATCCTGAAATACGGACGGAAACTGCAATCACACAAACTGACCCAAATAGTGTTGATTGCTGCGTTTTTGTATAATTTTTCTTCAACAGCCTCGGTGTTGAAAAGCAACTAAGCTTGATCAGAACTAGCAACTGTGGATTTTTCCATTCATTTGGATAAAGAAAAAAAAACTTAAAATGTTTTGATTTCTCTGTTGGAACACTTCCGCAAAAAGGATATTTCTATAGTTGTAGCCCACCCTCATAAACGAATGCAATCATTTTTGCCGGGGAAGCAATTAAGTGAAACTGTTTTCACTTCTATCAAACCAAATCAGTTTTCACTAGAGTTTTCACGGTTTGTTATACCAATAAAGATATTTCAATTGATAAAAGTATTGCCTAGGTAGTAGAAACACCGACGAGGGAAATCATGAACAGGTACAGACTTCAAATTGTGAATGAGGATGAAATCACGACGACAAATTGAGACTTGCAACGCAATAGCACTAATTGGAGCTAATAGATAGCTTCCATACCAGTGGTAACGTCAGCACCACGTCAATTAATATACATTTACGAGTACTGGTTTAATTTTATATTTTCAACTGGAAGGGGAATCATAGATGTGATTTACAGAAAACTCTCCTATATTTATTTCTAAGATACTGTCCAAAACAATCTCTCTCTGGCAAAATAACTATTTCAAGGCAGGTGTATGGTCCAATGTACGGATATAGGAGTTTTATATACTCTAATATATGCACAAGCATATGTGATACACCTTGTAAAGTCTTAGCTTTCTACGTCATCCAGCGGTTTAAGAAAAACACACACAAAATGACGAAGTTTGTGAACCTATCCGTGGGAGATAAAAGTTCGATGTAATTCAAAAATAAAGTGCACCTACTCCACTCAGATTTTAAAATTATTTAAATTGTTTAAACTTTTTTTTTACAATTTTCCAAAACTTGGTATGCTATGTTCTTGTATGGTGTGGAGGCTATTTGAGGACATGTCTTTGTTCAGTCGTAGTGCTGATCGCGTTGATAGAAGACGTTAAATTTTTCCCCAGTTAAAATTCAGATAAATATCTAACGCAAGAAATGAATTTGTGCATATGTGCAGACCACAGTGATCCCGAAGGTTAATTATAAGGGACAGTCGAGTACCTGAGTAACAAATTCGCGGTGTGGTTCATGAAAACTTTCGATATAAGTCTTCTGCCATGAAAAGTGGTCAGTTTATGTCGGAGGAGACGAAAAGAGCTCCGAGGAAGGCGGCTTCTCAAGTTGCAGCATCCGGAATATTCAGGCCTTCTTGGGTTTTTTTCGATGAAAAAAAATGTCAATCAAGACCAGAAGGTCAATAGAAGGAACCCTATGTGATGCACACCAAGTTTGCTGCCAGTGTTATGGTCCTTGGAATAGTGAGCAATGAAGTTATGTTATGCCTTCCTACTTTTTCCACAAGGTCGAGTGAATGCTTCCAGATACATCAAGATGCTAGAGGCAGTTGCTAAGCCCTGCATACACAATGTGGGTGAAGGAAGACCATACGTGTTCCAGCAGGATTCAGGAATGGATGACGATCAATCATGGTCACATAACATCAAACTTGTGGCCACCTAACTCACCAGACTTCATTGGATTACTTTGTGATGGTAAACATCAACAAGGACCATTTAATTCTGGCATGCTCACGTTTCTGCTCACAAATTGAGGCTGTTATTTATGCTGAAGGTTGTTTTATTTAATAAGTATGGGCTACAGACCTATATTAATTTATGTGCAAAATTAGATTCTAATAAACTTTTGTTTACATAAGTTATGATCATTTCGGTTTTTTTTTTCAAATATGTCCTCCCAGATACCGGGCGAAACATAAATTTTTAACTATAAACGGTGATCATTTAGTCAGAAATGGAAAGTATCTGAATCTGACAAACCTTCTTATTCCACACAGATCTTCGAAAAATTTAAACTCTGACGTTAGCATGAGAGTTTTTCACAATTCTTTTAAGAATGATGTTAAAAAAAATTATGTAATGACGAGTCACCATTTCAGACATTGAAGTGCTCGTAGATGTCTTTTTTTCTAACTTTGACGGGGCAGGAACAATTTTTCAAAGTCGCCTTGCACTGACGTACGAAGCTCTGCAGGTATGTCACCACTAGACGTACATAGCTCTGTATAGCTTATCTTTATAAAAGCTATTATTTAAAATTTCCGGGTTTGTTAAGGAACGACTTAGCATTCACATAGCACAACAGATAGAATCTTGTACCTGAGATGCCATTCATTGGTCATGGGTATGGGTGGTAAGCTTTAAGTAGCTCACCAAACTAGACCGTCAGTTCTCGCTGCTTTATTGGTTTTAAGCTACATATTTCAATCGTCATTTCGTATTGATGGGGGGGAAGGTATTCTCTTCTGTCACCGCCATTTAAAAATCTTCAGTATTATCCTTTAAAAACTCTCAGCACCAATTGTGGTTCTACTAATAGATTTCCTTGTTTGTCTTTGCAGTCTTCTATTCGGATGGTGTAGCCTCACTTAATTAATTAATTAATTAATGCAGTTATACCTCTCTATCAACTCGGCTGAGGGCTTCTCATACCATAGTTTTTTTTTTTTTTTTTTGAGAAGTTGGTGTTTCTCCTTTTTTCTCTGCTCATACTCGGTATGATGGTATTCCGCCGAAGTTGGTCTTCGATTAAGATCTACGGCTTACATCTGCTTGTGCAAAAGTAGATTGGGACTGGTATGGGCCTTCTTACAGAGTATTTCAAACTTAAAAACATTTTAATTAGCTAAGACTAGGAAGTTACGGCCTATGCATATTTTATAATGAAGCCTTTTTGGAAACTGTGGTATACTGATAAACTATATGGAGGCATACAATCACTAGACCCACAGTCTTGTTTCTAAAGGAAACCAAGACTGCGCGAGGATAGAGTAAAATGATAGTACTAGTGCTTGCAGTTTTGCTTTTTTTTTTTTAAACAGGAATGTGGCCACACCCAAATGGCTTATAGGCACTGCGACCAGAAAGATCTATTGTGTCAGTTGCTACTTTTTAGGGCAGCAGTACTTCTACTTTTCTTACGGCTGCGGAGGTTTGTCTTAAGTCTAATAGAGATACGAGTATTATCTCTTTAATGAAGAAGTTTCTTCTACTTCTATACAGACCAACACACTCACATAGTACGTGTTCTGCAGTTTCGTCCTCTGAAATCCTCATTTTATTAAGGTGGTAGAGTAATTGACAGTGACCAGTAAGGAAGCTCACGAGCCTTCTTATGTCGTTTATGTTATACTTTAGGATATCAACTGCATTTTTTTGGAAGGGTTGGACAGCTCTTGGGAGTTATTCCAGAGGGAATAACGACTTAGCACATGTTGTATTCCCAACTGTTTAGGGTCAGTTTAAAGTCAGAATCAGATATTCCGCAACAGGGTTCAGGGGATCCTTTTCTGTAAATTTTTTAAACTGCCGAAGCAGCTTAGAACTGATTTTGAACTGATCAGGTGGGAGATCAGTGCTTTAAGAGCCGTTTGGCTGTCGGTGAATATGGGTATCGGTATGCAAGTTTATATTAGCACAGGTCTCGATAGCTAAACAGTTTTGCTTTATCTTGGTATGTTAATTTAGAAATAACTTAATGAATCCCATTTCACAAATTGACGCCATTAGCTTCATCAGTGTAGCAATAATTATGTGCCAAAAGCTTATAAACAGTTTACACCATGAATATATTCAGCACTTAAGGCATTGATTTCAATTAATTTTCACTCGTATATACGAAAGTTTGAAATTAATTTCGAGTTGTCAAACTGTCGTCATCTAATGTGTACACAGCACAACAGCAAGTAGACATCAAATAAATAATGAAGCAACTTGATGTGGCATGGTTCCATGGAATTCAGTATATAATTAACCCTAGGGAGTTACCATCTCTCCAAACAGTGATTACAGTGTGAATAGAACAATTATGAGCGTGAATTACCTGTTATTAACCACATGAGACTCCCACACACATACTCCACATTTAGGTTGAATGTGGAGGTAATTTACTTTAGAAATTCTGACATAACGATGACTTGGGATATCATGGGTGTTGATGTGTGCCAAAGTTGAGGAACTTTGAAATTGTTTACTTGGCTTTCGGGCATAGTTTTGAAAATTAATTAAATATATATCATACCCGCCCACATTTGCAGATACAGGAGGAGAAAATTTAAAATGTCATGGATGAAACTTGTGTCAACTAAAATTAAAAACAAAATCCATGCCGGCAGTGGTTGGTTTGAGAAAGATTTAAAAAGTTCAAAGTGCCTTCTCCTTCAACTCCTTATATTGAATAATCTTTTCAATTACAAAGCAGAGCAGGTGATAAATACAATTTCAATCCTGCGGAATGCTTCCTTTCATTTGTGGTAACAAACAAACAGACAACACACACAAATACCTAGAAGTAATAAAAGTTCATCCTTTCACAACATGTTTATTTAAAATTGACAGCTGGAAAGGAAATGAAACAATTTTTATCCTGTTTACACATCTTTGCATACTTGGCTGCACTCGGATCTCCGTGCAAATAATGTGCAAATACTTTAAGTAAATGAATAGTTTGCTTCCCTTCGCTAAACTTGGAAGGAAGTATAGCATACCGAGTTCATGTTGTGAAAGAAAGATTAGAAGACGAACCCTCGGACGTATTGCAAAATACAACTCCGCTAGGGTCTTCTTATTTGAATTGATTTCATATCTTTGCCATCATTTTTGTTATTTCCAGTTTTTCCTTCTTTATAATTGATTCTGGGATAGCTTCTTCTTCGTTTACCAACGGACAAACTTTATGTCAAATTGAATCAATATAAACTTCTTCGAGTTAAAATTGTTCTCCTTCTTTTGACTGGTTTTGACTTGAGTAACATTTTGAGTAGTCCTTGCTGGAGATGAGATTGTAATCCAAAAGTTTGCTACAGTAGACAACAGTAAAAGGATTATATATCTCTGTAGGGAGTTACATTTGTAACAGATTAAAATTAATGGTATTGGAAAGGTGCATTGTACTATAGATCTTAGGATAATTTTTATTTAGTAATATTATGGAGCCACGTTGGTAAAGTTGGAAAATTAAGTAATGACTTTGGAAGAAAGATAAAAGGGATACTATTACAATAATTATTTGAGTGCATACATTCTTTGGACCGTCAGGAATCTATCGGAATCTATTGGACGACTGCAACCTAAATGTCTGGACGGATTTTCTTCAAACATCATGTCTGGGTTCTGTGGGATCACAATTAGAGGCGACACCGTAATTTTTATTCTAACCCCTTTTCTCGAAAACGGCTTTAACGATTTTGTTCAAATTTAATATTTAATAGTGGACATACGGCCTAGCCTGTTGTTATTTAGATAATCTTCGTATTGCCTCCTTTTATTCTTACATAAATGTAGAGGGAAGGAAAGAAACTCCTTTTAGCTCGATACACTTATGTAGTCCAAAGTTTTCCTAATTTCTGGATCCATTCTGAATAATACGATTTCTCCTCCTCATTAGAACCAAATCACTTTCCGCTGAGACACTTTTTAAAATTCGAAAACAGAGAATAATCGCAGGGAGTTAAATTGGGATAATATAGTGGATGAGGAAGTAGTTCGTAGCCCAATTTATTAAGTTTTACCATCACTTTTATGGACTTGTGAGCTGGTGCATTTCTTGATGGAATAGAACTTTTTTTTTGCCAAATGCGGTCGTTTTTACTTGAAATCTTCAATAAGTTGCAATAATATTCGCTAGTTATTGTTCTTCCCTTCTCAATGTAATTGATGTGGATTATACCTTTCCAACTGATGGAATGACTTTTGCCTTCGCTAGGAGAAGTCCATTGTTTCTACTATTCCTTCATCTCTGGTATATAGTGATGGATCCATGTTTCATCCACAGTTAAGAGTCGTTGCAAAAATTCTTTTGAATCACGCCTAAACGTCGCCAAAAGATGTCTCCGAAGTTATCATACGAACGAGTGCGTTTATTGTCAACTGTGATCAAACGCGGTATCCATCGCGCCGATAGCTTTCGCAAATGCAAATGTTCGTGTAATGCACACGTTCATCTGAAATGCCTACTATCTCAACTATCACTCTGCGGTCATTCAATACGATATCATGGATTTTGACAATAATTTCTGATGTGACGACCTCATTTGGACGACCTGAACGTTCTTCATCAATGATGCTCGAACGACCACTTTTAAATTCAGCTGTCCAATATTTTATTGTTGCTAATAAAGGTGCAGCGTCCCTATAAACTTCGTTTAATTTCGCTTTGATTTCATCGATAAAACATAGAATTGAACCATTGTTCAATATTCAATTTGGTCCATTTTCTTAAAACCATGGCAGTAGTTGTTGTCAATCACAAAATGTATCACGGAGCTGACATAACTCTGACAGTAGTATTTTGACAAAATATTGCATCAAATAGCATTTAATTTAATTAGTAACGCCATCTCTTGCCAAGGCTAGGCACTTATCACTCTGCCTTCGTATACATTATTGACACACACCAGACATAAACTTTGCGAAAGAAAAACATTGGTCGTTGGAGTTGTGGATTTGCAGATTTCAGAAGGAGTAGAGAAACTGAACTGCAAACAGTGTTGCCATAATTCTTTAGCGAAAATTGGGAATTGCAAGATCCTTTTTTCGAGTTTCTCTACAATGGGACCAAGTATGACAATAAACACATTTTTCGAATACGACTTAAAGGATCTTATCAAAATCGTTTTGGAGAAATTGCCAGATCTATATAATTAACACATAACTCCTTTGTAAATATATCGCCGTAAAGGTAATAACGTCAAAATGTCCTAAGAAAAAGTATAATTCTTTTATTTAGCAGAGCTGCATCAGTTGTAATGAATTATGAAGAAATAAAGAATTGATTTTTTCAATGCACCAATATATCATACTTGGTATGAACTCCTGTGCTTCATTTTACGAGTAATTCGATCTCTGATTTTGTGATTTGTAAAATAAGTATCATTTTTAATTTACATACATACAGTGAAGAGCATATGTCATGGTACCCTGCGACCGTTTTCGAAAGTTATTCAGAAAAACATTATCACAAAAAAATCTTAAATATTTTATTGCTTTTGTTTATAATTGAGGGGGTCTTGTTGCAAAAGTCTTGGTACCCTTGAAAGATATTTCTTTTAATTTCGAATTTAATGTTCTGGGAAAAACTAATAATTTCTGGGAAATCCTTTAAGCTTCAAAACCCCCTTTAAACGGTTTGGCATGTATTACAGAAGATTTCTTGTTACATTAGGAGTTATTTTTTGCCATTGTGTAATTCTATGGCGTTTAGATTTGGACTGTGTGTTGGTGTTGGTACAAAGATATGGTGTGTATTGTAAGCGATCCACATCTTAATATCTAAGGCTGTGTGTTTAGGATCGTTGTCCTGTTGGAATTCAATTCATTTCTCACCATATTTCCAACACCAGCACTCCATAACACTATTACCACCGGGTTTCACTGTCTTGATAGTGTTTTTTTAGGTTAAGTGCTTCACCTTGTTTTCTCCATACTATAAAACGTCGATTGGAGTCAAATACGTTAAATATCGTTATTCGGAAACTTGTTTGTCTTATTTTTGTAGTCATTGGCGAAGTCGATTCTCTTCTTCTTATTTATATTACTGGCAAGCGGTTTTCTGCGAGCTGTACAAAATTTGTAACCTAATCTCTGAACCGATCTTCGCGCAGATACGATTTTGTGTAATGCTATTTGCATATCATCACTTTCTATGAGCTTACGGGGACATCCAAAACTCGACTTATTCTCCGTTATGTTTTAATTTTCATTGCGGTTTATTACCTTACCTGTGTCGTTGATTTTATCCTTCCCACTATTTCAGCAATTATAAGATATGATTTTCCGTGTTTGTGGCAATTTATAAGTACTCGTATCTCTCTTGTCTATTGTCAACTGCTCATTTTGCAATTTTTTTAAAATTGTAAACCAAACTAACAGCTCTACTTGTCATCTCCTTACTTATGACAGAATTATGTTGAACCAGAATTTACCGCTACCTTGTCGTACAGTGGTGCCTTACAAATTGTAAGAGTACCAAGACTTTTGCACTGCAATTTTATTGTTTTAATTTGCAAGGTCGGATTTATGTTCTCCACATTGTTAATTATCTTTACTTTTTGATTTTTAGAAAAACCAAAATTTTTTTATTTTTTGTTCTTATTAATATATTTTAGTGACCAATTTGTGAAACTTAATACAGG
Source organism: Pocota personata (assembly GCA_963082735.1). Taxonomy (NCBI): domain Eukaryota; kingdom Metazoa; phylum Arthropoda; class Insecta; order Diptera; family Syrphidae; genus Pocota; species Pocota personata. The sequence continues at coordinate 48,670,265 of OY720430.1, read as the reverse complement.
GTACCACTTCACTGTATTTAAAAATTTATTATGACTATTACTTTCTGATTTAAATTTTTTTTTAAAATTTAACCGATCATAGATATGCATTTCTTCGTATCAAAAAGAGAAAAATCCGATCATAATTTTTGTTGTTTTGAATCAAAAATAAAAATAAAAATCAGATCATAATTTATATTTCCTTGGATCGGAATTGATGGTATTCAACATCATGTACTAACCATAGTACCATTATTATAAGTTTTTTTGATTGAAAAAACAAAAATTATAATTTAATTTTTATCACTGATCCCCAACAATAAAAATCATGATCTCATTTTTTCCATGGATTCTTAAAAGTTGAAATGATGTTTTGATTTTTACTTTTTAAAAATAAAATCAGGAAAATAGTTCTTAATTTTGTTCTTAAAGTCGTAACAGTCACCGTCCCTAGTTTAAACTTAATAAAAGTTGCTAAAAGATATTAACAATTTCTTTCAATTTACTCGTAGATACGAGTACTCGATAGGAGTGATATACGAAATAAGTACAACAGGTCTGGATTTAATTAGTTGCAAGTATTCGTTTAATACTTTCGTAATTAATTCTTTATTGGATAAACCAAGTTTAATGCCAATCTTCTAATTAGAAAACTATAAAATCAATTACATTTCCCACTTCTTCGTTTTCTTGAATCTAAAAAAAAAAACTTTTTAAAGAGTAACTAGCAAAGTAGATAAAAAGAAACTTTTCCCAAACGAAATTGTATTTTCTTTCCTTTACTTGAAATAACATTTTCATTCCCAATACACCAAAGGTATCAATAATCAATTTCCGTTTTCTTCTTGCCATTATAAAGAAAATAAAAATCCTGTGTGTAACACAGTACCAACAACAGAGGAAAACTTAAACTATTCACAACTTAAACTATACAATACCATTGACAACAACAACACACTCGATCCACATTCGATTAACGTTCGATTCGGTGGCATTGTCATTGCTACAATTTAACGATGCATCTACTATTTATATTCATCTCAAGTTTGTGACAGCGAGGAGGACGAACACGTCGAAAACGACGACGACGACGAAGTCGACTACGACTGCGACTCCTACTGCGACGATTCCTCGTTGTCTTTATAACACCGCCATTGTCGTCGTCATCAACAACTACTGCTGCTGGTATTGTCTTCATTGTGGAATTCTTTTTCGAGTGCAACGATAAAAACCACCACCTGCACAAGCGTCTGCAATCACATGTGTGAATCGCGAAGTAGTAAATCGTCAAGGCTATCAGCGTCAGCATCTCATTTACATTCAGTGCCATCGACGATGACCCAAGATTACCCTTTGTCACCTGCTCCTGGCACTTGCCAATCGCATCCAAATCCAATTCGCTCATAGATTTTCCATTCACTTCCAGTGGTGATATGCAGAAGTTCTTTGACAGGAACTCACTCTGGTTGTAGGCACCATCCGCCAGAGGACTGTCCAACAACGTGTGTATATGACACCCGCACGGAAAGTGATTATTCACCAAGGATAGGTTGTCGATGCCATCGAGGATTATTGAATTCGGGTCGGGTGTCTCCAGAATGTGGTTTCCCTGTAGCTTGAGGAACTTTATTTGTTGCGTATAGGTGATGTTGAGCTCCTCGAAGGCGTCGATTTTGTTATTCAATATCTGCAGGGTGTCCACTTGATTGAGACCGCTGAACGCTCCCGCACAAATGATTCCCAAGTCAGATTCTTGTAGAGTCAGCAGCAGTACATTGGTTAGACCTCGAAATGTGTATGGTGCCAACTCTCGCAAGTCCATGTAGGCCAATTTCAGCAGACCCACCGTGTCCATACCGTAAAATGCGTCTGGCTCGATACTGCGTATACCCGACGGCAGAATCAAATGGCCGACATTAGTGAGGCCGGAAAAGGCGGACGTTTCTATTCTCAGCATTGGATTGTTCGAGAGCAGAATTAATTTTACATTCGAGGTGCCTGCGAATGCATTACCCTCGATCCGGATGATTTGATTATGGCTCAGAAGGATGGTGGACAGGTTCTGTAGGCCAGCGAATGCGAATTGTGCAACCGTCTGTAACGGAGTATATTGGATAGAAAGCTCTTTCAGGCGCGGCAATCCTCGGAATGCGAATTGCTTGATTTTCGTTATGTTATTACCATCCAGCGAGAGCTTCTTCAATGCCCGTAGCCCGGCAAACGAATCCGGTTTTATTACTGGGAAATTGTTTTTGGTTAACGCGAGATTTTCCACAGTGGATGGCAATTGTCGTAATGGAATCTGTTCAAGTCCGCCAGTGTTACAAAGGACCTGCAAATGGCCAGAAAAAATAAAATGGAGAATTCAGATGGTATGGGGCGATATAAAATTGAGATTTTAAGGTGCGGGAGGAAGTCGACTGGGGGTAGGAAATTCAAAATACACAAGCGTTGATGGGCGGTTTGTTTTTAGTTTTTTTTTTTTTTTTTTTGATACTGGAATTACAACTGTGAAATTTGTATGCCAGTGAGTAATGAATTGCCGAAACATAGAAGGACACAAAACACTAATTGGAAGTCGGATGGATAGGGTGGCCGGGGGGAAGTTTCAGTTACACTTACTTGCGTCTGAGATAGACAAATGCATTCGGCTGGACATGATTTCACTGATTCGAGTGGTTGGGAATTCCATAAGCATCCAATTACAACTATTGTTAGCAGCCAAGAATTGCACATTTCACGTTTTGAGTGTTGTGTTGAAGCAATCTGAAATTAAATAGAAAAACTGAGTTTAAATGGGATGAGTGTATCTATATATATCAAATGAGGGTTGATTTATATTCTACGTATGAGGTGTACGAGTACTTATATGTTGGCAATTTTATATACGTCATTTGCAGATATCAAGTAAATATGGATGTATGGCGATATTGATTGTTTTAAATACGAGCCTGCACAAGAAACCACATGAGCCTAATTGAATTTAAATACATTTCATTATGCCGTGAACACATCACATAGGATTCGGATTAATTCAATTAAATCATAGGTACCGTTTAAAGTAATAGTAAGCTATAATTAGTCAAAGTAAAATAATAATATAACTAATCTAGTGTGATGCGACCCTCAACTTGTAAATTGTCGCTAGAGGGCGATCACACCAGTGAAGTTGACAGCATTTTCTTTCTAGCGGTTTTTTATTTTGTATAAAACTGATGCCGCCGATACTCATTTCTTTTTTCTGATTTCTTGGTTGAATGGTGTGTGGCCGACTTCAATAAAATACTATAAAGTTTTCTCTCAAATGTTTAGTTAGATTTTTCATTCATATAAATGAGTTAATCAGGTACTTTGAAGTATTTGTATGCAGTTGGGTATAAAATGCTTTTCTGTAATACTGAACGCATAATAATCTTAACAATCTGAACGATTTTTCACGCAAGATTTGAATTTTGCGCCATTTGTGCGGTAATGTGCTGCCAACGAAAAAAAAAAAAAATAAGACAGCGTGACAGCTAACAGTTCAGGGTTATTAAAAATTTAGTGCTACACGAAAGAACAACGCGTTTTCATTGTTGAACAATGTTTTACAAATAATGAAGATTCGGCAGCTACAGTTTGAATTTTTCGTACAAAATATTCTCGAAATAGTGATTTAACTTCATTAACTGTGAAGAGAGATCTTAGACACTCTGGTCGTCTTTGAGCAAGTCGTTCAACACAAAACATCGAAGCAGTTCGTGAGAGTGTTGTTGATAGTCCAGGAACATTAATTCGGCACCATGGTCAAGAATTGGATTTCGAGAAGCTCTTTACACCGCATTCTCACGAAAGATTAGCATCTTGCATGGTCGGATGAAAGTATTCCCAACGAATGGAAGCTTAGCATCGTTTGCCCAATTCTCAAGAAAGGAGACCCTCTGAACTGCGCATACTACAGAGGCATTATCTTCGTTCACTATCTGTTATATTATGTGAACGCCTAAAACCTTTTGTTAACAATCTGATTAGTCCGTATCAGTATGATCTTAGGCAAATCTTGGAAAAACACTCAAAAACTCCTCACCACCTTTTCATCGATTTTAAAGTCGCTTGTGATATCGTCTACAGCTATACAGAATCATATCTAATTTTTACATCACTGTCAAACTCCTCCGTCTGTACAGGATGATTATGAAGAATGCACGCTGCTCTATCAAGGTCGGTAACAGCATTACCGAGGCTTTTGATGTCAGAAAAGAACTACGACGAGGTGATGCGCTGTCATGTGCTTTCTTTATCATCATACTTGAACGGATTGCGCAAAATTCTCAAACTAACTACAACTACTCGCGTACGCCGACGATATTGGCAAAATTGGAAGAACCCAGTGGCCTGCCAGTGGTGCCTTCGGGAGTATTGAAACAGAAGTGGTGAAAATGGGTTTAGCGTTTTACGAGAACAAAACAAAAAATATGCTACCATTAAAAATTGGACAGTTAACATCGGCGATTTGGACAGAGCGTCACAATAGATAGCTACAATTTTGAGGTAGTTAAGGTCTTTGTCTACCTAGACTGCGCTGTAAATTCAAACAATGACACCAGCGCAGAGATCAAGCAAAGAATCACTCTTGACAGTAGCTGTTTCTTTGGGCTAAGAAGGCAATTGAGTAGCAAGGCCACCTCACGAATAACTAAGGTAGCTTTATATAATCATCCCAGTCGCATGAGCGTTATGAAAACACGCTTGGTTGTTTCGAAAGAAAAATTCCTCGATTGATTTGTGGTCCCGTTTTTATCGACGGAGAATGGAGGAGACTAAATAACAACCAACTATACCGGTTTTACAGCGACATCAACCTAGTCAGAAGGTTTCAAATTTAAGTTGAGCAAGTGGACATCAACCCTTTGGCCCGGAGTCTACGAATCCATCCCGGAGGGACAACGCAGTAAAATAAGAAATCACTTAACACATTCTAACGTACACACAAGTTGAAAGGGACCTCAACCAAGAGGCAGCTAGCACAAGATCGGGCTGGCTGCAGACACTTTCTGGTTGACGCCCAGGTCCACCCCGATCTGTAGCGCCATATTAAGTAAGTGAGAAAGTAGAATTGCTTAAGTTGGTAAAGATTTGATGAAGATGGACCTATGCTTTTTACATATATTTTGCTCAAAATTCAATGTTCTACCAGATCCAACAGTCGCTTCATCTATTTAAGAAACACCCTGTATAGCCCTATTTCTCTATAGATGGTCAATTAAGAATATTGACTGATCCAAGAACTAAAGATTAAATTAGAAATGCGTATATGTATTAACACTAAAGCATAAATATTGCATCCCAGGTTAACGCAAATACAGAATTATATACAATTATTATACACTTTCACTGCAAATTGCGCTCATGAATTCCACCTCACCATTAAATTGTGGTAATTTAACTTGCTGTTCCTCTGTGATTTGGTATTTATTACACACTGTGTTCATCCTCAACTATATGTGCACAAGCTCGGGCAATTTCAAAGTAGATTCTTCCTCCGGTCTTAAGTTTCCAAATAATAATGAAACATCAAATAGTAAATTTGTTTTAGTTGCTTTTGTTGATGATACGCCGACGTCTTGTGGGTTTATGTAGGTGCATCTTGCTCAAACTTAGCAACCTTTCCATCTGGGTCTGGCGTTGTCCTTGTGGGAGATGTACCGTAAATGAAGACAACACAAAAACAGAATACCAAATCACATGTAACGTCCCAAGGACCAAATGAAGGTATACATTAGAATGAATTCCTTTATTCCTTAGTTTATGAATGCATCTCCAAAGAGTGGTTGAAGCCCAGAGGACGTCGAAAGGAAGCAACACCATCCCACTGAAATTAACTTCAATTCATACGACCATACATACGAGTATGAGCTTAACTGGGCAGATAATGTATTGCATCCCGCTTCTAATTACATTCGTCTGTGTAGTGTAGTAGTTTACCCCCATTCGACTTCCTGCCACTGATGTGCATCCTTCCGCATCCTCTCCTTACTCATCCCATAAATAACTAAATATGATTAACTTTGTATTTTTTCTTGTGTACTCTTTTTTTGAAATGAATTGAGCTGTTGACACTCTGTCAACAGCACAATTTTTAATTAGTAACGGTAAAAAGGATAACATTTCTCTATTACAAAACCACTAGTTGTATACAGACTGCATCTCAGAATGGCATGTATGTAGGTACTAGTATAATGAATCCTTCTTCTTGTGGGTTATAGATTGCTGTGCTGCGCGTCAACTCAGCAAAAGAAGAAGGAAGCTTGCTGTCAACAGCAACGATGGGAATGTAATAAATTAAAATTTGTAATCACTTCTTTGCCGTCGTGCACAGTACGAGTACGAGTACGAGTATGTTCAGTTTGATGGGCACAAGAATAATTGTTGGGGAATGGAGCTGAAGCAATTCATTCGAGAATCGATAAGACGGCAAAGGAGAAGTGGATTTTTGAAAGAGTGTAGTAGTGCTTCCATTTGATTGGCGCAATGTATTAATTAATATCTAAGATAAATTATAAAAACTACGACAGGAGGTTGGATATGACCGCTTTTTTCTTTATATCTGTATTAAGGACTTTAAGAAGAGTATTACGGAATATTAAACTTTCCGAAGTTTACTCTTTGAAATCAACAAATGTTTCAAGAGTGTGATAGATGAATATGAATGTATCCTTAATTTTTTTAAGAACAGATGTCTTCAGTGTCTTCAAGTTAAAAACCGTGCAGACACATGCCCCTGACTCTGACCTCCATTTGTTCCGGTTAGGTTCCTAGTTCCTCGATTGTAGTTTGGGCTTCAAACTCAATTTAGAAGGTCATTGCATTGGTGGACCTGGGGAAACGTATACATATTTGCTAAGGTACTCTTCTTTTGATATAGGTGGAAGATACTAATTTCTCCTATATAATACACGTTGGTGCCTTTTGTTTCAGTGAGGTTAAACTATTATGACTGCTCTATTCTAACGCCATTTTGACATACGTATGCATAGTCTAAAGGTCTCAACAAAGCTGTTTTGGGTTCCTGACGCTCTATGGGCTAAGTTTGCACCATCTAATAGGATATCTCTCATTACATTGTAAAAAAAAAACTGACAACCCAATTTTTTTAATTAATCCACACTTTCCAGAAATAAAAGCTGCAGTGGCTGAAATGCGGAATTTCTTTAAAATCGAAGAAATATCCTCTGAGTAGCAACATTTGAATTAAATATTTTAAAATGCCAGGTCGACTTTATTAGTGATAGGTTACAAGATGAAGGATATGATATTCAACGACCTGTTCCAAGCGGATTGTTAACACTTTTTCGCTCGTCTGCTTATCTATCGTAGGGTAATGTATTTCGACCTAAAAAAAATTCATTCATCCCGTTCCTGATTAAGCCGAGGCTTAGTTTCCCTTGAGTTTCGAAAAACCTGGATTGGATCTAGAGATGTCTGTTGCAAATCAATGCCTCACAATTTCTTTGAATATAGTCCAGATTCGCCTCCACTTCATTGCGGAATCTATATGACCCATTGTTTTCTAAGCCTAACTTCATGCGGTATTCTCAGAGCTTACATTGTCCCGTTAGAAAGGCCGTGTGTAGTCGGCACAATGTTACCTAGTATAGGGTAATATTTTTGATCTTGCCTAGGTCATTGAGTTTGTCTCGGCATCTCCATAGCCTCAAAGTTTGACTGTCTGACATAATCGCAAGGTCTTGCTTGGGATGTCATTTGTCGAGATAAAGTCGATAGCGTAAGTTTCCTAATGGAAAGTGGTGGAAAACTTGCCTATTGGTTTTGATCGTAGTTCCGTCAGCTATCCACTACCCATCCGTACGTACGTATATACCATTTTATGGTGAGGTTATACATTGTAGATTCATTGGATTCCTTTTTCGTGTTTAGTTTCATAGAGAAGCGACCCATGTTCGCATATACATACGAGTACATATATGTAAAGGGTATCCCAAAATTCGTGCAAGATTTGAAGTGTTGCCAACGAAAAAAAAAAAAACACAGCGTGACAGCTGACAGTTTAGGTTTATTAAAAATGGAGTGCTACACAAAAGAACAAAGCGTTTTTATTGTTGAGTAATATTTTAAAAATAATGAAGGTTTGGCAGCTGCAGTTCACAATTTTCGTACAAAATATGGTTAACTTCATCAGCTGTGAAGAGATTAATTCAAAAATTAAAGGAGACTGGATCAATTAGTGATCTTAGACACCCTTTAACAAGTCGTTCAACACAAAACATTGAAGCAGTTCGTGAGAGTGTTGTTGAGAGTCTAGGAATATCAATTCGTCACCGTGGTCAAGAATTGGACAATTCGAGAAGCTCTCTACAGCGTATCGCGTGGCGTAATTTTCCTGGCGAATTCAGGTCGTGTAAATTTCCGTTTTGCTGATCAGAATAGGCTGCCCAGATCATGCGATTGGTTTTTTTCTTTTGGAGTTTTTGAAGTCTAAGGAATATGTCAACCACGCGTGCGTGCAATGCCAGCAATGCCATGGAGGCCATTTATACTGTATACTTTATGAATCAATAAAACATTTAAAATTTTTAACTAAAACCCTGTGTTTTCCATCAATATTATTTTTTGCGTAAATTTTGGGACACCTTTTATGTATGTTTGAGATACTATTCGTTTGAGATACTATTGACCAAAAAATCCTTAGGTTGACACAAAGTCAAGCTTATGATATTTTCCAGGGTACTTATGACCACGGAACGCTAATGCTTTTGCGGCTTATTATTGGTGTATTTTTTATGGAATGAAAGTAACACTTTGTAAGTAATCAAGTGCAAGGCTGCTTCTTAGAAAATAAATCTATTCTCTTTGCTATAACAATGGCCCTAACTCAAGATTCACTAAAGAGATTTTGATGGAGTTTTTGTACGCAGTTGGGAAATCTTTGCCTTCATCACAAGCCTTCCTAAAAAAACCATTGTGAAGTTGCTGCAATTGAACCAACGCTTTGCTCTCGCGTGTTCACAAATTTAAGAGTCCGATTGCAAGAGTGTGTGGAGAGAAATCGACGGCATTTAGACGATATTGTTTTTAAAACATAAAAGACAAACTCCATTTTGTATAAATAAAATATGAGAATAATGCTGTATTTTTTTTTTTTATTTGATATTAATTTTATATGTTTCTGATTTGAGGAAGTCGACCGACAGTTTTTCCTAATTCACACTGAAGATCTTTCCTGAAGACATTGACTACACCATCCCCAAGTTAAATTTTGACAAGAACAGAGCATTCTGGGAAGAAGGTGGCTTTACGGAAGATAAGTTGGTACATTTTTGTACCGACCGACGGTTCAAAAACTAACGACGGTGGTGTCTTCTCTGATAGGCTTAATTTAAAACTCTCTTTTCGTCTCCCAAACCATTGCAGCGTGTTCCAGGCGGAGATAATGGCAATAAGGGAAGTCTTGTCTTGGCTAAAGGAAAACGTGATATCGGCCATTGATATCCGCATCTTTTCAGACAGCCAAGCCGCAATCAATCTTGGAATCTTCCTCAACAAATTCTTTAACAGCTCTAGATTGCCGATCGTCTCTTATAGAGATGGCGGAGCAATTTAACATTCACCTAATTTAGGTGCCGGGGCATAAGGATATTCCAAGGAATTGTAAGGCTGACGAACTTGCCAGACATCCTTCCATGCAAAAGTTTACTGGTTATGCCTATCGCTACATGCAAACTTAAAAGGAGTACAACTTGTCTAGCGATAAAACAGATTTGGCCTATGCTGGATCTGAAACGCTCTAGGAATTTGATTTCTCTAAATAGGAAGCATATTAGTGCTATTATAGGTGTCATTACTGGACACTGTCTAATAGGCAGGCATACAACAAGGCTTGGCGTCTTCTCCAACGATTTCTGCAGAAGCTGCATGGACGAGAAGGAGGAAGAGACTATTCTTCACCTTCTTTGCACCTGCCCAGCTCTCTTCCACAGAAGGAAACTCCATTTAGGAGACGTCTGTTTCAATGACCTAGATGATCTGAATAATATTGATGTTAGGTGCATTCTACGCTTCATCAGAAGCTTCAAATGGTTCAACGAGTAGGCTAGAGGCCGCGTCTCAAATACATGTGGTATCACAATGGACCTATTATTGGTCTAAGTGTGTTGACTTTTCTTTTGCTGACAGCCACTTCAACCTAACCTAACCTTCGTCAGCCAATAGTTGCCCGCAGGAGAAGCTAACATTCACCCTACAGTCAGTCAGGTCACTTACGTATACGCATCACCTAAGAAGTAATGGATGTGGACTTGATGGAACAGTTGTATGACAATAAGTCACTCGAGTGCGCCCAATCCAAGAGTTATTTCTCATTGTGATCAAGATTGTTTACACCTAGTAAAAGAAAAGGTCTTTCTTTAAAATTATTAAATTAATTTGAGATAAGATTTGAAAATGAGGTTTTAAAAACTTTTAAAAATCTTAATTGTTTCCAAAATTTAGCATGAAGAAGCGCGGTGGCATTACATGACAGGGGTTTTTTGTTATTCAATAGCGTAAGGAGACAATGTCTCCATTCGCGTACACATTGCTACGGTACTGACTGCTAATAGCCTAATCCTCTTATGTGACCAGTATGAACCCAAGCCACAAATATGATGTCCACAGTTTGGTTTGAATTAGCGAAATTGTTGATATACATATATTTTACAAAAGTACACTAAACGGTCAAAGTGATTTATTTAAAGGGTAATATCATATATTTATTTGAATAGAAATTACAGTGTTTCCTTCCTTTGCTGAACACCCTTAATGATTTACCATCCATATTATGGTCACATAATACATTTCTTTGTTTGTGCCGCCTGCTGATGTTATCGGAATTAAGTCGAATTAGCTAACAGTCAATCGGCCAACACACATCGATTTATATATGTGTAACAACATTTTTATTGCTTCCAACAGAACGCGCCCAAAATGGTCAAATCAATTGATTCCAATGCCTTCAATCAATTTCTAGGATTAGGATTGATTTATTCGAAACCATATCGAGTCATTGTTGTCGATATACGTACATATATATTTTTTCTCTCTCTCCTCCATGGTGGTGCTGTTTTATTCTAGTATATATCATAGATCAAAAAGATACAATACGTTTCTTCCAAGTCCTTTCCCCGAAAAACTGAGCTCCTCTTTATGCGTACACAATACATACACACACACAAGGACCGTAGCAACAATTAATTCACGAAAAAAAAAAAAAATAAGAATAAACGCAAATGAATAATGTGCTGGCCATTCACATCCCATTCGAAACGGAATAGGTGTGGCAGGAGCCACTCATTCACTCACTAAGTAAAGGCTGCAAATATATTCATTAGTGTAACAAATTTCGCAACAGCAATAAAACAGTTGGCCCACAAAACAACAAATTATCCAGCTCCAGTACACAAATTACCCTAATCCGAAAATAACTGGATACTACTACTCGTTTGTATCCTGGCAGATTTCAGTTTGTTACATTGCTATATGAGTATCTCCTGCTGCTGCTGGTGGCTGACACAGGCAGAGACATTGTGGGAGGAATGTCGCTGCTGTTGTTGTGGGATGTTCCTGCCACTTCAGTTACACTCACATCACATACAACTCGGCCGTAACGCTCCATAAACATAACGGTACAACACATATCCCTGAAACGATGGCGGAGTCACATAACGTTACGTATGAATGCCAAACGACCAAAACTACGGATAAGGTGATGGCAATAAAAAGGTCCTGCCATTTATTTTGTTAGTAAGTACAATATTACGATTTTATTATGGGTTGTAACTACCTACGCACTCTTACCCTACCGCCACCACCACCACCACCACCACCATCGCCATCGCCATCGCCATCACCATCACCGACTGGGTGGCTGGCTGTCCTGTGTGTAAAAGAGGCAGATTTAGGATTCGATGGAGTTAATCCGCCTACATTATCCCGAAATTTATTAAAAGCATTTGTACATTTGTTCCACAACCATTGTTGATCAGTGGTGGTAACAAAACCAACAGCACACTGGTGTGTAGAATGAGAAACTTTCACAGAGGAAGAGCCAGATGGATGAGGAGGAGGAGGAGGAGGAGGAGGAGGAGGAGGAGGAGGTGAGGTTTCTAAAGACTATATCCGTACAGGCCCACATACATTTTTTTTTTCTCTTTTTTGAAGAGTAAACTAAGATGATCCTTGGGGCAGATAATTCAGATGTTCAGGTCAGATTCAAAGTTTTTCGGTGTTGCGAAAAGTTTCTTATTTATTGAGACAATTTACGCCGCCGGATGATGTTAACTTACAATTTCCCGGGGAAAATGTTTCTTATATTTTTTTCTTAAGAAAATGTATCCGCACACTCCATGGCAATTGTTGCAGAGAAATCGTTGTCTTAATAATTTAGATTTTAATAAATAAGGCACGAGTTTAAGATGAAATTTGGGAAATCTATGAAGTATTGTCTTTCATGTAGAGTTTAATTATTAATGGTAAAAGAGATTTCGATTATCCTGTTAAGTTAATCGGGTTTCCTGGGAATGTCCTAGGGGCGGCTGCTGATGAATTGTTTCTTTGGAGATACGAAAATTGAAATTTAATAGACCTGGGCAATTTCGAAGAAAGTATTCTGAAACAGTTTCAGTATTATCTTTGATTTATCGATTGGGGTTATAAGGAAGGAAAGAATCTTGTAGCAGTTGGAGAATGATGGGAATCATTTTGTACATAGGTATGTAGTGGATATGACTATTGGGTAAAAATGTGAAAATATTCGGGGCTAGATTTTATGGACTACTTCTTAGATTATCAAGTGTTGGTCTTCTTTTCACTATTAAAATTTATTGAATTCTATTTTGAGATCAAATTACTTTTACTTATGGCAAGTAGCTATTGGTTTCGTGAAAATGTCCGCTATCGAAATTTTGATCAATTTTGATATTACTCGTATGTACTGTAATGGAGTAACTTAAAAAAATAAGGATTGTCTCTTATTTCCTTCCATCCGTCTGTCTGTCTGTCTGTCTATCGTCTATCTATCGCCTGTCCATCTGTGGGTCTGTCTGTTCTTACCCCAAAATTAACGATAAGTACTTAAAAAAACAAACAATTTTCTCGAAAATGATTCTATGTGTGTATGTATAAGTTCTTTATTTCCGTATTTTAATATTTTAACAATTCTATACTTAAGTTTAAATTGAAATTCTTAATGAAACAAAGAAAGTACGACTATGACTTATCGTCGTCTGTCGGTAGTTTGACATTAAATAATTCAAGTTTTAATTATTAAAATTTATAATTATTAAAAGAAAAATATATCTAATATAATAATAATATAATAATATAATATTTTCAATAGTTGAAATAATTAATTTAAAGTCCACAAAAAAAGTATACACTTTTTTCTTTTCATATAATTTTAGATGAACTATTGAGGCCAGGTTGTATATATTATCCACGGTGGAATATTTCCTCCTGAAACCTGCCTGGTACTCTGTCAAAATATCATGCTTTTCAATCCAGAGGGATAATCTTTCATTTAATAATCCCATCATCACTTTTGCAATACAATTCATAAATGAAATTCCTCGGTAGTTGCAGGTTTGATATGCGTCGCCTTTTTTGAATATTGGAAACACTATACTTGTAATGAATGCATCATCTACTTTCCCTCTCTCAAAAATTGTATTATAAAATTTCACAAGCACGTCTAAGAACTCATTTGTTGCATTTTTCAAAAATTCATATGATATCCTATCTTCCCCTGGAGCTTTATTAAGTTTGACCCTGGCTAAAGTCTGTTTTAACTCCTCCATTGATATAGGCTTATCCAGATCTTCATCTATAATATGCATAGGTGCATATTGCATGTCATGTGCCAATTGCGGTGGATTCAAAAGTGAGTGGAAATAAATCTCGACTGATAATTTTGGTTTCTAATTTCCTTTGCCAGCTTCCACCATTCTGTGCTATTGTTAATAAAACATTAATTTTGTAATTGATCTGCTGGTAGTACGTGATCTTTTTTTCCTTACATAAACCCTTATAATGTTGATTTGCTTCTAAGTATTTTATCTTGTCTTCTATATTCATTGTCCTTTTGTATATATTCAACAATTTAAACGATTTTTTCCTTGCTGCGTGGCATTTAACACCATACCATTTACTTTTCGCAGTGAAATTCGCTGCAGTATTAAGTTGACCTGCAGTCGAGGCTTTTATTAAGTTACTTAAGTCTTTCAGCTCAATAATTTCCTGTCTGTTTCTTAGAGTATTCAGATTTTCATTTAATTTAGTGTGATACTGTTGTTTGTTGGCCTCTCTCCACACTAATTTCGGCAGTAGGTTTGGGTTTCGGCTGTCACTAGATGTTCCAAGTTTTAAGATTAATTGGATAGGTAAATGATCAGACCATGGTTTGTTATCTACAAGAAAGTCCCTTACATACACCAACAAATCTTGAGATATAGCGCCTATATCGTTTACAGATTCCCCAATACTATTGATGAAAGTGAAATCACCTTCTTTATCGCCTTTCGTGAAACCATTAAGAACTATTAGTCCATTGTCGTTGCAAAATTCTAAGTATTCACGTCCCTTAGCATTTACTACCAGGTCTTCTCCTTCTCACCACATCAAAATCAGCTTCCCAATTAATTCCTCTAATGTATAGTGGTACCAAGGTAAATGTAAAAGGTTTTGTAATTATTTTAATTAAATCTACTCCACTTTCCCTTATAAAGCTATGCTGCACTTCTCGTTGGGTCAGATCTTTTTTTATTCCATATACACATCCTCCAATAGCTCTACCTACCGAATCTGCTGTTCCGAGTGGCAAGTTTCCAAAATATATCAAAACCGTTAAAGAATTTATTGAATTGGGGTGCTTTTTCTTCTAACAACAAAAATATTTCAAAGGATTTAACGTATTCAAAGAAACTTAGGTACAAATATTTATTTTCTAATCCATGTATGTTATAGGAAAGAATTTTTAAATTCTCACACAAAGGATTTTTATCCTCTTTATTATTTTTAAGGTTTTTCTTGCTATGTATAATAATTTTATCATTTTACTATTATTAGTAATTCATTTACTATTATTAGTAATAACTTATTTTAGACATTTTACTGCGACAGACATTTACAAGTTTTTTGTGTTTATTCTAGACATAATACTTTTTTATTCAAAATTAATACCACTTATTACATTACCATATATATTTTTTAGCACCTCTTCTCCTTTTTGTTGTCCACAGACTAGCTCTTGATTTTTGTTCCAGTGAAACCATTTGTTACTTACTCATATCCTATCGTTACGAACGCTGATAAGCTGAGTTTTGCTAATAGATAAAAGATCCTGTTTAAGTGTTAACATAATCTTCTTGCGCATTTGCCGTTCGCCATTCAGGTCCTGTTCAATTGTGATAGACATACCCTTTAAGTTTCTTGTATTTCTCAGTACTTCCCGCGCCATACTCTCTGTCCTCATCCCTGCAAGCACTGACATCTTTCCATTGTTAACAAACATTTTCTTGGTGTATTCAACTTCAATCGGCATTGTTATCTTTAGCTTCTCTTTGCGCACTTTTTTGACAGCTTCAATTGCGGATTCTTCTGTTTCGATGCCTTTAAATATGAGATTTCTACTTTTTATTTGGTCTTCGAGCTGCATTATAAGTCGTTGATTCCTATCTCTATCCTCTTCGAGACATACCTACCTTTCCTCGAAAATGGTTCTAACAATTTTGTTTAAATTTAATATTTGTGTTAGCTTATCCGTAGACATATGTCACTAGATGATTACTATGATAGATCGCGAAAAAGTAGATACTCTACTATTAACAAATTTTATAAATTGAAACTGGTATACCAAGTTTCGAAAAGTTGTCAAGATAAAGTATCTCAGAAGGGGTTATTCTGATTAATTTGAATCTATTTGGGTTAGACTATCTGCTTCATATCAAGCTGGAACCGAATTTCATCGAAAACCATTTAGTAGTTCTGTTGTTGAATTGGGCATGGGATATTGACCAAATGGACAGACAAACGACATTACATGTACAGGGTACATGGGCACAAAGAGGTTATTAACAACCGTTGAATGCGCCGTCGCTGCCTTGCTCACCTTATCGACCGGCCCTGGGCTTCGCGTAAATCAAACGATTCGTCTTTTTTATCAGAAGTGATGATAAATATTCAGATGTTCGGAAAAACAAGAAAGCTGACGGTAGGTGCCATTTTGTTTATATCTCATATTTGTATAGGTATTTCGAAAACCAACATACAGAGGTTCGGTTTCCCTTGTCGTCTCGAACTAGTGGGATGTGCTGTCGTCCATTCGCTTGATATGGCCGAGCCAGTGTAGTCGACTACACCCACATGTTTGTAGTTCTCCTCCATTCGCCCTCCTCGCAGATAGGACTGAATATCCGACTCTCTCATTGATCTCAAGACCAGTTTGTCTAGCCGTAACTGCTTCAATAACGGTACGTTGGGAGCCCGCGATAATATCTATATCGTCAGCATATCTTAACAGTTGTGCGGATTTGAAAAATATAGTGCCTTCCGTGTTAACACCTGCCTACCGCACTATGCTTTCTAACACGAGATTGAAGAAGTCACATGATAACGCGTCTTCTTGCTGAAATCCAGTGCGTGTTTGGAAAAATTCGGAGGTTCTACGAGTACTTCCAAGTTGCACGGTGCATCGAGTGTCTTCGAGCGTGGTGCAACGCAACCGGATCAGTTTTTCCGGGATCCCGAAATGGGCCATTGCATTGTATAGCTCGGTGCGATGAATGCTGACATAAGCGGCTTTGAAGTCAATGAAGAGATGGTGGGTATCGGCTTGGAACTCGTTGGCCTTTTCCAGGATTTGCCAGAGTGTGGAAATTTGGTTAATTGTGTTTCGTGGTACAAAATGGCTTTAGACGTTCACACAGTAAACTGGATAGGATCTTGTAAGCAACATTAGGCAAAAATATGCCTCGACAGTTGTTACAAGGATCGCTTTTTTTGTGGATGGGGCAGATAGAGCTGATATTCCAGTCATCGGGCATGCTTTTGTCCTCCCATACTTTGGAGATGATTTGGTGTATACTCCTTATCAAAACATCGCCACCTACTTTGAAGAGCTTTGACGGTAAGCCGTCCGAGCCCGCGACTTTATTGTTCTTCAGCCTTCTCACAGCTGTGCCGACTCTCACAGCTGTGCCGACTTCTTCTAAACTGGGATTTCATCGACTGAAGTTGGGTTTTCCTCATACCCCATCAATCTCTCTTGGTCACGCCCGTTGAGCAGCTGCTGGAAATGCTGCTTAAACACGTCCACAATTCCTTGCGGGTCGGTGACAAGATTTCTCCCACAATTTCGAAGAGCCTGAATGCCCGGTCTGTAGCCAGCAGAAAGGTTCTTAGCTTTTTTAAAAAAAGCTGCGTACCTGATTTCTGTTACCGGACTCTTCGATATCCTTAGGCTGAGAGACTGCGAAGGCTAGTTTTTTCTCCTCCCTTCTCCTGGCTCTGTTCTTGTCTCTTGATATGCCTCGTCGTTTGCATTTTTCTTCTTTTCTCGGGGGTGGCTGGCAACCTAGAGTAGTTTCGGCTACTTTCTTGATGGCAGCTCTGCATTCTGACCACATATTGTTAGCGTTTGTGGTATGCACCTGCATATTGGAGAATCTTACACTCAGTTGCTCTCTGTAGACTCTGGCTATTTCCGGTATGCTTAGGCGTCAAATGTTAAACCTCCTTTTGGTTAGATACTGCAGCTTTCTGTTATTGGACAGTCGAGCTCTGAATCGGGTTTCTATTAAATAGTGGTCAGAACCGATATCGCCACGCCCACTTTATTGGGGATGAGTTATATATTGAGGGATAGGGTATCATACAATCCGTTTCAAACCGATTGAAGCTTTTTTATATGTTTCTGACTGTAGTAGTTGAATAGATATAGAGTTGTGGAAGCAGAACATAGTTTTCCACCCTTAATTACAATTTAGTTTGTATTTACCTAAGGACAGATCTCTTGATACGAAACACCCTGTATAGAGAACTGTGGTATCTACATATGTTGTTAACACATTTTAATTTTGATTTCAAGTAAAATTAAAAAAAAAATAAAAAATCGAATGTTTACTAAAGTGAGCGTGGGGATCTGCATGGCGATTGATCGGGAAACTACTGACTGTCCAAAACATGGATTGGACCAGTAGCGCAACAATCAAGTTCGTAATGTAGTGCTTGCTTTACCTCCTAGTGGTGGTCCCCGGGCAACTGCATGTATAAATCCTTATACATATAGGCCAAAATTGCAAGTGCGAGATTGTCTAGGGTCTAATGCCTAGGCTAGGTAACCTGGGCCAGCAACCCGCATTACCGAAATTTCAATCGCTACGGAAACCGACACAATGCCTCGGATAAGGACTGATAACACGTTGACGACCTTTGGCTATTGTACCCGGACTAAGATTGGTTTCTGGAATGTGAAGACGCTCCTTGACTCTCAGAGTGAAGGACCTCAGAACGCCAGATTCCTTCAATTGGAGCATGAGTTCATGCGATATAGGCTGGACATATTGGGAGTAAGCGAGGTAAGATGGGTAGATGCAGGTGAGTACCAATCCCCAACGCGTAACACTGTATTACTCTACTCCGGAAGACCAACCGGAAACCCCCGTGGATATGGAGTTGGACTGCTGCTAACGCCAACAGCACGCAGAGGCCTAATTACCTGGCAGCCGCACGGTGATAGGATTTTATCGGCCAGATTCCGGACGAGAGTACGTCGCGTCACCATCATACAGTGTTACGCCCCCACGGATGGTTCGTCTGAGGAAGAAAAGGAGAACTTCTACAACCAGTTGGGAGCTGTCCATAATGCAACACCCAACGGCGACTATGTCATTGTGATGGGGAACTTGAATGCCAAGGTAGGCTGCGACAACGAAGGGCTCAAACATGTTATGGGACGGCATGGACTAGGCAATCGCAATGACAACGGCGAAAGATTTGTTGACTTTTGCAACGCAAATTGTCTTGTCATAGGTGGCACCATGTTTGAGCACAAAGCCTGCCATAAAATCAGTTGGGTGTCAACTGACAGGCAAGCAACCTCCAACCAAATTGTCCATTTTGCCATCAGTCGCCGTTTTAGAAGTAGTCTCCTAGACGTCCGAAACAGGCGAGGTGCCGACGAGATCACCATCTTATGATAGCTACTCTCCGACTACGCACTGCTGCCGTTCGTAGATCTAACGACACAAGAATACCTAGGTTCAATGTAGACCGACTGAGAGTTCCCACAGTGCGCCAAGAATTAAGGGACCATCTCTCACGTGGAGTGGAAACAATCAGCAGCTCCCTGCCCGCCACCATCCAAGACCATTGGTGCGCTGTGAAAACTGTTTTCACATCAAGTGCTGAAAGGATTGTCGGTCGATCGCAGGGAAACCATAGGGCGTGGCTTTTTGAGGATACCTGGAGAAGGATCAACGAACGAAAACAGCTAAGAGCTCGAATTGCAGCAACTCCAGCAGCAGGGAGGATAGAGCTTGAGTCCCTATATCGCATGAAGATGAGAGAAGTACAGCGTAGCGTGAGACGTGACAAGCGCAATTACATCAATGCGCTGGCTACGGAAGCAGAAGAAGCAGCAGCGAGGTGCGACAGCAGAATCGTTTATAGAATCACTAAAGAGAATAGGTGGCCGAAGCTCTACTCAACACCCAGTGAAAGGCTTAGACGGTTCGTTGCTAATATCGGATGAGGATCAACTGAAGAGATGGAAGGAGCATTTTGCTTCGGTTCTAAACCGAGTATTCGCCAGCAATATGCACCCAAGTCAGACTGAAGTGTCCGTAGAAAGAAGTTCCCGAATTCGCACCACAACCCCCAGTAAAGAAGAGATTATTACCGCAATCAAAGCACTGAAAACTAATAAGGCGGTAGGACTTGACCGCATACCCGCGGAGCTTTTTCAAGCTGCGCCAACAGCATCGGCAGAGCTACTGTCGGGAGAACATGGGAAGCCGAGAGTTTTCCAGATGAGTGGAAAAAGGGAATGATTGTCAAGCTCCCTAAAAAAGGCAACCTAATGCAGTGCGAAAACTGGAGAGGTGTCTGCGTGCTGCCTGCTGTGGCCAAGATAATAGCTAGAATCATCCTGGAGCGAATCAAAGAATATCTTGAAGACACACTTGACGCCGAACAAGAAGGTTTCCGCTCTGGATCCTCCTGTGTCGACCACATCAACACCCTGCGGATCATCATCGAGCAATGTGTTGAATATCTATCACTGTATCTATATCTGTTGTTCATCGATTTTGAAAAGGCGTTTGATAGTGTCAATCGGGAATTTATTTGGCGTGCCTTGCGCAGGAGAGGCATTCCGGATAAATTAATAGCAATTATCAAGGCTACATATGATGGGTCCCCATGTCACGTTTTGCACAGAGGAAGGCTGTCTGAGGAATTCGAAGTCCAAAGTGGGGTTCGGCAAGGCTGCATACTTTCACCAATATTGTTTTTATTGGTGATTAGCGATGTGCTGAATGCGGCCTTATCAACAGGAAATGGAGGAATTCGATGGACTCTCACATCTGAACTCAAACACCTACTGCCTACTGTCTCACAGAATAATGGACCTTCACCAAATGACAGCAAATGTGGAGAGGGAAGCAGACGTCGTTGGGCTGAAAATTAACTCGGCAAAAACAAAAATGAACAGCCTAGGACCAAACTCATCAACTCATATATGCATTGCTGGACAAACGGTTGAGAGAGTATAGAGTTTCCAATACCTTGGGAGTATTGTCTCAATCGATGGCGGAACCGAACTGGATATAGCCAGCCGAATAGGTAAAGCAAAATCTGCGTTTGGGATGCTATCCAAAGTTTGGAGAAGTAATGCAATTAGCTTAAACACCAAGCTACGACTGTTCCGTTCCAACGTTGAATCCGTGCTGCTATATGGATGTGGTACCTGGAGAGTGACCGTCACTATCACGAGGAAGCTGCAAACGTTTGTCAATAAGTGTCTACGTTACATCTTAAGGATATTCTGGCCAAACCGTATCTCTAACGAACAGCTTTATCAGAGAACGGGCCATGAACCTATGGCACAACCATACGACGACGAAAGTGGCAGTGGATCGGTCACACTCTCCGAAAGGGTGACAGGTCCATAGCTAACCAAGCGATGCAATGGAACCCGCTTACCCAGGATGGCAGAAATCGCACACGATGGCGCGTAGGCGTTGTAGAGGCCCTAGGACCCACCAGGGGATACAGGACATAAGTAAAGTAAGTAAAGTGAGCGAGTTTGCGGGCGGGTGTTAAAATATTCACACCTTTGAGTTGGATGTACATATTTACATACAAGGTGGGGCAAAAGTAATGTCATAATGTGAATTGGCTGCCATTTTGTTACAAATAAAAAATTGGGCATTAAGTTGAAAAAATGATATCGGTCAAATGAATCTCTTGAGGAGATGCACATTTTACGGCATTTTGAATTGTTGCTCGCAAAACATCTGGCTCCAAATTGGTGATTTCTTTTTCAATGTTAGCTTTACAGGGTTTGTGGTTTGTTGTGGTAAACGCGAGACTTCAAAAAGCCCCAAAGAAATAGGTCTGGCGCATTCATTATGACATTACTTTTGCCCCACCCTGTACATTATAAAATATGTGTCAAAATTAATATAATCAATGGAATTGGATATAATAAAAAGATTTAACTAAAACAGCTAAATGGCGTCGTATCTGGAATTCTCAATGAATATTCAGTTATTGCTTTTGTATTGATTGATTGTTAAGCGGTGCAAATACTTTGAGAAAAACATACACTCACTCATCCTTTCTGCAGAATTTCGAAAACAAACTTTCATATAACTTAATCCAATTATACACATATCTCCAATCCTTATTCACCCATTTTAGAATAAAAAAAAACAAAAAAACAGATATCCATTTCTCTGATAAAAAGAAAACTCGATATACTCGATATTTATCATGAAGTTACAACAAATGCAATCAATCAGATTTTCTTAAGCAATTAGAGAGTGTGTTGATGAATTTTACTAATTGACTTCTTGACTTGTCATCATCATCATCGTCCTTCTTCACTAACTGCAGCTTGATCGTAACTATTGATTTCATTCAATTGCTTTCGATGTACACACAAGCTCACAAAAGGCATCTATCTACAGTTTGTTGCACATCTAGATAAATCCTTTATGGTATGTACAAGTAAATTTTGAATTAAATTGTCGATTACTCAACCGGCAGAATTGAAATTTTGAAAACTTGCAACAGACTTCAATTAAAATTCAACCTTTGAAGTGACATGAAAACTATGCTGCGAATATAGATGACGATACCATGACGAAGTGTATCCATCTGCCAGTGCTACAGTTATTTAGACAATGTGATATTCAAATTAACTTGGAAACTATACTCGTACAGCTACATAAGCTATGTGATGTAATTTGAGTTTGTTAAGTTCAAGTTTTGGATCAATGGTATGGATAACTGAAAGCACCGAGTTTGATGCAATTTCACATAGAAAAGCATCATAAAATATGTACATACTCGTATGTATCAGAAGGAAGGGGTAATGGATAGCATGGTAAAACAAGACTATACCATTATTGCATACGTGCCTATGTTAACTTGACAATAAAAGGAATTCGTGTTAATTGAAGGCTTTTTTTAGTTCTTGTTAAAAATAGGATACGATTGTTTATACATGTTATAGGAGTAAATGGCATTTACGAGTATGTAACTGATTCAAAACTGTTGACAGTTTTTATAAAAATTTAAAATTTCCTTATACATACATATTTGTGGCAACAAATTAACTTAATCAAGCAATTAGAGTACCGTTCTTATGGAGATTCTTCAGACTGAATAACATTTAAGTTAAATTAGTGGCTTAAATTAGTGGCTTTCAGGGAACTGAAGAAGAGGGTGGTTTTGGTAGTTTTAACAATTAACAGTGGTAGTTAAATACTGCATGCATCCTGTCCGTACATATTTAGTCAAAGGTCTTATGTATGTATATCATGTACAGGGTGCGCCATCTTTTACGTCGGTATGTAAACATTGAAGAACTTTGACATTTAACAACCGATTGACTTGAGTAGACATGTTTTTGAAAAGTCAATTCAGTAGAATTTTAACTATGAATCGTTTCACACCGAAATAACGCGCCGAAATAGTGACGCTGTACATTGAAAATAGTCGTTCAGTTGTGTTAACTCAACGTGCATATCGTCGAAACAGTGGGAGATCGTCGATATGCCGTTCATCAACGCCAAAAACGTTCCAATGAACTGGTTGAAGCGGTAAGAGAGAGTGTTACCGAGAACCCACATGTGTTGTATTGTCACCGGACTCATCATTTTAGCGTCAGTGGAGCCACCTTGCGGCGCATTTTGAAGGATGATTTGCATTTATTTCCGTATAAAGTGCAATCGACTCAAAAAATATTATCGACAGACCGTTCATGTCGCTTGGAATACGGTCAAATAGTCGCTCGAATGGTTGACACTGAACCTGATTTTTGGAAGCAAATTTTGATGACCGACGAGGCCCATTTCGCATTCTCTGGCACGGTTAATAAGCAAAATTGCCGCATTTGGGTAACGGAGAATCCACACGAGAACCATGAAACACCATTGCATGACCAAAAAGTTACTGTTTGGGTCGGCGTTTGCGCCGAAACCATCATTGGGCCATTTTTCTTCAGAGAAGGCGAAACAATCGATGGGAATCGATATCGGTGGATGTTGGCTCATTATGTCTGCCCACAAATGTATGAAAAAGGTCTGGACGGTTTCAACAAGATGGTGCACCATGTCACACTGCAAATCAAACATTGTAGTTTTTGCAACCAAAATTCCCTGGACGTGTGATCGCCAGATTTGATCCCCCCGGACTTCTTCTTGTGGGGTTATTTGAAAAGCAAAGTGTACGCCAGCAAGCCTGAAACCACTAACGAGCTCAAGGCAAACATTCGTGCCGAAATCATCGCTATACCGCCCGAGATGTTTCGAGCATGTGATGGAAACGCAGCAAAAAGGGCACATTTTGCTTTGGTCAATAGAGGCGGCCACTTGATTGATGTTGTATTCAAAAACTAGTCCAAATAAATTGTAAAGGACCAAATTAAATAAAAATACCTCATATATGGAAATCGGTTGTTTTTTTTTTTAAACCGACATGGCGCACCCTGTATATATATTGATATTCATCTCTAAATACAGGTATTACATCGAACTTATCACCCAATTAATTTTTGAGTTCCGTTTGATTCATTTTATTTATTTAACTTGTCTTACAGACTATGATTGGGAAAAGAAAATTGCTACATTGAATCCAAAACCTTTTTTGTAAATTTTGTGGTTTGTATTTATATATTTGTTGAGACAATGTATCATACAATACGATTACATGATCTTTTTAGATAGTATCTACCAGTTCAGTAGAGAATTAGGTATGAAATTTATAGCCGGACAGTTGTTCGCCTCTCAATCACAAATTTGGAGCTTTTTTAATGACGTGTTTCATAATATTTTCCTGATCTTTAGATATTCTCACTCGACATCACAATTTCCAGATATAAATTAATCTGAAAACAGTTGGGGTATTAATTGCATTGATGCATAGGCTGAAGGCGATGTGGCACCGTCCTGTTGAAACCATATGTTGCTGTTCAACAATCCAATTCAAATACAAATATTTTGGCACTAAGATCCCATTCAGGGCCTGGCTTAACTTCTCGCTGCTATTCGTGCTGGGAGACATTAATGCGAGGGTCTTACAGTTTTATTCCGTTTCCGAAGGGCAATTTTTCCGATTGAGAGAAGCTTCAGCAGTTTTACTCTTGGATATTTGTCAGACCTTTGCGAGAGGTGGAACCATGAAAAACATGTTTTTTTTCAGGGCTCGAGCGTTGAGCCTCCCGCTCAGTGATCGTGCACTTTACGACTGAGCCACTGCGATACGTTAAATGAAGTACGAATATACCTAATACTACATAGATTATTACATCTATGGTGTACGAGAAGAAATTCGTGCTAACAGATAGAAAATACACGATTACTAAAGTTTTTAACAAGGCGCAATAACAGCACCGCTTCTCTTTAATACCTATGTTTCTGAAATGCTGATGGGATTGCGTAATTCGCTAGCGTATGCTGACGACGTTATTCTGTATGCAAGTGACTCGAAAATACAGTAAACAATTTTAACAAGCTTAGAATGAAAGCTCAAGATCAAGATACTAAACGTGAAATCATACTCCAATAACACGTGGTAATTCGGATTTCAGACAAAATTGAAAAAAATCTGCAAATCATGCGTTCTAATGCCCTTTGCTTAGAGTCGAAGACTGCTATGAAGTATTTAGGTGTTCATTTGGACAAATGTGTACTACAATGAGCACACAAAATGCAGTTGCAAAAGGCAAATGCAGTATTTATGTTTCTTTTTGAGATCCGATGTAAAGCTCATTTGTTATCAAGCTTTCATTCGTCCAATTCTGACTTATGCGAGTCCAATATGGTGGATCATAAGCCCCTCGTATATGGAGAAGCTTCGGTTATTCGAAAGAAAATGTCTTCGAGGTTGAATGAACTTCGCACATTCCGATTTTCGGCATTACGTCTCTAATAAGAGACTATTCCGGTATATCCAGATTCGACAATGTCAGTCTGGATCTTGTGAGGAATCATTTCGCGCAGCCAGTTAACGTTACTGAGAACTAACATGTATCGGGCTTGTTTTATCCTAACCCTGAGTATTTAAGAAAAACTTTGGAGAGAGTCTATATATAGCACCATGGACTGGAGATCACATGTCAGGACCAGCTCTAGTGCTAGGTTAAGTTAGTATTGGTCAAGTGGTAAAATTCTTTCTTTGGTATTGGTTTCGTGAAAATGTGCTATATCGAGATTTGATTCGGATTGCTAGTGAGTAGGAAATGAAAAAAAGTGGGTATCTCAATTCGATTGGTCTATGTGTATGTACCTACATACTGCAGCCTAAGAGGTTAGACGGACTTATTTCGAGATATCTATTTATTTCGAAATTTTCATTCCAACAAAAAAAAAAAACGGCGCTTTAAATATGACCGAAATTGAAAAAATCAATCTTATAGAAAAGGACTCCGATTTTGTTCAAATTTCACATTTCCGGTAGGTCATATATATACTATAAGATAGCAATAAATTTTTACGGCTTACTTTACTTCAGATGGGTCCACAACCAGCTCCATATCATACTAGCCGCCTCCAGTTTTGCACACAAAGTTGATTGAGGTCCCTTTTCACTTGTGTGCGCCACCTTAGGTGAGGTCTTGTTTTACCGCGTCGTCCCTCTGGATTGGATTCAAAGGCCAGAGGGTTGATGTCCATAAGTTCTATATATCCTAGCCATCTCAGGGGACAAATTTGAACCCTTCTGACTAGGTCGATGTTGCTGTGCAACCGGTGTAATTCGTTGTTATATCTTCTCCTAATCATCCCGTTGCTACAATACAGTAGGCGGCCTAGGATGATGAGAATAAGATAAGACAATGTCTTTAACTACCTCAAAATAAAAGCTGACTATTCTGAGGTTCTGTCAAAGTCGCCAATGTTGACTGCCCTTTCTGGATGACAGCATATGAGTACCTATACAGTAATGTCTCGCTAATCCGAATCAATTATTGCAAGGGCGTATTCAGATTATCGAAAAATTCGGACTAATGAGTACAAGACGGGAACAGGAAAAAATTGCTTATTTAACGAAAATAATCTTTATTTACTACAGCTTAAAGCTAAAATTCAGTTCAGAGACATTATGTACGTTTGTAAAAACAAAAATAACTTAAGAAAAATTTTAAAAGAAATTCATAAATTAGATATTTTGTATCTGTGAGAATTTTTAAACAACAAATTAATATCATATAATTTACGCTTACACTGCTTATGTTATTTTAATCGCAAAATCAGTGATAAATGTTTGTTTTTTCTTTTGCTTTTGCAATGTCATCAAAGCCTTTTGTTTGAGATTTTGTAGAGCCAATATGTCTGAAGCGGAGGCTTTGTTCTCCAACGCCCATTTTGTAGAAACAGCTAAAGCTGTGATTGTATCTTCATGCTTAGTCTTCTCTTGATGCTCGTGTACTGCCTCTTCTTCGTCGCTCTCTACAATTGTGCCATCCTGGATGTTGCCCTCGTTCAGCCAATCGATAACTTCATTAGCACTCAAATGAATTCCACACATACCTTCGATAGTTTCTGTAAAATTTGCCATTTCAGAATTTGATATACCGTTTGGTTGATCCATTAGTCGAGCTAGCGGAATATCGTCCTCAACATCCCACTCATCTGACTCAGTGAAAGATGACAAGACTTTCCAGCAATTTTTAATCATTTCCTGTGACAGCCCCTTCCATGCACTGGTTAAAAAGAAAACGGCGTCTCTTAACGTTATGCTTTTTAAAACAGCGGTTATTTCAGCATTTTGGTTCATAACGTGAGACAGTAGATTTTTTTGTAGTTTAGCTTCGTTATCCTTATTACATTCTGATCCATGGGTTGGATCAGGGACATACAGTTTTGTGGTAAAAATAGTGTCTTTATCATACCGTCATCAGTTTTAAGCTCATTTGCTGGTGGGTGGGATGGCGCATTGTCCAATAGCAGCAACGTTCTTTCCGGTAGTCCATTTGCACGCATAAAACTTTTCACCTGAGCTTCCAATATAGACCACTCTCATCAGCGTTATAAATTTGGGACGGGTGAAGTTCTAGCCCTTTTATTTTGTGGGAAAAGTTGTTCCGGAATTCGGTTGCAGCATTTGAATCAGCAGAAAGTTTTTCCCCGCAAATTTTGAGATTTCGGATGCCAAAACGTTTTCTGAAATTTGCAATCCATCCTCGGCTTGCATTGAAGGAACGTTCAACACCATAAATGTCCTCGAAAATTATTTTCGATTTCATCTTCAATAAATCTTCAGAGACAGGAGCGTTTTTTTCTCTCTGTTTAAGAAACCATTCGTGTAACCTTTTCTTCATTTCTGGGTACTCCGCAGATTTCTTTGTTTTTATTTTTAAAATTTTTCCACCACTTGCTGAAACAAAACTGTAAAAAGAGAAACAAAATTCGGTAACACAAAGTATCCAGTTTACGCATTTAACCCCTCTTTTACATCTCAGCCTGCACAGACAGTTTGGTAGGGATGCCTAAATCTACACTGATACGGACTTATCAGATTGTTGATAAGAGGTTTAAGGCAGATAGAATTTTATATGCTATTTTGAGGAGGCTGATGCCTTTGTAGTTGGCGCAGTTCAGAGGTTCTCCTTTCTCGAGGATCCGAAAAAAGAAGCTGCTGTTCTATTCGTTGGGCATATTTTCATCTGACCATATTTTATAGATTATTTGATGTATGCTACGTGACAAGTTGGAGTTACTTTAAATAGCCTTTTTTTATTTAAGCTTATGACTATCTTCGCCTAACTTTGATCGGGTGAACAGAATTATTGGGATTAATTCAAATTTTCACAGAATTTCCTATAAATTTTGTCCACTTTACAGGCTTTTTCAAAAATTTTAATTAATCCATCTAAAATGTTCGATATGTTTTTTACTGGATTCTTTTCATCAAAATTGCCGAAGATACTGTGTATCCATCTACAACTTGGGAAGAGTAATAGAGTTTCGTGGTCTATTTATAGAGCCCTGAAAACATACGAGTAATTTACAAGTAAACCATACAATTTATCGGACAAATTATACAAATCCTAGTAGAGTGGCATCCAAGCATTAACTAACCAACCAACTATGCCTTAGACACGTTTTAATTCGATTTGATGTCACAGTTCACTCATACGAAGTTGGAATTTTTAGCAACTTTAGTCAGTATTGCGAAGCTATGGATTCTTGAATGTAATACTGAGTGACTTTTTTAATCACTTTTCTTCCATTTATAGGTACAAAATGGGGCGAAAAGATTTAACGCCATTTGGTCTTATTTGTACGTAGCTATTGCTTTCATTTTCATGAATGGAACTCAATGGTTTAGCTGGTGGTCGGGATTAAGTTAAGAGCTTTCTTTTCACTCGTTTGTTGACAACTAGCCATCCTACTTTTCCTTGTACGAGTAACTCAAATGTAAAGGGTGGT
The DNA here is from genome assembly GCA_963082735.1 of Pocota personata. NCBI lineage: Eukaryota > Metazoa > Arthropoda > Insecta > Diptera > Syrphidae > Pocota > Pocota personata. The sequence continues at coordinate 48,641,100 of OY720430.1, read as the reverse complement.
TAAGTTTTAAGGGCCGATGTTGATTTTGAATAAAACACAAATTATTTAGGAAATTACTGTCATTTCTTTTTATTATGATAATATTGGTATGGTTCAATTATGTATGGAACAAAATATCGGCCAAATGGCCGCCGCGACCTCGGCGGCACACCTCAATCCGATGGTCCAAATTTTCGATGACGCTGAGGCATAATTGAGGTTCTATGCCGTTAATGTGCCGAATTATCTCATCCTTTAGCTCTTGAATTGTTGCTGGCTTATCGACGTACACCTTTTCTTTCAAATAACCTCAAAGAAAGAAGTCCAACGGTATCAAATCACATGATCTTGGCGGCCAATTGACATCGCCACCACGTGAGATAACACGGCCATTGAATTTGTCGCGCAAAAGAGCCATTATTTCGTTAGCTGTGTGGCAAGTGGCACCATCCTGTTGAAACCACATATCGTCCACATCCATATCTTCCAATTCGGGCCATAAAAAGTTCGTTATCATTTCACGATAGCGAACACCATTCACAGTAACCGCCTGACCGGCCTCATTTTGGAAAAAATACGGCCCGATGATGCCGCCAGCCCATAAACCGCACCAAACAGTCACTCTTTGTGGGTGCATTGGTTTTTCGACAATCACTCTTGGATTATCATTCGCCCAAATGCGGCAATTCTGCTTATTGACGAATCCACTGAGGTGAAAATGTGCCTCATCACTGAAGATGATTTTCTTCGAAAATTGATCATCCACTGTTGCCATTTCTTGCCACCATTGTGACCATTGACGACGCTTGAAATGGTCAAGAGACTTTAGTTCTTGAGTCAATTGCACCTTGTAAGCGCGTAAATGCAAGTCTTTATGCATAATGTTCATCAACGACGAGCGTGAGAGGTGCAATTGTTGGGCACGACGACGAGTTGAAGTGGACGGCTCTTCAGCCACACTATCGCGAACAGCAGCAATATTTTCTGCAGTACGAGCTGTACGAGCATGCACTGGTGTTTTCACATCTCCTACAGACCCGGTTTGCACAAATTTTTGCACGATTTTTCCGATTGTACGCACATTTGGACGATTAAATTGACCGAAAGAATCACGAAATGCACGATATGCATTTTGATTTGAACACCCATTTTCATAATAAGCCTGAATAACTTTAACGCGTTGCTCGATTGTGTATCTTTCCATGGTTCAAATTGAGTTAGTCTGAAATTGAGAAATGTCAAATGAAATGCAGAAAAAAACTTGACGTTTAGGTGTGGTTCACATTCAACATCGGCCCTTAAAATTTTACCACACTTTATATATAGACAGACAGTCAACTACTATTAATTGTCAATGTTGTTATATTTTAAGATCCTTGACGCTTTTCCAACTAGCACTATATGAAAAATATCCACTTCAACCAATTAATATTAAGAAAAATTGCAAAGAATTTTAAGTGTGGGTATTTAATCCCAATCAAATTTTGAGAGAAAATGCGACACGCACCACTCTCTTAAGCAATGAAATTTTAATTAAAAATTAATAAAACTTTCTATGAAAATTAATGAATCTCAATATGCATAATGGACACAGAGTGATAATGTAATACGCAAGTCCCCCGAAGGAGCACAACCTTAAAAGGTCCTGTCCAGTTTGTGTTAAGCTCCTGCTCCTGGACCATTGGTTCCTCCCACAACATTTGCATGGCTCACTCGTATATCATATTAATTAACATATCAACCGTTTGCATGGTACTCGTCGTAGTGGTATTTTTCTGCATTAAGCCGTGCATACTAACTATTATAGAGTGGGACAGTACAAGCACAAGCTATATATTAAATTGTATGCAATATCCTGTTATCTCTGAACAAGTCATGAATAAAATATTTCACACACCAAAAGGGGAAAAAAAATGTATCTCACTTCGCATCTCATTGATTTTACTTACAATTCAGTGGGACTCAGCCCGAAGGGTAGGGTCTGGTGCAGTAATCCTTTGCATATGGAAAATATAAAAAAAAAACATGAAAATGACGGGGCACAAATGGTTGAAACAATTTAAGTGCACACAGACTAAGCGAAGGGCAGAAAGCGACCAGAATTAACGAACGAACAAACGCGAACGAAAAAAAAAAAAAAAAAAAACAAAATGCAAATTATAAAGTAAACTTAAAACAAGGAAATGCATTTAATTAGGACTCCATGGCGAATGAGTATCATTTTTACACTTCTTCATCTATAGCTGCCGCACGGTTGTATTTTCATTCAGTCCACACCATTGCCGTGCGCCGGCTCTGTTTCTCTTAAACCAACTGTTGTGATAGCAGTCGTGTCCCGCATTTTTTTGCATTGCACAGAGATACATTTGCATCTAGCTATTGCTTGATTGTTGCGCATTCATGATAATGTTAAAGTGTTGCATGGATTTAGGGGATATTTGTGCGAATGATGAACATGGACGAACTACAGAATAGTGCACAACAACGGTAGAATTATGGTATCCCAAGGGAGACTTCAATGTGAAGTTGATTATACGAAAATGAGGGAGAACGGTACATATTCTGTCGGGAAGGTGAATGGTATGAGGGCTGAGTTAGGACTTTGACTGGATAGTAGATGTAAGAGATTCCAAATTTGAAACGCGAAGGAGGTAATGCAATAAGCTTTATTAAATTTCTCTCCGGTAAGGAAGAAAAGGGGTAAATGCTTTTGACAAATTGTGGTACGGGTTGTTTCTGTCTGTCTGTCCCTTTGCTGGGATATTTAATTAGACGTGAATGAACATCACCCTGGGTACATTTTCGAATAATTAAATGTGATTTAATCTGATCAGGATAAGTACATTATTTTCGTATGAAGATTAACACGTTTCCTGTTATGTTGTTTTGTCTTCTCTGTATAGGATATTTGGGAAATGTGTACAGATGGGATTACAATATGTTTTGTACCTACGTCTTGATTCATTGGACTTGTCGGTGCCTACGCACTGTGAATTATATTAATAGACAGTTTTAAGAAAACCGGTATGTAATTGGGTGGTTAAGTAGTAAACAGCTTGTAAACTGAGATAAAAATAGAGGAAAGTTATAATCCGTCTCACAAAGGTACAAAGATTAGCATGCATAAACATAACAGGAGCACAGAGATCAATACCACAAGCGGGTTTGGAGATGATGCTAAATATCCCTCCCCTAGATGAGGCACAGCTGCCCAAAGTGCGATTCATCTCAAACAATCGGACACATGGAAGCAAAGGTCCCATGGACACGGATTTATACTCGACAGGTATAGTATAACCGATCTCGACAGAAAAACAGATTATATCATACCCTATATAGATTTCGACTAGAACTACTCCACTTTTATTCCCAAAAAGACAAGAGTGGAATTCCAACATATTAATTAATGTACAGGATATTCAGCTTTTTTACACTGACGGGTCTAAAATGGATATCGCAACTGACTCAGGAGTTTTTTGCGAGTCACTCAAAATCAACCACTCATACAAACTCCCGGATGACTAGCACCTTTCAAGCTGAGGTTTTCGCCATTGATAGGGCTGCACAGACTATACATAGCAAAAAACTAAATCCTTCAAAGATTACAACTTTCGTGGATAGTCAAGCAGCAATCAAGCGACAGCGAGTCAGATCGAAAACAGTTACCAGATGTCGTAATACGTTGAACAGATTATGCAACACCCATGACGTAACTCTCTGCTAGGTTCCCGGACATAGTAATATAGAAGGAAACAAGACAGCAAATGAACTAGCTAAAATAGGATCAGCATTGGATTTCCCACATACTTGGATATCAGTAGTAGTAACCCAATTGGTTAACTAAAAAGGAGACCTAAAAGCAAGAGAACTGATTAACTCTGCATGGTCCGCCAGAAGAGACTGTGTCATATCTCGCAGCTTATGGCCGACAGTGGATGAAAACAGAACAAAAAGCCTATTGGCGATGAATAAAAAAGAAATTCGAATCTTAGTAGGCACGCTAACAGGACACTGCGCGATAGGAGAAATGGCTGCTAGACTAGGCATCAACACACCCGACCACTGCAGGAGCTGTCAAGGTATAAAGGTGACAGAAACCATCAAACACTTGTTATGTGATTGCCCAAATCTTCAAAACCGTCGCCTTCGTCATATGGGAAACAGGCTTTTTGATGAACTAGGGGATATCGCACAAGTTCCACTTAGGAACATGATAGGCTTCATATAGAGCGCAGGCTGGTTTACAACGGAACCGACCGCAAGACAAAGTTTTCAAATATAGGTTGACATAACAAAAGGGAAACACAATGGACCGTATAGCCCCTGTGATAAGCACTTAGGTGCACTTAGGTGCTCCAACCTAACCTAATCTAACAATCCGGCTTTAATGGACCGTTTGATAAACTATCTCTCATCTTCTAACCCATCCCTAATAAGGTTGAGAATCTTTTAATAAAATTTGAAATTTTGAGATTTTCTTTCTAAGATTTCTACAAACCGAAGCAGTGCAAGTGAAAAAACTTTTGAAATCCGCTTACAAACACGCCCACTTCTCAAAAAATTTTGTTATTCCAATATTTTTACTAGAAACTGAAAAATATTTCTATGACGAAATAAATTCGTCCATACACTGTATGAGGCCATGACCACATTTTGGAGGCGTTTTCCTAAAAAAAAAACCGTATTTTTACTTATTCATTGTGAATATCCGTGAACTTTGGTTACAAATATCTAATCTTATATCTAGCAAGGCTGCTGGAGCTGACAGTCTAACTGGCAAGCTACATACATACATCAACTCATCTGTAAGATATGATCCTCAAGAAAGGAGACTCCCTGAACTGCGCCTACTACAGAGGTATCAGCCTCCTCAGTATCGCTTATAAGATACTATCTGGAATATTATGTGAATGCCTAAAAATTCCTCGAGAGATTTGTGGTCCCTTTTGCATCGACGGGGAATGGAGAAGAAGATACAAAAACTAACTATACCGGCCGTACACCGGTATGGACCTAGTCAGAAGAGTTCATATTCATCGCCTGAGATGGCTAGGATATGTTGAGCGAATGGATATCAACGCTCTGGCCCAGAATGTCTTCCATCCTGGAGAGACACACGATAAGTAAAGATCTCAAATAAGATGGCGTACACAAATGGAAAAGGACCTCAACCAGCTTTGTGTGCAAGACAATTTGGCTGGAGACGCGTGTTTGTTGAGCTCAGGTCCACCCCGAACTGTAACGTCATCTAAAGTAAAATGAAGTAAAAGTAAAGTAAGAAAGATGTCATTGCATTTGATTCAAAAAGCCATGTCCACTTTATTAGGGATGGGTTAGAAGATGAGGGATAGGGCATCATACGATCCGCTCTAGCCAGATTGTGCTCGTAACTTTCCTGTAGCATCATTTTTTGTTTGTCATTTATTGCCGTTGATTCTCATAGTGTGAATTTTTCCTTAACAGCCGAATAAGTCAGTATGACCCATGTCTTAAAATAGTAGGGAATCTCCTGTTTGTTGGGACTTCAAGGCAATTAAGAAATTTGTGTTTTGCTTGCCAAAGTAATAGGAACATTATTAGTAATTTGGCTTATAGTAGCATTTGGAAAACGTGAATTTTAATTATTCATCTGAATACCCCTTTACTTTGCACTTTAACTGCAAATAGGAAGCTTTTTAAATCAACATCAAATCATGCTATCTATGTACATGGTGTTCTACGGAAAGATAAACCACTTTGACAGGCCGCCATTTTGATATAGATTAGTTTTGACAGCTTTTATTTGGCATTCGTGAAGTGCAGACGTGGCAAATTTATCATGGAACGATATTCGATAAATCAGCGTGATTTAGTGGTGACAACGTTTTATCAAAATCAGTTATCGATTCCGAATCACAATGAGTAATGAAGCACATTTTCATATATGTAAATGCAAAACAATCGGTTTTGGGCAAATTAAAATCCACAAATTATTCATGAGTCGCCTTTACATCCTAAAAAGTTGACATATGGATAAGAAGTTACTATTGCTGTTACTGGGGAACGATTCAGCCACATGATTGAAAATTTGTTGGCACCTGAATTGGATATTTTGAGCTTGCTCTATATGTAAATTTAGCCAGCGCAATAATGCAATTACTCTATCAACTGTTTCCAGACCGAATTATCTCCAGAAGTGATGATGTCGATTTTCCATGACCGTTTTGCATAAATGTGGCTGAATTTTGTTGATACAGCGCTCAATTTGCTCCTTCAAGGGGTGGATGGTCGTGGGCTTGTTGGCATAAACGGACTTATTGAAAAAAAGGAATATACTCGTACCTCCAGTAGAACACCCTGTATTACTGTCCCTCCAAAAAGTGGGCCTATACGGCATACTGGTTTCTTGGTTTCATCAATGAGAAGATAAAGTTAAGAACATCACCATTAGCCATTTCTTTCATTGGACTAGTACATAATTCTAGCACGCACGTGAGGTACTACAGTTTACTTAGTTTATGTTACAGAAATTTCGTACTAAGCCACAAAACAATGGTACCTACCTGGATAAAGGTTTTGCTATACTCATACTCGTCTAGTGCCCAATTTTAGGGCAAAATCTGATGAATATTCTACGAAATTGCGAGAGATCGGTACAAATTCTATGAAATATGTTTTGCACGAGTTGTCCCTGGGTCTAATAGTTGCATGCTAACTGGGTTCCAACGAGTGGGTAATGTGTTTGCTTCTAACCCGAGCGGTGCAGGTTCGAGTCCGAGAGGTAAATAGTAACCAACAGCCGAGAATAAAGGAGAAACGAACAAAATCTAAGTTTCTCTCCCAAAACGGGTTTCTGCCTGGTTATATTTACAAGGTGGGGCAAAAGTAATGTCATAATGTGAATGTGCCATAATTTTTGCAAATGGCGTCAAATGTCATTGTGCTTTGACATTTATGCTGTACACAGATAGAGAATTAGTTGACAATAAGCAATAGAGCGATACACACCTGAAGAAAGCGGAATTATTTGACCAATTTCCGGTCTGTTGTTTTAACGCAGCGTGAATTTCGTCGTCGTTTTCCTCGTCATCCTGCACCATGTGCGCGAACAATTAAGCGTTTGGCTAAACGTCTCGTGTGAACTGGGTTCACTAGAGATGTCGCAAGAAATGGCACAAATGGTAAAATTTGCATTTCTGGGGCACGGAGAATCCACATGAAATGCACGAAGAGCCATTGCGTCCCCTCAAAGCGACTGTTTGGTGCGGCATTTGCAGCGAAAAAGTGATTGGCCCTTATTTTTTTGAGGACCCCGATGGCACCACCGTAATCGTAACTGGTGAGTTCTACAGACAGACAAATGTTAAACGAGTTTTTTTTTTGCCGCAAGTTGCTGAATTGGGTTTCGAACATTGTTGGCAGGACGGAGTAACCGCTCACATAGCTCGGGCAACTATGGAGATTTTGGATACAAAACGTGTGATCTCCCGTTTTGGCAATTTGATCTGGCCGGCCAGATCACCAGATCTGACAGCGCCAGACTTCTTTCTTTGAGGCTTTTTGTAATTTCGCGTTTACCACAACAAACCACAAACCTTGCCAGTCTTGATAGCCAATACTGAAGAAGAAACCACCAATTTGGAGATGTTTTGCAAGCAACAATTCAAAATGCCGTAAAACGAGCACAAATGTGCATCTCCTCAAGAGCGAGACTTAATGTCATCAAATTTACATCTTCAAATAAACTTTTCGTGAAAACAGAGCCCAATTTTGTTCATTTCTAACAAAATGGCAGCCAATTCACATTATGACATTACTTTTGTCCCACCTTGTACAATGGCAGGCCATTTAACTTGAGGCAACTTTGTTAGCAACATAGAGAAATAATAACGACTGACCCCACAAAGGAAATATCGAAAGTTACGGATGTGTCGATCTAGCCATGTCCGTCCGTCTGTATGTCACCAATTTTTGACCTAGGAAGAGGAAATTTTGTACATCAGTTTTCTGGAATCTGAAGCAGTATAAATGTAATTTGTTTCGAAATCCGCCCACATACATGCACACTTTAAAAAAAAATTTAATTTTCCAATAATTTTACTAGAAACTGAAAGAAATTTTTAAGTAAATTATTAAGGCATTGATATTCTTTACGATTTGTCCATACATTGTGTAGATTCACGGCCACTTATTTTGAAAATCTCATCAGAATACGTGAATTTTGCTGTCAAATATTGAGAGTCACGCCGACTTTGTCCTAGAGTCTTTAAAAAGTTTTTTGAAGATATCATTGCATTTGAATCATCAATTTCACAACGCCACAAGGATAAGGTATCATATGATCAGCTGCAAGAGGATTGTAGCTTTCCTGTAGGATTTTCAATTCCTTGAAATACTTCTCTTGTGGTGAATACCTACATACCAACTGTCCTGACTGTGACTGCATAAACATGAATCACCTTTTCAGTTGAACATAGGGAGCAGTTCATAAAATTTACTTATATAAAACCTATATAGAGGAAACTGAATGCTTCACATTGTTAAAATTTGGAAATGTATCGTCCTGAGTAAAATTGAGTTGCTTTGTCGACCGGTAATGGAAAAGTTTAGTGGACTCCTGCATCAATTCCAAAAACTGTGAACTATACATTGTCCGCTTGGTTTCTGACAGCATAATGGATATCCACTAAATGACTTTAAGTGTGGATAGTGAAAGTTACGAGATAGGGAGTAAATAGTGTCCGTCATCTAGAAAAAAAAAAAATTGTTTCGGCTGCAGCTGAAACCAAAAAAAGATTTCATCAGCAGAATGAGCAAACTCAAGCCTTCATTCGGAATGCCGTGCATGATATGACGAAGCAGTGCTATTATATGGGTGCAACACATGGAAAATGACTTCCATTATTACAAGCAAGTTGCAGGCGATTGTGAAGTCCTTGTCTACTAAATATTTTAAGGTTGTTAATAAACGTGCGTCTGACGAACAACTTCGCCAAAAGACGGGTTAGATCATTAGAAATACTTTCCACTACTAGTGCTACACGCAAATCCATTCTCAAAAATACGTCATGAATTTCATTATCATTCTATTCAACATTCACTGACTAACCGCGATATCCTTTCAAATCCTTTTGCCTAAGCCCCTATAAGACCTGGGTAAAAAGAGTTTTTCCCCCTCATTTATCTCGGCAAAGCCAAACATCGATATTCATTAACATGAAAAATGAATTCATGAACCGTAATTAAACAGGGAAAAATCTCTTTCCTCTCTTAAAGGGAAACTCTCTCACACCACAGTCTATTGTTCCATCCTCAAACTCATTTACACATTTTGTGCTAAGAAAAACCCGCTCTCTTTGCAAGCATATACAACAAACACTAATCCTGCACTCAAGAAAAGCAACCGCCCACGGATGCTTTCCTCGCCTTTCATTCTTATGGCACCTAGAGGAGTTAGGAGTCTATAGTCTCTGCCATTCACATTAAATTTTCCCCAAAGAAACCACAACAACCCCCCAATGGAAGAAGAACACACAAACACTCTGTGCCTGCGGTGGCTTTTCGCTCGAAATTTAATTTCAGAAATCCCAATTGATTGGAAAATTGTGAAGAAGAATAAATCCGGCGCTAATACGCAATCCTTAAGCAGTTCATATTCTCGAAAGCATATTGTTCGAGAATGTAAACAATCCCCGCCAGCATCTGTCTAAGTTAACCGCCTTCCTCTACGACGCCGACGACGATGCTCCTATGCTACTCTACATCCACATAATGGCATCGCATCCCTTTTTATGTGCGCGCATATGTACGCTTATGTGATTCCATAAGCAGAAAGGACTCGAAAGATTATGGAAAATCAATGAGAGATATCCCATCGAAGGGTGCTACTGCCATTGTGAGAGTAGGCACTTCAACAGTCAACCCTAACTAAAAGGCAAAGATCATCCTTTGATCATTAACCAAACCGATGCCATGTGCGGTAATCAATTCCTCAGTCATCTTCTCTCAATGAGCCGGGCTAAGTAGGGCCAATGGGATAGGCATTGGTAATGGCCACGATGGCATATCATATCCCATCTCGAGATCATCGTCGTGAATATTAAGTACAAATTTATTGTTATACTGTTATAATCGTTATTGTTATTATCGTTTGCCCTTTTCTATTCGGCATTCACCTCCCAGAGTGTGTGTTTGTTTGTGTGGGTCGTAAGAACGCACCAGCTTGTCGGAGATACTTTATTGTATTATCCTGCGGGGCGAAGGATGCTACGGGGAGCAAAAGTAACTGTGGCAATGCCATAAGGCAATCGATTGAGTTGTTTAGTATCCAACCAATCCCATTCTGTTTTTTTTTTTTTTGTTTTTCGTTCAATGTATTCATAGTCCACGCATCCGGGGAGATACACAAAGTTTAATTCTTTCATCCATCGGTGCGCTCTTCAACTTAAATTCTCCAAGGATTTTCTCGGCAGACGAGAAGGAGGGGCCGCTCCATCTTTCTCGATGTGTGTGCCGTCGTTTCCTAATGTGTGTAGCTTTTTATAAGCGAAGACAAGTCAAACAGCGCGAGTACGCAAACTGAATTTATTCGCGAACAAATATTTACAGTGAGTTGCATGACTGTCAACATAAAAATAATATTCATTAGGCGATAGGATTCGCAAGTTACGAGTGTATATGTGCCAGAAGGACCGGTTGGGATGGAGTACGGCTTTTGTAGGGGGGAGATGTGATTTCTCAATTTGCGTTGTTTATTTTATGATTAGGGTGCGAAGAATGATACAAGTCCTTACTGGGACAATAAAGAATATTTACAAACTTATGCTGCCATTGGCAACTATAGGTATTGTATTATATTGGAAAGACGATTACGTATTGGAGTGGATGATTACGACTTAGGTTGTTATTGTGATTATACTCGTATCTAATGAGGTCAAAAATAAATGCCATAAATTCTACATGTTTTCTATAGAACTTGTGAATTGCTTACAGTGTAGGTACCTAAGTACCCTGAATTAAAATCTTGGTACAAATATTAAAACTTTTGAATCGAAAATTTAATTGTCGTTACCACCATACCACGATAACATGGAATCGGAGGGTGGTAGATATCTCCTAAGGCCTATCATCTCCCAAAGTTTGAATTATCGCGGCTCCATCTCGAAAGTTAAGCAAATTTTTCTAGAAAATATTGTCTTACAATGTTTGTTCGGAAAATTTGGCGTTTAGCGAGATATTGGTGAAAGGATAATTTCGGCGCCTTTTTCCCCAAGTGACGCTGAATCGGAACGCACAGACCTCAGGAGTCTGTCGGAGGGTAACTACAACCTTGGAAGAAGCTATTCAGGGCAAAAGATGGAGAGGAGGTTCAAAAAATATGGTGCCATAATAATATTGGACGTCAAAAATGTGTTCAACTCTGCAAACTGGGGACTTGTAGTACACTCCCTTAGGTCAATGATCGTGCTATGATTCTTAATTAAAATGATACTAAGTTATTTCGGGAAACGGTTTCTGCTCTTCGATACGGATGATGGAGTAAGGCAGTACCACATAACTGGCGGAGTTCCACAGGGGTAGGTACCAGGACCTATCCTATGAGACATTATGTATGATAGGGTTCTAAGGCTTGGGATATCAAATGAGGCAAAAATCATAGGGTTTGCCGACGATATTGCAATAGTTGTGGCGGCGAAACACCTAGAAGATATAGAGGACACTTGTAATGAATGTATCCGAAAAGTGAAGCGGTGGATGACAGCAGTTGGGTTAGAACTCGCAGAACAAAAACAGAAGCTGTACTAGTAAGTAGTCGCATGAAAAGAGAAACAATCACCATCAGGGTAGGCGATCATAATATAAAGTCAAAACCGGTTATCAGATACCTATGTGTAATGATCGACCCTAGGTTCGCTTACAAGGAACACCTTGAAAAAACGCGCTACAAAGCTGCTTGGGTGAGTGCAGTCTTATCCAGAATAATGACGAACATTGGAGGACCCGGACAACAAAGAAGACTAGTTCTGTCAAGGGTGGTGCAGCCCATCATAATGTATGCAGCGCCAATATGGGCCAAAGCAGTGACAAGCAAGTCTTCCGCCAGAAGAATTAACTCCGTCAACCGAATGTGAGCACTGAGGCTTTGCTGTACATTTCGGACGGTGTCAGATGATGGTATATTTGTTTTTGCGGGAACGCCACCAGCAGATATCCTGGCTAGCGAACTATAAAGTAATTACGATGTCAAAATTCAAGACTCCCAAGCTTCAGTCAAAGATATCAAGCTGGAAGAAAGAGAGCGGAGTATGGGAGCATGGCAGGAGAGATGGAGCAAATCTTCGAAGGGAAGACAGACACTTATACCGAATACCCAAAAATGGTTGGACCAGCAGCATGGAGAAGTAGATTTCTACCTCAGCCAGCTCCTAAGCGGACTTGGCTGCTTTCGAGCGTATCTGAACCGGTTTGGGCCCAATGAATCTCCCACCTGTTTGAATTACGGAGAGGCCAGAAAAGATGCGCAGCACGTATGTATAATTTCAGTGCCCACGTCTTGATATAGAGCGCAGAGAACAATATGGGATGCGGTGAAATAGGTTACAGCCATAATCTTGAAGGAACTTCGGCGGTTGGAAAGAGTCAGGAAAAGTAATGCTATGGTGCAAAGAACGGCAAACGCTGAACAGATTTTTGAAGCAGCAAACTGGGAAAGAAGAGCATAAATTGCTAACCAGCCCTGCGAACGGTAGTCCCGCGGGGAGAGTGGTTGAAGTGTGAAGAATTTAGTACGTAGGCGTATTCCTGGCATCGAGTATTCAACACAAAATATGTAAATAAGTTCGAGGACGGAACAACAGACTGTTTGTGTGAGAGTGTTTTCACGTAGCTCAGAGGCAACCTTAAGCTTGTATTACTTATTTTCGAAATCAAATCCGTACGCCTGACCTAAATTATATACTTATAAATTTTATATACTGTCCCACCTTCTTTCAAATTGTGAGTGATAAAGTTTCTTATAATTCGCTAATAACTACACGCACACCACAGGCAGTTGCGTATTATATAAATATATTAGGATAAAATCTTTTCGACAAATATTAACATTAACATCAAACATTAGCGCTTGGTTTTCAGTCGGGTTTCATATTGTCAATTGAGTCCTGCTTCAAAGCTCGTCAGTACAGAGTTCTTCTAAGATCATCTGTTACAAATCCTATTAGCAGTGGAGTATTTAAAGGGGGGCCTGCTGGCCAAATATCACACTTATGCAAAGAAATGATTTGACTGTGCTAGTACAAGAATTGGTTATGACGCGTTAAGCTTACTTACTTGCTTACTTAGGTGGCGCTACAGTTCGAGGTGCACCTGGACCTGAAGCAATAAGCCTCTCGTTGAGGTCCCCTTCTACAATAATTGTGCGCGTCACGTTGTCCTTTTGGGTTCGATTCAAAGACTCTGTGGCATTGATGTTTATTCGCTCTAGATGTCCTAGCCATCTTAGGCAACTGATTCGTAGTTTCTTGACTAGGTCAATGTCGCTGTACAGCTCGTATATTTCGTCATTGAATCTTCTCCTTCAAAGCCTGTCAACGCAAACGAAACCGAATATCTTACGAAGAATTTGTCTCTCGAAACGACCGAGGATATCTCCGTTCTCTTTTGACAGTGTCCATGATTCAGCACCATAAAGCAGGACTGGGATGATTAAGGTCTAATATAGAGTCTCCTTAGTCGTCCCGGATAGGGCCTTACTACTCAAGCCCAGAGAAACAGCGAATGGCAAGAGTTATTCTTCGTTTCAGAATTTATAGCAGGGCGAAGGTAGACAAAGTCCCTTACTACCACGAAGTTATAGCTGCCAACTGTCACGTTCTGTCCAATTCGTGGATGTTATGTCTCCTTTCTTGTTGACAGCATGTACAATACTTGGTTTTGCCCTCATTTACCGCTAAACCCATTTTGGCAGCTTCCTTTTTAAAACTAGAGAACACACCAATGACAGCTCGCTGAGTTCGTCCAATTATGTCAATATTGTCGGCGTACGTTAGTAATTGCACAGATTTTTGAAACATTGTGCCTCCGGTGTTGGTTTGTGAGCGCATCACATCGTCTAAATCCTTTTTTTTTCATCGTAGGTCCTGGTGAGGTCGTTATTCACCTTGATGGAGCAGCGAGCATTATCCGCACAGACGGACGAGTCAATACTAGACATGGCTCTATAAAGTTCGTTTCTATAAATTCTTTCATATGCGGCCTTAAATTCGATGAAAAGATGGTGGGTATCGATTTGGACTTCTTGGGTTTTCTCCAGGGTCTGTTGAAGTGTGAAAATTTGATCAACTGTGGACTTTCCTGGCCTCAAACCACACTGCTAGGGTCCAATCAGATTGTTAACGAAGGGTTTCAGGAGTTCACACAATATGACAGATAATATCTTGTACGCGATAATATAAAGGGCCTCCTTTCTTGTGACCAAATTTTTGAAATGAGTTGGTGTATGTTCGCTACCAAGTAATCTCCAGCTGCTTTGAACAACTCGGCCGGTAGGCCATGAGGTCCAGCAGTCTTGTTGGTTTTAAGCTTGCATATTGCTATCCTCACTATGTTTTGGTCAGGTGGACTGACGTTTTGGCTATCATCGTCTATGTTGAATGGTATATTCTGCCTGACAGCGGTATGTTGGTCTTCGTCGCCGTTATACAGTCGCGTTAAGCTACACAAATTAAATTTGGTGAGGTAGGCAAATGGAGATGGCAAAACTATAGGAAGATTCCGTTTACCTCTCATTATTATTATTACATTATTATATTTTTCCAATATGACGGGGGCCTAGTAAGTTTTCCTTCGGGAAGCTCCACGAGTCCACAGGTGCGCCACTTCTAATTAGTGCAACCATGGGGGTACCACAGGACACCCATCTAGGACCAATGATCTAAAATTTTACTACAAATGATGTTGAATATACCGAGGCACAGCTTTATCGGGAATGAACCTGTTGTCACCGTAATTTTCCAAAATTAACTAGTAGTTTTATTGACATAACAATATTATAGATGAAAAATCTTAGCAGTGCTACTTAGGAAAATTGGAAAAAGAAATTACATAGGAATTTCGAACTAATTTCGAGCTGTAAAATGCCGCAAATCACGAATTTCGAGCTTATTTTCAACTTAAGTAAAATTAAACAGGCATATGGCACTACTAGGTTTTCCTAAGAACTTTCACTTCTAAATATCGATAGTCGATTTCATTCGGGCACTACCCAATATTGTTACCTGCTCAGGCACATTGAATGAAGGAAAAAATGGGTATTAATAAACGAAAACAGTAATGAAGAAGATACCAGTGAAGTAAATTAGTAATGAACGAATTTTAGTAACATGCAAATAACAATATGTAGTATATGTAGTCTGCAGCAACTATTGGTGCACTATTGTTTTGTTTTAATTGATGGTCTAACGTTAAACTTGAGCAGCGATATGGAGCTATTTGAGCACCCCCATAGAGTAACAACTCCCGTTTTATACCAAACCGCCTGTAGTTAAATATTCTCTGAAATGTTTAGCTTCCAAGAAAAGCCTTAGCAATTCTATCCTATGATTATTTTTTTTTAGAAAATTGACCTTCATTTCAGGTGCTGTATCTGGTTATGAAGGGCATTTATAGAAAAAGGTATGTAGGTATGTAAAATTAATTAGGTATTCCGAGAAATGAAGAAATGTAGAATTTTGAAAATTGAAATGGAAATCAGATTCAAAACGATTCCTTATTTTCTGTATATTCTTAACTTCAACATTTTATATGTGCATCTCTCGTCCAATTTCTCGCTATAATGCCTTCATAACATTCCCCCATTTGATGGGTTTGTTTCCCTATTCCAATAATTGTTAAATGTCAAAAAAGAAGAAAGTTATTGCTTGATCTTACATTACTTTAGGCAATTCCAGAAAAAGTCCACAACTTTAGGGAAAATTGATCCCATGAGTCCGAAACGTTATTTATCCAGGTGTCAGACAACAACAATATATTATCTGTAAAACACATTATTGAAGTGAGTAAAACTCCTACAAAGTCCATAAATCGCTTTGTACAACAACACCCAATAATTCAATAAACTTATTTATTTCAAGCATTCGAATAAAGTTGATTGTATAAGGGAATTTGGCAGGCGAATTTCTTAGAGGGGACTAGGTATGAACAATTTGGATGTGTTGAAAACACTATGATGAACAAAAGCTATCATTAATATGCGGTTCGTAACCATGGATTTTGAGGACATATACGAGTATATGTTACCTAATCCAAAAATCTTGGACGCTGTATTGGAAATTTTCAAAATTGCTAGTATAATTGTTGAACAATAAAAAAAATAAAAATAATAATAAATGGAAGGGATGATGATAAAAATCCCTTATTTTTCGCTTTTTAACCTATAATACATATAGACTATCTATTTCGTAACTGAGACGTTACATAAAAATTCTATTACCATTTCTGTAATCAGCTGCACTAAATTAACCAGAAAAAGAGACTTATTGGACCAAATAAATTCTTTCTGGACATGTTTTTCACAAAGAGGTTGGGCTAAAGTACTTTACCCACTAACACTACGAATGCAATTATGCAATTGCTTGATATAAAGTGGAAAAAGAGAGAATAGAATGGAACAATTGGTTTTGTATCGTTAATAGTAACTCTGATTTGCTCTGATTTGTTTCATTCATCTTAATTTAAACTGTTATATGGCGTAGTTCTCTCCAGTAAACAATTGCTGTTCTTATCTGTTGCGCATAACAAACGCCAACCGTCGGAACACTTCATCACTGTACTATACCTATAGTTACATACTCCATTGATTAACTAAAAATGCATTATACATTTTGTGATATTTCAAAAATAAGACTTACCTTTTTTATTCTAAAAAATTATACTTAATACAAATTCCAAAATATTTTTCTTTTACGTAAAACCTTTGTATTTTTTTTTTTTTTTTTTTTAACAAAAACTATTGACAACTGCTGAACATGCCCTCTACGCTTTCCAGATATTTTCTCAATCCGGGGTGAATTGATGATTTTTGTAGTCATTTTGGAGATAAATTGATAAATTTACACATTCTTCTTTGAAAGTGTTAGAGTATGGGTAGATTCATAAATTTTTCGAAGGATTAGCTTGTGCGCACCTGGAAACTCACGGGAAAGTTTGATATCTTCTTACCCATTGATTTCTAGTTCCGACATTCTAAGAAACCCATCCCTCACTGTTATTAGGAATGTGGAGACAATCCTAAATTAAAAATGACTTAGTGGTACAATAGATCTCTACATACATAGCCCACAGGGTCGCGTCGCCAGTAGATAAAATCAGACAAAAAAAAGGCCCCACCAATCACCATTTTCATCTTAGAATTGTAGGTAGATTCACCACTATCATTTTGACACACTTTTACGCGGACACCCTGTATACATACATACAATTTGTTTACGTTTCCTGTTTCTTATTGTTTTTTTTTTTTTCGTTTTTTAAATAACAAGATATTGAAAAAAATGTGTTAATTTGTTTTTCTTTTTTTTTCAATTCAAACTATTTTCAATTTATTTTATTCGGCATTGCATTATTTCGCTTTTCTAACCAATCTATTCCATGTCAAAAAATAAAGGTGAGACTGTGATTGCGATCACTGCTACTTTCATCCTGTTCTTCGCATTGAGTTGAAAACACTTGCGACTGCTTTGCAGAATTACTGCTCTTCTGCTCAATCCTTCCACTGCTTCAATTCCACACGAATACTAAACACATGCATTGCTTGCTTATTTCTCCTAAAACACACTAAACCGCAGTTTGCATGCTTTCCAATGCAATCTTCTTTTTTACTCTTGCCCAAATCATATAACCTTAACTCGTTTATACTAGTGTATGATTCTAGGGAGGGAGAATTTCAAGAATTTTCGTCGTTGGTTGCTGTAAATATTTTTGGTTATTTACCTTACTATGTATGTGCAAGCATTGCATTTCACGACGCTGCTACTATTTTGTACTATTATCAATACGCACAAATAATAGAAATTATATTTGTATTACGTATAGAATAGCGGAGAAATGCAAAGAGCATTGAGCAGCAAGAGCAACTGAGCATTAAAGAGAACACAGCAATTATACCTTAAATGTGATTTAAAGAGTGATTAAATCACTGCTAGTCTTAACTGTTCTTTTCCTGAACTGCCTGTGATCACTGTATTTTAAAATCGTACATAATACAATTTTTATTGAAAAATTTCACGCGTAATTTGTTTTACAAGTACATGAATGCATTACATGAACGCAAGTCAACAAACTTTAAAAAAAAATAATAAGTGAAATTGCCTCTAGTATTTTTTGATACATAGTTAATATATGTTCCTGGTAATACATTTTCCTTTATATGTGTGTATATCTCTCAGCTTTGAAGACAACAAAAAAATGCTTTATTTTTTATATCGCAAACTGCTCATACGATGACTTTAAAGAAGCGCCATTTAAGCCGCCATAACCATTGTAATTGAATAATATAATAATAGTCATAAGAAACAAAATCAGATTACAACAATGAACCAATACTTTCGATGTTATTTTCCTCGTTACCTTTGAAGTTCTCATTTCAACCCTTATTTCATTTTTTGTTATGCTGTTAGAGTTATTAAGGGATATTCCACATCACATCGCAAAACACAGAGAAATTATGCATCTACCTTTGATTTTATGACAACTTTCTTATGAATTTTAAGCTCATTATCAGGATTTAATCATGGAAACAACAAGCATCGTTGGGATTATTTCATTCACAGCCTTTTTTTTTGTAGAAATGTACATCCGATTATAAAAAGAACAATTTTAATATGGCTAATCTCTGTGAAAGTGATTTGAGTATGAATCTTGTTGAACCTCTCAAATCCAAAAGCCACAATTAAGCTTAACATTTTTTCAAAAATGTCAATCTTAAAGTTATGAGAACTCAACTTCCATTTCAAATATTAAAATTGAGATGTCTCTTATCCCTTTTGAATGAAATCTTAATCAGACCCCATTCCTTCTTTTGAAACAATTCTATTCGTAAACCACTTTAAGGACACGACCCATTTTACACTGATGATATCGCTCGCGACCAGTGCTTAAATTAAGTTCTAGTACTTTGTTTTATACACCGAGTAAGGCGAAAGGGAAATTTCCTTCGCATTTTTTACTTGGTTTTTCCGTTATCACCACCATCAACGGAAGCGAAAGTGAAAAAAAGTAGAATAAAAGCAAAAACAAAATTGTAGACCATTTGTTAGGGGTACTTACCCCCGACATCTAAGCTACCTATAGAAATATTTCACGTCACCTAAAGCGGAAGACGTCCGTTTATTGCATACCGTAGCGTTTATGCCAATGAGTACATTATTTGTGGACTGCATCATCGGTGTAAACTAGGCCACTATAGCTAATTAGAATAACCTCTCAATATAATTAATAATGACATTATACTCGACCACAAATCACCCACACATTCGGAAACAATCTACCTACTCGACCTTAATCGATCCATTTCAGATACGCTTATTCACACCATTTTGTCTGCCACTCGAGTGTCAGTGTTCACACTCTCCAGCATGTGGATAGATTGGATAGTATAAATTGTAATTAGATATCTCGTGTGTGCGTTGAATGTACGAGTACTTCAGTTTTCAGTTTGCATTGTGTGAATGTGAAATGGGAGAGCAAATTTTGGAATAAATTAGTTAATGACTCTCTTTGCATATTGCGCGATCGAGGGAAGAATACGCGGCGGTATAAGTAGGTATGCCAATTTTCCGGTACTTATTATTCATGGATAGAAACAAGAGATACTCCATTCAGAAAATGCTAGGATTTTTTTTTTGTGTACCTTCCTCATGATGTTTACATTCTTTCGGAAGATGACTTGTCGCCATTATAACCCTTTTTAAATTAACGGGGACTTTTTTAAAATATGCTAAGTTCGACCTTCAAATTTCCTCAAACTTTGTGACACTTTTCAGGTGAATTTGAAATATATTCCATTTAACACTTCATTACTTACTAAAGGGTGTTACTTACCAAAATTCAAGCGAGATTTGAATTTTGCGCCAATCGCGCGGTAAAGTGTTGCCAACGAAAAAAAAAAAAAAAGACAGCGTGACAGCTAACAGTTCAGGGTTATTAAAAATGAAGTGCTACATGAAAGAACAACGAGTTTTCACTGTTAAGCAATATTTTAAAAATAACGAAGGTTTGGCAGCTGCAGTTCCCAATTTTCGTACAAAATATGGTCAGAATAGTGATTTAACTTCATCAACTGTGAAGAGATTAATTCAAAAATGCAGGGAGACTGGATCAATTAGTGATCTTAGACACTCGGGCCATCCTTCAACAAGTCGTTCAACACAAAACATCGAAGCAGTTCGTGGAGAGTGTTGTTGAGAGTCCAGAAACATCAATTTCGGCACCGTGGTCAAGAACTGAACATTTCGAGAAGCTCTCTACAGCATATTTTCACGAAAGATTTGCATCTTCATGCATACAAATTGCAATTGACACAAGAACTGAAGCCTACTGACCACACACAACGTAGAGAGTTCGTTGAATGGATTATGGAACAACAACAAGGGGATGCTGATTTTGCAAACAAAATCATCTTCAGCGATGAAGCTCATTTTCATCTTGATGGCTTTGTTAATCATCAAAATTATCGAATTTGGGATTCAGTAAATTCACGAGTGATTGTGGAGAAACAAACAAACAGATTTTGGGCGGGAGGCATCATCGGACCATTCTTATTTGAAAATGCGGCTGGTCAGGCATTAACAGTTAATGGTGCACGCTGTCGCGACAAGATACTTTCATATTTTGTACCTAAATTGCAAGATATGGATGTGGTTTCAACAAAACGATGCCACATGCTATAGAGCCCGATAAACAATTCAATTATTGCATGAGTCATTTCCTGGTTGTTTAATTTATGAAAATATTACATGAAAAAATAATACATAGTAGGAACCTGATTTTCTTTTATGAGGATGTAATACGAATGTGACTCGCAATATCGGTAATGCATTTTACATTTGCATTTGCAATAATGGTTTCGAAAGTTCCTTGGTGGAAATGAGAACCTCGAAGATAATGAGCCTCAGGAACAACCTGATGCCATTGACGAAGACCAGTTGAAGGCGTTAGTTCGAGAGTTTGCGGTGAAAACTGAAGTAAGCAAATTAGCTGCTTCTGATCACCTGGAATGAATTGGAAAGACAACAAAATGGATGAGTGGGTGTCACATGAATCGAACGGAAATCAGAAAAATCACAGTTTCGAAATGTCTTCTGGGCACGTTTTGCGCAACAGAAACGATCCATTTGTTGGATCGACATGAAGTTCCAAAGCATCACCTTAAGCCGAAGCTGCACAGAAAGAATGGTGACTGTTTGGTGGTCTTCAGCCGAAATTGTCCACTACAGTTTACTGAATTCCGACGAAAACATCACGGCAGAGAAGTACTGTAAAGTATTTGATATAATGCACCAGGAACTGACATGTCTACGCCCGTCATTGAGAATGTCATTTGAGAAAAGCTGGGGATAGAGGAGGAAATCAAAAGAGATAGGCTCCTAAGAGTACTCTCGATATTGACGGAAACCCATGGTACTAAACTAAACTTAAATAAGAACATATTAGCTACTCTTGAAGCATAAAGTAATATTATCGGGAATTTAGTCTATCCTATCGAAACTCCGGCCTAAACCGCCTTCTAAGGAACTATGTACCATTGATCCATAAAACCGCAAACTGTCTGCGAATACACCAGGAATCTGGCATCCTCTTTAGACTTACTCCAGATATTATATACATAATATACAGACTAGATAAAAATCGAAAAAGGTTTTTTTCATTTTACAGACTTAAAGTTTACAGACCTTACGTTCTGCAAGGATTCATTTTGTCAGAAAATTGAATAGATAAACAGATGCAGTTTAAACATATTTCTCAGCTGTTAAGCTGAAAAAAAAAAAATTAAATAAAACAAAGCAAAATAATACATTATTATGTCCTCTAAATAATAATATTTAAGTGAGTTTTAATCCACTTGTTGGAATTTAGTCACACCCAATGCCCCATGTAACTCGTTGTTTGTGTTTCTCGTGGTATCGGGGAGTATGTATTACAGACAAATTTGAAATTACCTCTGTGTTATTCCAAGAACGATCGTCTAACGTTCTGTATGACCCCCTTGCGATTTGGTTTAAAATTGGCAAAAATATAACTGTTGGCGTTTTGACACTGAAAATATTTATGATTATGATTCTGCTTGGCTAAGAAAAAGTGGACTCCAAAGTTACCCCGAAAAGCTAAATTTGAACATTTCCCTTTAGATTTAAAAACACTGGTTCTACTGATAGTAGAGTACTTTTGGACAGTTTTCATGGGAAATGTTCGCGCTGCAAATAATGGAGGCTATAGCGGCATGCGGAGTGGCCCCATTTTGTTCAAATCATGTGTGTGACGAGCAAGGTGGATGTGCTCGTAAATTAGGTAAAAAATAATCTGTGATCATACGCCCATAATTTTCGATGTTCACATTTATTGCCTGTTCTCTGGAATTTCCAAAAAAAGGGCCCGATGATTCCGTTCGTCGATATGGCGCACCAAACACTAACTCTTGGCTATTGGTGTTTTAGTCGCAAATTACTTTTTCGTGGAGCCCAATAGTGACAATTTTTCTTATTTACGTGCCCATTCAGGTGCAAGTGGGTCTCGTCGCTCTAGAAGATGCAATTCACAGGGCGAAATCTCTCCAACAATGTTTCACAAAAGTTTTTGCGTAAATTAAAGTCATTTTTCTTAAGTTCTTGCACCAATCGAATCTTAAAAGGGAAAAATTTTAAGTCTTTCTGTAGAATTTCATGCACGATCGTTTTTGGGAGTCCCAAAGCAGCCACTCTTTTCCGCACTGAGATTCTTGGATTTTCACGCAAAGTTAGTTCCACTTCCCGAATGTTTTTTGGTCCTTGATGTTCTGCTGGTCCCTGGCTGAGGGGTATTCAGAGCTGAAGAAGTTTCGCGGAACGAACCCACGGACGAATTAAATTTACGCTTGGCCATTGTAAAGTGAACAAACTTGTCGGCGAGCACTCACGTAAGAATCGCCACCTTGCTCTTCCGACCACTGCGGCATTGTGACTGACAAACGCGCACTCTCGGTCATTCAAATGACGCCAACTTCCACTCGCATTGTTTATAACTTTTTGAGATATTCACATTTTCAAGCATAAATCCGCCATCGGACACCCTGTACCAGTCACCCAGTATCAGCACATTTTGAGTTATGCCAGTTTTTCAGAAGATACATCTCAGAAGAGGCTTAACTTGAATTAATTTGACGTTGAAACTGGAGGTTTGGCTGTGGTTTAAACTGGTTGAAGAGGCCCATTAGTGCTATCCTGGATTTCAAATAATCACATATATGTACGTAGGCATTCGTACATATAAGTTAGTAAATATGTATCTACATATTCATAAAAGATCTGAAAAACATATGCATCCTTGAAGATACACTGCTTCTACAGAATTTCATAGAAGCCTTACAACAAGGGAATAATAAATTATAAAATTCAATTCATGTAAAATTCCACAAATTTCACAAAGAAAAACATCCTGTGGAAATATTAAAAACATCTTAAATTAACTCTTACCTGTCAAGAAAACATCCGTTCGGTGTGTTGTCACCATCAAATCACGTCGTTATCGTTCTGCAAAATTGAAATACGCCCACACTCACTTCTCCTTCTCTCTCGCTTCCTCTCTGTCTGGTGTAATCTCCTCTTTTAATAATGAATAACCAGAATTGCAATTAACTCGTACTAAGCAGATAAGCAAACTTTGCTTCAACACTCCCACTGGTAACGAACAGTATCCCGCATTTTCCTTTGTGTAACAAATTACAAACACACGCCGGCACACCGTACCGCACTTATACCCCAACGCACACACAATTTTCAAATATTAATTTTCAATTACGCGAATATCCCCAGCAATTATCCAGAAACATTATCCCCAATAATTCCCCTATTAAGGGATATTAACATTTCCTCTACACGACGACGATGACGACAAGAGTCCTGCGTCTTCTTTGGTTGCATTAAATAGTATATCCCGCACGGCAACAATTCTTGTGACATTCATACAACGACCGATAACAACAACAAACATAACCGAAAGACAACACCAATTTGCACAACGACACAAACTTGAATGCTGTTTAGAAGTAGGTAAACAGATACAAGCACAAAACACGAGAAATTAGTTGTTGTCTTCGTCCTTCCTATCCTATCCTATGCCCGCCACGAAGGCAATTAACTTTTAGCCTTTTGTCGTCGTAACACCAACAATATAAACAAGAGGTTGTCGCCTCTCAGAACATTGTGCAAACATTAAGCTAAGAGCAGCATCAGCATCAGGATCAGCAGCAGTCGTTGTGGTAGTGGGCAGCATTAACAATAATCGTATTATTATGTCGGCAATCCCAAGGAGTAGGAGAGGCTACCGATGTCGCTGGCAACTTTTCGATTGTGTCACCTTAGTCCTGTAGTTCGTCGGCGTTGCTCGCCAGGACTTCGAAATATATTTCACTAGTTCAACTCGTCTTCCCCCCCGCTGCGCGGCTCCTCTGTCTATCGCTCTGTGAGATGCGGAAAGAATATTGAAAACTTTTCCAATGTTTATTGAGTATCTTGGGGTTTTATTGAGCGTAACCGTTCCTGTATTGACCTAACTCAAGTTCTTTCTACTGCGCCGTTTATCTGAAAGAAGAAAGTTTTTTCCATTCCATTCTCTTTGCCACTTTCTAAGGCATACGCAAAGTCAAAGGAATTTCATTTCATTTTCTTAAATTAATAATGTTATCAGCGCCTTTTCTCTTGCGCGCATTTTTCTTATCCTTGTTCGTCGAATCGCCGCGGCGACCAGGCTTTAGCCTTTTTAATTAAAATCGAGGGAGGAACGAATTTTCAGCGCCAGAAAGAGAGACCATAATCCAAATGGTTTCCGGTTCTTTAATTTTTTCCTTCTTTTGGCTTTTAATTCGTTTCCTTTCGCTTATATGTTTTAAGTTTGGCGCTATGGAATGTTCGTCCTTTTCTGTGGCATGAGGAGCTCTTACTTGACTCTCTGCAGATAAAACGAAAAAGAGTAGAAACATAAAGCAAAAAAAAAAAGAACAAAATTAAAATTTAAGGAGTCACGGAATCTCATAAAAATTATAATCCTAATCTTTCGCAACAAAGCCGATTCAATGATTTAACAGAGAATAAAAGAACTTGAACGCTTCTCAAGGATTTATGTTGACCTCCAACACATTGATGTTGCATCTACAACTCAACGGCAATGGGCAATGAGAAAAAACTTACATACAAAAGGGAGTATCTACACAACATAAGTAAATATTTGGGTACGCAAAAGAAGGTCCTTCAGGTTACTCGAATTGGGGAAGGAGGGTTGTAGAAGTCCATCCACCCCATTTAAATCCGCCCTAACTTTGCGCTTCCTTTCTTGTGCACCAAATGTAGTAAACGAAATTTATATTGTTGCCCATGAGCGCACACGAATGCGGAAGGACACTTAGAGAGTTGGGAGATTCACAGTGTGGAGTCTGTAGCCGGGAGCACACCAGCAAGCCTGATGGTACATCCAATTTTATTTCACATCATTTCCTTATATCGCGCGCCGGGGAACTTCTATATACATTCAGGCAGGAGGAGATTTTTTTTATTCTTTATTTTTTATTTTTTTTTTTTTTCAAGAATCGGAATTGTTGGGACCGGAAATGTATTCCAATTCATATTTTATTATCAGTTAGGAACTGAAATTGAAAGCGTAACTTGTGAAGAGTAATACGATTGTGTCGTTGGAAAAGTTTCAGGCAGTTTGTAGTTTTTCTATCTATATACATATGTACATATTTATTTTGGGCGACCATGAGGATTGCTTCCATTGCCATGTGGATATGAATTTTATGCTTGGGCGACTTTGATTTATTTGATAGAAAACGATTAAAATGTTGTTAAACTGGATTAGGTTTATTTCTAATGATACTTTTGTTATTTCTGAAAACAGACTGAAAGAATTGTTCCACTATCAATCCTACAAAAAAAAAATAAAAAAATATACACCTCTACATCAGCAAGTTGTGATATGCTAGACAAAGTTCATAATCCGTTTGACCATTTAGTCATGCATTGTGCAGTTTTTTCAATAACGGACATATTTTCCTGCATGTGTCCATTGAATTCCAAAATTTGTAGAACCTACAAGTTGGAATATACTTGTAGTTTCCCAAACTCCTCGAAAAGTTCTATTCAAGTTCATGATTCGAAATTGCATAGAGCACAGTTCAATTAATACAGTAATAGTTGAAAGAAAGTATGACAGCCCTGGGTCAGTATTGGATGTCTCTTGGCAACATCACCTGCCAATAGATGTTAATTCCTAAAGTGACGGCAAAGAGTCATGGGAATTTCTTAAGAAATTGTAAAGGAAACTATATGTCCCCAATAACAGGATAAGTTCGGTTTGGTTAAACACCATATAAATTTTTTTTTTTTTTATAATTTGCATGTGTTAAAGGGGATATGAATGCCCTTATACTAATTTTTAGAACACGGGCGATTTTTGTGGAAAGGGGAAGAGACAGAGAGAAAGACAGATTGGCGTAGTTGGTTTGAAACTCAGGTGGTAGTTAAGTTTCAGTGAACTCCAAGAGTGGCAGTCCAGATAACTGGGGAGTATTTTGTTTGTTTTCGCTATTATTGTCGTTGCTTATGATTCACAGTATTTTTTTTCCGTCCTCCTGATGTCATCAATCACGATCAAGTTGAATTTTAGCCATATGACCATCCTACTGCCAGTGTTATGCCTTCACAGTAGAGTTGACTTGGCTTTCGTAAGTGATCGACTTTTTTATTTATTTCATGCCAAGTAAATAGATGATTCTTAACATCAGGATTCGAACCGTGAACCAACAGCGTGACAAGCGATTATGTTACCACTATACCACGCTTCGAAGAAAGATGTGATACCTCGGTATTGCAAGGATTCTTCGTTGACGACCTTTGGCTATATAATAATTATAAATTCTTGTCTACTCTGAGGTAATATGTCCAGAAAATAACTGAATTCTGTGAATTGAAAATTTCTCTATATTATTATAAAATTAAGCATGTTCTCTTCCTGTCTATCTGTGTGACAGTTTATAACTCAAGAACTATTTAACCGATTTTAATGCTTTTGCTTTAGCGCATTGAAACATTTTCAGAGAACTTACTAGGCTAGATGCCTAGTCCGGCATCCAAATGCTGAACCCTGAAGCTACGGATATATTTATGTATGTGCACCGAGGTTGGACAAAAATCATCAGTGCAGTTGCATTTATCTCGATATAATAGCTAAATTATAAATGGTATGTCAATATAGTGAAGAGGCTTTTGAAATTTAAAAAAACTTAAAAACAAATTAATGATTTTATTGCACTCTGCATGCAAAACTTTTGATGTTCCTGGACACTCAATAACACTCTCGCGAACTGCTTCAATGTTTTGAGTTGAAGGACGGTCAGACTATCTAAGATCACTAATTGATCCAGTCTCTCAGAATTTTTGAATTAATCTCTACGAAAATTGCGAACTGTAGCTGCCAAACTTTCATTATTTGTAAAATATTGCTCAACAATGAAAACGCGTTTTTCTTTCATGTAGCACTCCATTTTTAATAACCCTGAACTGTCAGCTGTTAGGCTGTCTTTTTTTTTTCTCTGGCAACACTTTGCCGCACAAATGGCACGAAATTCAAATCTTGCGAGAATTTTGGGCACCCTTTAGATAGCTGCATAAAAGGCAAAACACAAATTTACTGCCCGCTGCGCAGTTCCCAGATAATGTGCAATAATCATCAAAAAATTTATCAAAACATTTATTTTTGATAATATCGTAAACAAAATAAGTTACATTTAAATGAGCTTAGCTAAATCGTAAGTGTGAATTTTTTTCAAACAAAAAAAAAAAAAACATTAAAATGTGTTTTCTCTCTGAAATATTTGTATGCTCTCGTGGATTTTTTTTTGTGGACCTGCTTAAGTCACATTTTACAGTGCATTATATAATCAACATGTACAAAAAAATGTTTTTTTAATAAGGCCAAGTGGAAGTGGACGCCCGACTACAATTGCATCTTCACAAACTAAACGACATAATATACACATAATTAAGGAAGATCCTAAAATGTCGGCGGTCAAATTAGCAAAAAACTTAAGTGAAAATCAAATTGTTAATGCCATCCACAAACAGTGGATTACAGAGGATCTACACCTCAAAATAAGCCCCTATTGCCTACAAGGAATATAAAGAAGGCATTGGAGTATGCAATAAAAAGCCACCAGAGTTTTGGACCTCCGTTGTATTCATGAGTCAAAATTAAACATTTTTGGGTCGAATGGTTGATATTTTGTATGAAGAAAACAAGGAAAAGCGTTCGATCCAAAAAATGTTAATAAGACTGTTTCACACGGTGGTAGCCATGTAATGGTGTGGGTTGCGATGGGGGCAAACGGCGTGGGTAACTTTCAATTTGTTGAAGGGACGATGAGAAAATTTGATTACCTAGATATACTAAAAAAACAATCTGCAACCTACTGCAACAAAACTGTGTTGCAGAGAATTTTTGCTTTGTCCATGACCACGACCCAAAACATTCCTCACTGTTAGTTAGAGAATGGCTATTGTACAATATCAAAAAAGTACTTCCCTATCCACTCCAAGAGCATTTGTGGGCTCATATGGAAAGAAAGTTGAGAGAAAAAACCTTCAAGAATAAAAATGAGTAGAGCTTCAAAAGGTCTGAGATACAAGCTTGTTTGTCCGGTGTAAAAGTTTTTTTTTTGCCTCACTGTATATTTAATAGTACCTACGCCAACATTTCAATATTAATGGGGCAAGCAAATAATTTACTAGAAGGAAAACTACATTGAAATCGGTTTAACAGTTGATGCCCACAATAAACGAAATAAAGCCAATTTTATTCCGATGTGAATGTATAATGTTCGTTCAGACACTTAATATGATAAGATTCGTGCGGCCCTAGTGATATCTATTGTAGCGACTCCTACAGAAGCAGTGTCTACTGGAATGCGGATTTGACATCAGAAGCAGACTTCAGCAAAAGGTCTTGAATTGTATGCATATGAACGAATGCCTAATAACAATTCACATTAAGCCTAAGTACACCAACATCAACCCAATAAGCGCTCATACTCATGCAAGGCTTAAATACAACGTGACGTCACCAAAGATTGTTTTTACGAACTCCTCGACGGGATTTCCGTCCTAAATAGAGAGTTTACCTACCGCCCACCTTTCGAAAAGTTTCAATCCAACTAAATTTATGCTGGTGCGAAATGTTATAACGACTAGCACACCATTCAAATATCTGGCAGTCTCCTGGTCAACAAATTATCATCCAGATTGATCACATTGCGATCGAACAAGGCACTACTGCGGTGTATACATATGTTCGCACTTTCCAACATGGCATGCAGCATAGACCACTACTCGTACCTAGTTTCTGCCAAGGAACGAATGCGAATATTCCGAACCTCACAACATCAAAGAAATACTGTAAGAAAGTTTAACATAAAGGGTGGTTCAATTTTAAGGGCCGATGTTGAATGTGAACCACACCTAAACGTCAAGTTTTTTTCTGCATTTCATTTGACATTTCTCAATTTCAGACTTACTCAATTTGAACCATGGAAAGATACACAATCGAGCAACGCGTTAAAGTTATTCAGGCTTATTATGAAAATGGGCGTTCAAATCAAAATGCATATCGTGCATTTCGTGATTCTTTCGGTCAATTTAATCGTCCAAATGTGCGTACAACCGGAAAAATCGTGCAAAAATTTGTGCAAACCGGGTCTGTAGGAGATGTGAAAACACCAGTGCATGCTCGTACAGCTCGTACTGCAGAAAATATTGCTGCTGTTCGCGATAGTGTGGCTGAAGAGCCATCCACCTCAACTCGTCGTCGTGCCCAACAATTGCACCTCTCACGCTCGTCGTTGATGGACATTATGCATAAAGACTTGCATTTACGCGCTTACAAGGTGCAATTGACTCAAGAACTAAAGCCTCTTGACCATTTCAAGCGTCGTCAATGGTCACAATGGTGGCAAGAAATGGCAACAGTGGATGATCAATTTTCGAAGAAAATCATCTTCAGTGATGAGGCACATTTTCACCTCAGTGGATTCGTCAATAAGCAGAATTGCCGCATTTGGGCGAATGATAATCCAAGAGTGATTGCCGAAAAACCAATGCACCCACAAAGAGTGACTGTTTGGTGCGGTTTATGGGCTGGCGGCATCAACGGGCCGTATTTTTTCCAAACTGAGGCCGGTCAGGCAGTTACTGTGAATGGTGTTCGCTATCGTGAGATGATACCGAACTTTTTATGGCCCGAATTGGAAGATATGGATGTGGACGATATGTGGTTTCAACAGGATGGTGCCACTTGCCACACAGCTAACGAAACAATGGCTCTTTTGCGCGACAAATTCAATGACCGTGTTATCTCACGTGGTGGCGATGTCAATTGGCCGCCAAGATCATGTGATTTGATACCGTTGGACTTCTTTCTTTGGGGTTATTTGAAAGAAAAGGTGTACGTCGATAAGCCAGCAACAATTCAAGAGCTAAAGGATGAGATAATTCGGCACATTAACGGCATAGAACCTCAATTATGCCTCAGCGTCATCGAAAATTTGGACCATCGGATGGAGGTGTGCCGCCGAGGTCGCGGCGGCCATTTGGCCGATATTTTGTTCCATACATAATTGAACCATACCAATATTATCATAATAAAAAGAAATGACAGTAATTTCCTAAATAATTTGTGTTTTATTCAAAATCAACATCGGCCCTTAAAACTTAACCACCCTTTAGAATGGCTTCAATTTCAAGAAACTGCGAACTTGCCAATGAAGTTTCCATTAAATATTCAAGAATTCCAATGTTGTCAAAATTAAGTCCAGAAGAATTGTGATATAATTGTCAGTGGGCCATCATGAATGCCTCCTCTTATATACTGGGTTTCTCCAATCTATCACAGTGAAAATTGGTGTTTGATAAACAGTGCTGCCAAGCATGCACATCAACATATGAATCATATAAAGTGGAGCTGCATTGAGGGACGAAGGGAGTTTACGAGATCAATAAAAAGAAGAGATGGGAAGAGTACCAATTTGCCATAAGAAAATAGAGTGCATGACGTACATACATGACGATTCAAAGTTTAACAAAATTTTTAAAAAGTAAAAATATATTTTGGAAATTTCTTAAAACTTGGTATGCCATGATCTTATTCATGTCAAATATTATTCAAATTTTGATTTCGAACAAAATCGATGGAGTCATAGCCGAGAAATAGCAAATTTTCAAAAATAAGTAAACTACCGTTATACCTAATTTGTTGGCAAAAATCTGATACACGACTTATTATCATGTATGCACTGTAACTTAATTATTAAATTTGAACAAAATGGTTGGAACCGTTTTCGAGAAAATTGATTTTTTCACAACATCGGCCGTTAATTTTGGGGTTAGAATAAAGTTCCGATTTCTCCTCGAATTGGGAATCGACAGACTACAGATATGCAGTTTGAAGAAAATCGGTTCAACCGTTCAGGTTGAACTTGTACAGACAGATGAACAGATAGACCGACAGACGCACAGGTAAATATAATTGAGAAACCTACTTTTCATCAGACTCTCCATTATAGTAATAGCAAAATGAATGATTTATTCAAATAGAGCGATGACAATTATCATTTTCTTACTCACTACCAATGAGAGGTGACTATGCTAATACAACAAGGCTAATGGAGCCAATGGTCTAACTGCCGAGCTATTCAAACCACTTGGGGATGATTTGGTACAAAGAATGCTGGATGTTGATAGAGAGCAGAGAACATCATTGAGACCTTTCTTGTCAGAAAAGGTCTAACAAGACATGATGCGCTGTCAAATCATTTTGTAACTGATTGAAAAAATTACGTTTACGATCTGTCTATACAACTACTGCATACGCCAAAGACATTGGCGTATAGCTTAATAACAAAAATAGGTTCACTAGCGTAAAATAAGATATGCACTCATCAAAGAATGACATCCAACAACTACGTCTCGAAAGTAAATTCTAAAATAAAATGGATCTCAACTACCTAGGTTGACCAAACTGGAAGTGACTAGCTAAAGATTGAACTGGCTAGTAAGGCTTGTTGATTGAGGCTGAGGATTGAAACGCAATTTAAAGGAAAGTAGCGTATTGGTTTGATAGTTGGGTTAAAACTTATCTGACAACTTACTTGTGTTTCAGGAGCACGCTAGATGAATGATATTTTCCACTTACTTTAGAAGAGTACAGAGGAGTAGGGCAGTGTGTGGTGTACTATTTGGACATATTGATGTTCTTAGGTACTCTTGTCGCTATATTACAAAGGTCGCAGAATAGTTGCACCCCTATACCTAACTACGTACAACTAGCTGATGGCTTGAATCTCAGTTTAAATAAGCTTTGGAATTGATGACATGGTAGAAACTCAACCTAAATTCTCATTACCCTCGGTCTTATGGACATTTAACACCTCTGAAATTGTGAACTGAAGTAGAGAGCCAGCTTCGAAAATATTATACATCCTAAAAAAAATTACAAACAGTTACAATGTAAAGCTGTTACACATTTCGTAGAGGCAAAATCAACCCATAAGGGACTTATGATTGAATGATGATGAAGTGAATGTATATCTGAGGTCACCAGACTTCGCCATAGATACAGTCTCTAAAATTGGACTTGTTCGTGACATGACGGAGAAGATCTCTGAGACTTTGGAGGTTACAAATCAGATTCTGATGGAAGGACACTTTCGTGAAAGCTATAAGTCAGATCAGCCCTGGGCTTCAAAGATACAATGAGATGGAAGTGGAAAACGAATGCCTTTGCTTCTCACAAAACTGCAGAAAGAAAATCATTTTTTTCCAAAATCGGTCATAAGTAAAATACCGTAATTTTTAAGAATGAAAATTTATATTTCGCCTCGAATTGTGAATCCAAGGATCCTAGATTGAAGAAAATCCGTTCAGCTGTTCATGCTGTAGTTGATGTGACATATAGACAGACAGACAGAATTGATATATCCACTTTTTTAGATTCTTTATTATAGGTTGTTTGATCAATATCTTCTTGCCCTTATAGGTGCAAGTAAAAAAGAGGAGTGACGCATTTGAAATCTCGCCAGTCTACTCGTAAAATCATTTCTGTTAAAGACAGTGGAATGAATTGTGGTGGCCCACACGGAGAGAACAGAGTTGAAAAGGTTTCTTCTTAATAGTCGACAACATGCCTAATACAGATGGATGTGTCTACAGAAACAGCGCTATATAAAGTTGTGCGTCTTGCGGAAGAGGAGCAATGACCACAAAAGTGACCATTGAAATTACCTTCGACAAATATGCATCCGTAGTCTGAAATTATCTCTTTAAAGACGTAGAGTTAAAAAACCTATTGCAGGCTAAGTGGAGAGGATGTTATAGTCTTAGGGGTAGTGTTACAGGGTGGTTTTGTGTTCTGTGGAACACAACACTTTAACTGAGGAGAGATCACCTCCGTATAAGAAAATGTGTGAAATAATTATCTTCACGATTGATAGTATTTTTATGCTCAATACAATGTCATCTTAGCTTGGGGCTAAAAGCCTGAATGTGTCAAGCCGAGATGGTGGCTTTGCTGTGGTCGGGAAAAAATATCCTGGTATGGATTGTGTCCAGGGAAAATGTTGAGACCACGGCACTAGATTGCGTAAATATCCAGCACTAGTGAGCAGAATAATAAATATAATATGTTACTAATGGTTGGAAGCCCAGAAGTTGAGTCAGCTATCCTTCAAGCAAATGCTATTGTTGTCTAGAGGAATCGAGGTTAACTCAGGAGCAATCGATAGAGTAACACTGAATAAGGTGGCTCGTGGAAGGAGTAAAAAAGGAACCCAATAAGATGGTTTGGTTCAATAACATGCTGAACAAATACGTGCAGCATTGTGTATAGCCATTGCATCATTTCAGACTTTAACCCTCGTGTTTTCCATTTTGGTTTCCTAAAAAGTTTAAACTTTTATACAGAATTATGCAAATATATTCCGCTTGGTCCTAGGGACATAAACATTAAGTTCGTATCACTTCGTCCATATTCTGCGGGTTGTCAAAGTAACTTCCACAATTTCACTTAACGTGTTTAGAAATTTTCCCTGAATTATAATCACAAAGTCATCTGCATTTCAGAGGTTTATACCGTGTAAATGACCAAATAGCCCACCATAATTTTGTACTTTAGTTAGTGGTGAGCTTTCGACATCTGTCCAGTGTTCCCCGGTGTCTTACAATCCAGAAAGTGAGTTTTCACCGGATGATTGCAGAGCCAAGGTGCCATATCTTCCATTTGGAAAATAAAATTTGTGTAATATTATGCATCTTGTGGAATTGTTTATTTAGTTAGGTATTTGAATTGTTGTTTGCCTTCAATATGTATGTATACTCGTCTCAATCGGCTCCTATTTGTTTCCTTATTCCAGCATTGAGACCGTACTCTGTTAGGTGTTTTTCTAACAGGGCATGTTGTATGGAGTGCCGTCCTTAACAAAATTTCTACGTTTTCTACTCACTACATCAAAACTCATTCCTATCTCTTCTATCTTTTCCCAAATTATGCCATGTAAGTAGGTCCGACTTTGTATAATATTGGAAGCGGCAAAACTTAAAAAGTAATCTTCACTATATTTGGTAACTTAAATCCTTGCCCACGGAAAAACTTCAAAAATAATCCTCCCTCTGCAGAGTATCTAATCACTTAAATTTTAATTAAATCTAACAAATTTTATTAAGTGTCCATGCTGACTGACGTCAAATAAAGAAAACAATCCTTATGAAAATTTCCTTTCAAAATATATCCACAACACCTACCCTAAAAAACTTTTCAAAATAATTAACCGCTTCTGCGAGTAAATGAACATAAATAAGAAAGTTTTACGTTTTCACTTCAGCTGTTTTGCTTTTCATTCAAATTGCTTATGTATCTTTTGATAAACAACGAAACGAATAGTCATTTGGTATTTTCAAAACAACCGCTGTCTACGAATTTCATTATACGAGTATGTAGATACCCCCGAACAGAAGGAGCATTAAATAAACTACAACTGAGAATAGATACAGATAAAAGGATAAAAAAAATAACGAAACTAAAAAACTTTTACCAAAGTTTCATTAAAAATAGTTTTTTTTTTTTTTTGCGTCCTCCTTTAATATCCACAGATGAGGACCATATCAGCGCGTAAAGTTATTAAAAACTTTACGGCGAATTTATTCAAATCGCCTCTTTCACTGGATAACTTCTGAAACGATCTCTTCTTGGTATAGATGTAGTACACTGTGAGATAGTTTTTTTCTTTCTCAAACAATGGAAGTAGATAAATTG
The DNA here is from genome assembly GCA_963082735.1 of Pocota personata. Taxonomy (NCBI): domain Eukaryota; kingdom Metazoa; phylum Arthropoda; class Insecta; order Diptera; family Syrphidae; genus Pocota; species Pocota personata. The sequence continues at coordinate 48,605,547 of OY720430.1, read as the reverse complement.
TAGCGAAGAATGGAAAGGAAACTCTCAGATACACGAAACTTTATATGCGGTGTTCCCACTTCGTAATGCACTTAGTAAGATGCCAATAGATGCACTTACAATTAACGGTAATTTCCAAATCACATGCAATTACATAGATTGCTTGTCACAATCCACACACACATGCACTATTCAACCGTTAAATCATTTTTCATTTGTCACAGGACGTGATCGCCGTCACACCGATTAACTGATGCATATGTCACGGACGAGTATACGAATCCGAATATCCGGCGTGTAGCACCTACGATTTTTGACTAATTCAACTATAAGCAGAGGATTATTCGTCACGATTGGGGAGGTTTGTGTTGTAAAAGCTTTAGCCATCCTGTCTGGTCTTTTGTGTGTATCGGGATGCACTCAAGTACTCGTAGTCACTCAATTGGGTTGCTACTGCGCATGGCAGAGGTATTCCATTGCAAACTCCTGGAATTCACCATAGGTGCAGAACTTTCGAATGATACCCCTTCAAAATGAGTTTAACCCCTGTGTCACTTGTTCGTGCATTAAACCACGTGAATTGGAGGAAAATTGGATTTCAATAGTTTCGTTGGGCGCCAATTCAATGGAGATGGCTTTGGCATTTTGTTTGCCCATTTGGGAGCAATGGATGAATGGACGTGCGTTCTACTGTGCCATGCGGTACTGTGGCAGCAATGGCTTTTAGTTTCGAAGGTACATATGTTGTCCTCGGACAAGGACTTTAGGTGGATAGGCGGCGAAAAGGGTCCTTTCGGTCTTGGGCATTTGCCAACCTGAATATGATTGCATTGTCTCACTGAAAATTCCGTGGCATTAAGTTTTCCGGTGTGAATTTTCATTGTGTGGTTGGCTTGTGAGTTTACGCAGAGGCTATTTGTGTTGGGGGTTGTTGCATATGAGAGTTTGGGGTTGAGTGGAGAATTTTTATGGTGTGGGCCCGGATGTGCAATTAACGAATGGTTTGTATGGTACCAATTACCTCATCCTGTTTTGTAGTTGCGCAATAAGAAGATTAACACGATGCGAAAATTGAGTAAGGTTGCAGGCACAGGTGGTTACTAATGTTTTCGTTTTGTGGTAATGGAGAAATGTACGCGTTTTGCTGTAAATGGATCTTAATGCGAAGGATTTTGTAATTTTTCGGTGATAGGCATGTATGATTAGCTATATTGCTGTTTGCATTCCTAGGGCTTGTACTTTCAGATACCAGTGCCTATACAACATTTGGATGAAGGTTTTCATGAGCGTTGACAAGAAAACTTACTTCAAGGATTATATTATATGATATTAAATTATTAACTTTTTTTAAGGAAAACTAAATCCCGGAACACTCAGACTCGATTTCGGTCCAAATTACTACCAGACAGAAAATCCTTCGATGCTCGGGTGGCTATTAGTTGTTGTTCTCCGATGGGGCTTGAACCTGCACCTTTCGGGTCGCTAGCAAACGTAGGGATACTACCCACTACACCATGACTAGTGTTAATGTACTTAAAGATTAAAGAGAAGAAGAATTTGGAAGCAATTAATCATTGGATTCGGATTGAAGTTGTAAGCGGTCATATTGTGAATGTGATTTTATTCTGCAAAATGGGAGGATTTTTGTTTAAATGCAAAATATTTTGCGTACGCGCAGCTGAATAAGTCTTTTTGCAACAGATACTGATGAAGGTATATAGTATAAATTTCAATAAAGTCGCCCCTTATCACTAGGACAAGAGAGGACTGAACGACAAATATGTATTATACATTGGCGATGACGGCACACGCGGTATCTCCATATCTCATACAGCGATACACTTAGGTGTGCAAAATTTTGTAATTGGTGTTTGCATTTATCTTTCAATGGGAGTATCTGTACTCTGGTAATTTCGAAATCCGGAAACTGAGAGAAATTTTGCATGGACAAGTCTATTAGACGATGGCCTATACGGAATCTCACCTCAGCGGCAGAATTTAAATTTGCAGTAGCGGTTTGACCAGTTCCAGTGCGGTTGGTTACTCAAGCGTTCAATGTATCCCATGGTCCACTTACAAAGTGAAGAATTTCTCAAGAAATGCAAAGATTTTAGAGAAACTATTCTACCTGGACAAGTCACCAACGCCTACGAGTTCTCTTAAGAGTGTATAACTGGAAATGAATGCTGATACAACGAACCAAATAGCAATAGAGTGCAAGATAGCGTGATCCATATAAGTGATCCATATAAGGTACCAGTAATGGATATTCAACCGGTCATATTGCGAATATTAAAAAGGATGTTGTTCCGTTGCTTGTTCTTGATGGAAAGCTAATCAAGAGAACAAATTTTATAATTTCTGCTGAAAACGCTGTAACTGCTGATATACTTCTAAATAAATATGTCAGAGATATTATTGGATTACTTATCAAATGCGGATATTGCTTTCCACAGTTAGGACAGAAATGGAAAAGTGTGTGAATGGTAAGTAAGCCCTTGACTGTACTATGCGTTTTGTGGGGTGCAAGTACAACACAATGTTTTGACTGTGACCGTCTATATATGTACGGTTTAGCGGCAGCAAAATGAATTAAAAATGTGTCCACACTACGTAAATGTACACTGTATTCTTGGGCTAAGAATTTCACTCAAGAAGTCAAGAAGTATTGAAGGGGCTTTGAATAAAATTAGGGCACACATTACTCTTAGTAGTTGACGCGGATGATATTGTCATAATTTCTGTCGGATCACGGAGACTGTCTCGCCTAAGGGTCAGATGGCGTCAGATGTAATCTACGTACGGTGCATTTCTGTTAGTCTTCTCAAAACTGAGGTTGTTCCCTTTATGAGAAGTATGTTAGTTGATCGATCTGACTCAATCAGTGCAAAGTCGTTTTTGGTAGGCGTCACGGCTAAGTTATTAAATTTGTGGGCTGCGGGATGGGGCAATCAGGTTCGAATTCTATAAAAAAAAAAAAAATAAAAAAAAAAAAAACAGAACAGCCCTCACGATTCCATCTCTCTTGAACGATTGGCAATCATCTTACGTAAAATAATCATGCAAAACCTTTTTCACTGCGCCTTTCGAATATGACAACAAACTGTAGGTTAGGTCCCTTCGTGTGAAAGTAAAACGCAAAACGCGAATGGCTATGAGAAACCAGGTCAGGCCATGTGATAAGTATGGGCTTTAACATATGATTATTAAGGCTGTTTTGCGAAAGAAATCTATCTAAAGATAATCTACACAGCAGTGTAAGACCCTTTTGGAAATACATATGTCTCAGCTTTCTGGTAAAAATTCTCTGTACACCTGGCTTCGCTGTAGACTACACTTGATGAACACTTTCCTTCATATATGTAAAATTGGAAGCGCTATCAAAGCAATCTTTCATCTAAAAGAACGTGCCTTTTGGTACAGTCCGCATTGTAGTTCTTACGACCTTAAACTATCCTTCGATTACTGTTCTAGGGATAAGCCGTCTGACGCAATGACACAATAACTCCGACTACCTTGCGTTCTTTGTAGGCGTTGTGGCTCAGTGATTAATTGCGTGATCATTGCGCAAGAGACTCAAGGTTCGAGAGTCCCAGAGACACCAAAGAGTTTGTTTACGATCCCACCTCTGGCAAGCGTCTAACAAACATCGGAGAGTAATATTGTTAGCAGAAGTTTCTCTTAATCGAAAAAAACTGCACAAAGCACAACACCACAGGCTCCGAGAAGCTAGACTAGACCGTGTATGAGCTGTTAGCGTCTTATTATCTACATTTATATTTTCCACGATCGGGACTGATGGCCAGAATTTGGGCCAGAAAAGAGTTGTAGTCGAATTTTCACCGGATGGCTTCAAAGCCATTCAACTATCTGGTACTGGTGTTTTCATAGAGGATAAAAACATTTAACTTCATTTGGTTTGGAAGGGGCGGAATATCTGTGTCCGTAGTGAAAACTAGGTAGCGCTTAAAGCACTGCTTATGCTCAATCGTTTAACTCACCTCACTGAGTCTTTTTTTTGGAACTGTATCTCAGTTTATAGGAAGACTTCTCAGGGTGGCATGATTATCAAGAAATTGGCCAAAATAAACGAAAACTCCCTCACAAATGTATTTCGCTGATGATGATATGATGCTAGAGGTCGTAGCCCTACAATTATAGCTGGGGACTTCAACGCATGAGCAACTAATTGGGGTAGCATACGGACTAATAGAAGAGGCGAGGCTCTGCGAGAAGCCGTATCATCACTAGACGCAATACTGCTTAATACGGGAAGCGAGCACACTTTTAGCAGAAACGGCGTAGGTTCTATAGTTGGCATCACCTTTGTAACTAGTTCCCTAGTTGAGAGTCAGTAATCAATATACCCACAGCGACCACCAGGCCATCCTGTTTGAAGTGCAGTCGAGGAGAGCGACTAAAGAAAGCACAACGAATGGGGCGGAAAATAAACACACTGGACGAAGACATTTTTACTCCGATTTTTGGAGAGTTTACAATAAACCTAGGAACAGCAATGCTATAGCCGCTGATGTTACTAAACAAGTAACTAGGGCTTGCGACTCATCCGTGGTCACGGAAGATGTCAATAAATCACCGGTGGAACCAAGAGATAGCTGAACTCTGCAGCAAGAGATCATTTCAGCGATCGAGAGGTTTATCCTCCCATCAGGACCTACAAGCGTAATTCAAAAATAGGGGTAGGGACCTGAAACTAGCCATTCGCAGAAGCAAGAGCAACAGCTTTAAGGAACTCTGCGAGCAAGCAGACGTACATCCTTGGGGTACGGCCTACAGGGATAGTCATGGCAAAACTCAAAGGCTCTAGGGCACTCTCGCCCTTCTGCCCTTTCCTTATGTAAAAAATAGTATTGGGACTATTTTTACCGCAAATAGCAACTGATTATATAAAACCACATCAGTAAATACAGGAGATCCCACCTGTCAGGCAAAAGGAACTCCTGGACGTATGCAAACGATTCGGCGATAGTAAGTTACTTGGATTGGATGGCATACCAAACAAGGCCCTTATTTTGATGGCTAGCTAGCCATCAATTGGCAATTGATGAAGCCGGAGGACTCTTAAACCGACAGTATGGATTTAAAAAAGCTCGTTCTACAGTAGATGCTATACGGAGGGTAACTACAACCTTGAAAGAAGTTATTCAAGCCAAAAGATGGAGAGGAGTTTCAAAACCATTTGGTGCCGTAATAACATTGGACGTCAAAAATGAGTTCAACTCTGCAAACTGGGGACTTACAGTACACTCCCTTAGGTCAATGATGATGCCCTGATTTTTATTTAAAATAATACTAAGCTATTTCGAGAAACGGTTCCTGCTTTTCGATATAGATGATGGAGTAAGCCAGTACCACATATCTGGCGGAGTTCCCCAAGGGTTGGTACTAGGACCTATCCTATGGAACATTATGTATGATAGGTTTCTAAAGCTTGAAATAGAGAACATTTGTAATGCATGTATTTGAAAAGTGAGGCTGTGGATGGCAGCAGTTGGGTTAGAACACGCAAAACACAAAACAGAAGCTGTGCTAGTACGTAGTCGCATGAAAAGAGAAACAAGCATCATCAGGCTTGCTGGGCTACTGGCATCTTTAGAAGATTACACATCCCTTGGCGCAAACAAAAAATAAAAAATAAAAAATAAATAAAAAATCTGTATTCCGCAGAATTTTTCTCTCACCCTCAGTGGGTCAGTACCTGGTAGTGAAATGGACTAGTATTGAGCCTAAGTGTTCCAGTAGAGTAGTTATATCCCCGAATAAAACTAGGATTGACAGAATCTAAGTTAACCAAGTGAGTAAGAGGGTAAGCTTATGCTCTTCACTTAGGCCTTCTGTCGAACTGTAGGAAAAGTATTGTAATATGAGAATTAAGTGATGAGAGAGGATGTAGGTATTGGGATCATGGGAAGTATCGAAATGGAGATTGTTTCATATAGTGATCGGGGAATCGTCTTGTTCGTCTAGCGAACTCCTTTCTTAACACCGATTTCTTTCTTGCTGAGGTGTGTTAGATCCGGTATCCTTGGATATCCCATTATCTTCAGTCTTAACTTCGCTGTTGCAGGGCAGTGACAGGGGAAATGTTCTATATCTTCCTCCTCCTCCTCACAGTTGGCACAGATTGTTGTATCAGCTAGCAAGAGTCTGAACGAGTGTTTATTAAGATTGATGTGCCCTGTTAAAAGTCACCATCGCTCTTAACTGTGTTCTGCTTGAGTTGAAAGCTCTTTTTGCTGTGTTGTAACTCGGTTCTGTTACCACGGATCTGGCACTTTACACGTGTCTACATTCGTCCAGTAGTTATTGAACTCCTGTCTAATCTTCTCATTGATTATCGTTTTAATAGTTGTCAGAGGGACCCCTATAGTCTTAACAGGATTCAGTTCCTTCCTTGTTAGTTCATCTGCCGTTTCTTTACCCGGTACACCTTCATGCCCCGGTACCCATATAAGGCGGACTCTATTGCGCCTAGCAAGTAAGTTAAATTTAATTTTGTACTCCTTTATTAGTCGGGATTTTGTCATAGGATTTGTGATCGCACTAAGTGCTGCTTCGTTGTCCGAGCAGATGTCTATTTGCCTCTCTTCGCTGGTGTATTCTGCTAGTATTTCTGTTGCTTTCGTAATTGCAAGGACTTCTGCTTGGAACACGGTTACAAATGGTTCTAGGTGAATAGCAAGTTCAATCGGTGGGTTAGCACAGAAGATGCCAGCCTCTGATATTTTAGAGCCGTCTGTTGGAGTTTGTTGTCGTCTTTCCGCCCGTCCAAGATTCTCTTGTAGGAAAAATTATTTCGAAACTGATTGTGAACGTATAAGATTTTTCAACAACAACATCACTAGGTCAATCAATGAGTGGTGTCATTTCTCTTATCATTTTGGTGATTTTCCGATGCCCCGTATTAGCGCATTCGTTGAGAAGTCCAGCAATCTTTTTCGCTTCGAGGTGCACTGGTAAGTTGTTTAAGATCGCTTCTATAGCTGCTGTTGGTGTTGGGAATTGTGCTCCTGTAATGCCCAAGCATGCCATATGCTGCACCTTTGTTAACAAGTCTCTTGCGTACTTTTTATTTGTCACTGGCCATCATATATGTAACTACTCCGTAGAAGATGATAGGTTTTATTACGCATTCGTATTGCAGTGGACCTGTTTCATTTTCAGATCTCATGACTTCCCGATGGCCATCCTGCATATCCAATATGCCCTTTTTGGCTTTGGTAACTCTTTCTTCCAGGTTCTTTCTTCAGGTCAGTTTCCTGTTCAATATTATGCCCAGGTACTTGACACATTCACGGAGTTACAGTGATGCTCCTCCAAGTTGTGGAATGTGAAAATCACTAGTTCAGGCTTTCTTTTTGAAACGAACCAGTTCCGTTTTATTTGGATTTATTCCTAATCCACTCTCCTCCGCCCATTTCATTATGATTCGTAAGGTGTTTTGCATAAGCTCGCCTATGATGTTCAGGTGCCTTCCTCTTATCAAAACGGCTAGATCATCTGTGTATGCTACGCATTTTGCACAGGTTCCATCTAGTGCTTTTAAGATAATGTCCATGTGAGCACCCACAGAAAAGGAGATATTATCCCCCCTGTGGTGTTTCCGTACGAACCGTTCCTTTTCTTATCATATTTCGTCTTCCAGTGAAGCTGAGATGATGCGGTTTGATAGCATGTGTTCCAGCCAATTGTTTATTATTTAGTTTTTACAGTACATCGAGAGTGCATCCATATTTTTTTGAGTTGTAACATTATTGAATGCACCTTCGATATCTAGAAAAACGCTACGACTGATTCCTAGCCAAGTAGATACTGTACGTACATAAAAATGTATCTATTTGTCGTGCACTGGTTGTTCTTTCGCATCCCTCCTTTTTGTACATAACCCCACTTGTTCTCCCCATTTGGAGCCATGCCGCATACAATGGATTTGGAGAAGGTGAGTCACCCTGATTTAATATAATCCTTGCATTTCATCATTACTAGTTAACTTTTACCACCATAACCATATGTTGTTCACTCCTCTCTATTAATAAGAACAAAGCGTGCCCCATTACTTCCCTTGCCATTATTTACAAAGCAATTACTCAAACCCAAATTTTATTAACTCAACACATTATACCCAACTATGATAGTTCACGGTAAAAACAAAAAGGAAACCTGCATGTACTAAATAAAGGAACCCCCACAACCCTTCCAAGATCAAAAATTTGAAATAAATATTTATATTAAACTGTCATTTCCACTCAGTGATGACATGTACATATCACATCACAAAATATACATATAATATTGAATTCGCCACATATGCAAGTGAGTCTTATTAAAGTTCAAAATCAATATAAATAACTCTTTCCACCCCCCTTTTTGCTGTTGTTGTCGAGCATCAATTGACATGAAATCCTAACCTTCTGCCCGGGCAATCCACCGCCAACCTCAATGGTGAAATCCTGTGGCAGGATATAAAAAACAAACCGTTTTCCATTTCTGCCATTATTAACTCTTGGCACATTTTTTTTTGTTCTCTCTCTGCAGCATAGAACTGCCATATTTCTCCATCGTAATCCTCGTTGTGTTGTTGTGACTCTTGTTATTGTTCGCAGTCAATCTCGAATCCTTGTGCATTCGTCGTGGAAATCCTTTTTTTTTTTTTTTTATTGAACACTCAAGATTTCATTTCGAATTCGAGGACAAATAGTTTAGACAAATACATCGTACATAACATTTGTGATATTTTTCTAGCACAGCTGATGGAATGGCATACAATTATGGTTCAAGTCCTGACCAGACAATAAATAAAAAAAAAAAAAAACTCTAATAACAAGAAATTCAAAATTATTGTATTTTCCAAATCATTTCCTGAAATTCCAAATCCGGATTTGGATGATTTATATTTTTGTTGCTTTCTTCGAGCTCATCAATGAAATGACTGGTTTTATTGTGTATACTAAACGTTTGAGTCCTTGAAGATTAAAATTCTAACGGACGGAAGCTATTTTGATAATGTCATTGGACACTACATAGTATTAGTTCCTGCCCCAGGTGGCGGAAATAAAATTTCGTTAGCCCGTGTGTATGATGTGAATATATAGGCTCGAATGTAATAGGTTGGCAGTTCTTATTCCTTAAGTCGTTATGGAGCTTGCCGCCCCCTCTCTCCATAGGCATGGACAGAAGATTGTAATTTAGGTTCAATGTTTTCAGGTCACGTTCGCTTTTCATCACAAAACAATTTCATTCGAATAAATACGGTTCGAAGGAGCCAAAGGATGACCGGACGATGGAATAAAAGCAGCCAATGTGTGTATGTGAGTTGGAAGGAGTGTGTCCGCTGTGTTTGAACTTATTGTCCCGATGGGAGTTTACACTGGGACAGAAAATAATTTGGGTATTACCTAAATAACTAATAGCCACTTAAGGATAAATCGAAAATATGTTAAATTAAGTGTATGGAGTGAACATGGCACTGGAGGGTGAATAACCTAGTAAAGTCTGGAGGTATTGTTTGACTTACCCGATCGGGCGCTGTATCAGATCGAATGATATGGGATTTTATTTTTCTTTTTGTCGGGGTAGGAAAAACTCCTCTGCAGTACTCAGACTCGATATCAATCCATTGTACTTTTACACTGGTGCACAGGGGGTATTGAGTTACTCTTAAAATGTTGAAAACACGGCGAAAAAGTAGAAAAGAGAGAAGAGAGGTACTGGTGCACATTGGTTTTAAACAGTAGTAGGTTGAAGTGACGAGGATAAACAGAGTGCGGCTATGCATTTCACATGCGTGTCGTGTGGCTAATAAAACAAATCCCTATACTTTACAGTACGTCCGAAGATTCGCTTGAGAGTGAGCTAATGAGCATTCGAAGACTGATGACCAGCTGGATATTTCATATGGGGAAGACAGGAATCGTTATGCCGGTGGTGGAGTGGGTCAATCGATTTCCGTATGTTCCTGTCACCTATTAGTTTTATCGCATGGTTTTTTGTTCTACCTAAAAGCTGCAAACTTTTGGGTGCACCTGACCAATTGTACTCTAGTTTTGGCGAAGATCAGATAGGTAAAATATTTCCTGCACCGGTATAGAAATCGGAGACATATCCGGAGCGTTCTTAGCGACATCGAATATGTCGTCGTCCCAAGCGTTTTGGAAGCATAATAATGCTGTCAAGATCGGTATATAATGTGTTTACGGCCGAAGAGGAGGTACATGAATCCTGGAACGAGTATGAGATAGTGAGTATCGGCGAGAATCATCGGCGAAGGAATAAATTGAATTAGAAGTAACATCATTTATGAATATTAGAAAGAGAATCGGAGACAATACTGAACCTTGGGGAACATCAGTATTTATATTGTGAATTTCAAACTTGAAACCGTCTAATACAATTTGTACCGAATGGCTAGAAAGGTAGTTTTTAATCCAGTGAATGATAGAGATGATAATTATGATGACAAAAAGAGATTGTTTCCCCATAGTGATTGAGAGATTGGTGCCACTTTTCGGTGAGATATACCATCAGATCACCAGTTGACGTTTTGCTACGAAAGCCGTAATGCCGGTCATTAAAGAGCTGACTATTGATAAGCTGAACAAATGCTGTTTTCTATCTGCTCGAAAAGAAACCTGAGGAGTTGGACAGATGAAAAAAGCTTACGCAGTGGTGCCACCATCTCTTCAAAACTATCGGGGAGATAAAGATACATGTTATAATTTTTAAGGGCTCTTGCCCTTCGAAAGTGGATTTATCCTATTGAATATACGACACTCTTAAGCACAATTGGGGACAAAGTACAATCTGGAAACGTTGAACTGGCTGCGAAATGTGCAGCAAGCAGATTGGCCTTGTCTAAGGAGCTGACAGCTGGAATGTCATTATAAATGTATGTTGGGCTAGACGAAGTGGTACACTTTTTAATGTTTTTGACAAAAGACTCAAATTGCTTGCTACCTCTGCGACAATGAAGTATTTTTTTGCTCAATTTTTGGTGCTAAGCATTCTTTAACTAACGAACCAGGAGGTGACACTATCTCAATAGAGCATTTATCAGTATGAGAGGTGAGAAACTGGTCCAATGTATTGGCGGTATGATTTGCAATGTCAGGGATCTGAGTAGGCTTGTCTACAAGCTGAGTCAGGATGTTAATATCAGCAAAAATCTATACACACATTACTTCGGGTATTGGCTATCCAGAGTGAGAATTGAGAATATTGAAATAGCCCGCAATGATAATTTCAATATGGGGAAACAGGGACACAACTCTTCAGATGTAGTCAGACAGCCCAAAAAACTTGAAACTGATGAACTGATGAAATATTCTCAATAAAACTTAACCATCACCGTAAATTGCTTTAAAAAGCAATATATGTTTTTTTTTTTAAGAAAACGCCCCAAAAAGGGTCGTGGACCATATATGTACATATAACGTGTGAACAAAATGTAGAGAAAGTCAACGTCGAGCAAAAATATTGAGAAATCGATAGAAATGGTGATATACGAACAGATGGACGGACGGACCTGTAAAACTCTGTTGGAATACTGTCAAGCCCTGCGACTTTGATTGCGCTGAACAGGACAATGAACTCGTCGAGGATGCAATGTGAATCTGGAACATCAGGTAAAAAATGCTTCCTCCATATTCATAGCACATCCTGATCTAAAACCAGCAGACATTAAACCAGTGTTGCCACTTACACTACAATCGTAATATTTCACTAAATTTCCATGATTGTGTTCATCTATTCCACTACGTCACTACGAACAAATTGGAATCACATTTTCTAAAATCACATTTTCTAAAAAAAAAAAACATCAATGCGAAATTCTCTCGACAGGAAGGCCCACGTTCTGGCCTACAGACAAAAATAAGATACCAGATCTAATTGATTTTTTCATAATCAAAAATTTGTCAAGCAGTTATATACACATAGATGAGTTCGAGTATCTAAGCTCTAACCATTCACCTATAATTCTCCAAATGAGTGAACATATAATTAAAAATACAAATATTAAAACCTTAACAAATAACAGAACAGATTGGCAAGCTTTCAAGCTGAACTTAACGAGTAAAATAGATTTAATGATACCCTTTATAACCAAAAATGATGTAGAAAAAGAACTGCATAAGTTGGTCAGCGATATTCAGCAATCGGCCTGGGAAAGCACCCCCGCCCTAAAGAGAAAGAACACAAAAAGAAACTACACGAAAGAAATAAAAGATTTAGTAGCAGATAAAAGACGAGCAAGAAGAACGTGGCAGAAAACAAGAGCTCCACAACATAAAGCCAAGCTAAACAACCTCTGTCAACAACTAAGAAGAGAAATTAAAAAATTTAAGGAAGATTCAATGAAAAGGTACCTCAGAGGGTTAACAGCTGAATACGTAACTAATTACTCTCTATGGAAAGCAACAAAAGGATTAAAACAGCCTACTGTGCAAATACCTCCAATCAAAGCAACTGATGGAAACTGGGCAAGAAGCGATGAGGACATAACCATTCTCTTCGCAGACTACCTAGAAAACATATTTAAACCACCAGTTGAAAATGGAAATATACAACCTACGTTAATAGGTCCTTCAGAAGAAGAAAGCGAAGAAATTCTGCTCACAACTCCTAATGAAATTTACAACTTAATTAGGCATGAAATAAATGCAAAGAAAAGTCCTGGATATGACCTTATATCTGGTGTCGTACTAAAGAACTTACCAAGGAAGGCAATAATAAAAATAACAAACTTAATAAATACCACATTTAGGCTTAAATATGTGCCTAGGTTGTGGAAGGTTGCTGACGTCCGAATGATTCCCAAACCAGGTAAACCGCCAAATGAAGTGTCATCTTACAGACCTATCTCGTTATTGCCAATGATATCAAAAGTGTTTGAGAAAGTACTCGCAAAGCGTTTAAATAAAATAATTGAAAGGAAAAAGCTGATTCCGAACCATCAATCTGATTTTCAAAGGCAGCACTCTACGATACAACAGGTACACAGAATTACGAATAAAATCGATGAAGCACTAGAAAAAAGGAAAGTTTGCTCGGCTGTATTCTTAGATGTGGCGCAGGCCTTAGATAAAGTATGGCACGAAGGACTTATCTATAAACTGAGATGTATGTTGCCAAATCAATATGCTTCTATTCTGAAATCGTATCTAGATGGAAGACATTTCAGAATAAAACAACAGAGTACTTATTCAAATCTAAGAGAAATAAAGGCCGGCGTACCGCAAGGTAGTGTACTGGGCCCAATATTATACTTATTATATACTAGTGTTATTCCTAAATTAGAAAACCACACTATGGCAACATTCGCAGATGATACTGCAATACTAGCAGTAGGAAGAACCAATGAAGAATCCACAGAAAAACTACAAATTGGCATAAACAAAATCTGTGAATGGACTAATAAGTGGAGAATTAAATTAAACGAGTCTAAGTCAGTCCATGTTGACTTTACTAATAAAAAAATTTAATATATACCAATTATTATAAACCAAAAAATAGTTCCATGCCCTAATACAGCGAAATATTTAGGTATGACTCTAGATTCAAAGTTGAGATGGAAAGAGCACGTAAAAAATAAAAAAGAAGAGTTAGAAATCAAATATAGAAAACTGCACTGGCTGATAGGAAGAAACTCATCCGTATCAATTGGAAATAAAGTGCTTTTATATAATCAAATTCTGAAACCAACATGGACATATGGAATCCAACTATGGGGTTGTGCCAAAAAGACAAACATAGACAAAATACAACAACGTTTCCAAAGTAAGGTGCTTAGAAATATAGTAAATGCACCTTGGTACATAAGAAATACTGACCTTCATCGAGACCTGAAGGTAGAAAGTGTATCTGCAGAAATTCTAAAACATGCAAAAAAACACAAAGAAAAGCTAGAAGAGCATATAAACATAGATGCAAGAAAACTAATGCATAATGAAAATCAATTACGAAGGCTTAAAAGAACAAAACCTCTCGATTTAACTTAATATAAGAAAAATAAAAATGTATATACTTTCTTATAAATACATACACACTCGAAATAAAGGATCACCAGGGGGTGTAACTCATACAAAGACTAAGATGTCAGAAAAAAATTGCTTATTAGTCCAAGTGACTAGATCGCAATTATGTGGGAGGTGGTTTTAGTCGGTAAAAATCCGGCATGCTGATTACTCGGATCATCAGTATCTTTTGAAGATCTCCCCTTCCTCTAAAAAAAAAAAAAAAACATTTTCTATGACCTTTATGTGATTTAACGACAATTATTTGTATTCTGGATACAAGTACATTGACTTCATTTCCTTCTGTTCGTAGAACTTGAAAACAGTCATCGTGCTTTGGATATATCTTGTTCTATTGCATCTACTTGCTTGCACTCTTCATAAACCTAAGACTGTCAGGTGTAATGTATCTCCTTAGTTCATTGTCATACCAAATTTTTGAATGTACTAAGAGATCAACGAGATCCGCTTAAGGTAATCGAAGAAGGGTCTGCTTAGTGCCCTGACTAATGCCGGATATCTTACAAAGGAAGTGAGAAAGGAAACACTTTCTCTCTTTATTATTTTATGAAGTAAAGGGTGGTTAAATTTTAAGGGCCGATGTTGAATGTGAACCACACCTAAACGTCAAGTTTTTTTCTGCATTTCATTTGACATTTCTCAATTTCAGACTAACTCAATTTGAACCATGGAAAGATACACAATCGAGCAACGCGTTAAAGTTATTCAGGCTTATTATGAAAATGGGCGTTCAAATCAAAATGCATATCGTGCATTTCGTGATTCTTTCGGTCAATTTAATCGTCCAAATGTGCGTACAATCGGAAAAATCGTGCAATCGATGAGATAATTCGGCACATTAACGGCATAGAACCTCAATTATGCCTCAGCGTCATCGAAAATTTGGACCATCGGATGGAGGTGTGCCGCCGACGTCGCGGCGGCCATTTGGCCGATATTTTGTTCCATACATAATTGAACCATACCAATATTATCATAATAAAAAGAAATGACAGTAATTTCCTAAATAATTTGTGTTTTATTCAAAATCAACATCGGCCCTTAAAACTTAACCACCCTTTAGTAAGATTTATTGGATGAAGTACTCATTTCTTGGGGAGTAATTTACTGTAAGCTTAGAAAGTGTATAATGATTTTTAGTCTGTTGCTTCGAAGCTTCGAAGCTTCGAATCAAGTATGTTACCTAGCTGTGCAGGATAATGAAAGTAATTATATCCAGCCGAAATCCCCTAGGAGACATGGGAAAGAGGATTCTGGGCTGATCCTATTGTCACTAAATAATTTTGAACGCATTTGTCATGGAATGCTTCATACTCTCAACTGTTATAAACAGAACCAAAACCCTGCTTTGTTATTTACGAGTAAGTAACCTCGTAATATAAAATTACTGTTGCTATACTTGTATACAAAAATCAAGTGCATAAAGTGTACACTTGATTGTCAGCCACAGACGAAGAAATCTTTTTCAACAGAAATGCAAAGCATTCTGACTCTTCTCCCAGATTTACATCAGCTTTTCCTCATCCCAGACGGTTGTAGTTCCCACCAGCACTGAACCACTAACGTTTTAGCTTTTAAACTTTATTTTTACTTCAAAAGATCTACATACAATTTCAGTTGACTGTATGGATTTTTTTCGCCACCATACTAGTACACCACATGCAGATAGAGTATCTGTGAGCAGTCGAAGGGGTTTTAAGAAGATTTTCCTTAATGCAAAACTTTACATGGAAGCTTATGCACTCGCTGGTCTGATGCTTCCTCCTGTTTCAGTTCGTTTTTGTACGAAAGAAAGACAAACTGAAATCGGTGATTTAATCTCACTGGCATTGACATACAATTTCCCACTTTGCACTTTGTATTGTGTGTCATTTGTTAGAGTCTAAAAGTGGGCCTGCCGTTGTAAGTAACCCAGGCAGTTGAAGAGGATCTTGTCAAATACTCTGACATTAGCTCACAAGTAACAACATAAAAGTCTACTATGCTATTGCAATAGATTAGGGTCTCCTATTTGAAGTGGTGGTATCCGGTAAGTCACAAGGTAATTTTTCTATGAAATACGCTCGGCTTTGGCGGAGACGATGCATGGTTTTTTTTTTTCGCAATTGAATGTACATAGTAGATACAAACGCTGCGCTGTATGCGTTGGTAGCAAAATTTGCTCTCATCCGGTGTGGCGACAAATATAAATCCCGAAACACAGACAGAGGGTCCTTGCATAATCGCTCATTGCGAGAGCTACGTTGCTAAAAGTGGATGATTTATTCACCGGGGCGTTGTTTGTGTCATCGGGGTAATTTGTTTAAAATTCTAGCAGCATGAATTGTGGACTTAAAAGTGATCAATGTCCTTTGGTGATACTGAGCTGAAAGCCCACTTTAAGTGTAGTACCTCATGTGGAATAAAATTGTTTCACCTTATTTGTTGTTAGTTTATTTTTTGAAGGACATTAATAAGTTAAATGTTTGATATATCTACAGTTCTGTACAGGACAGATAAATGTTTTAATTATTGAATTAGTAAGAGGTTATCATGTGGCGGGTGTTTTACGCTAGCATAGATCATACTTTTTTTTAATTTATATGTCCTTAAAATATAAGTATAAATAACACATTCGCTGACCCGCAAACTTAGGACAAGAAGCGCTTCGTTACATTGCGAACTTAAAGAGACAATGGACCTTCTTGTCATCTTCCGGCAGCGTTAAATTGACTACGGTCAAGGTCCTGACGGCTATATGTGTCAGTTGGTAAGTTGGAGTTTTTATAAGAACAAAATCAGTATACCCTCTTTCTTTCCGCCAAAAATCACTAGTGTTGTGGATCAAAGCACACTTAATAGTTCTGTCATCTACGCTCAAGCATATGCAGATGATGTCACCGTTCTGTTTGTCGGATTGTGCCTAGCGACTGTCTGCTCTAAGGTGCAGATAGCCCTAGACGCAATCGACGATTGGTATGCTAGTAATAGGTTTTCAGTTAGTCCTCTTAAAACCGAGGTGATTCCCTTTACGAGAAGGGGAAAATTGATTGGTCTGACTCAGCTAGTGCTAAAAGGCGAAACATGTCGAGCTGAAGATTTCCAAAGCTATGTTAGTTTTCTGGCAATGCAAAGGTGTTTTCGGCAAGACTTGGAGCTTGTAGTCAAACAAAGTCCTTTGGATCTACACGGCAATGATAAGACCCTTCCTCTCATATGCGTCAGGTGTTTGGTGGAATAAGTTCTCACGTAAGTACGTTACTGCTGCTTTCGCCAAACTCCAAAGAACGGTCTGTCTCGGCTGCTTGGGAGCTTTCCCCAGTACTCCTGGCTCTGCTCTGAACGCTTTGATGAGAGGTCTTCCAGGCAGAAATATACGAGTATGCTATACTAATGGCTGCGGATTATATTGTGAAGAACAGGTCTACGGGGTGAAGTAGTGACAGTCAGGCTGCGCTTTAGGCCTTGCTCAATCCTTTAACCACTTCCAAAATAGTTCAAGAATGCAAAACATCTTTGAATTCGGTCGGAAGGCTGAACTCATTGAATCTTGTTTGGGTTCCAGGATAACAGGAAATGAGATCTCTGACGAGCTTGCTAGACAAGGTTCAAAAAGGAATTTCTCTGGACCTAAACCCACGTTGGGTTTGCCAGTGTCCTCGGTTAAGGCTTCCATTGACAATTGCGATTTCAATGAACACAATCGATGCTGACATGACTCTCCAGGGTGCAGGCAGACTAAACGAATGGTCCCCGTCATCTATAAAAATCCTCGGCTTTCTTCCTATTTCTTAGCAGAAAAGACTGCACACATCGTACTGGCATTCTTAGGGGCCACTTCGCCTTTGCCAAGCAACTCTATGTGCTAGATTTGAGCGCTACCCCTGTCTGCGATTCCTGTGGAGAGGGCGATAACACTGCGGAACTATGTGATTGTCTTGCCTTTGCTCGGATCAGGTGGCAGAACTTCTGTGCTGATGTGGTGAGTGTTCGCGTCGTAGTTGGTCTCTTTAAAACAGCCTCTATTGTCCAAGACTCTTCCTCACCACTTGATGATAAGGCTTACTGTTGACATAGTCAAATTACGCAGCAGAGTGGCGTATGAATTCGCATTTAATTGTGAACGAGATGGTTTCATTCGGGATTTGAAGAAAAATGGAATGCGTTTGTAGAATTTTCACCGATTGCAGAAAGCAATGGTCGAATAGGCGGACATGCGTCATGACATATGGACAAACGATAACTTGCGTAGGGTGGTCATATGGCTAAAATGCAACTTGATCGTGATGATGGCATCAGGAGGACGGAAAAAAAATATTGTGAATCATAAGCAACGACAATAATAGAAAAAACAAACAAAATACCCCCCAGTTATCTGGGTAACCACCCTTGAAGTTCACTGAAACTTAATTATCACCTGAGTTTCAAACCAACTACACCAATCTGTCGTTCTCTCTGTGTCTTCCCCTTTCCACAAATTCCATAAAAAAAAAAAAAAAAACGCCCGTGTCCTAAAAATTAATATCAGGGGATTTAAATCCCATTTAACACGTTGAAAAAAAAAAAAAAAAAAAAAACGACTGTCATAGCATCATTATCTGTTCCAACTTCTTTAGGTAAATATGACTATTCGCTCTTAAATGCAACCTGCCAGTCTCTATTCAATTGACTGAAGTGCAAGCAGAAGTACCCTTTACTTTTGGCCTCTTTCCCTCATCATAATAAGATTAGAGTAGCTGTTTGCAGGGACTATCTTCTTGCTGGGCACCTATGTTTCAGGGTTGTGCCACTTCCACTCTTACTGTGACAGAGCCAACTCGCACCCAAATCATTGAATACCTAGTAGCTAAGTATCTCCCTAATCTCGAATTCCTTCCTACGCTTCGGTCGTCGGCATTGAAATCAGATCTTTTACCTGGAGCATATTGTTGTGCCTGTGTCGCAATTCAATATATCACACCTTTTACCCGAGGCATATTGTTGTGCCTGTATCGCAATTCAACATATCAAATTTAGCGTTGGAACACACACGTGGCTTGCATTTCCCTTTAGCTGACAAAGTCAGAAATATTGTCCTTAAATTATAGACGTGCTACTCGTACCTTCATATATTTCAATTATTTTCAGTGAGTGAATTGCACCAAATTGCGTCAACTGTTAATAGCTTCGGTTCCACTTATATATTCGACACATACGAGTACCTGTTGACATGAACTTCAGATTGTGCATGTCTTTTACCGTCGACAATTAAAAATAATTAATGTTTCTTACTTAAAAGATCTCAAATGCCTAAAATCGCAAAGGAAGGGTTTTTGTTCCCAAAATAAATCATCATCTGCGTTGTACTATTTATGTCAAGAACTTGTACACATTCCTTGTGTGTATCTTGAAAGTCTTTGCTTTTATTGTGCAACATTTCAATTCCTTGAGTGCAGTTATTTCAAAAGTTTCCAACTCGTTCTCGGTTCATAGTATTCAAATTATTTTTCATCTCATTTTGCATTTCATATCCTGATAAAAGGGTACGTACCTGCCTTTTCAGATGGAATTGTCAAAGGATTTGAAAATAAAATTGTCATTGAATTTGTCTGAGAATCAAAAAAATAGGTCAAGGTTTCTACAAATTGTTGCTGATATTCGAATGAAACAAAGTCACAGTACGTGCTCCGCTGCAGTCTAATAAATGAATCCCTTTTATTGTCCTAGTTTAACATATTCTAAAATTGCCTTACACATGATGGCTGCCTGCGGTGCAATTGCCTGCCATTTAACATAATTTGACTGTGTACAAAAATCCTGAACGCTTCAAGGACTTTCCATTAGAAACCACATATCACACATTTCCTTTTGAAATTAATACGAATTTATGATTCAGATTTGAATTTTTCGCCAGCATTTGCTCCCGCAGTGGAACGTTTTTAACAAGAGACAACTCCTGGAACCGTAAAGGAACACATACTCGTACGTTCACGAAGACTGATGCTTGCAGATGGGGTGCTAAACAAAAAGCTGCTCGCATCCTATCTGTCTCGTTTTTTTTTTTTTTTTTTGGAAAAGTATCGGTAATGAATCCTACACGCTCTGTAAACATTTACACATCACATCAAAAATTTAAATTGTCCCCCATACCCAGGGTTTATTAAACGTACACACACCCAGAGAGATGGGGAAATCCCGGATATTACTGAGGGTGGTCGGTTTCTATGAAAGACTTCGTCGGGGACTGATGGAGCTATGTCTGCTGAATAACGAGTCTGCATCTTATCCATCCATCCAGCCTTAATAATATGAATATGTAGCAGTTTTGTGACACAAACCACAGCCCAGGGTTTGACAATCCATGCCATTGATGCATTTTCTGTCAATTTATTATTATTTTTTTTTGATTCTGCCTTAGAAGAGGAGTAGGAAATCATTCATTCTGCCGCTTTTGACGTTGTTAATTCCGTTGATGTTCTGCTGATGTTCATGTCGGCATCTTTAAGTTATCGTCATTTCCCGGTGGCATTGTTAGGATTTCTTGAGCTTTAAGTATATATATTGCTTTGTCGTTGGGAGAAAGCGATGCGTTTACTGTGATGCATTTGCTTTTAATGAAAACCTCTGGATCCCCAACAACTGAGAAAATGAAGGCATAATGTAAACATCCCATCATTTAACAGCGGTTGTTTGACAATCCGCTTTTTAAGAAAATTGGTTTTCTGCTTTTAATACTGCGCTAGTAGGAAAACTGGGGAACTGTGGCTTTCTCTCAAGTGCTGTAAGGGGGAAAGTCATTTAAACATGTCTAACAATAGATTCCGGGTTCATTATGTCGGTTACAAAAAATTGTATGTAAGTTAAGTAATGTTGTTAGTTCTACTTGGCCTTCGGGTAATATTGTCATGCAAATAAAATTTGCCCTCACCTTATGGTTTATAAAGGCCAAGGAGACTTCTCTCTTTCTCAGTCCAATATTTTGTAGAACTCAATCCGAAAATTCTGCACGAAGTCCACTTTCTGCAATCGTAGTAGAACGTACTGCGCTGGATAAGCACGACACTTATTTTCCATTGGACTTCCTATCCAACTTCGTCTCATTTCCCTTTTTCAGCTGTTTTGACCTCAACTCACCTTTCAGCGAATGAATTACTGTCACTAGAAGAAAGAAAGGATACGTCCGTCATATTGGAGAGCCAAATCCAAAATTATTTACTGCAAAATCAGAAAGAACTTCAAGGTCAACCAAAAAGCAAGACCTTTCCTGACTTGGAAAAGTGTTATTCAAAACCTATAAGAAACCTAAACAGATCCTCTGCAAAATCTGAATCATTCATTGAGTATGGTATCCTTTCTTACGAACATATTTGTTGCATTATCACCATACGGGAATAACCGAAAGTAATTGGGCGCCATGACTCTGTCAGTGGTTATCTGTGTGGACTACTGATCTAAAATTGTCGCACTCAAGCTTCTCAATTAGGGCAGCTTCATAAATATCAGACATCGGATATCTGACACAGTCGCTGGAAGGGTGTCCCAAAATTCATGCAAAATTTGAATTTTGCGCCATTTGTGCGGTAAAGTGTTGCCAACAAAAAAAAAAAAAACAGCGTGACAGCTGGCAGTTCAGGGTTATTAAAAATGGTGTGCTACACGAGAGAACAACGCGTTTTCATTGTTGAGCAATATTTTAAAAATAATGGAGGTACATTTTGATTTTTCAAACAAAATCATCTTTAACGATGAGGCTCTGTTAATCGTCAAAATTGTCGAATTCGGGGTTTAAAAAATTCACGAGTGATGTTGAGTGATGTTGAGAAACAAATACATCCACAACGTATCACTGTTTGGTGCGGATTTTGGGCTGGAGGCATCATCGGACCATTCTTCTTTGAAAATGCGGTCGGTCAGGCAAAAACAGTTAATATTGCACGCTAACGCAACATGATAATCCAGTTTTTTGTGCCTAAGTTACATGATATGGATGTGGACGATATGTGGTTTCAACAAGACAGTGACAAATGCCATACACCCCGAGAAACAATTCAATTACTTCATGAGTTATTTCCTAGTCGTATAATTTCCCGTTTTGGTGATCAGAATTGGCCGCCCAGATCATGCGTTTTAACGCCGTTAGACTTTTTTCTTTGGGGTTTTCCTAAGTCTAAGGTTTATGCCAATAAGCCCACGATCACTTACGCCTTGAAGAAGCAAATTGAACACTGTATCAACGAAATACAGTCACATTTATGCAAAACGATCGAGGAAAATTTCGACAAAAGAGTTCGTATGTGCCAGCAAAGCCCTGGAGGCCCTTTACCCGATATGCTATTCTATACATAACCCTATACTGTATACTTTATGAATCAATAAAACATTTACAATTTTTAATAAAAAACCTGTGTTTGCTATCAAAATTACTTCTTGCGTTTATTTTGGGACACCCTTTATATCCAAATTTGTTTGATAATGATATCCCACCTGCCAGCTACCACATTCAAAAACCCCCGCCCCCCTCTGGGATGAAGGTATGTCTCACTTGTTGGAAACCATTGCTCTATAGTTTGATTTTGTAACATCGAAGTCATGAATGGTTCTCTGTAAGTTGAAACGTTAAAATGATATAATGAACAGGGTTCTTCATTAATGTGAAGATAATTCTCAAAATGATAAGCTTTGAATGGAAAGTCGATTTCCGATGACTACATTGCATTGTATCTATTTGTTAATGTTATAGTAACTTGATGAGTACATAGGTATGCAGATGTATAATGCAATGTCCTGTACAGTTTCAGTTAGAACAATTCTGAGATTCCTCTGCGAATTCTTTTAAATATTCCATTCTATGAAATTCGTTGTCTCCATAATTATCTCTCTAATTGACTTTCCGTCTTCCAGTATTCCTTACGAAGTACCTACTATAATAGACCAATCTGCCTGCTCAAAATTATTTTAACACAATAACCTAAAGGGGTAATCCAATAACCTCACAGCAGAATTTCTTGTTTCATCTAAATCCGCAACGACACGGACACAACAAACAGCTATCCAGAGTTAATCGAAAAATCTAATTAAATTCATGAAAAAGTTTAAAATAATAATCTAACAGATTTCAGCGGTATTATTTGCCAGTTTGATGAAGTAGGCGTAGTGTTCTCTTAGCGTGTTAAATTTTGTAAACTCGACTCGGAAATAAGGGACCAAAGTTCGACAACGAGACGGGCCACACAGTAACAAGGAATCATCGCTAACAATGTGAATTTATCAAATTTTGAAAGTCTATTTCATTTGCCGGAAATCCTGTTTTGCATACGAAATTGACGGCAAATATCCCCAATAAGAGGGGTGGGTAGCGCCGCTCCTTATCACCAATGTGGATCACGTACACTAAGGATGACTGTTTAGCACACTAATAAAAATGAACTGCTATGGATAGGATCGGCTGAACTTTGCATTCATAAATTCGGTGCTATCCGGGAATTCAGGACTGTTGTTGCTTTTTTTTTCCATTCGCGAACTTTGCTTTATTGTCCTTGCTTTTTTGTTGTGTTTAGTTGTAATCCTTATTTGTTTTCTGTTGTCCTCTTTTACCCTGTGATTGTACTATGCGTTTGATTATTTTTTTTAGTTACTTGTGCGTCTGTTTGTTGTAAAATCAGAAAACAAATGAATCAAGTTTCTTTTTTTGCAGGAATAATTAAGTAGCTAATGAATATTATACCAGAGACTACGGTCTCTTATTTATACGTAGGTATACATGATTGTTTGTGGGATGAACTTTTTGTTGATGGTGGTTATTTAAATAATTTGTAGTTTTATAATTCAGGTTGACTTACATCCCACTACAACGATTCCTTTAGCTTAATAAACTTGAATTATGAGTATATTGTAAATAAAATTAACACAAAAAAAAAAAAAAAAATAAATAGTTGGAGTCTGTGGTGGTAAAATTAGCAATAAGTTAAGACTTGAATCCAATGAGAGAAATGTTGAATTGAGAAATATAAATAGCGCTAGGAGAGATATAAATTTTAATAAATCTCTTGTAAATATTAATATACTTTCATATAACGTTCATTGACTAGCAAATAAACTGTTATATCCGGAATTTTTTATTATAGCAACTAGGCACAGCAGATACGGAAGAGCCATAGGCGGATGCTTATATGGGATCATAAAAGACATACTTACAACTAATGTGAAATGCACATTTAATGTCGTAAGAAAAGTAGATTTGATTAAAGTGCTAGCCAAAGATATATCGTTCACTATTATCCCTGTATATATAATAGGTGCTAACTGGCATGATGACTTCAGGAAAATTATAAACGTATTTATGAAGCAAAATGTAACAAATCCTATTGTACTAGGAGACCTTCTTCTACTTCTTCTTTTTCTTTTCCTTACGGCAAGGTTATGATCCGGAGTAGAAGGATCACAACCATTCCACTTTACTGCATCCCTACTGGTCCGCATGTGTAGTTTGCAGGTTTGACCTCAGGAAGTACTGGCAGTCTTCCCGGTTTCGGATCACTTCGTCAGTGAGGCCAATGAAATGCTGGTGTTTTTACATTTGTGTGATCCAGTTGTTTTTTGATCTGCCTTTTTTGCGAGATTGAACGTTGATTGCCTTTTTTGCGGGGTTCGAAAGATCTCTACTTTGACCATGACAATACCAACTGAGTCGTACTTTGGGTTCTTTTACATGAAGGTTTCCTCGAATCTTCGAACTTCTTATTCTATCAAGCTTTGTTACTCCTGCTGACATGCGAAGCATCTTCATCTCAGCTGTCTTTAATTTGCCCTTATACTTTTTGTACACTGTCCAGCATTGTGAACCGTATGTGAGCAACTGCGGTGTAGAGCCTTCCTTTCAGCTTAGGGGACATTTTTCGGTCACAGAAGTTTGCGGAGTTTTCCCGCCACTTCATCCACCCTACGCTTACGCTTTACAAGTTACTTCGCTGTTGATCATAGATACCAGATATTTGAACTTTTCGCACTTGGGAAGCACTTTTCCATTCAAGTAAATGTCTGGAATAGACCGGTGCGAATCAGAGAATGGGCAGCACAGATACTCTGTCTTTTTTGAATTAATACGGTACCCATTTCCCTCCAATACATCCACCCATACATTAAGTGCTCGTTGCAGGGACGTTTGAACTTCACTTACGAGTATTATAGCTCCATCGTCAGCAAAGAATAACTGATGCACTTTGGGGTCCGTCACTTTTCCTTCAAGCAGATAATGAAGGACTGCAATAAATAGCAAAGGAGTGAGGACGCTTCCCTGGTGTACACCGACTTTGATTGGGAACTCTTCGGTGATTCCTGCGGGGCACCTTACTCTTGTCCTTGCTTCCTCATACATGTCCATGATCACGCGCACGTAGGTTTCTAAAACTCCTCGTTGTCTTAGCGCCACCCATAAGAGATCTCTTGGTTGTCTATCAAAGGCTTTTTCAAAATAAACCAACACCATATGCAAGCCCTTTAAGGAATCACGATGTTTTTCCATTATGATCCTTATACTTTGGATTGCATCTGTTGTTGTTTTACCCGAGACAAACCCGCACTGGTCATCAGATAGCCGTATTATTTCCGCAGTCGGCCATCTAGTATGCGCTCAACGATCTTCATGGTGTGTGACATCAGCTTGACAGAACTTTGTGTAAAGGAAGAAGATAACTTTCCCTCCACTGATTAGGCATTGGATCACCGCTTATATGGATCCGATGTCTCCCATCTTTTTCCAGAACCAGAGGGTATCTCGTCTGGCACAACCGCTTTTAATTTTTTAGTGAATTTGATCGCTTTCCTAACTTCTTCGACAGTAATGTTCGTCATGGTTAGGAATGGCTCTTGGACAGTATACTTCGGGAAACTGTTCTTTCAGAATACTGACTGTTCGCAATACTGTCGCCATCTATGGAAAATTTTGTCATCTTCCAGAAGAAGCTGGCCTTGAGCATTGTTAATAAACTTTGGGGAACGAATCTCCTGAGCATTTCTTCTTCTCTGGGCGGCTATTTTGAGGATAGTTGTTCCCTTACTCAAGTTGTTTTTTCGAAGCTCCTGGGTAGCCTGGTTCTTATCAGACGCCGAAGACGATATTTCCTACAACTCCCAATAGAGGCGTTCCATACTTTTTGCTTGAAATTGGGCGCACTTCTTCTTCGCGAGACCTTTGCAACATCTATATGCAGTGATTTGGTTCTCTCCTAGCAAGATCGTTGTAGGGAATCCCACATATCTTGTGCTCTGCACTCTTCATCACCAAGCTTCGCCTTTTCCTTTGTCCAGCATGTACCAATTGATTTTCTCAATCACCTTTGTTTGCTTATTTGATTTCTTCCCCGTCTCCATACAAATTTCTGTCAGGAGGGTTGCTTGGCGATCGCCTCTCCCAGGATCACTTTGCTATCTTTAACCCGGGGTTTCATGGACCAAATGGTAGTCAATCTGGGTTTCATTTCCGCCACTGCTGTATGTGGTAAGGTGCCGGCTTTGTTTGACGAATATGCGGGAAAGAATCTAATTATTCACACGGAACGAATACCTGCAAGAATGTGTTCTTGGCCCTCTTCTTTGGTTTCTATATACCCGTGATAGAATGCAAGAAGAAGGCACCGTCTTTGCTGCTTTTATCGATAACACTGCTATCTTAACAATAGATAAAACGATCGAAGAAATAAACTGTTAAACTGCAAAGCGCTCTGAATAATGTATATGAGTGGACAAAGGCCTGGCGGATTGCCCTTATTGAAACGAAATAAGGCACATGTGTATTTCATTTATAAGAAGACGAACAGCTTGCCTATCCTTATAAACTCAGTCCGTATTCCGTTCGCAAACGACGGTAAATATCTCGGAATGACACTCGACGCAAAGCTGAAATGGAAGTCACACCTGAAAAAGAAACGTAAAACTCGTCTATACTGGTTGCTTTGAAAACATTTCAAGCTTAACATTGAGAATAAGCTGCTATTGTCCAAGAAAGTGCTGAAGCTGGTATGGACAATTTTTGGTAGGTAAAAAAAAAAAATTGTATGTTTAGCTAAGTTTCTTAGGCAATATATAATACTTCATACAAAATACTTGTTGATTATAACGAAAATCAGTGGCAAAGCCATCGCTGCCGCACTGATTGACTTTCGATCCGCTGGGTTACATGCAGATCCAGTACAGCCTTCATACAATTGTATACAACTAGTTTTCGTATATTGTGCAGCATAAATTAACTTAACTTAACTTATGTCCTGTATCCCCTTGTGGGTCCTAGGGCCTCTACAACGCCTACGCGCCATCGTGTGCGATTTCTGGAAATGTGCCTCAGCTCTCCCCAACTCTTTCCCAGTTGCCGTGCTTCATTCTCAACTGTTCTGCGCCACGTACTCCTAGGACCGCCGCGTATCCTGCCATCCTGGGTAAGCGGGTTCCATTGCATCGCTTGGTTAGCTATGGACCTGTCACCCTTTCGGAGGGTGTGACCGATCCACTGCCACTTTCGTCGTCGTATGGTTGTGCCTATAGGTTCATGGCCCGTTCTCTGATAAAGCTGTTCGTTAGAGATACGGTTTGGCCAGAATATCCTTAAGATGTAACGTAGACACCTATTGACAAACGTTTGCAGCTTCCTCGCGATAGTGACGGTCACTCTCCAGGTACCACATCCATATAGCAACACGGATTCAACGTTGGAACGGAACAGTCGTAGCTTGGTGTTTAAGCTAATTGCATTACTTCGCCAAACTATGGATAGCATCCCAAACGCAGATTTTGCTTTACCTATTCGGCTGGCTATATCCAGTTCGGTTCCGCCATCGGTTGAGACAATACTCCCAAGGTATTGGAAACTCTCTACTCTCTCAACCGTTTGTCCAGCAATGCATATATGAGTTGATGAGTTTGGTCCTAGGCTGATCATTTTTGTTTTTGCCGAGTTAATTTTCAGCCCAACGACGTCTGCTTCCCTCTCCACATTTGCTGTCATTTGGTGAAGGTCCATTATTCTGTGAGACAGTAGGCATACATCGTCGGCGTAGTCGAGGTGTTTGAGTTCAGATGTAAGAGTCCATCGAATTCCTCCATTTCCTGTTGATAAGGCCGCATTCAGCACATCGCTAATCACCAATAAAAACAATATTGGTGAAAGTATGCAGCCTTGCCGAACCCCACTTTGGACTTCGAATTCCTCAGACAGCCTTCCTCTGTGCAAAACGTGACATGTGGACCCATCATATGTAGCTTTGATAATTGCTATTAATTTATCCGGAATGCCTCTCCTGCGCAAGGCACGCCAAATAAATTCCCGATTGACACTATCAAACGCCTTTTCAAAATCGATGAACAACAGGTGAAGTGGTGATCGATATTCAACACATTGCTCGATGATGATCCGCAGGGTGTTGATGTGGTCGACACAGGAGGATCCAGAGCGGAAACCTGCTTGTTCGGCGTCAAGTGTGTCTTCAAGGTGTTCTTTGATTCGCTCCAGGATGATTCTAGCTATTATCTTGGCCACAGCAGGCAGCACGCAGACACCTCTCCAGTTTTCGCACTGCATTAGGTTGCCTTTTTTAGGGAGCTTGACAATCATTCCCTTTTTCCACTCATCTGGAAAACTCTCGGCTTCCCATGTTCTCCCGACAAGTGGGAACAGTAGCTCTGCCGATGCTGTTGGCGCAGCTTGAAAAAGCTCCGCGGGTATGCCGTCAAGTCCTACCGCCTTATTAGTTTTCAGTGCTTTGATTGCGGTAATAATCTCTTCTTTACTGGGGGTTGTGGTGCGAATTCGGGAACTTCTTTCTACGGACACTTCAGTCTGACTTGGGTGCATATTGCTGGCGAATACTCGGTTTAGAACCGAAGCAAAATGCTCCTTCCATCTCTTCAGTTGATCCTCATCCGATATTAGCAACGAACCGTCTAAGCCTTTCACTGGGTGTTGAGTAGAGCTTCTGCCACCTATAAGCTCTTTAGTGATTCTATAAACGGTTCTGCTGTCGCACCTCGCTGCTGCTTCTTCTGCTTCCGTAGCCAGCGCATTGATGTAATTGCGCTTGTCACGTCTCACGCTACGCTGTACTTCTCTCATCTTCATGCGATATAGGGACTCAAGCTCGATCCTCCCTGCTGCTGGAGTTGCTGCAATTTGAGCTCTTAGCTGTTTTCGTTCGTTGATCCTTCTCCAGGTATCCTCGGAAAGCCACGCCCTATGGTTTCCCTGTGATCGACCGACAATCCTTTCAGCACCTGATGTGAAAACAGTTTTCACAGCGCACCAATGGTCTTGGATGGTGGCGGGCAGGGAGCTGCTGATTGTTTCCACTCCACGTGAGAGATGGTCCCTTAATTCTTGGCGCACTGTGGGAACTCTCAGTCGGTCTACATTGAACCTAGGTATTCTTGTGTCGTTAGATCTACGAACGGCAGCATAAATTGGCCTGAGGGTATACCCACAACTTTTCATATGGGTGTACATACATCCTATGTACACGTATTTAACGATTCCAATAAATACTGGGGATATAAAATTGTCAAATCGCCATTATTTGCTAAATTAAAATACATATACGAGTACCTACTTACTAAACAGAAAATGTGCCTGCATGCAGTTATAATTGTTTGAGATTGAATTTGTATTCACA
The DNA here is from genome assembly GCA_963082735.1 of Pocota personata. NCBI lineage: Eukaryota > Metazoa > Arthropoda > Insecta > Diptera > Syrphidae > Pocota > Pocota personata. The sequence goes on along the minus strand of OY720430.1, from coordinate 48,575,906 downwards.
TCGTCATACTCGTAGTACCTGTCTAGAAATTGTATCGTTTGATTGGCATAAGTCGTACAAGTTTGCGTCGATACAGCTTGACTCACTGTCGCATACTTTGCATTTCATTGCGTATCCTGAGAAAAATATTAGATTCACAACTTCAGTATAGTGAAACCGTTAATATGATAAGTTTACTTACCGCACTGAAAAGTACAGAAAAGTATAAAAATAACACCACATACACTTTTGGGATACATTTTTTGATAATAAAAATAGCTTCAGTCGAATTGTATAATATAATTAAAATTACATTGAGAGACAATTGATTGGCATAACTACATTAGAAAATAGTAGAAATATCTAATGCTGATTTCTTTTCAAATTATAAATGAATACCAAAACGGTTCTACTCAATTAATGAGTTTATATTTGGATGAGTTCCACGACCACGATAATATCAATTAAAAAATAATTAATTTATTTCATTTAAAAAAAAACTTTATTTATTCAAAGATAATTCGGCCAACTGCCGTGCAAAAGATTACGATATGAACTGAACTCGATTTACAAAAATTCTCAATCTTAAATACGTAGAGAAGGCAAACAATAACCTCCACTGCAGATCTCCATGCGACGACGGCGTGCACCCAGCTGCATTCTGTCCTATGTGCAACCCGATGTTCCAGACGCCTAGTCAGCAAATTCCATCACGTACGGTGTCATGTTCTGCTTCCAGCTTCCTCTGCCATAGGAAACATATCTTTGATGTCTTTCCCCTTACCTAGTGGAAGGGTGATAAGAGTGGTTGAATGCGGTAACTATTTTTAGAAGCACTAAAAAAAAAATCCTTCTTCAATATTGACAGTTTCGTCACTTGGTGTGTTAAAAACGATTTAATTCTGAATCCTCTCAAATGCCAAAATACAGGGTTTTTCCAATAAGGACATAACAATTTTGTATTTAAATAAAACACAGAATAATTGAAATATCGGGCTGAAATTTACTCCAGTTGTAGTACACATGTTAAGTTTTAGTATGGAATTCGATCTCGTTCATATGACCACCGCGAGCACGTTTGCAGCGATCGATTCTTTTGAGCCAATTCTCCACCACTTTTCCACACATATCGGCCGGAATGTTGGCAATTTCGCGCTCGATATTATTCCTGAGCTCCTCTAACGTTATTGGCTTATTGGCATAAACCAACGACTAAACGTAACGCAATAAAAAGAAATCCATCGGTGTTAAATCGCATGAGCGAGCCGTCCATTCGACCGGACCATTTCTCGAGATTACACTATTAAACGATTACCAAACATCCCCTTCAATAGATCAATTGTTTGACTAAAACAATGGTATGTGGCACCATCGTGTTGTAACCACATATCACTGATGTTAAGTCCATCCAATTCTGGCCAAAAATAGTCTTCCATTGGCCGTAACATGGCAATCATTTTCAATGCCGAAAAAATACGGTCCAATCACACCTCCGACATGAAATCCACACCACACGGTCACTTTTTGTGGATGCAATGGAGTCTCTTGAAACACAAGTGGGTTTGTTTTGCTGTCCAATAACGCATATTTTGCTTATTGACAAAGCCTTTACGCCAAAAATGAGCTTCATCGCTGACAATGATTTTTTGATAAAATTCAGGATTGTCTTCAAACTTTTGCAGGAGCCCAATCGGAGAAGTTTCAAGAGGCTCCAGTTTTTGTAGCCCAAGATCTTTATGCAGTTCCTGTGAACGGCGTGGAATCGACTGATTTGGCTCATTTTAAACTGAAGCACTTATGGCTACGATATTTTCGGTACTTCGACGGGTGCGTTGTCTCACTGGTACAGGAACATTCACTGTAGCATGCACTGCCTGTCTGGTGGGACAATTATTACAACCGAAAATTGGAGTTGCGACCGTCTCAGAATTTCGGTAGTATAATAAAAAAAAATTTAAGAGTGCGTTTGTATTAAAATACAAAATGATCATGTCCCTATTGAGAAACGCTTTACTACTAAACAATCTTTGATGAAATCTGGTTTGTAAATACAACCCAATGTATAGATGATATTTCCCAACAATCATCGAAATTGTATTAAGTGGGATGTAGGATATGGGTGGTTAGTTGCCAGAAGTCTCCAATAGTCGTGGTTATCAAGAAACCAAGTATCTTTGGCTTAATGTGCAGATGGTCCCATATGAAAGGTATTCAAATCGGATAGAGTCGTGCCAATATCCGAAGATAGACATGTGTGAAAGGCATCTTGAATTAAATTTATTGAAATCGTTTGTACTTTTCTGTACATCGTTTACTTTTGTTTGGACGAACATTATTTTTCCGGGGCGAAGAAACTGTCTTATACATTATAAACTATTTGATCTTAAATAAATTGCAGAGATACTAGTTAAAAAAATATAAAACATAACCCGTTTCTTGCAACATTAAACATTTTCAGGTCAAAGTCAATCAGACTTGAAGGTATTAAATAATTTATGAATCCCAATCACACGATCGCTAAACAGAAAAACAAAAAATCCCGTTTAGCTCATCAAAAGGATATAAAACGATTACAATTGTAAAATTCATAAACACCTACCTACTTATTCCCATTTTGTGTCAGTCCTCTCTTATTCACGAAGCTTTAAAAAAAGGAGAGAGAAGAAAAACCCATTGGCAATTCCAAGGATGCCTCCATCTGGCAGGTAATAAACTTTCTTCATTTTGGGAAGCATATCCTTTGCTCTCATTGAGTATGCATCCGGTTATCAACTTAGTATAATTGAAGTCTTTTACAACGTATCAAATGTTTATCTCGAATAAGTAGCTCCATTCGTCGAGAGCATTCACCAAGAACGCATATTTCATTTCCCTTGGAATATTTACATAGCCATTCCTTCACAGTTGCTGAAGACGATGTGTTAACCGAGAGCAGCGTCTTAGTTTATTCTTTGATTGAATTGAGCTGTATCTGGAAATGAAGTCTTTGAAATCTTTTAATCCCTTGCGACTTTTATTCAATTCACATACATGCTCTGGTTCTTAGTATTTTGGCTCTTATTGAATTTCACCCGTTATCAGTAGGGATGGCTCATTGAATTGGAAGCACAATGGGACGCACGTATTGCGTGAGTGCCTTTTGTTGGTTGCTGAAGGTTAGGTTCCTCTGGGCCTCCTCCATGGTGGAATGCCACTTCGGTTGAATATTAAGGAAGAGAGAGAGTCTACATAGTACTATGTTGTGTGTTGGGCTGCCTGCCACTGGTATCATCTGCAGTGTCCCAAAGTAGGGGAATTCAATAAAATGTCGCACGAGTTGAGTGCACATTGTATTAGTGAATGTGAGTTCTATTATTGCCAGGAAATCGGTAGTGGATGTGTGAAAGGCAATTGTCACCTTTGCTCCTGGCTTTGTTGATTTTTTTTCTTCTTTTTTTTTATATAAACTTATCACGAAGTGACATTTTTATCACTTTCGTAAAATGTATCTGTAACTTCGTTTTAGACGAAAATTTATTTATTTTTCTCCTTCCAGAAGGTTTTTATGCAGACTTTTTCATCTATTTCTATTAGAGGAAATGTGTCAACATTTGGGAGATAAATTCAAGGATATGCTTATTCGTAAACGAAATGATAGACGGGTTCAAGTTGGTAATTTGATGTTGACTGAAAACGTGTTTTCAAATAACTTTCTGAAGAGTCTTCACCCCTATAAGTTCTTTAACGTAGTCTTTGATTGAAGGTTATTCATAGGTCAAATAATAAAGGCTGATCAATTTTATTTTTGAGCCTAATGTAATCATAGTTTTGAATTCATTTGACCTGGTGAACAAGAAAGCTAAGTTTTTTCTGCAAAAATAACAATTAGTAGCCATAACTCGATTGCACTTAAAAAATACATCTACGGTCTCTAAATTATTTTGGACTTTCTATACATAGCGCCTACTTTCGGTAGGCTTTTCAGATATTGACTTTTAAAAGTTAGAAAAATTTTGAGGTGACACTAACCTATATTTGTCCTCATCTGTGTAGACCTGTCCTACAGCAGCACTAGATGTGACCTTGGGACTTACTCCCTACACATAGCGCTAGAAAGGATTGAAAAAAACCATACTAAACAAAATCAAAGAGGGTTGGGATAAGGAAAACTCATTGCAGACATAGGGCGATAGAACGACTATTCGGCTGGAATGACCCAGAGATGATACGTGAACACAAGACATTGCTTTGATAGCAGGCTTAGCATTAAGCCCAAAATGATATGGGAGTGCTTCTTAAGATAAAAAAAATGGGATAGAGTAACAAAATCATTGTCCAGTGGGTACCAGATTACCTGGCAGTATATGGAAATGAAGCAGCTGATGAACTAACTAAGAAAGGGCAGCAAACCACTTTCGTTGGACCAGAGCCATTCTACAGGTTGGGACCTAGGATCACATAAAATACTGCAACAGCTTATAAAAGAAGAGGACTGTAAAAGAACCACGCTCCGGAAAGAACGTTTAACTGAAAAAGTAAGCCTGTATAAATAATTATAAAACAAATAAATAGGTAATATGTATCACTGATCTACAAAAGAAGTAGCTAACTCTACCTTGGATATCTTACCGATTAAAATCTAAAAAGCTGGTTGTGCAGTTGCAGCCCTACAACTTCTGTATCTGCAGTTCTAGAAAAACGTGTACACACACGTATATAGTCAAATCATTATCTGCATTCAATTGCCAATCATGTCTCCAGTATAGTTTCATACTTTGGAGGGAAAATATCTTCGCAAAATGAGTGGTGTTTTTAAAAAACGTTTATGTCAATAGAATATGATGCCGCTTAGTAGAATCTGGGATCAAGAACAGAGTTACCAACCCTACACTGCTACTGACCGTAAAACATATCGAGTTATACATACTCGTATTTAGGGATGAATCGTATTTTGTCGTCAATAATTATTGGAAAAAAGCGACAAAAAAGACTTAAAGTTGCTACAACGTACAGTGAAACATCTAGCAACGGCTTAAAAAAGCGACTGAATCTGTTGGCTCTTCGTGGAAGCAGAAAATTGCTTCAAACTTTTATCTCATATGGATAGTTTCACACGCTATGTAATTTTGCGTGCGTTTCCCTCTTCGAATTCTTCTTAAACCCTATTATAATTTAGAAAACTGAAACTTTGCAAACTTATAGTAAAAACAACGATGCATAAAGTAGCCGATTTTACGATTTTTGACATAAAATGTATTTTAGAGAATACTTGCCGAAACCCCAAAGTACGATTTCCGACCGTGCGCGTGCATACTTCCACACCTTCCAGAAACCTCAGATTACCAAGCCAATCACAGCACATACGAGTATATAGCATAGACAACAGGGTATAATCCAATGGATACGGTTTACCGACTTTACTAATACTGGGAGCGGGTCTCGGATTTCATGTCTCCAAATGCGGGCTAGAATCAATGAAAAATTGAGGCTAAATGAGAAATTTCCGACCTAGATTTCAAAATTGAATAAAGATTTTCTCCTAATTTGTCAATTTACACAGAACATGACGTCACAAGGTTCCTTGACTAATCAAAATGTAGAACTGATGATTTTTGCTTAGCTTAGCTTTAACTAGAAACATTGACGATTTGTTTAAAACTTGGTAGAAATAAAGAAAGGGCTAGATTTGAGTTGCCCGGGCTAGAGGGCCAGAAATAAGAGTTTTAATTTTTCCCGGTTAGACTTGCCAGAAAGGTCTAAAAGTCTGAGCCTTGAGGGGGTTATTATACTTACTTTAATACGTATGAATAAATAAACATTTTGGCGCTAACAGCCCACTACAGGGCCTGTTCCAGCTTCTTGCAGCTACTAGTACTGTCGACCGCATGGATGGTTGCGACCTACAGTTTTTTGGCCGTCCTTTAACAAGTCGTTCAACACAAAATATAGAAGCAGTTCGTCAGAGTGTTGTTGAGAGTGCAGGAACATCAATTTGGCACCGTGGTCAATAATCAGACATTTCGAGAAGCTCTCTACAGCGTATTCTCCCGAAAGATTTGCATTTTCATGCATACAAACTGCAATTGACTCAAGAACTGAAGCTACTGACCATACACAACGAAGAGAGTTCGTTGAAGGGATTATGGAACAACAAGTTGATGCTGATTTTCCAAAAAAAAAATATCTTTTCGATTAATCGTCAAAATAATCGAATTTGGGGTTCAGAAAATCCATGAGTGATTATTGAGAAAGAAAAGCATCCGCATCGTGTCACTTTTTGGAGCGGATTTTGGACTGGAGGCATCATCGGACCATTCTTCTTTGAAAATGCGGCTGGTCAAGTAATAACAGTTAATGGTGCTCGCTATCACGACATGATAATCCGGTTTTTGTGCCTAAATTGCAAGATATGGATGTGGACGATATGTTGTTTCAAAAAACGGTGCCACATGCCATACATCACCGGAAACAATTCCATTACTGCATGAGTCATTTCCTAGTCGTGTAATTTCCCTTTTTGGTAATCATAATTGGCCGCCCAGATCATGCAATTTAATGCTGTTGGACTTTTTTCTTTAATTTTGGGACACCCTACAACACGTAATGCACGAAATGCTTTCCAAGTAACTCTTTATTAAAATTTAGGAACAGGTAATAATCACTAGGTGACAAGTTAGAATTGTAAGGCGAATGAGCTAATTCCTGCAAGCCACGTGAATTCATAGCAGTCATGAAAATTTGATCCTTGTGAACTGTTGACATGTCAAAGAACACGCCTTTTGTTTATCTTTCCCTCCTTTTTACTTTAATAGATTCTCTTAAGCGTCTTACAACTTTTTTATAATCTAGTCCCAAAATACTGTTGTCATCGTCTTCAAAGCCGATGGTACGACCTTAAATTTCTTGTGGGTTGGATTACCTTTTTTGCGCCACTGTATGGACTCTGCTTTGATTCGGGATCATAATAATGAGTCTCCAGTAACATTTTATTAATAATTTCTGCTGGATTGTGGCCTGCTCCGAAAACTGCTTACAACATTCCACACGGTATGTTTTTTTTTAATGCGGCTTAAGCATTCTGGATTTCAAGAAGACAAGAAGAGGTGGATTTTTGACATGCCAAAATCATCGTTTTTGGATATTTTGAATCTTTCTGCTATTTCTTTTGGTGTGAGTTAAATAATTCTAAGTCCACCTCTTTCTACCTTCACCCATATTCAGCGAACTTAAAAGAAACCCCTGCGTACATATGTATGTGTGTACAAATTATCTTGGTTGTGAATTATTTTTGAAAATCCCATTTACATAAGTATAGTGACTACTAACAGAGCTTTTACATATTCCCATCTTAAAGCTTTCGTCGTTATGTTAGGCACGTTAAATTCAAATATTACGTCCACCGGATGCACAACATTTTGAGTCAGTCATCTTGGAGTATCCACGCCATATATTTAATTCCGCAACCACTTACCCTCAACAAACATCGGTTGGATTTTTCCAAATTTGATTTCATCTAAGACTTCTCGGATAATCTAAAGGAAATTTCAAAGTTTCCCCCTCAACTAGTACGTTCTCAAACCATTTGGGACATTACCTGAATCGGTAAAATGGAAAAATAAAATAAAATGAACTGTGGAACAAATAAAATTGGTGGTTGCAATAGCTAAAGTTTGGACAACATTCTCTGGACTTCTTCATTCATGGATTGTCCGCATTTTCTCTGAATTTCCTTGCGCTGTGTGGTGGGTTCTTTCCTAATTCAACCGTCGCATGCCGATTTCATAGATGGGTGGGAGTGATATGCGTAATGTTTCTCAACATGTTTCTTAGACCGGAAATGATTTGTATCCCATAATTAAATTACGCAGCACTGGATGTGATTAAATTCCTTAAAATACGTAAATTCACCATCATTCTTCTTTCTTTGATGTCATTAAAAAAAAACATCTTTAAAAAGTCCGCCCTTATACTCCAAATAATTTTTTTCACAACGTAAGGTTCGAATACACCTGCATGCTCTACTCCTCCAATCTGCGTTATTTATCCAAAGATTCCCAATTCGCTGCACGAAATGTATCTAACATCAGTTCGCCGGATTTTTCATTTATTTGTGTCTGTGTTGTTGTTTTTTTTTATTTTTCTCACTGTGAATTTTACGTTGTGTCTACGTTGCGGTGTGTTGCTTCTCGCGTCTGCTTTGGCTTCTAATTTTTTTCTTCTTCTGCGTGGTGTCTATTCATCGCTGAAGGTGGATAGATTTTTACTATTCCCTGTGTTTGTAGACAGAAAGATACATTCGCCGCAGTTTTGTTTTGCTCATTGAGGCTTGTTCGATGTGGATTCGCATTTAGATTTTCAGTCTGATTTTTATAGTGACGATGGAACAATAGTAACAGGAGGTTGGTACGAGAGATAGTGCAAGTTCGTGTTCAGGGGAGGAATTAAAAATAAAAATAAAAAAATCGTACATATAAGTATAAAATTATTTTATATGTATATATATTTCGTTGCGTTTTCTCAAAAGGAAAAGTGGTAAACTGTGTGTTGGCGGCAGAAGCGGTTAGTTTCTGTGTATAGGGTTGTTTAATGCCTTCAGGGAAAAGGATTGGCCTTCCGATGGGGTGGTCGTATTAAACGCGAGTGCATTTCTACATAGTGTCTATCGAAACGGGCAAGGAAGCGTAGAGAAAATAAAAGGACGACCGGGCCGAACTGTATTGCCGACAAAACAAACATCCCCCCTTACTAGAGATAAGAGAGAATATTGGTGCATCCACATAGTATTTTTTTTTTTTACCAATTATCGTAGTTACGAGTGAATCGCCTCTAGGTTGTACTACTTTGTTTTGATTCTGTCCAGGTAAAAGTTGTAAAATTCAGTGAATTATTTTTTCTTCTTAGTGTTCTTACACAGAAAAAAAATTTATATATATACGTGCCAGTGATACCACTAAAATAATAAGAAAAAGGAAAAAAATAAACCTTAACATATGTGTTCTTCTACGCAATTCCATAAAATAAGGATGTCAACAAAAGGATCATTGAACTTTTGATATACGAGTAGCAACGACAATAACAACACAGCAACAACTAGCCCTACAAGCTACATGTACTATTTCAATACGAACTGAAAAAGGAAACAAAACAAAAAAACGGTAAGAATGCAATTAATTTATTGTGTCCATCAAATCTTATAAAAACGAACTATGTACATACATCCGTAGTCTCGCAAGCCACTATCCTCTGAATGAGGGTGGTTGGTGGCAAATTAATTCACTCACAACATGAAAGAATATTTCTAGTTTCTCTCTCATATTTCCAAAATGGTCTTTCATTTAAGAGGTTTCTGTCGTTGGCATAACTAGATCTTGAATAGATTTTGACGCGAGAAAGGAGAAGACACGAAACACAATAGTTTCGTGGGCATACATATGTGTGCATTTGTATCCTTTTTTCGCTGAACGACGACGCTGTGGTTGGGGGTTCTCATCTTCAATGCGGATATTAAATGTGGCTCCCCCGGTGTTGCAGTTCTTGTGGGTTTCTGCATCTGCAATAAATTTGGGGTGGAGTCGGGATTTAATTTTCTTCCATTTGCACAAGAGTGCACTAGAGTGCATAAGCTACGTGGTTATTCTCTTAAAGACTTGAATTAAAAGAACAAAATAAAATGGTATGATACAGGTATGCTACTTGAAACTACAAGGAACAGGAATTCCTAGTCAAAAGCTCGTGAGAGACGTGAAGGATTGTAAGTTACCCGATTACAAGGTGTAAACCCTTAAAACTAGTGTTGGGCACCATCAAATGATTTTGATTTCCATTAACTTTGGGGTAGAGTCGGGCATTCTGAAAGATTGTGGACCTACAATTTTCGATAATTTAAAAAATATCTTCATCATATTCTAGAAAATTATAAAGCCTGTAAATTCGGTTATAACAATTTTTTTTTGTATGACGCACCGTTTTCGAGATATTCGAACTCTCAGACAATTTCCAAAAATAACTTCGGTGTAAAGTCGGTCGTTGTAAAAGATTCTGTACCTACAATTTTCGAAAATTTAAAAAAAATTAATATATATCTTACAGATAATTTCAAAACCTAAAATTTTGATCTTCATAATTTTTCTCATAGAATGCACCATTTTTGAAATATTTACATTTAAAAAAATTATTTCCACCATTAACTACTGAGGAAAGTCAGACATTTTGTAAGATTATTTAACTACAACTTTCGAAAATTGAAAAGAATTCAACAAATTTCATAATCATCTTGTAGAAAATTTCAAAATTTAGAATTTCGATCGTAGTATTTTTATCCCTACAACCCACCATTTTTAGAGATATTCGCACCCAATAACGGAAAGGTGTCATAAGCAGAATTTAATGCCCAAAACCAATCTCGATGATCCTCTGAGCCAAGCAGTCTTTAGAAACCAGATCTCCAGATCTTCTAAATAATACCCAGCAACTGAATACCATATCGAAAAACTTGCAAGGCACATTCGGCGATTCTATGTATGTCGATCTTTTGCCCATTAGACAAACCTAGGCACGTACTTGAGATCTGTTTATTGGTGTCCAGAAATAAGAGTCATTTGGAATAACTATAAACGATATACAATTTAAATTAATTCAGGGGACGGGCGTTTGTAGAAAGTGAGGGAGAGAGATTGGTTTCAGTAAACTCCAAGGGTGGCGTCCAGATATGGGGAGCATTTTTTTTTGTTTTGTTGTTATTGTCGTTGCTTATGATTCACAGTATTTTTTTTTGTTTTTTTGTTTTATTCAGTCCTCCTAATGTCATCATCACCACTGCCAGTGTTATGCCTTCGCAGTAGAGTTGACGTGAGCTTCGCAATTGATCGACTTTTTTATTTCGTGTGAAATAAATAGAAGTTTCGTGACATCAGGATTTGAATCGTGAACCTGCAGCGTGACAAGCGATGATGTTACCACTACACCATGGCCGCCTTGATATTTTTGATATTTTTTTCCTTTACGATAACCCTTTCTACATTATGCGAACTTATTCATACCGAGTTTCCCATTTTGTTCCGGTCCTGGATCGTATCATAATTGGAACCAAGGCGTTGTTGTTCTTTTATCATTTGTGTGATCCAATTGTTTTTTTTCCTGCATCTTCTTTGAATATTCGTTGCAACTTCAATTGCTAATGCATTTCTTACTGAGTTTGTCTGTGGTCGCCTTTGCAAGTGGCAGTACTAACCGATCCTGTCTGTTTGGAGCTTTTAAATCGTAGTTTTGCTCTTGTATGCCTCGTTACTGTCCACCATTGCGAGCACCTAGAAAGAGATATTCCATTCAAAAGAATATGCAGTGTAGTCAGTGGGTCAGATAACAAACAAGTTAAGTGTTTTGTCCTTGAACGACTGATTTTGAATATATCCGCAAATAATATTGAGGTTACGTTTACGGTAATCCAAAACTACGTTAAAGAGGAAAGGGCTGAGGACGCTACCCTGGTGTACGCCGACATTGGCCGGAAATTACTTTGTTATTCTTGACGCGCACCTCTTTGTGGTTCTAGCGTTTTCGTACATGTTTCGGATTAATCTGATACACGTCTCATATTTGGCGAATCTTATTGTATGCGACAATAATTTGATCGGTAGTTATTGAATTAGCGGGTGTCGCCTTTGTATTTGTAGAACGGAATAAGAAAATTAATTCTCCATTAATCCGGCATTAGTTGACCTTTCATCGTTTTATTGAGAAGTTTTGTGAGCCGCTCACACACGACGGTGTCTATTTTGATCCAAACTTCGTTTGTTATTTACAGAATTTTGGAAAAAGCTGATTTTTTTTTTAAAAAAATAAATTTTGATTTGCAGAATTCTGAACCGTACAAAATTTTGACCCCAACCCCAATATTCATTCACAATAAAGGAAAGCTCTGATGAGTACCAGGGTACGGCAAAGAGAATTGCGATTGCCGATAAGCATTTAAAACAAAAGTGTACCTACAAATAGTTAGTTCCGCAAAAAAGTATCAGGAGCAAAGTACTTCGGATGAAATCTGATTCCAAAAATATTTTTATTCCAATTCATAATCGCGACACATATTCATTTCTATTCTATCCATTGGAATCCATTATCTTTCTTTGTTTTATTGCGGATTCTGAATTTAAAAAAAAAACATTTTTATTCCAACAAACAAATCAGCCTTGGGAAATTTTGCATTCATATCCTGTTTCACTCATTTTGAGTACAATCCTTATATTTGGAATAAACCCCCAATGGCTGATATTTGTAAAAACCTGCAGCTGTAACAAATATTACTTTTCTCACATCTTTGATTTCAGAAAACACACATACAATCGTTGATGTCCTTTTATATGGAGAATCCTCCCTTGTATTACTGTCACAATCACCCACAAATGCTGAGATTAGCAGAATGTTGAAATATTTTAGTAGAGTAATGTTTCGTTATTTTTTTTTTTGTGCTTCTCTCGCATTGATTATGATGTCCTGAAAGACATTTTTTTTCCACCCTCAGCTATGCGCTGCGTGTGTATGCAAGTTATACTCATATGTGTTTATCCAGGATTCATCATTTTTCATTTTCCTTTGATGTGGTTCTACTACAATGTTTATGTTAAAAGGGTTGTATTGCTGCCCTCTATGGACTTTGGAATTCAATTGCAGTAAGACTAGAAAATAAAGTAAAAAGGTCCTTAGACTGGAAATAGCACTGTTTGTCTATGTAGACTGTACTGCGGCGTGTCTTCGCTCCGCCACCACACCCTTAATTATGATTATTGAAAACAAAGGCTTCAGCATGCTTATGCTTAAGTTATGGCATGTAGATGGGCGGAGGGTTGAAATTTCGAGTTACAAAATGCAACCCCTAATTGATAGTACTTGATGAGCTTGCGGCCCCCTCTCTTAAGGAAAAGGTGAAAATAAGCACGGAAACATTTTAATTTAAACAAATAGGTATATGGTTACAGGTGGTTGCTAGTGGCAACATTAGTACACAAATTTTTGTGTACAGAATGGGGACACTTAAGGTATAGGATATGGGTATGTAAGATTTAAAATCAGGCATGTTTATGTGAGTGCGCATGGAACATTTGTATTCTTCTATTTGGGGTGCATTTATAGGCATTGTGCATGCATGCAGACAATTACTGATTACTAGAAAGCACGAACAACTAATTCATAATATAGGCGCACCTTTAGCATAGTGGAAGTGTATTTTTTCGGATAAAAGATACTAAATTGAATAGCAATGGCAAAGAGGGGTGTTAGTTTTACTTATAAACCACGCCATGTATAATTAAAAAGCCTTTTTGTTAAAAGTTACTCAGAAGAGCACAGTATTTGACTGTTTTTTTTTTTACTACCGCGCTGTTAAAATTTTTGTTGGAAATGCATTGTTGTTTGACTTGACTACCACACGTTTCAAATAATCAGGAGTGCCTATTTTTGTTGTGGCTTTCATACGTCAATCATTAAGGAGTACTGTATGTTCATCCTAATTCGCTGAAAATGTGAAAGCCAATAAATTGAAACATATCGTGGCCTTGTTTCTTTACATTTATGTTGAACTATACTAGTTTAGTGAGACTCTGAGGAGCTATGTTTCACTGAATTAAAGAATGAACTATGGCCCCTTCGCAATTTAAACAGGTGGGAGATCATTGAGCCCAAACCGGTTCAGATACGCTCAAAGCAGCGGTTAGGAGCTGGCTGAGATAGAAATTTGCTTCTCTATGTTGCCGGTCTATCCATTTTTGGATATTCGGTATAAGTATATAGGTTCATCTTCCCTTCGAAGACTGGTTCCATCTCTCCTCCCATACTCCACTGTCTTTCTTCCAGCTTGATATCTTTGACTGAAGCTTGGGGGTCCTGAATTTTAGCATCGTAGGTCCTTTGTAGTTCGTTAGCCAGAATATCTGCTGCTGGCATTCCCGTGATGACACGTCTACCGTCATCTAACACCGTCCGAAATGCACAGCACCTTAGTGCACACATTCGGTTGACAGAGTTATTTCTTCTGTCGTAAGGCTTAATTGTTACTGCTTTGGCCCATATTGGTGCTGCATACATTATGATGGACTGCACCACCCTTGACAGAACTAGTCTGCTTTATTGTCTGAGTCCTCCAATGTTCGTCATTATTCTGGATAAGGCTGCACTCACCCGAGCAGCTTTGTCGTACGTTTTTTCAGGGTGTTCCTTGTAAGCGAGCCTAGCGTCGATCATCACAACTAGGTATCTGATAACCCTGATGGTGATTGTTTCTCTTTTAATGCGACTACTTACTAGTATAGCTTCTGTTTTGCGTTCTGCGAGTTCTAACCCAACTGCTGTCATCCACCGCTTCACTTTTCGGATACATTAATTACAAGTGTCCTCTATTTCTTCCAGGTGTTTCGCCGCCATAACTATTGCAATATCATCGCCAAAGCCTATGATTTTTGCCTCATTTGATATGCCAAGCCTTAGAACTCTATCATACATAATATTCCATAGGATAGGTCCTAGTACCGACCCTTGTGGACCTCCGCCAGATATGTGGAACTGCCTTATTCCATCATCTGTATCGTAGAGCAGGAACCGTTTCTCGAAATAGCCTAGTATAATTTTAATTATTAACCATGGCACCATCATTAACCTAAGGAAGTATACTATAAGTCCCCAGTTTACAGAGTTGTACTCATTTTCGATGTTCAATGTTATTACGACACCAAATGGTTTTGAACCTCCTCTCCATCTTTTGCCCTGAATAGCTTATTCCAAGGTTGTAGTTACCCTCCGTGTAGCATCTACTGTAGAGCGAGCTCTTCCAAATCCATACTGTTGGTTTGAGAGTCCCCCGGCTTCATTAATTGCCACCTCCAGTCGCTTGTTAATCATCTCTGCTTCAATTACAATGCCTAAGGCTTTATAATGCATTTTTTTTGTCTTTCTTTTTGGTTTTCAATTTAATAGGATGCATACAATCTCAATTTCTATTAATTTTTTTTAACTCAAACCCAAAATAGCTTCTAAATTCTGTCTGTGTATCTGCCTGTCTCTATGTATGTGCGCTGAACTGCAGCCTAAACGATTGGACAAATTTATTTCAAACTTCGTATCTGACGTCTGTGGGGTTACAACTGTATCTGTAACTGTATGAGTATCTATAGGTAAATCATGTTAAAAAAGCAGAGGTTCAAAATCCCAACAAATTAAGTTGGCGCCGACAGAACCGTACCAAGCTTGTGGATCTCACAGCAAGTAGTTCGAGTACAGGGTGGCCGTGGTGTAGTGGTAACATCATCGCTTGTCACGCTGTTGATTCACGGTTCGAATCCTGATGTCAAGAATTATCTATTTATTTCGCATGAAATAAATAAAAAAGCTGAGTCAACTCTACTGTGAAGGCATAACACTGGCAGTAGGGTGGTCATATGGCTAAAATGCAACTTGATCGTGATGATGACATCAGGAGGACGGAAAAAAATACTGTGAATCATAAGCAACGACAATAATAGCGAAATCAAAACAAAATACTCCCCAGTTATCTGGACAGCCACCCTTGGAGTTTACAGAAACTTAATACCACCTAAGTTCCAAACCCACTACACCAATCTTTCTTTCTCTCTGTCTCTTCCTCTTTCCACAAAAACGCACGTGTTCTAAAAATTGGTATAAGGGTATTCATATCCCCTTTAACACGTGCAAATTATAAAAAAAAAAAGAAAAAAGAAACTGTGTCTCACCCACCAATTTCTCAATTGAAATATGTTATCAGACAATGAATGCTGATTCTGAAATTCTAAAAATCTAGAAGTTGCAAAATAAGACATTCAAATTAAAATGAACCCACTTAAGCGCTACTTGCTGTTTTTTTTTATTCGACAATAGTTTGATGTATCTCAATCTTAGCAGCCATATGGAATGAAAATTCAACAGCCTAATCTTACTTTACTTTAGATGGCGCTACAGTCCGGGGTGGATCTGGAACTCAACCATTAAGCGTCTCCGGTCAACTCAATCTGTTGTTGAGTTCCCTTTTTACTTGTGTGCACCACCTTGGGAGAGATCTTCTTTAACGCGTCGTCCCACTGAGATGTCTTCGAAGATTTTCCGGGCCGGAGCGTTGGTGTCAATTCGCTTTACATGTTCGGCTATAAATTCGAACTCTTCTCACCAGGTCCATGTCGCTGTACAACTGGTATAGTTCGTTGTCGTATCTTCTCCTCCATTCCCCGTCGATACAAACAGATTTTTCTGAATTTAAGGTCAGAACTTGAGCACAGGAGCACTCATGGAGACAGCATGAGAGGCTTCGAAGTCATACCTGACTAACAAGATTAAGTCAAGTCAAACATCCATTTGGGTCAGATTCCAAATTAAGTTGTAGCATAAGCTACGGGTATGAAAGCGGGTACAACCAACTTTGCTGTTAAATCATGTAAATGGATTACGTCCAAAAACGATTCGAACAGTTCAGGTATTCAGACATATTTAGAGTACCTCTTACATTGCAATACCAAACACATAAACGATCTGACGATAAATTGCAAGATTCAACTAGCAGCCTTGTCCTTCAAACCATCCCATTTGTACTTACTAGCTATATCAAAAGTCCCATCATTAGGAATTCTTAATTACCTAGCTTCGTAAAAAATGGCGAAAAAAATAAATAAATGCATTGAATATTAAGTAATCAATTGGCAAAGCCTACGTCAGTTAATAAATTGTATCTTGGCGCTTGAATAAATTCTATCTATCTTGTATTTCAAGCAGATCTCATTCAAGTCTTCCGGCTTAATTAACAGCTTTAAGATGCCTAACGTGTTTTCAGCGCAAAATTTTGTTGTTTTTATTACTTGTTTGACGAAAACTTAAAATTTGCAAACCTGTTGGATTACCTCATATACCAAAAACAAAATCAATATTAACATCAAACCGCCAACTACTAACTAATTGATTTATTATTTGGAATTCATAATAAAGCCATCGAAAGACGACGACCGACACAGCAGGAATGCCATATGCAAATTCTAATTGATGTCATATCTACTACTTGCTGAGATTCATCGATATGGGTCTACGCCGGCCGGGTGGAATTTTCATTTTATGGCATAGACCAGGCGATCGCTAGAATAATTATTAATCGATTTTTTCCATTAACTTTATTAAGTTTAGCCGAGTGAAAAGTACCAACCACAAAAAAAGAGAAAACCCCAATAAAAAAATATAGACCAAATGAGAGTGTTATGTGTGCGTGCATATTTATAGAACGAGGAACCCAGTATACGTGAAACTACTGGGCAATTTAATCACCCCGCCTCCATGGATTTCTATAAAGTTAAACAAATTAAAATTTAGCACTGTGATTAATAAAGTACAGCCATAGAGTGATTGTTTTAGTTAAGACTTTGTGGCAATTACTTTGCTATTGTTATATGTATATATTTGTTTATATTATTTAACCATTTTTCGATGGTATCTTAGTAAAGAGTTGAGTAGATACTTTTGTCTAGTATTAATCATAGAAGAAGAGGAAAAGGTAATTGTTTGATGATTTACGATAGCAGTCGAAGATGTGCAAATTCGTGGGTGGTTAGGTCAACGACATTATGACCAGAGGAAGTACGAGAAAGATACATACAAATGACCGTGGAGACTTTCAAACCAAAATGTCTTGAAAAAGAATAAATTTATTGTTAAATATGTACACTGCAGGCCAAAAGTTTTAGGTCGCCCTCAGTGCTCGAAGGGAAAACTAAATCTAAAGAAACTCTTTAGTAGAAACCAAAATAAGAAGAAAAATATTTTCATTTTGTTCTTGACATAAAGGAATTTATTCAAAAGAAGAAAAATGACTTGATGAAACCGATTTTTCGTCGAAAAGTCGCCTTTACATTCAATTACCTTTTTTTACAATCCTTAGCATTCTAGCTATCAGTTTTTGAATTGTTGACTCTGGTATATTTCTCCAGCAAACCAATAGTATATTCCACAACGCAGATTCTGATGATGGGCATTGATCCAGGACCCTTCTTTAAAGTTCCTCCCACTACGAGGGTTTAAATCTGGTGATTGCGATGGCCATATCATGACTTGTAAGATTTCTTCAATTTCCCTCTGTTTCAGGTAGACTTGACAGAGTCTTGACATGTGTTTAGGGTCGTTGTCCTGTTGAAATACGAATCATTCGCCAATTAATCTTAGTCCAGAGGTCACAGCGTTTTCATCCAATATTGTATTGTATGCCTCCTTATTCATTTTTTCAATCACTCAAGCCGGATCTCTCACTCCACTTGAAGAGAAACATCCTTAGAACAGGTAGACCAGAACCGCCTCCATGCTTGAAGGAACCACACAGTCTGGTAGCATCGTTTGTTCAGTGCTGCGTCGAACGAAAATTTTCCGTTTTGTGCCAAATACCTCGAACTTGGTAAAATCTTCTTCCGTCTAGTTTTTATGTTTTTGGTCCATTCTAACCTTTTCTGCTTGTCTTGTAGTTGCAGCAGGGGTTTTCGAATGAGTCATGGCATCTCCCCCATTGACCGTTGTCAATGACAGCGGTTTATTCCGTGTTTCATATATTTCGACGGGTATTTCGGGTGCTGTTTTTCGTCTACTTCGTTTGTTTGTTGTGACTATTAGCTAATCCTCGTATTTAGTTGTAGCTCTAGGCCGTCCTGACAGTGGTTTACCCTCAAGACTTTCGGTTGGAGCGTGTCGTTCAATGGTACGTTGAACGCAGTACCTTGATACCTTCAACTGCGAAGCAATTTGATGATTGCAGATCGTTTCTCCATTGTGGGGTCCGCGACTTTTCCCATTTTTAACGAGTTGTTTACTCTAGACGTGAAAAATCTCAAATAAATTCTTATGACTTCAAAGTGTGGCTTTTATGTAAGACGCTTGCAATCCACGTCGCCAAATTTTGGGATTTGAGAACCCTTTTGATGTAAGTAGTCATAAATAAGTGCTGAATCAACAACCAAAAGTCATAAAATTTAATAATTATAAAAAACCTATACACTTCTCAATAAACCACAAAGCTGTTTTTCTCACATTTGTAAATAAAACGCCAACTGTTCAAAAATGTGGGTTTAAAATCCTACTTTTATTATTTGAGGGAGTTGTGTATTATTCATTTAGAAATGTTGTTAAAAGAAACGAAAAAACGAAAATAAAATTCAATCTCCATGCATGAATGAAGTCAGTAGTCTAGGTAGGCCTCAGACTTTTGACCTGCAGTGTACATATTCTTCCGTTGTATAGTACAGGGTGACGCAAAAGTCTTCACTCGATTTCCTAAGGCAGTAACTTTGTTTGTTAATAATAAGAATTGGTTCTCTTTGTTGATTATGTTTACTTGTTTACTTAGTCGAAATGCTTCGTTATTTTATACTGAACGACTTGTTGAACGGCGGCCAAAGTGTCTCTGAATTTTTGAATTAATCTCTTCACAGTTGATGAATTAAATCACTATTCCGACCATATTTTGTATGAAAATTGCGAACTATAGATAGCTGCCAACCCTTCATTATTTTTAAAATATTGCTCAACAATGAAAACGCGTTATTCTATCGTGTAGCACTCCATTTTTAATAACCCTTAACTGTCAGCTGTTACCCTGTCTTTTTTTTTTGTTGGCAACACTTTACCACACAAATGGCGCAAAATTCAAATCTTGCTTGAATTTTAGGACACCCTTTACATTCCTCGGCTGAAGAAAAAATTGGTGTACTAAGTTTACACATTTGTAGATTTCCCATTATATGAACACATACGAGTATATTGCTCAATATTTTGACTTCCTAAAGCAAATCTTGCAATGAAAACGAGGAAAGGAGAGGTATACGCAACACTGCTCCGTCTTGTAAGTATTTTTTTTTTTTGTTTGCTGCATATGTGTTGCTTCTTCCTCGTTCAAATAATAATTAGAAAATTCCAGTTAAAATTCAACCGCATTTATTATTTATATATGAGTATAATAAATACGTATATTGATTAATTATGTAGTTAATTAGGTAGTTACTTCACCCATTATAGTAACTTTTGTACTTAAAAGATACGAGTAGTATCCGCGAGTACTAAGTAACCGTTTCACTTTCACTCGATTACTCCTGAAAATGTAACGAATGTGTACGAATAAAGTATTCACGTCAATTTAATTTGAATCAACCTGAATAGATCACTGCAGGTAGAGTTCTTCAATCGTCGGATAATTCCAAATTATTCTACCAACCACATGAATTTATTTTTATTTATCGACATTACATAATTTGCATAGTTATATGTATAGCACCTATACATTCTACATAAATAATATTTGTATGTTAATTTTTTCGTATAGCCGTCCTAAAGCGATTGTGGTAGCGATGGAATTGGAATGAGTCTTTGTTTTCTACATTTTATTTTACATCGAAATTAAATTCGGGAGTATAGACTAGAGATTTCAAAGAGAGAAAATGTTATAAATGAAGAGGGTGCTGTTCTAGTTTAATGAATATAATGTCACTATATGTGCACCATATTACAGCATTACATCAGAAATGAATCACTAGTTTTTGAAATAGTTTAGAAGCGCATAGTTTTAAAATTACTCAGCACCAGAAACAAATGACGGCGTGTGCTACATTTCATTAAAACATTTCATTGACTTGAAGACCTGGCACATGTATTTAATTTGTCTTACGTACATACTTTAATATTGAATTCAATTCTATGCTCACGATGTGTATGATTAACTATTTAAAATTTTATTACCGCCCACTAAAACTATTATACTAGTTGACCCATTGGCTTTGAACAATTTTCGGTATCACCAATATTTTTGAATAAGTCAATTAATAATTTATTCCGTGGTCATTACTTTTAATTTTTAAAGCAGATTCTAGAACTTTTCAGATACAAAAATTATTGTTGAGATCAATTAATGTCAATGGTTAGATACTCTTGAAGGATCTTGTGTTTTGAAAGAGGTCAATTTGTCTAGGAATCCGATGTATGAACCTCGACTAATTGGATGAACAATTTTCATTTAATTAAGTCTCGTTAAGCATTCGCCCTCTTAACACATAGTACCAAGTATCCAACAAACTCTGATTTAGTACTTATCGTCCAGCATTGGGTTACATACAACATAGCTGGCGACATTACTGGTCTGCAGAGCATCCTCCGAGTTAAGAGTTTCGAAAGTACTACTTGTTTCTTTAAAAAGGATAATCTTTTTTGGACTTCCACGTAGGTGTCATTTGAGGTAATCACCTTTAAACTGAGGTACGTACAATTTTTAATAACTTCAAAGTTATAGCTATTGACAGTGCCTTTTTGTTGTGTGGTGTCTATATGGTGGACAGATGATTGTTTGCTTGCCCACAGCAGGTATTTCATTTTGTATTCGTTAAAATCAAGACCAACTTTTTGTTCCCAAATCTTCAATCGCACGTTGTAAATATTTTTTTTTTTTTCGGTATCGTCTACTTTATCCAGTAGTGTGATACACTTGCAGAAGATGCATTTGCCTTTCGTATTGACATTAAGCGTGTCGACTGCTCCATAACGATATCGATTCTTGACTAAATCCGATGTACATTTCGAATAGTTCGGAGGATTTTCTATTTTCCAATTGAAAGATTGGATTAACTTATCATTCAAAAATATTACGAATACATATTAATAAATATTACTAAATCCTTTAGGCTATTTCGGTCCATAATGATGTCAACACTCGTTCGAGAGACCAAACAGTCTGTTGTCCTTTTTGTTGAAGACTCTTGAGCGTTTGATAGACATGTGTCTATCATGTATGCTTACATTAGAGGTATATCATTCTACTTTAAGCCAGAATGGTTCCTAGTGTCTAGCTCCCTCGCGGACGATCATCTCAACCCTAAGAAGCGAGAATAGCAGGAGAAAGGTAAACTGAGAAATATCTTAGGATCCTTGTTATTGACGCTTTTATCATGTAAAAATTCTTTCAATACGACCTCAACAAATGAGGTTTGAGACGCCGCTTCCAAGACCAAGAATGTGTGGTTCACTAGGAAGAAATCATTCTCTGTTCCTCTGGTGAACACTTTAAACGTTTTACGACAAACAATTATTTTTAATTGTGTTTTGGAGTTCGTGGGCTAATTTCATATCTGGAGCTAATGCCCAGAAGTGGAAAAAGAATTTTGTATCTAGCCTCCAAATTGACAGTACTTTACTATGGGTGTAGTTTTGAAAAAGTGCAAAATTTCTTGAAAACGGCTGAAATGATTTCTATGAAATCTGATTTAAAATGGATGTTTTCAATATGACTTAGTTTTTCGCTAAAAACTCGAATCTCAGTGCCTTAACAGACTTGGAAAAATTAGCTATTTCTCGACCCAGTCGCGTGTCCTTTATTCATTTTTTGTATGCCATATTGACAAGAACAGTTGGAGTTTTGAATATCATTTGGAACCATCGCTTTTTCTGTCTCATACAAAGTACACAGTCTTCAGTCTAAGTACTAATAATTCGAGGTTTTACCACCTGAGGATGAGAGTAGAAGCAGCGGACCCGCTCTGCTACTTTTGTATCAAAAGTGATACCGTTTTGTACCTTTTTGTTTGCATTCAATGTGAACTTCTCCAGTTTATCATTATGTCACAAACAGTCGTAGTCAACTTTCGCTAAAGCTCCAATTGGTCAGGATGCATGAATTTTGATAGAGTCTCAGACGTTTCGAGCGCTGTTTATTGGGAACTACTTACAAGCATCTAACATGTCATCTGCCATTGAACTTTAATGTATATACATGTATCACTTCACCTTTGATTTATTTAGTAAAGTTATTTAGATTCCTAAAAGCGTGCAAAATAATCCTGATACATCTAAAAATATGAAGGCTATATGCGATATAATACTATGTTCGCCCTAAAGCTTTGTAATTAACACTTTGCGAGTGTGCATCATATTAGTGATAAACGTTGATTCGTGCTGCATGAATTAAGCTCTACTCGACAAAATGGTTAACGCTTTAAAATTCAAATCCAATTAGAATATGCACATAGAGTACCTAGGTACTTGCTTCAGTAAGTTCCCCGCATTAACGAGAACTATAGCATCATCTTCCCTTTTACAGTGAAAGTGTAAGGCCATTCTTATGCGTATGACATAAAACGCATAATTTAAAGTCGAAGAAAGTGAATAACTACCTACATTGATTAATGAATAAAATTTGATACTTTTTTTTTTTGCGAGGGAATCGTGTGCCCATGTTGCCTCAAACTGTATGCGCTCATATTTTGCCTCATAAGAAGCATCTACTTACTCGTACAAAGGCAATGAACATGGAATAAGAACAACAAAATAAAATAGAACATTTTCCACAGCTTGTATGTAGATAGATCCATGTCTCATCGTCGTCAGCGTTGACGGTAGTCGTGATTGCATGGGCCAAAATAAAAAAAGAGCAGAATGTGAAAGCCAATATGAGGACTTATATAAAGTTGTGTATAGTCGCTTGTATTATTCTTTACCGCGTATCACCTTGCAAACTTAAAACTGTCCTCCTTACAGCAAACACAGCGCACATAGGTAAAACTTACACAATGAGAAACCTAAAAAGTTTCCCACATACCGCACAGATAATTTGTTTAGAAATATTCTCAATGTTAGCACGAGACTTAGGCGTAATCTTTGTAAATTGTCAATGAAATACGGTTCCAAGCCAAGTAGAAACGACGACGGTCGTGGCGGTAGTTTTCAATTCAATTATGATCGGGGGCATACATATTCTTGTCTATGTTTTAGGCACCAAGCTAAGTTTTAAGTAAATCTCGTAATAAGTGTTTTTTTTTTTTTTTTTATACTTTCAATTGACTTTTTGGGGATTAAGGTGTTTCCTGGTTCTACTGGGGGGGGGTTAGTCAATGTATAAGGTTAGAGGAGTTCTTGTTTTGTTTAATTTCATTAACTTTCCTTGGTAAGAATCCTTCGATTATTGCTTGCGTAAGCTTAAAGGTGAAAAAAAGTGCACGACTGGGTCGTATGAACTTACACGTTGTATGTACGAGTATATGCTGTTCACTCAGATTTGAAATTAAGCCAAATCGTTAATACAGGGTGCGGCAAAAGAAACTATATGATTTGTTTTTTTTAAATAAGTACTCGTATCAAAAGTTTGAATTTTAAAAGAAAGTTTATTTTATGAGAACCATTTTCTCGAAAACAAAAACAAAAACAAATACCGACAAATGTACTGGCTAATCGGAAAAAAATCGAAGTTGAGCCTACATAACAAACTGCTTATCTATAAGCAAGTGCTAAAGCCAGTGTGGACGTATGGTCTACAACTATGGGGTTGTACCAGGAAAAGCAATAGAAACATACTACAAACTTTTGAAAATAAAGTTCTTAGAACGATCGTTAGAGCACCGTGGTACGTACGTAACGAAGATATTCATCGGGACCTGGGAATTCCCAGCATCGCCGAAGAGATAAAAAATTTTGCTCGTAAACACAAAGATCATGTTCACGGCCATTGTAACCGTACCGTCTTTCAACTACTTGACGCGAACAATTCAATTCGTCGTCTGCAAAGGACAAAACCTTTTGACCTCGCGTCATAGTATATGCCGGTCGTGAAAACAGCAGGAACTTTCATTGGAATTTAACCTGTCTAAAGCGCTACATTCTTTTAAATTACTTACGAACATCCTTTCCAAAAATCACGAGTCTCGTAAGCGAAAATAAAACTGCTGGATAAGCGTCGGCTTAGTCGTAGTATTAATCTTGAAGAGTGGTGTTTTTAGTGGGTACAAATCTCACACTACCATAAGCACGCGTGTTCGGGCCTTATGATGTCTTTAGAAGATTTTCACCCTCTCGGCAAAAAAAAAAATAAAACAAATTTAAAAATAAGATCAATTTTTTTGTGAATGTTTTGCTTTAGTTGCTGCAAGTTTTGGGGCCTATTCGCATACACTTTCTGGAGTATACAATCTGGAGTAGTCAAATCAGGCGATCCTGGTGGCCAGTTTTGTTTATTTATGAAACCACTTAAGTAGAAATACGCTTCGTCGGTCACCATTAAGTCTGCCAGAAAGTTTTCATCATGCTCAACGATCTATATTTATTTATATCTCCCAAGTTTAATCCGTGAAATAAAAAAAAAAGATGAAATGTTCCTAAACAAAGAAGTTAAAATTATTTACATTATATATACTTTTGCCGCGCCCTGTATGTGTTTTTTTGTTTATAGACCTGTTGAAAAGCAAACATCTTATTTTGACAATTTTCCAAAGATTGGTATACGTACGAGTATCGTTATGATTATTAAATTATTAAGCTTTTGTGGATAAGCGGATAAAGAGATATAAAGAATGTGGTAGAGGATATATCAAAGCCACATCGATAAAGGATAATAAATTAATTTGGGAAAGCTAAAGGGAAAATTGTCTAGAAGAGGAGGTAAAGTGTATATCAACACAATAAGACGCCGCTTAACAGAATCTGTGACCAAGAACATATTGAAAAAAGGCTGAGTTGGGCAACATTGAACTTGAACCGTGATTGAAGCATCATTATATTTACAGATGAATCTTTTTTTATCGTCAAAAATTATTAGAAGAAATCATTTACAAAAAAAAGATGAAAAGTTGCTACAACGCACAGTGAAACAGTGCAAAGGTTCGTGTTTATGGCTGCCTATCGGCCACAGGATTCGGAAAGCTAATAGTGTTCACAAGGAACTTCGATACTCAATTTATGGTCAGGGTTTGCTAAAATCTGCCGAATGTCAGTATGGACCTGCCAATTGCGACTGGACCTTGCAAGAGGATAACGATCCAAAATAACGCAGTTGCTTCTGCACACATTTGAAACAGGAAAATGGTATAACAACGTTAGATTAGCCGTCGCAGAGCCGTGATGTGAATCCAATAGAAAATGTATGGTCAACGTTAGTAACAAAGCAGAAGCTTATAGGAAAATAAATATCTACAACAGGATAGGTGTTGAAGAAGATTTGGAGAGGTCTAAGTACACAATATGTACAAACATCTAGAGAAAATTGTACTGAAAGATGTCTGGCAATAATCGAATATAACAGAGACTGGACTCCTTATTAATATAACTCCGCAATTTGTTTTATTGTGTATATTAATAAACAAAAAAATGTGTTAAACATATTCTGAAACATTTCTCAGAAACAGGGTGTAAACAAATTGTTTGCCAAAAACCTTGTACGCCATGTTATATGAGCATATGCGTAAAATAACTGAAATATGGAATTTTAATCAAATCGTTAGAGCCATATTTGAGAAATTAAATTTTTACAAAATGTAAATCCCTTTTAATTACCTTTTACATTGTGAAACAAAATAACCTAATCAGTTATGCATTTTTCCTCAAAAAATTACGCTAAAACCAGAAAGATTAGAAAAATTTCTCTCTAACTTATAAATAAACTTTAGTAACTGCAACTGTAGAAAAGTAACCCTTATCGATGGTCCGCAAAAAATCTACTTTTAAATTAATTGTTTTGAAATGTGTTTTTCATACAATTTGAGTCTGATTTTGTTTTTAGTATCAGCTTGGAGTCAGTAATATGAGCCAGGTGACTCTATAGTACAGGGCTAACATTTTGGTGAGATGTTAAGGAACGGAATGGAAATCCAAAACTACCAAAGAAATCCCCTTTGGCAAACGTGGCAATCTTGATTTTTATCGTCATATAGAGTGCAGTACGTTTTTCCCCATTTTCAAGGCTAATAAAAGTGCTAGCAAATTTTTAGTTTGTTTTATTCTTATTGATTTCCACTTTCAAATAAAATGGTATGAATATTATATTGCGATTGACCGCGATTTCTTGTAGACCCTTTGAGTCAGGGCGCTTTAACCTCCTCCCAATATAGTTTTTTGTACCGTATGCCTTTATTATTAGTCGTATCGAAAAAGGCTCAGAATAATACTGTAGAGCGTTTCAAAATATACCAAAAACATACTTTAAAATATTTGCTAACTATGAATGAAGAAGGTTTCATGTTAATGTTGTTCAATCGGTGCCATCGCCTCTCTAAAACCTTTGCCAAACAATACCCTTTGCCAAACAATACCCTTTTCCTAATTCTAAAATTGTGAATAACTTGGCACAAAAACTCAAGTACATGCGATTCATTTTGAAGGCTACTATTAGAATGATGTACAACTGCGGTTCCTCCTACAGAGGTCGGAATCGCTACTAGGGAGAATATTTGAAAATAGAAATTTCTTAAATCTTCTCCTTTTTTATGAAACATGAAACTGAATAACTCGATAAATTTCTGTTTTAAGTTAATGCAATATTCGGATTCGCCAGATTCGAATCTTACATATATTCGTGCAAAGCTGCAAAAGCTATAGAGCATGCATGTTGTCAATGTTTTTGGTTTCCTTATTTAATTCATGTTGGAAAATCAGGGGTCGAATTACCGCATCAGTTATCGAGCAACACGTGACTGATTAATGTTGATTTGACATGACCGCTTAAGAGATCGAGTATCGAGTATCGAAATTTGGCATTCTCTCATCAGTGATCGTGTATTTATTTATTCGATATGGTTTCTGCTGACGAGCTGAGGTGCATTTGGCAGAAAATTTGTGAGGATATCTTTGTTTATTGTTATTTTTGCGTCTGGTTAAATTTATTATTTGAAATTTATTTCACGTTTAGTCTAAATAAAATTAACCCTCTGCAAAAGGAGATTTTGGTAAATATTATGAGCTGGGACAGCGGTTTAGGTGCATCCTCTAAAATTGTATTGTAGTAGAATTGTACTAGTACAATCTTCAAAGTGCACTCGATACGTGACCATTCTTATGTGATCATCCCAATATAGTTACTCGATCACTCGATAGCGTATGGATTTCATTCACTCGTTAACTGATGTCGTAGTTCGACCTCAGGTTTTATGAGTTGTGACGTTATTATAGGCTACGTGCGAAATTAAAAATAAATTTGTAAGTAGCTACTTGCAATGCAAGCGTAAAACCAAAATTATAGGCACCACGTATCAACCGAAAGATTGACCTTAAACTAAAAGTAGTCCTGCTGAAAGATCACCATGTTTGTGAACAACTTTTAATGAAATGAACCCTATTTCTTTCAGTATGCTGATAATCTCCTGCGGTGCTGCTGTCATCACTTTACTGTGTAAATAAATAAATATAGATAGATATGTTGTATTATAATATCTTTAGTGGAACTTCTGAACAAACAATTTCTATAAGAACCTTTGAAATCCGACAAGAAAACGAAAAGTGGATGCTAATGCTGAACTGAATTGAAATTTAAAGTATAAATCGATTATGAGAAGCTGAACGATAAACATAGCTACTTTGGTTTTCTCATTTAAAAACTTCCATTCCGTTCGCACATAGAGGGTTCATACTCAACTGTTCCACGCCACGTTTTCTTCGGATGACCCATTCTTCTAGCGAATTAGGTAAGTGGATTCTACTGCAGGGCATATTTAGCAAAGAAAGTTTTTTCGCGTCATAAGTTGTGTCCGATTCACTGCACTTTCTCCGTCGAATGGTGGTATCTATAGGTTCCTATTTAGTTATAGTTATTCGTTCGAGATGCGATTCGACTAAGAAATCTTCAGTTTAAAATCTATGGGGATATCAAAATTAAACAGCTCATACAGGGCAATTTTTTTCAATTGAGAGAAGCTTCTCATGGCAATACTCTCGGATGATTATCAGACGTTCCCGAAAGATGATTTTTTCCAAATTTTTGGGTCACATATTGAATGTGGGCAGATACAAAACATTTTTGAAGTCTGCTCAAAGACCTTTTTTCAATGATACGAGTATGTCACATATGCCTATGTCTGCGGTCAACTCCAAAATAACACCGATTCTATTTTTAATTTAATTTTTATAGTTTATTAGTTGGCGACAAAGGCGGGCACGTGGGCGAGTCCAATGGTGTATTTAGACTACGAGTATCTACGAAACATTTCAAATCAGTACATGCATGGATTGTTGTATATTACGAATCAAATTAATAATGCCTGCTGTATTGTAAAATGATAAATTATTGTTGATGTTTCACTTTGACCTAGCAGTATGCATAACCTGCCCATATTGCAACAATTAACGATAAAAAAAAATATAGGAAAATTGTATAAATGATAAAAAAACAAATGCATCCGTATTCCAGCAAAAAACGCCCATGCGTAACAGTGATTTGAGTAAAATGGGTTTCTTCATTGCGTGTCCACCCATCAAGCTCTAATGCTTGCCATCCTGCAATTAATACAACATCGTCGAACCTTCATTATTTTATTGAAAATCACTCCGTCTAATATGGTACCCGTTCAGTAACTCCACTGGTCATACTCTTAAGTTGGTTAGTAGGTCTACGTATCTTCATTATATCAGTATGTTACCACCTTAAACCTTAATGTGACATTTAAAACAGAACAACATGTACCCAATTGTTTGCCAAATTCCGGTTTTAATAAAATATGACGCTAAGTCAACATTTAAACCCGAACTAACTCGGCTAATTTCAATAAAAAATCGAGTTTAAGTATTATTATGCTAATAATGTGTAAATTAGCACCTAAACCTATAAACCCTTTCAAAGAGATCTCATAAAGTGTGTCTGACTTTCGTGTATATATTATCTACCAAATTATATAATAATTAAATTTTAAAAAAACATCAATCAATTCCCCATGAGGCGAACAGTTCCCCTACATCTTTTCTGGTGTTGGTCTAATCTTGATCCAAGCATCAAGTTCTCTCCAAAACACTGATATAATTAATGTTTACATGCAGTCCCCCATTCAATTGAATTTTTAATTGCATTCAGTCGCGCATTTCGTCTGTGAGTGTATCTCCCAAGACATTCTGATAGACGATGATGCTTTTCAATTAGATTCACCCTTCGTCTTGGTGATTTTTATTTAGATTCAACAGCGGCGAAGAGGAGGAAGTTGTTCAAGCTTCGCTGAAGACTATATGTATCTTCTATACTTCACATAACCCGTAGCTATGCCATTCTGCAAAACAAAAAAAAAAAAAAAATCTGAACAAGGCTGGATGAAGGGGAGTACGTTTAACACCAAGTAAAGAATTACATTTAAATATTCAGGCCATACTAATTGTGAGGGATTCACGGAAGGTGCATCTACTTCGCAACGGAAATGAGCGGAAATGAAGAACGGTAGTCATTACCATTATCTAAGTAATGAGGTCACCAGTGAATCTGTTGCTCTTCTAGATGTTCTATCTTTAACTAGATATGCACTACTAATGTATTTCTGAACATTGTCAGATACATCTCTTTCTAAGCAAACTTTTGTTTTTTTTGAGGGGTCCCCCATGAAAAAGAAAAACAACACCATGACCGACAGTGGGTTGGGGTCGTCTGGCAGCAATGTGCGACCACCTGTGCATCGCTGCCTCATTCGAGTGGCTATGGTTATTATCCGCGGTGGCGGTGCAGTGTCTACTTTGCCAGTTTTAGCGCCAAGAACCGGAAATACTCCGAAAGAGATAATTAACTTGATTAATGCCATAATGATGTTTGGTTATTATTTGCATTTTAATTTAATATTTCTCACCATGTTGAGAATTTTTAGTGATGTTGTTGACTTCTGTTGAATGTTGCTTAATTGAATATTCCAAGAAATGTTGTTAATTATTCTCGTATATAAAAACAAGAAGAACAAACTTTATTTGCTAAGTAGGTGAGTGCTAGGCTTGATGAATAGCAATAAAACACTGCCATTTGCTAAGTAAAGTTAAGACTTTACTGCCTATTTTATAAGTACCCTTAGATATTTTGAATGTGAATCTGTAATCAAGTGCAAGGTCCGGTTTAGATGTAGACTTGTTTGGCCATCGTCATTCGAAACGGATCTGAATTTTGAAAATTAAATATTTTTTTTTTTTTTATAATTGGGACTATAATGTATAGGTTGTATACCCACCTACACATTGATAGTTGTTTTAATTTTAAAATTGGTCTAATTTAAAAATTATGTTAATTTTCAATCTGTAGAGTTGACCTTCAATCAATTATTGCATTGTAGCTTGTTTACGTAAATAAATTCATAAATATGTATGACTTAAAAATTCATCTGTGGAAATTTGTCATAATCTAAATGTGTAAAATTTTAGCTTTGCATTTTTTGATGCGATTTGAACTTAAACGTATTTGTAAAACTTGTATCTATCCAGTGTCCATTTGTTTGATTATTTGGGATTAATTAAAAACATTTTAGTCAAACACTTACTACAAGTGGGATACCATGTAAAAATAAGATGGGAGCATTACAATCGACGGAAGACTCAAGAAGTCCAGTTTGTTGGATATTCGAATGTTCCAAGGTGCAAACATCGACTCGGACCATTACTTAGTTGTAACGAAGGAACGGATACGAATATCTAAGTATGTCACGACAAGAACTGACACTTGAAGTTCAACATTGAATGGCTGAAATCGCAATCAACAGTAAGAGCCTTTGCTAATCGAGTGTCTCTGGAGCAGCAAGTATTGCCAGCAAGTTATCAGCAATATTGCGACTGATCTGCTAGGTTTCGCCTACAAAATGGATGCCTATAAAGCGGAGCAAAATAGACGAGAGCCGCTCGTCCAGTTTTACAGGCAGATAAGGAGACAAGAAAAACGCGTACTCATATGAAAGAAAATGAGCATGAGAAACTCGAGATCAAGGAGATGCAGAGTTGTTATGTTTGTTATAGTTCAGACGCAGTTAAAGTTGAAGATATGGAAAGACTACTTCTGTGGACTGTTAAACGGCGATGAAAGCCAAAATCCCGCGTGTCAGGTTGTATGATAGTCTCAATCTGGAAGACAATCAGTCAGTAGAACTAGCTGACCGAAAAGAAGTTGAAGCTTAAAGCCCGTAAGGCTGCAGGCCCACAGTGTCTAGGAGTTGAGCTGTTTACTGTTAGGTACGGTCCAACGAAGGCATGCCCTAAGCACCATTTGCCCAATCCATAAAAAAAGGATACTGCCTTATCTGCGCCAATAAGAGAGGCATAAACCTACTCAATATCGCTTACTATCTGGTGTAATTTTTTAAAATTCATTTTTCGAACAGTTTTCACGTTAAAGGCAATATTGATATAGGCCTACACTAAAATTCTTCAGGAGGATAATTTCTCGGCTTTTGGATCGTAATTAATTTCGCTGTTTACCAGTAGCAGGGAACATAGTTTAAACGAAAACAAGCATTGTTAAGTTTGCGGCCGAAGGCATTAAGTGAAAGAAGAGATAAAAAAATTCATTTCTCAACATAATCTCCTGCGAGTGAAATACATTTCTCACATCGAGCATACAGTGCCTTATACCACCGAAAAAATATTCTTTTTCTTTGCCTTCAAAATGATTTAATACGGCCGCCTTGATATCATTCTCATTTGCCTCGTAACTCCTTTTTCAAATTAGAAACAAAGGCAAAAGTCACCTTGGGGTTAAGTCTGGGCTGTGGGGTCGGTTGCAAATTTCGTCGAGATTGTTCCTGGCTAACTCCAAAAAATCTTTGCATCGTCTTTGGGGGTCGTCTTCACAGTTCTCTTGCCCTTGTTGAAATAAGTGAGCCCATTTTTTAACCATGGTATACGAAGGCCCAGAATCCTGAAGAGTCGATGACATATCTTCGAAAATTTCTTTAGATGATTTTCCGTTTTCCACGAGGTACTTTATCACCGCGCGATGCTCAAAATTGCGAGAAATTCCGATTTCGGCTGTTTATTCTACGACAGATAATAACAAAATGAGATATTTTGGAACCAGGTGATATTTACATTACTAAAGAGTGCCGCTATTAGTGCTATAACTAATAAGAAGATGACTCGTTGTTGAGTATCTAGGCCGCGAACCTATCAGCCACCCCTCGTATAGCAAAGTAAGCTTTTAAATGAAAGTTGTCTTAGTATCTCTACTGTTAAAATTATTTTGGATTTCATTTCAATTCATTTTCTGAAATGTATATAATTCTGAAGGTCATCTCGCAGGAGTTTCAGTTAAGATATTTAGTGGAGAGCTCTCGTTCGGGTGGAAGAATTCTTAAGGTGTTCAGCGAGTAACTCTGCTTTGTCGCTATCAAATTTCGCCCAAGTACGATCAGCTTTTCTTAAAGGTAGCATTTGTCTAATTGGTCAGATTAGATATTTGGTTGCTTTGCATAAGGAGTAATCAGCCAATTTATCGCTTTATAAACCAGACATGCGTGTATGGATGCCTTTATTGTTGCTATATCTTTCTAAGCTGATTGCGTACATAAAATTCTCAAAAATTCAATATCAGTCTTGTAGAGAATTTCAAAGGATAAAATTTCAATCGAAATATCTTATACAGCGCACCATTTTGGAGATTTTAGTACTGATAAACGATTTTCACCATTAACTTCGGAAGTACAGTCCGACATTTTAGAAGATGGCGTATCTATTCCGGTTATTTGGCGGATAATCAAATGAAAAGCAAATTTAATGAATTAAAATAGTAATGAATGATATCCAATGAATGAATATTTCTATACCATGGAACAAGTCAATAGTTTCCATCACTAATTTAGATAACGCTGTAGTCCGGGGTAAACCTGGTCCTCAACCAATAAGCCTCTCCAGCCAACTGAATTTTTAACTAGCCGCCTTCAGTTGTGCACACTAAGTGGAGGTTCCTTTCAAATCCTGCGTGCTACCTTAGATGAAACCTTCTTTTACCATGGACATTATTAGCTTTTCTTTGCTGGTTAATTGCCTTATTAGAGCTCAATGAATCACTGATGATTTCAGCTTTGATAGTATTTAGAACGTTTACAGCGAAGCTTAGAAAGACAAAGTTCTTAACTATGATATCTCAAAATTATAACTATCTATTTCGATATGCTGCCCTTGTCGCTGATGTTGAGTGTAATTTTTTGATGAAAGCATGCTTGTTATACTCTTAATAACTGCGTTTTCCTTAAAACGGACTGTATTTTTCTTTCTCTAAGCTACTTACGATGATGGTTAAGCTTTATTGTGAATATTTCACCAGAATCCGTGAAATTTAGTTATAAATCCGACAGCCACGCCCACTTTCTTTAAACGAAGAGCGTATGAACAGTTTTCCTGATAAAATCTCTTAACGGAAATATCCCCCGAGTAGAACGATATCATTGTATTTGCATTAGAAAGTTCACATTCCCACTCCCATTTCATTAGGGATCGGTTACAAGGTGATGGATATATGATATGACACGATCCGAATCAGACGGATTGTAACTTTTCTGTATGTTTTGTTTATTTTGTTAAGCTCCGGTGATGAGTCCCCACCTGATACACCGTAGTCTTCCACAATCGTCAATATCATGCTCATTACTTCCATATGTATATGACATGTCGTGGCTCAATAGTTGAATTTGATTCCCAGAAAACACCAGTCCCCCCTCTCGCGAACTTCTGACAAACATCCGAGAGTAAAATTGTCATAAGAATCTTCTCTCAATCGAGAAAACTGACCTTCGGAAACGTCATTAAACTGTAGGTCCCTACCATTCATTAGTCGCACAGCACAAATAACTGCGAGAAGTTAGACCAGGCCCAGTAAAAGCTGTTACCGCTAAAATATTTATTAATTTTTTCAAGCTGCCTGTTATCCGCTTGGGCTTAATTGTGGTCGGATTTCTAAAATGTATACTTCGGGTTCTAAAATGTTAAATATAAAAAAATTAAGGCCCTAAAACTGGTCACATATCGAGAGACGGACGGTTTTTATAGCGGCTGATTGTATAAAACTCGTTAATATTCTCTGGCAATCTCGTACAATGCTTGGGACTTAGCTTGGGTAATCTTTCAATACATAGAACTGCCATTCGCTGAGTATTAAGAGGAAAGATTACTCGTAAAATCTAAGTTTTTCTAATCGCTGCACCACAATATTTTCCTACAAATACACCACTCGAAACAGAAATACCCTTCTTCACATCTTTTGTTAGCTGCCATCAACTATCACATACAGGGGTTAGAATTCTTGGAAGTACTTGATTTCACATCGAACAATTGTGAGCCCAAATGATTGCTATATGCCGGCACAAATAAATCTGTGCTATATACACCACGGTTATGTTAAAATCCATATAACCATATTATCTGATGGCGTGTGTTGAATCCTCTACCATATCTACATAAGTTGCTCTCTAAGTAGCCCCCTTAACTAAGAATTACAATTTTTTTTCTCAATAAATGCACCCTGCTAGACAGACACAATTGTTTCTTTCAGCTATGTATATTCAGAGAAACCTCAAATTTGTTCCTAAGATACATTCTATCATCAGCGTGAGAAAGAAAATTAGCAGTTTACAGCGTCTCCCTTATCTGATCTTTACCAAGCAATAAGGTTTGAAGATCACACGTAGTGTTGCATGCGGTTTTTATTAACAGGTAGTTTAGTGTCAGTGTCATGAGAGAAAGCATAAAAGAAGAGAAGCTCTTAGATCATAATCTACTGGAATTAGCGTCTGAAAGTTGGAGAGAAAGAAATTCTAAAACTTAATCATTAGTAATTAATAGTATACTCGTACAAACCTCAAAGGCAATGAAATGGAATTTCTTGATAGATGGCGTTGATAGCTGCTTTTAAGAAAAACAGTCTCATTATTAAAATCCCCTGGCTTCTATAATGAGAACACACAAACCGTAAAATGTGTTGTTTTTTCTTCCAGTTCTACAGTGAATGTACATTCCACGTCTGAATCTATTGGCTCTTTTCCAAGGTTGAACACTATTTTTCTTCTTCGCCGGGAACTAATATCAACGGAAATTTATTACACCTCTAAGATTTCTTGAAATCTTGACTTCTGTACGCTATGCTCAATCAATTTCGGATTTCATGACCAAATTAATCGATAAGATATAAAAATATTACCATGCAGTATAATTGAAAATTGATGACTAAGAAGTAATTTGATTTGGCGTCTTGAAACAACAGTTGAAGTCGTTAATTTTCTATTAATTAAAAAGTGTTTGTTTTATATGCAACTACTATTCAAAGTCCACCAGTAAACCTAAAGAGATACAAATAGTTGAACTTCTAGGTATTTAGACAGTAGTCAGTAAATTTGTTCACAAATGCATAAGCATAAGCCTAGTGGATAGATACCCATATAAATAGATTATCTTTATTACCTTAACATAAAGATCGTATCGCATGACAGACATAAACAATTAGAATGATGAAAGGCCAGCGTTTTACATGCTCACGTACTTTTTTTTACGACCATTGACATAAAAACCAATTACGGCTTTGGATAAAATTTATAGTTGACCACCCAGAAGTTTTGTAAAATAAATGGAATGTAGGGTCCGTTAGAATTTTGTTGAAATTGGTACGAAATTACTTGTGATGTATACCCCAACTATATACAATATCTAATTAAAAACGTAGGTACAGATTTCTAAAAGCTTATATAGAAACCCTCAGTCATGTTGCTTTGAATGATCTCATACAGATCACTGTTGTAATAATAACGGTAGAACCCCAGAAGTTATATTTATGATCAGCATCTAGCGTTAAGCCGATCTAGCCATATCCGTCTTTATGTCACCAGTTTTTGGGCCTTAACTTTTGAGCTACAAAGTTGAAATTTGGTATATAAGCTTTCTAGAACCCGAAGTAGTAAAAGTCTAAAGAAGTCTACTTTAAAAAAAAAAAACATTTTTCAATATTTTTACTATAAACAGAAAAATGTCGCCTTAACAAAATATACAGACGTTGACATTCTCTACAATCCGTTCATATTTTATGTAAGACTACGCCCATTTTTTGGGGGCGTTTTTTACTCACAAAAATAAATAAATAATTATATTGGTTTTTCAAAACTACTCGTACTCACTTTGATGGACAAGACATAAAATGTTTTTTTTGTTATATATGTCGCGGAAATATACTTTGACTAGAAAGATACGCATTCCATTCAAACTGAAAACTTATCGATAGAGATGGTTTAGATGAAGGGTATCATACGATCCGTTCAAGATGGATTGTATTGTATTAAGACTCCTAAATATGTTGGAAACAATTAGAGACGTGATAAAAATACGCTCTCGAAACGTTTGGGGTTATTGGCAAACACCTTCTGCCTCACATAACCGCAAAGAAAAAAATTCAAAGACGCGATATCGCATGATCTTGGTGGACAATTTTGATCGCTTTGTGTGAAATAGCTGTACTGTTTCTCGCGCTATGTGGCAGGTGGCACCGTCTTTTTTAAATTGCATATCTTCCACATCAGTATCGTCCAATTGGTGCCAGAAATAATTTGTAATCATGTCTCGATAACGTTCACCATTGACTGCTGCAGTAGTATCACGACAATTTTCGAAATAGTACGGGCCAATCGAAAATTATTCAGTTGAAAGTGAGCCTCATCGCTGAAGATGAATTTGTTTGAAAAATCGCTATAACTAGCTATCAACTCAATAAACGAAGTCACGACGCTGTTAATGGTCTGCTTGTTTCAATTCCTGGGTCAATTATAGGCATGGAAATGCAAAATCTATTGTTAAAATGCGCTGCGTGGAGCTGTAGGGAAGGTTAAATTGCTGGGAACGGTGGCGAATAGATTTTGACGGATTTTGACGGATTTTGATAGAACACTGTCATTCACTGCGGCGATATTTTCACGTAACCTGCCACTACGAGGTTGTATATCAAACACTGACCCGGCTCCATTAATTTCTTAACCATGGCACGTGATGATCGGTTATGTATGCCGACATTATTTCGCAATACCCGAATCGTGTTGGTTAGATTTTCCACCATAATTACAGATGTCAATGCTTAATATTTACGAATGTCAAATATCAGCTGTTCATTTTTGACAGAACCACAGTAGTGTCAGATTTAGATTATAACTATAGGTACGCAATCAGTAAAGTTAGCAAAGATGGTAAGATAGTGTTGGTAAGGGAATAGTACGAAATGCAAAAAAAAATCTTCATTGGACATATTCTTCTAAATCCAATTAGCTATTATCTCTTCAGACAAAATCTCCAAAGAAACTAACTTTTTGCCAAAATCCCCAAATCCCCATTGTCCATGGACATGTACATCATGTTTTTTCAGGGAAAAATTGAACAAATTGGTGTATGGTTACATGCCGAGTAGCGGCGCCATGAGCACCTCTATGTAAGGAAGAAGGCCATCTGGTGGATGAGTCGAAGAGATGTCCCACAGTGTGAGATCCTTTTATCTCGCGAAGAGGGCCACCCAAGTACTGTTAAGATGCAGGCGCCTGCCAGACAACAAATATTTCCCATTTTGAAATGCGGTCAATAGTACCCAACCCAATTTGTCAGTTTAATTTTCGGGATTTTGGATTTATTGCATAAGGGATTTTATACCTGGGGATTCTCTATTTAGGGATTTTACTTCTGGTGATTTCAGTTTGGGGATTTTGAGTTTAAAGATATTGTCTCAGGGATAATGTCTTTGAGAAAACGCCACGCTGTTGGCAATATATAACGCGACAGAAAAAAAAAAAAAAACTATTGGGATGTCCGTACTTTGGTCTTTGTTAAGCATTTACCTTTTTCAGTTGTCTACCTGACTTCAAAGGATTTGCTCCACTCGTGTGTTAGTGAAATGTTTATAAAAAAAAGAACCTTTTTTAATTAACCTTTAAAATCTCGGTTTACTATGCTTCCAAAGGCGTTTTCAACATCTATTAAAAGTAGATGAAACAGAGACCTGTATCCGACACATTGTTCTATAATGATTCGCATTGTTTTAATGTAGTCGATACTGGAGGATCTAGAATTGAATCAAGATATTCTTTGGTTAGATCCAGAATTATTTTGGAAACAAAAGGAAGAACGCAAATGACTGTCCAGTTTCTGCACTCCATTAAGTTATCTTTCCTTGTGAGTTAAGTAATCATCCCCATTTTTCACTCTTCTGAAGAGTTTTCACTTCCCTAAATGGCCCTTACGAATCTCTGTCGATATGTTTAGCTTGGAAAGCTCGGAAAGTATACTAATGAGCCCCACCGCTTAATTGCAGAATTATAGTGCGAATTCGACTGTTTGCAGCTTTGGTTACCTCATTCGAATTTAGGGCTATGGCTACGTTGCTTATTCCCGCGGCGAAATGTGCCTTCCATCTTCTGATTTACCACGAGACTCTTCACTAGGTGCTGTTTGGAGTTATGACAACTTCTTAGTGATTCTGTACACATCTACTGTTAGATCTATTTACTGCTTCTTCAGCTTGTGAAGCAATGTCGTTGATGCGGTTTCACTTGTAACATTGTACGTTCTTCTTTTTCATGTAGTAATGGACTCTGAGCTAGACTCTCTACTGCTATAGTGCTGTGATGTTTCTGCCTTAGTCCGAAAAAGTTTTTGCACCAATTACAAGAAAAGTGTTCACACCTCTTCTGTACTCATCTATGCTCGGCTGCGCATATTTACTGAGCTTTTGAATACTTCGAATACTTCGGAAGATGATTCTTGAATTGTTGACGCACCTTGGGATCCCGAGGTCTATCGGTATTGTAACTGGGAAAGCCAATCATATTCGTTCGATCACTACGAATGGATGCAGTATGAAGACGTATGACAGCAACCATAAGATGATAGCACACCATTCCAAAGTTAGTCGCAGACAGCTGGTGGTCAATCTGGTTGGATGTTTCCTCCACATCAATTGAGATAAAACTAATCTTGTATCATGTCTTGGTGCTTCAGTATGACGCTTGAGAATAAATAGACAGAAATAGTGCAGGGTGTGAGAAAATTTTAAAATCGGAGACTAAAAATGTTTTAACTTTATTCTCTAGATTAACAATAAAGCAAAATAAGGAGAAGGTGATAGTTACGGTACGGACACGAGGCCCTATTCGCATCTAACTAATATTTCAGATTGTGTCGTCTCTCTATTGGCGATTTATATTTATGTTTTCAGAGAGTAATTAGTTCTTCTGTTTCTATTACAAACATGACTTCTATCAACAAGTTAACGATACTGTGAAGCCCATCGGTTTCGTGTTTCTGATGAATAAACAAAAAAACGTCAATCGATGTTTTCCTTTAAGTCATTTGTAAATACCAAATAGCTTAATAACTTTTCGTTGATTTCAAAGTCACGCCTTAATTTTGTAGGCACATTAATCGACGCGAACACGCTCAATGTTTTCTTCATTCCTCATGATTTTCCTTACCGACAATGAACGCAAGTCACGCATTTTTTGTTGTTATCAAAATCCTTCGACATGGTCAACAATCTTTGAGTAGGAGTTGTATACATTTCACTCACAGTAATGTGGGTAGGTACTTTACTGTAAGTGAAATTCACAGCAACTTTTGTATTAGAGAACCAAAAATGCACTCCATTCCAGTCTCTGACACTCTCTTCTACTACAAGTCGATAAATTCGTAAGTACAATTGCCCGTAAATCTTACTCAACAGCCAGTTCGTAAAAGCAGATACCTAGATGGTCGGCTAAAAGTGTTATAACGAAAGTGGCATTCTCAAGCTCATTACATCATTCATAAATCGCTACACTCAAATAGCTTTTCGCCAGCATTCCATTTATCATTTTTACTTCGTTTTGTTTTGATTTTCAATTCGTTTTCCTAGTGAGAGATTGAAAAAGCGTACAGCATGGTGACTTCATGGTTCATTATTTGTTGTTATATATGGATCGCCGACTAACGTCACCTTTATTGCAAAACATTTGCCTCACGTGTATTGAAATCGAAAAGTCTGTTAATTTCGAGAATCTTTCAATTATAGATTCTATGCAATATCTATCATAGAACCTTGGTTTGTTGAAGCATGTATTTATTGTTAGCAAGAAATTGAAAAAAAGATTACCTAGCTATTATATAGGTAGATACGAGGATAATCTCTAACAAAACATAAAATGTGCACCTTCTTTTGTATTCAATTATGTAAATACTCAGACATTTATTGTGACGGATTCTATTGTGATAGAAATCAATTTGCGGTGCAATAAACTTCTTCAGATTTATCAAGAAAAGTAGGTGAGTGCTACGAGAAAATGTTTTTATACACAATGAGCAATTTTACTGGAATAGAAGTGGAATTCATTTAAAATATTCTGAAGAGTAACTCACAACAATGCAATATAAACAAATTGCTTACCTGGTTTGGTGAGCTCTACAGACCGTAAAATTATGTAGCTGAGCATAATCAATCCAAAAAGCTAAAGGATGCACAGAGTGGTAATAAAATGTGGTGAAGTGACGTAATTCGAATTTTTACCTTTAAAAAAAAAAAAATCACTTAGTATTTACCGCGAATTTACATAGATAAGGATGGATGAGGTTTATGTTGTACTTGACATTTTTGGGCACTCCACAGATTACCGGGAGTTTGGATGCAAGGATTGATCTTTTTCCAGTGGATGGAACAATTTCAGTCTTTGAAGTGGTGACTCCTAGTGTATCTTTCACTTTTTGTCGCGTTAAATCCATCTTCTGTTAGAAAGAAGAGCCATTATAAATGACTGGTTTTTCCTGAGCTGACATTTCCTCTGCAATTCAAGACTATTAAGTCGCAAAGACCTCTGCTGACTACATCATCGCTATTAACGTTGTTGTCCCTAATATCGACAAAGCCACCAGTGTGAATTCCTTAGGCTATGCCAACATTTTTACTTTGGATATTATTCTCTGTTGAGGTGCATTTATTGCTATCGATGTCTTGCGCTCATCGATTATTTTGCTGGCTGTAACTACATGCATATTTAAATTAGTATCATGGGATCCACAACTGAATATTCTCGGATATCTGCGTATAGCTTGAGAATGTAAGCTCGGATATCTTCAAAATGCCTAGCATATCTTGATACCAGATAGCTCAGCTGCCTCAATAATCTTTCTTTGATGGGGACTTTCCTTGGATGAGACCATTAAATGGTAAATATCTCCTTGAGATTTTCTTTACGAAACCAATCTCTTTCTTCAGGAGTTTTACCGTCTAATAAGTGGAACACTGGTCTTCTTTTTCCCCGCAGAATATCTATCGGTTTCGCGGATTTCGAACAGTTCTGAGCAGAGCTTAGTTGTGAACTAAATACCTATTATTGTATACAGCAGTAATCGGACAAAGGCCTTATCGGATACTTTTCGATGGAATTGTTTTCTGAGATAAAAATTACGTCTAAAACGTTTTTTTTCTAATTGCTATCATAGTACTCAGTTACAGTGTGGGATTTCTACCCAGACCCACTGAACCCACCTCCCCTCCTACCCCTGGTCCTCGGTGCCCTTCCATCAAGCATTTTATCTTGAAGGGGCTTCAGCCTTACATACTCGGCACGTTCGTGTTGGCAGTCGTCTGCGCGACGTATCGCTATCGCTTCTGATTTCGTTGTTCTTTCATGGTGATAGCCACAGTTTCGCTTACTGCTTCTCAAGCTTCTTGCGTGCTTGTCATCAGTCTGGTGGTGTTCTCTGGTATTAAGTCTACACCCAATCTGTTGGCTAGTAAGTTACGTTCTTCGTGATATCGTGCACAGTGGAACATGATGGGTTCTGCATCCTCGACTGCTTCCGTGCACGTTGGGCAATAAGGGTGGAGGTAACTGTGGAGATAGGTTTTGAAACACCCATGACCAGTAAGCAATTGCGTCAGATAGAAGTTCAGCTCTCCATGTTTCCTATTGATCCAAGAGTCTGTATTGGGGATCAATCTGTGCGTCCATCTGCCTTTGTCAGAAAAGTTTCATCTCTCTTGTCATTCTTCGATTCCCGTTCTTGGTGGTACTTCGGTGTCACTTCGACACATCGCTGTTGACACCATTGTCCTGTTGGCACGATATTTCCATTCGACTTCTTTAAGAAGGAGGTCTATTGGCACCACTACGCATGCTGCGTCGTAGGGGGTTATTCGAAGCAGCAGACGACTAGACTACTTCGTCGGTAAGGGAACAAACTCGTAGATAAACATCCCACTACGTAGGATTTAAGAGCTGGACATTCTGAAGGAAAGGTTTGGCTATTCGATATTCTGAGGCTACTGCTATCTATATATATTCGCAAGAAAGGTTTGTGAGGAGTTTGATGTAAACTTGTCTTGATGAAATCAACTTTCTTCAATTTGAGTAGAAATACACTCTAAAGTTCTTTTTGCAGTCTCCACATACACTTCTCGTTTAAGAAATGGGCAGCGAAGCCGCTTTGAAACGCTGTACTAACAGTCCAAACATTCTATTTTTCAACGACCTTCACTGAGTTTATGCAACTCGCTCTTAGTTGCATTTTTCATTACGTTTTGGTATGCAATCTTTAGATACTATTACACATTCAGAGGATAAGGGTACATTCAGTCTTGCTATTTTGCTGGTTTCGGCAAGTGAACTATCATTGTATCAAGATCTTAAGCACGCCATCATAATCTAATAATAACTCGGATACACCTTCATACTACATCCGTCAGAAATAATCGAACCAGCATGATTAAAGCAGTTGGCTACAACACTTACAAGTAGTGTGCTAACAATTTAATAGTCGAAGGAGCGAAGAAAGACGTACGGTAACGGCATCGACGACGTGTGACTATAGAATCGTGTACAAATTTTCGACGGTTCGTTGTAGATATCAGTCGATGACATTTCACCACTCTACTAAACTAGCCCTCAAGATGAATAAAGAAATGGAGTTTGATTGTATAAATTCTGAGCTTTAAAGAGTAAACGTTTTGATGAAGAGTGGAAAAGAGGATCATTTACCAAACTTCCGACGAAAGGTATTGATGGAGTGCGAAAACTGGAGAGGTATTTGCGTTCTTCTTGCGATTGCTAAAATTTTAAATCGGATTAAAGAATATCTTGATTTACCTCTCAACTTCGAAGAAGCAGATCACGTTCGATCACCTTGCAGCGACCACATTAATGCTTTGCAGATCGTTATAGAGGTTGTGCCTTTGCTTGTTACCCGAGCTGTGCAGGTTCGAAACCGAACTAGAAGCAGTAGCCAACAGCTACCGCGAATAAAATAGAAACGAAAAAAATCTAAGTATCTTCAACCAAAATCAAGGTGTGTTCGCCTGATAGTACAATGGACCGCAAATCGAGTTAAAGTGCTCTGGGGTCTGCCACTCGTAAGATACAGTCTCAACTTGAGGATTGTCTGACCGAATTGTTGCCCCAATAAATAGTTTTATGCGAGAAAGGGATAAGGAACTGGCAATAGACCAGTATGTAAGCAACCTAACCTAACCTAAACAATAAATGATACTGATACATTTCACGGATTACAAAAGAATCTGTTCGTAATCTGCTACTCGAATACCTTTTCCAGACTAGTCCAGGTGGCTTTTTTTCTAGTATTAACAGGGTGGTTCTACATTAGTTACTCTGTAATGTGTACAATGAACTGTTTGTCTGTCTATTTCCAACAAATGCTGTCTTTTTCCATTGATGCAGTGTCAGTTTTAAACCGATAAATTCTACATTTTTTTTTATAACAAACAAAATATTCAAATAAACTGGAACGGCTTTGATGATATTGACTGCTGTTGAAGAATTTGCTTATTAAGTTTTTATTAAGCTAATGTGAAAGTTTTATGTTGGCCAGCCCAGTATCTATAATAATATGAGATGGGATGGAGAGAAAAAAAAAAAAAAAAACCTCTCCATATGTGACCACAGTCAAAGGGTTATCTAAATAAAAATAAAATACCTACGAGTATATAAAAAAAAGAATCCATAAACGAAGAGACTAAAGCAGTGAACAATGTTAATGGATGCGTGCATAAGTATAGCGCTATAAATTTGCGCCTGACTGACTGCGATGACCTCGTTGAAAGCGAACATT
Organism: Pocota personata; assembly: GCA_963082735.1. Lineage (NCBI taxonomy): Eukaryota > Metazoa > Arthropoda > Insecta > Diptera > Syrphidae > Pocota > Pocota personata. The sequence goes on along the minus strand of OY720430.1, from coordinate 48,531,140 downwards.
GCGAACGATATAACCATTATAATGTCGTTTCAGCAAACCCATTATGGGTTCGGCTACGAATTCGTAGTGAGTATCAAAAAATGTCGCCCTGCCAATTTCTACAGACTCTGCCATGCGTTCGCATATTTGGTAGTTTTCAATCATGCCCTGATGACCAAATCATTGTGTGTCCACATCCATACACACCACATTGATCTAGCCAGAGTTGATCGACTCGAATTGAGTACGAATGTCGATCAACTGATGTTGATTTGAAGTGACAAAACAAATTGCTTGAGATCTAATGATTGATTGCGTTCGAATTGAAATTTGTCCTCGTAGATACACACTTCCGAATTGAATTAATATGTTTTTGTGTTGAGATCTGATGGAGTGTATAGTGAGTGATCTCACATGGCCAACTGCTGACTTTTTATGAGTGAAACGAGTAAACATAGATGGTAGTTATAGTCTGTGTGATCATGGGTCTATTTTTTATTATTGCATAGTGCTACGAGTATTAATTAATTTTCCTTTTTTTTGTTTTGTTTAGGAATCACTTCAGAATGAATTATAATGACAGGGGAATTAGAATGATAAATTTAGGTAGTAATAGTAAATGGAATGATTGTGAAAAGGTGGAAGATCATAATGGAATGACAGTTTTAGACATTGCGTTATCGATGTGATGTAATTTGACAATAATTAGCGGTTCACAATGGAAATAAAATGCACGACTATGACGCACGTACATACTTGCACCTATGTGCACTTATACATAAATGTAAGTAAAAATGTCTGGATAAATCTGAGTTTTCTAACAATGCTATATCTACTGGATCTTCTAAGCATATTTCGAGATACCCCGAACAGGTCAGTCAGAACAGCCTGCAAACATCCTACATGGATGACAGTAAAAGTTTTCATTAAGGAGGGCGGCCGTGGTGTAGTGGTAGCATTATCGCTTGTCACACTGCGGGTTCACGGTTCACATCCTGATGTCAAGAATCATCTATTTATCTCTTATGAAATAAATAACAAAGTCGATCAATTGCGAAAGCTTATGTCACTACTGCGAAGGCATAACACTGGCAGTAGGGTGGTCCAATGGCTGGAAATGCAACTTAATCGTGATGGTGACATCAGGAGGACGGAACAAAATACTGTGAATCATAAGCAATGTCAATAACAGTAAAACAAAATGCTCCCCAGTTATTTGGACGCTATCCTTGGAATTTACAGAAACTTAATACAACTTGAGTTTCAAACCACTACACCAATATTACTTTCCTTCTGTCTTCCTGCCTATCTATAGGTAAAAAACACGCTCGTGCCGAAAAATAACAATAAGGTCATTCATATCCCCCTTGGCGCGCACAAATTATAAAAAAAAAATTAATGTTCCCACATTTGCAGTGAAAGATTTCCGGTACTGAAGGCCGATTCAGTAACGCACAGTTGGTTTTCCAAGCTCAGTGATACTGAAGAAAATTTGACATACATATGATGTATCTAATATCTACACCTTTCTGAGCTTGATGAAGATATTAGAACTTCGGACCGAGTTCAAGAAATAACATCCCTAATCCGAGTGGGAGCCGTGGCTCAGTGGTTAGGTGCGCGATCACTTAGCGAGAGGTTCAAGGTTCGAATCCAAGAAAACACAAAAAAAAAAAATGTCTCACGGTCTCACCTGTCGCGAACGTCTGACGATCCGAGAGTAAAATTGTCATGAAAAGCTTCCCTCAATCGAAAAAATTGCCCTTCGTGAAGCGCACAGCCCGTGTGACTGCGAGAAGCTAGGCCAGGCCCTGCATTGGGCTGTCAGCGCCAAAATATTTATTTATAATACGAGAATTAAATCAGAGACTTCTCCAAGTAGACCCACACTGAGACGTCCTACCAGAACCAAGAATCCAGCTTTCCAACTATGATAAATTGGAACTAGTGGGTTAGATGGAAGCATGTACAGTGACTCATCTTTTTGATCACATAATGAGTAGGAAAAATGTTTAATTGTTGTTACATTTTTACTCTTACCGTTAATGCAACGAAACATTGACGAAGGACAATCAAAGATGTTCTAAATAAGCATACGCAAAAAAAGGAAATGTAGCGTTAGATATCTCTTCAAAGGCATGTGATCAATTAGTTGACACAGTCTCAGTTGTGCACTTGTGTCATAAAACTCGGTGAACTTGCAAAGTTTTTTATCATTATTTTTATAGTATTGTAATACTGAAACTGGAAAAGGTAAAAAAAAATTTCACTTTATTGTGTTTTTGTTCCGTTGCCAGATGAAGGAACTAAGCCACTCGAAAGTAGAAGAAGTCAAAAGGCTGGCCATCACAAAAATAAGGAGAAAATTCAAGTCTGAAGTAGAAAAGAAGAAGCACGGTAAATAACCAATCTTTAATTTATCGACATAAAGGCGTATTTTGAGGCAAATAAAGCATGGAGTACATGAAAATGCAGCTCAAATAAACAAAGATTTGTAGCAAAATAACGGCATAAATGTATCAACTGAGGCTGTTAAGAAAGTTTTGCGCGAAAACGGTTTCCACGGACGCGTGAAAGTGAAAAAACCACTCTTGACACAACGACATAAAAAACTAAGGCTAGAATTCGCAAAAAAATATAAAATTTTTACGATTAGTGACTGGGCAAGAGTTGTGTGGTCGGCGCAACTAAAATTAATCGTTTTGGCTAGTGTGGTCGCCAATGGACTTGGAAAAAGCCTGGTGAACTAATCAAGAACCACCACGTAAAACCAACAGTTAAATTGGGAGGGGGGATTTAATAATATGGGGGTGTATGGTCATAGAAGGTGTTGGTGAATGTGTCAAAGTAGAAGGGCGAACGAAAGCCACCCAATACGTCAGCATCCTTGAGCGTGGACTGCAGAAAGTCTGGAGAATTGTGCAAGATAATGATCCGAAGCAAACTACCCGAGTGTCCAAATAATAGCTTGAAAACAAACAGTTTCAACCGATCTCAACCCAATCTCAACCTTTGGGTTAAGTCCAATAACAGAAATGCCGGGAAATTGTCCAAATCTAAGCGATTTGTGGGACCGGACCAAAACTGCTTGGAAGAGTTTAAGTTCAAGCAATTACAGAACACTTGTGGAATCCATGTCAAAAAGAATTCAAGCTGTTCTCAGAGCAAAAGAAGAGCATACAAAGTACTAAACTACAAACGGTGTACAAACTAATTGATCACGTATCCTTTTTTTTATTTGAAAGAATTAAAAAAGAATTTAAAACAAATTTTTAATTTTCTGAATAACATTAATATTATTGTCTGCATAAAGTTACAATAAATTATTTTATATAAGAAAAAGTTACAACAAAAAAATCGTTTTTGTATTGATTATGTGATCTAAAAATTGAGTCACTGTATGTAGAATTTAATTTTCCCCCTCTCTGTTCCTCTTAGAACCCGCAAATAGTTATTACTTGCGTATTTCTTCAGTCATTCGCGAAATGAAGCTTGTCCACCACACACCCATATTTATTGACGTGTGTAGTCAAAGGGTCACCCTTTGTTGCATTAGATAATCAGTTAGCCCAGACTAATAATGATCTATGTCTCAGAAATACGACCATTTTATCGTAGCCCTGCCGATCCTCCTATAGAGGGGTTCATGGATTCGCTTAAAATACTCGTATGCGAACAAATATGGCTGCCGAGTTTTGTGTGTTGGTCCACTTGATATCACCGCACACGGGATCTCTTATTTTACTTATGATTTTCCAATCAGCGTAGTTAAAAATCAGCTACATTTTTCCCCTTATTATCCAGCACACAGTATACGATAAGAAATTTCGAAACAGCAAGTAAATTCTGCATTACCGAATCAAATTCAAGTTTTAAGACACTAAAGTCCTAGAGTCTACATCAATGTAGTTATAGTCTTTCGAACAGGAACCTTCCTGATAGGTTATAAAAACTAGTCATACCCAATGAAGAGTAAATATTACTTCAGTTCTAAAATGCTCCCATAAGCAACTGTCAACGTCATGCTTGGTAAACACTTCCTTCGCTCGTAAATTAACAAACTATCTATTTTCGAGATAATTGAAAATTACAGGATAGCAAACACAACCTAATTCATTGGTATACCCCATAATCATCATTACGTCGTATACTAAATTCACACAAACACTTCAGTGTACGAGTATCTCTAAAAAGATGTGTCACATGATAAAATAACAAAAGCATCTCGCATATACCTTATAAGTATTTTTGGATATTTAACACCCACCACAGTAAGTTATCCCAAAATGTATTCACCCAAATTCCCTGAAGCAACATTACATTGCTTGTATGCTTTCAAGTTCTATTTCTGTTTAGCTACATGCTTCCGTTGTTATAAAGCGGAAACATCTTTTACTTCAAATTAGATTTTGCCGATCAATAATGCCTCCTTATTCCGTTTTCTGTGTGTACCTACCCTCATTTGTGTGTTTATGTTTATCCGTGTCGTCAAATTCGTTGACATCGTATATCGTATTATTTTTGTTTAACCTTCACGCTTCATTCAAGTGACGCAACAAGTTACTTACACTACACCTACAATGTTGTCCAGACAACATTTTTTCAAATTTTGTGGTTTTTGAGTTCTCTTAAAGGAAACAAATTCAATTTGTTAGATGTAACAATTTTGTTTATACGAGTAGATACTACTCGATGCGTATACGTGACTATTCGTAAAATAATAAACAAAACTGTTTATCCTAATGAAGTAGAAAACAAAATTAAAGTTTTACTACCAGGCCTTCAGATCAACAAGTCAACAAGTTAAGCAGGTAGAGTAATTTGCCAAATGACACAAAGGGGGGTAAAACTGCCAAATATTATAAAAAAAAACAGGTGTCGAAAGTAAAATTGATTTTTTTTTTTCCTTCCGTTAAAAAAATATTTAGTGGGAATCACCTGAAATGAATTTGGAAAAAGTCGTAATCATATGGGAGAAGATGATGCCAGATACTGTAAAACTTTCAAGATTGTTTTTTAATTTGCACAAAAATTTAGCTGTCAAAGTTGAGCAATATGAGCAGATGTTGACCTATTTCTAGAAAAAAAAAAACAAAAATCTTCTAAAGATATTTTGAATAGTCGAAATGGAGCTAAACATAAAGCAAAATTGTGAAGCAAGATACAGATGTAATGATAAAAAATCCTTGAACTACAATGTGTTTACTTGGAATTAACTGAAAGACAAATTAATGACGAACGTTGGTTTCAATAACTAGCTCAATAGCTGTAGGTGAAGTAGGTGATTATGCACAGGAGCACACACGAAAACCCCTCTAGAAGCCAAAAACACGTGGTGATCAGTTCCTACTTTGACATAAGTACTGTCTTAGTGAACGTTTCTACGATAAAGGTATATGTATCTGCAAGTGGAACACACATAATCTGAACAAATTAGCAGCTGCTAAACAACTACCAAAAAATCAGTGCCGGATCGCAATGGGAAATTTTTTTTTAATTTTCGCAACATACACGGTTAACCTATAAAATATGTTGTACCATTGGATGCAATTAATGGACATCAATTATAATTGCGAATATCTCTAAGACAATACGTCCTACGAATAAAATTATTACCATTGAAATTTTAGCCTTTGAAATTATCTACAAGGTGGATGCCGACTTTTTCAAAATTTCTTAAAATTTCTTCAAAATATCCGACTTTACCCGGAACTTGATGAAAAAATTGATTTAGGGTGCTCACAAACAAAGCGTCCTGCAAAAAAAATTTTTACAATCGAAATTTCAAAGGTACACCACCTTCTAAAATGTCGGACTATTTCCGAAAGTTGATGAACATATGGTTTTTGACTGCAAGTATTTCGAAAACTACTAAATTATAGGTTTTGGTTAGGTCAGGTTAGGTGCCGAATATTTCACAATTTTCGAAAATTGAAGGTAATTAGTCTTACAGAATATTCTACTTTAGGCGAAAAAATGATTAAAAAATAGTTTTTGAGTGCGAATATCTCGCAAACGCTACGTCATACGAAAATAATGATTGCGGTCAAAATATCAAGTTTTTTAGAAAAGTATTCAATACGTCATATTTTATTAGGGAACAAGTATTATTTTTGTGAATAAAATCGATCTCGAATTTTTTCGAAACTCCAAAAAGTGTATCTCGCATTTATGTACGTCTCTCTGTCTGTATCAATGACAGTAGCCTAAACGGCTCAATGGAATTATGTACTTCAAGCTTCATGTCTGGGTTCTGTGGAGTCACAATTCGAGGAGAAATCGGAATTTTCATTCGAACCTCAAAATAAACGGTATTTTACTTAGGCAAAGTTTGAAAAGTTAAATTTTCTCGAAAATGGCTTTTATGATTTCGACAAAAGTTCACGTTTTAGGTAATACGGAAGTTTGCAGTTTTTCGCTAGAAAATAGAATAACGGTAGTTTTCTTATTAGCGGACTTCCGTTAATTGACCATATATCGGTTACGAATTTCTTAAAAATTAAAATTTAAGTAACTTGAGACATACACGAGGACATGACATTGAAATTGTGAGATATATGGCAAAAGACGTTTTTTAGGGGAGTCGGACAGAATCCCGAAAACATAATGCAGAAAGCCCAAAATCCCGAAGATCAAAAAATGCCGAAAATCCAAATTCCCGACAGCCCAAAATCCTGAAGAAGAAACTGCAAATTTTATTGTAGGAAAAATTTGGTGTATAGTTAGCGGCGCCCTGAGTACCTGCATGTGAGACTGAAGGCCGTCCGGTTTATGAGTCGAAGAGATGTCCCATAGTGTAAAATCGTTTTATCCCGCGGAGCGGGCCACCCAAGTACTGTTAAGATACAGGCGCCTGCTACAAGCATTTACAATTGTGCCCAACCAAATTTTTCGGGATTTTAGATTTTCGGTATATTGGATTTTCGGGATTTCGGTTTTCGGGATTGTGACCCCAACCCGTTGTTTAGCCTTTTAAAGCATTTTTCCGAAATTCAAATTGTGTCTCCTCTCTTCTATTAAATTTACAAATCTGGACAGTCGTTTTTTTTTTTTTGGCTGTCAGATCATCTGGAATTAATGAAAAATAAATTTTTCCGTCATTAATGTGTGTACATACTGCTAAATTGAACTAACGTAAATGCAAACAGCGATTATTTGGATGTGGGTTTATTGTCGTAAGCAGAAATAAGTAAACGGTATTGAGCTTCCCTCTTGTGAACGTCATTTGCTCTCCCGCTCCTACATAGCATAATAACCAAATTGTTTATACGACCGCTTCGAACAAAAACCACGAGCATTGACCTACAAAGAGGCATTACAATTATTCTTGAAAGCTTTAGCGATAAGATCGGAAGGGAGTGGATATTTGGGTAAGATCATCGAAAAATGCAGAATGACCCTATTTCTGAAAATGGATACAGGCTAATCCAGTTTTCAGCGGAATAACAATATTCAAAAGACACCTTGACAGTTGCTAAATTGTTTGCTGGTCCATGAAAGTCTATAAAACACACTTTCGTGACATTCTACTTTACTTTTGTTGTTAAAGCGGGCCGTTGTTATACAGCTTGTCCAATTGTATACTTTAGAAGATAGTGCGATACTCCCTGGTCACTTGTCAAAAGCTATTGTAGCTGATATTAGCGTTCACTGCATAGCAACGCGAGCAGTCACAGGTTTAGATATTTACTAGTTTCCAAAGCTACGACAATGATTCCCACCATCATCACCAGCGTCAAAATATGAAAATGCCAGTCTACCAGTCAGTCACTATTTCTTTGAATCTGTCTTCGATAACCAGTGCAAGGCTTGAACCATACTCGTAAAAGAAAAGCGGTATTAGAAACATTATCCTGGTTACATAATCTGCCGCAGATAAGAAGCGTAAGTTTTGACTTTGCCTTGTCGTCAAACCTTTAAAAGCATACTGAGAACCGATAGCTTTGAAATCTGAGCTAACACTGCTCATTCGAATTGTTAGTGAAGTCAGCTATAACACATGCCAAAGAGAACAGATACCTTTCCCAGTAGAATGGTGCAAACATACCGAACTGCAACCAGTGCGGCCTCTTTGTTACAATCGTATCAAATTTGCCTATTTTTTAAAATTTTTTTCATTTGTTACTCACTTTCACAAAATAATGTATTTTGATACGTTTTAGACGTTTCTCTGTTTGACATTTTAGTTAGATTATGTGAAATAATCTCAAATGATGATGGTACAAAATTTGACAGTACTCGGCAACCATCATAGAAAATACATTAAGATCACATTAGCACACATCAAATTTCCTTAATGTTTCTGTTCAAAAAAGTGCCCGTAAGAAACCAAAACCAATTTTACAAGAAACCATAAATTTAATGCTTTCGAAACTCTCTAGATTTTTAAGAACTGGACAATAATAAATTTATTTTACTCTTCTTCTCCTTCAATTTAACTGGACAGGCAACCTCCCGTCAAGAATAGCCCTGAAGTACTCGTAAGATATGCTGTCCGGGATCCTCGTCCTGGCAGGGCCTTCCTATACAGTAAGGTTATAGTTGCAAGGCGAAACTGAGCGTTAATGCGACTGTAACACAATTTGCGGCTCACTTGGCAGCGTCTCACCAGAGGGACGGCTGCTACACACACAGTTGTTAGACATGGATCCACCCGCTTGTCGCCCTGTGAAAAACCACCACTTCTTACTTAAAGTAAAGTAGTCCTGATTTCGTTTCGGAGTTGGACAGATAGGCCTTTACTACTATCATACATTTCCTAAGAGAAGTTTGTATGAAGATAAAAAGCTGTTACGTTCCTAGAATAATTGCTGCATGACTATGGAAAAATGCATTTATGGCATAACTGGCAGTTAAATACTATCTGAGTGTTTACTCACAATTGAAAAATAAGCCCTAAGACTTTTTCGTTTGTCTTGATGAGAGCAATATGACGGCTATAGTTCTACCTTTTCATAGCACTCTGTATGGTAATAAATGCATTTTAATAAACAATTCCACTTTTGCTACGCTGTTCGACGTTTTTATATGTTATTTTGCTACGGAAACAAATTTCTTAGTGCCAGCACTGGTTGCAGTCTGCATACAGATGATATTTATTTCCATTTTTCATTCTCGCACACAATTTCAATTTTTCAATACCTTGTGTGTGTCATTATTACTGTTTTGGAGATTCCTAAAATCTAGCCATACAAACGATGCTAGAAAAATTACTCGTATGGATCGCAAAGGTATATGTACTGCTAGCACGGGATGTGGTTTCTAGTATGAGCCTCAGAACATGTGTAGCGGGAGAGCGGGTACTTTCCTGAAGTTCAGTGTAATCGACTTTTTTTTAAATAAAACCGACTCTGCTTCATTGTCTACATCATTCGAGTTATACCCAGTATTAAGGAAATTTACTCCCTAAAGACCTAAAATAGTAAAACAAGAAAGTAAATTTTATCTGCCATACTGCTCCCAATAAATGCAAATGTACGAGTAAGTGCATAAAGTAAATAATTCAAAATTCAAAATGCTATCTATCCAACAAAAGAACCACGTGTACTTACATTTGCGGACAGACCATCTGGACAATTATCGTACAAGAGATTCTAAGTGATGGATACTTTAGGGTTGTTGCTCCTTATGAGGAAGATATCCAACATCTTCCTCCTCATCCCCACCCACCATCTAAATGTGTGGCATTCTTGGCATCGATTCAAAAAAAGACAGAACACAACAGTTCGGACGACTAGATACGAGTACATTCCTTCTTTTTGAACTAAATTCTCAGCACATCATTATAAGCGCCACTTTGTTTCGGATTCAAGGGCCAATTGCGATTCTCTCGTGAACAAGTATTTGTAAGAAAGAAAAAATGCTTCTATCTATCACAGTGAATGAAATGTGATACTATCTTTTTTCACACATTTGTTGCAACATGGAAAGCCCACTTTAACATGTGTTCTTTTTTTTTTGTTGTGTCTCCTAGAAGATTACATCGTTTAGAACTTAGAAACCTTGTAGAGCAAGGTTCCTTAACCTTGTCGTGACAGCACAATGCGAATGATGTTAAAATTGAAATACATTGTGAGATGAAACTGTAGATCCTTTATTACACAGATTTTTATGTTTTGCCAGTGGAAGAAAGAAAAAAAAAAAAAAAAACAAAACTATGAATTCTAATGAGGAAATGAGAAAAACAAATTAAATTGCAAATTGTCTGACCTAAATTTTGAATCTCATGGAAAATCACGCATGTCTCGTAATCGCATGGAAATTCCAAAAATATTTTACGCAGCAGACTTTTGCAAAATAAATAAACCAGAACATTGTTTACGAATGCGTTCGATTAAAAAAAGATACTCGTACATTATTGCTTTCTGTTCGAAAATGTATTTATATGAGATTTTAATAGAGACGTACTCATGATCCATGAATACTGTTCGCAATCATCATTTGAATTTAAACTGAAACATCTAGATCGAACCTTAGTTTCTTCAATCTTTTAAAAAATTGTTTTCTATTTTTTTTCTTTTCAGTTAACTCCGACGGACCAATTTTTCATACTCTAGGATTACTAATGGAATTTTAAACTATACACATCAATCAATATTTTTTTTTTTTTTTAATTAACTTTTCGACATATCTTTAGAGTAGAGTAACGACGATAAATTATACAAATTGTTAATAAAAAAGGAATGCAGCGGTGTCCATATATACATGAAATGCGTGAACGTCTTCTCTGTGAACAGCGTGAATCAGTAGCTCTGGAATCAATGGAACGTGCAAATTTGCTTGACAATCGACAATCGGCAGAATCAAATCAGGTCGGGACGGTGGTCAAGGTATGGGCGCCATGTAACTCGTTCAAGGGATATTCACTTGATTTTTCTTATTTTATATTACCTTAAAATAATTAGATTTGTTTTGTAACTATTTTACTTATTTAATGTAAAGTTTAATTTATGTGAATATATCCCAAGCAAATCGGATATTCTTATTATATACGGATGTGGTCCTTGCACGAGTATGGTTGCCCCCTCAAAAACAATTTACTCATTTGTATCATGACACATTAAGTACCTATTTTATTTTTGAACACAATCTTCATAAAAAAAAATTTTTTAGTATTTTTTACACAAGAATTTGTGTTCAATGTTTTCAATAAATTGGAATTGAATTTCTTATTTTTAACACTAATTTATTTATTGGTTTAAATTCATACAGTCCTTTGAAATTAACCAGCACACTATCATAATACATATTTTGACACTCTAAATGCTGCTTATTACTTTAAGTGAAAATATATATAAATGTTTAGAAAAAATAGTTTCGCATGCTTAAAAACGAAGTTTATTTGCACGTACTAATCTAATCGCTCATTATATAATAAATTTGTAAATATTTAAACTTATTTAATTTATTTAGACTCCTCATAGTTTTCTGACATAAAAGACGTAAGACATTTACGGAAGATGCCCACGTGGGTTATGATATTTAAAACACTCCCGGAAATTAGGTCATAGAAAACATTTTTTTTTTGGGAAAAAAGCTAGAAAATGTTCGCACAAAATTTAGTTGTTTTTCATGAAAAGAAAAACAAACATTTTTGCTTGCCCTCACAAAATTTTTACCATTTTTTCCAATATTTTTGTCAGATTAATTTTTTTGTTTTTCTATCTCCGTGGTCTATTTACGGAACCGTGAAATCAGTTAGAAAAGACTTGAAGAGTAGCCAGACAAGAAATTCGCTACTACTTTCTCAATTTTCCAAAAAATATTTTATTTATAAAAAAAATATTATTAAATAATTTTGGGCAAAATAAAAAATAAAACCTTCTTTGCATGTAGAATTTTACGCTGAATTCAAATAGCTATGTAAAGATTTTCTTTTTAAATTTACTTTTCCAGTTATACTGAGTGTTAAATATACATTTTTTCCATTTTTTTGTATTCTGTCAGGCTTTTCGGCAGAGCGCTGTTATAATATTGAATGCACTTTTTCTGTAAGATTTTTCTGCTGAATTGAAATCTGTAACACCTACTGTCCCTGAAGTTATACTAACAGTATAGTTTATGAAAATGTTTTTTAAATTACAAAAATTTTAGAAGATAAATTATTTATAAAGAATTTATTTACGTAAACTATGCTATATACAGGGTGTTTTTTGGGAGAGAGAGCTTCTCGAAATGTTCAACATGCGAACTGTAGCTGTCAAACCTTCATTATTTTTAAAATATGGGACAGCAATGAAAACGTGTTGTTCTTTCGTGTAGCACTCCATTTTTTAACAACCCTGAACTATCAGCTGTCACGTTGTCTTTTTTTTTTTTTTTTTTTCGTTGGCAACACTTTACCACACAAATGACGCAAAATTCAAATCTTGCGTGAATTTTGGGACACACTTTACTCGTCAATACATATGTAGCATCAGTTTTATACCATTACTAACTGGTGCAAATATTTCTCAGACGCTAGCGTTCTGTTCTACTGATGATTGTTTGTCATCGCCATCTGAGAAATGCTAGTAGTGGGACAAGATGTGTCCTTTGCGATGTTGGTTTCATCCTTCCTGCAGAGGCTGATCTCCACTTAGGAAGTGAGGGAGATTACCAGAGATCAATAAAATATTAGCATACGTGTGCCCCATCCTTGTTTCTTTTTTCACAGTTTTCAGTCTTTCTTCAGTTCCATTTTCAAGAGTTCAAACTTCTGCTGCCCTTCTTCCTCATAGATGGTTAAAATCGCATAATATAGTCGGTTCCAGAAGGTTTAGAATGGTTGCCAGAGAAGTGTTTTTTCCACTTCCTAGGCATTGCTTGAAGATTTGAAGCTGTATTCTTTTTTTTACAAGTGTATTGCTGACCCCCCAAACAATCTGAATCGAAATTAACCTTTTCCATCGCAATCCATTAACAGGAGCAAGACTAACTAACAGCGATGATAGTTTATTTGTATTAGTGTGACATTTTTCTTAATCAAGCTATCATATTAAAATTGCACGCATTTTACTCGCCCGCAATGTATCATAGCACGTCTTCAATTCCAATTTCTTGAAAGCACTTCAAAATTTAGAAAAAAAAAGTTATTTCCAATTACAGCAATATTGTTTAAAAAAAATAGAGTTAAACTAACAACCATAACAAAACTATCTTGAACAGCTCCACGCCGATGGATATCACACAAGTCCAGCACATCAAAGAACTCCACTAGTGCCGCGAGATCTTGGAGAGGATTTCAATTTGGATTTCGATGAAGATTTTCCAATTGACGGGAAACGACCTAAAAACGCCAAGTAAGTACTTCATACAAGAACTTTGCACGTATCCGCATTTTATACAAGCATTCGTGCGTACTACTAGATAAATCCTTAAAATCATTTCTCATTTCTACATCGCATACATATCTGTATGCACAGCTATGATTTACCTTCTTTTTTTTTCTTTTTTGTTAAAGTTCAGATAAAGCTTTTATTTTATTATTTTATCGCTTCTAGTTTTCAGTTTATCTTGTGATAGCACAAGTACATTATGTATATCAAGATTCCACGCAAAGCTGATTTTATAATTTTTATACTTTTCTTGTTTTATTGTGAAACAAACCCCAAAAATCCCTTAGTTTATTTATTAAATGAGATTACTAATAGTTTATTTCAAAAATCCATTCCAGCAGTGAACTGGAGACAGTAATAGTATCACCACCACCAAAAAGGTTGGATACGTAAATTATTTTTCAAATTAAAATTAATTATATTTTATGTTATTCTGCATTTTCCTGTTTAGTTTAGAAACATAAAAAATAATAATTTTATGTAAACTAATTATTATCCTATGTTTTATTAAATTTATTGTTTTTTGCTCAAGTTTTGGTTAGCAAGCTTCCTTGCTTCTACTACCTACGTTCCTATAATTTTAAGTGCATATGCTTTGATATTGTTTCGAAATAGGCTCCCTAGGGGTTTTAGTGTTTTAGTTGGTTTTGCACATATTTTCTTGGGCAAACACTTGCAACAATATAAGCGTCACATTTATTTTCCAAATGCCTACCACTGCAATAGATATAGAATTTTTGCACTGCATTTGTTTTTTTTTTTTTTTTAATTTAGCAAACAAATTATACCTACAACATTTTCTATGATAAATTTTGTTTTGAATTTGTAATGAAAAACGCTTTGTTAAACGCTGCTATCTTTTTTCTTAAAACATATTCTCTTGTTAAATTTGTAAACATCTCTTCTAGACACTCTAAGAAGTGCCTAATATTTCCGTTCTACTTTATAATACTCGTACATTTATTTAGATTTGTCTAATTTAGTTTAAATTAATGAATGAATAGCGGGAGGATTAGGCGCAGTGCGACCAAAATGATCTATGTTGACTCCTTCTGTTGTCAGCCGATGCCATTATCTAACTAAAGCACCTCATCCAACTTAGAGGTGAAAGGTGCCTCTCGTCTATCTGGTAGGTTTCCAGACAGCTTTCTTTGCCACCAGTCACTGCCCTGCAGTTCGTTACGATCTAGTCCGGACTCTTATCTGTTTCATTCTAGAATCGAAATATCTGTCGGAGACACCGCCCATCAAGTAAAAGGGTTCTGGTTTCACGAAGCTTACAGCCTCATAGTTGCCACTCACTCATACTTGACTTAGTACCTAGTAGAGGGCGACGTATTTGATTTTACCTAGGTTTTTGGGTTTATCTAAGAACTCTCATAACTAATTTATTTAAAGGGTTCGCGACTGGTTAAAAGTATCCGTCTACCTTCCATGATTGTCGAACCTGTGCACATTGCTATCAATTCTCTACACCAAGCTGCCAGACATCCGCTTTCTTTTGGTCCTTAAAACGGAGACTTGGTCTTCCTGTTTATATCTGGCCTAGAGAAATTGAAGAACCTTTTCGAAGAGGCGTTGATGTCTTCTTTCTACTAATCCTTCTCGTACACAAGACCAAATACCCGTCAAAAAATTTTTCCCTCGAAGGAGTCCAATATCTGCTCAGCTTTTCTGTTTATAGTCCAGCACTCGGTACCGTATAATAAGATGGGAAGAATCTTTGATCTGTAGAGCACCAATTTGGTTGTCTAAGAAAAATGTGGTTTTGACAAACAGACGTCGAAACGGTTTCCTAGGGTCAATCGAACACATACGACGAAGTGAAAGAAGAGATCTGATTAAAAAATTGTATTTCTCAATATAATCTCCCTCGAGTGAAATGCATTTCTCACATCGGGCATACAGTGCCTTAATAAAACCGAAAAAATATTCTTTTTCTTTCCTTCAAAATGCCTTTCTACGGCTGCCTTCATCTCGTTCTCATCTGCAAATCTCCGGCCTCATCACTCCTTTTTCAAATTGGGAAGAAGGAAAAAGTCGCTCGGCGAAACCAAGTCTCATCTACAGTTACGATTCGGTTGCAAATTTCATCGAGATTGTTCCCGGCTAACTCCAACAAATCTTTGCAGCACTCGAGTCGTCATTGCTTGTCGAACGGCCGTTGCGTGAGCATTTTCGGTACCCAGCGCGCACAAATCTGTTGCAACAAGGAAAAACCGCTAAAGTCGACTTTAGACGAAATTGAGTTTTTGATACTATTTTTTTTGTAGCTCTTTAACTTCAAAATTGGAGCTACAATGTACAATGTTTATAGATAGTCTAGAACCATTTGTAATTTCAAACTTTTTAGCAAAACTTTAATATGCTCTCCTGAAAAATAATCAAATTCGAATTCAGCGGTTTTTCCTTGTTGCAACAGAAATTTGTTTCATGTTTAAATGCTCGTGCAAAATTTCTCCAATTCATTCTTTGCTGATGTGCAACTCGTCCACTATCTGTCTCATTTTTATTCTTCGGTCGGCCAGAACTAATTTTTCAACTTTTCCGGTGTTTTCTTCAGTGATCACTGACACAGGACACACTGGGCGGGGGTCGTCTTCACAGCTCTCTCGCCCTTGCTGAAATAAGCGAGCCCATTTTTTACCATGGAATCCTGAAGAGTCGATGAAATATCTTCGAAAATTTCATTACTCGATTTTCCTTTTTTCACGAAGTACTATATCACGGCGCGGTGCTCAAAATTGCGAGAAGTTCCGATTTCTGCTGGCTTGTTTATCCTACCACAGATAATAAAAAACTGAGATTCTCTGATTTTATTGATCAAGTTCTGCAACTATTTAGCCACGAGAAGAAGTGAGGCATAAAAGTATGCCAAGTTTAACTTATTCCAATTCCCTTCTCAATAATATAAATCTAAATCAAAATTAATGATGATTGAATGAAGGGCTGAAAGTCATTTCTGACTCTGGTATTTGAAGAGTTGACTCCCAAACCTGAGCCGCTATTGCAATTATTTGCAAACAGAAGTGAGTATTGGGACAAATTTGCCACTAAGATGAAGATATCAGCATTTTTATAATCTCATCCATAGCCATAGATAAGATTTCCTAGAGAACTACTTCTTGAGGAATTCACGCCTCTTAATTTCGCGTCGATCACGCGCGATCTAAGCACAAGCCCACTCAAATCGTAAAGACTAATTTTGTTCTAAACCCGTAGTAGACTAATAAGAATGATACTCTCGCTAACGTTGTTGTAATCTCCCTGGATATCGATAAATGCTCGAAGGAGAATTACTTATGCTGTAACCAACTTTCTATGTACTATTCAAGAGCTAAGTAAAATGTGTCGAGCGGAAAATTTTCATGTTTAACATAAAAAAAAATTTACAGTGTTATTCTCATATTTTATTATATTTATTCAAACTGGAGCGGATTTTATGTTTTAAAAACAATATCGTCTAAATGCCGTCCACACACTTTTGCAATCGGACTCTTAAATTTGTGAACACGCGAGAGCAAAGCGTTGATTCAATGGCAGCAACTTCACGGAGGACATTTTTTTGTAGGGCCTGAATTGTTCGGGGATTGTTGCTGTAAACCCTCACTTAAGGTATCCCCATAAAAAAAGTTGCACGGTGTAAGGTCCGGTAACCGAGGTGCCCAGGGTATGTCTCCATACTTGCTGATTAATTTATTGGGAACAATTACACTCAGCTTCTTCATTGAAATTCTAGTTGTGTGTGGAGAGGCCCCGTCTTGCTGGAATTGTAATCTGTTGTTGAACCCGGGAAACAGCTGCAGTTGCGATACCAAAAACTCGTCGATCATTCGGCAATACACTTCAGCAGTGACTGTTTCTTGCTGGTTAAAAAAATAAGGGCCAATAATTCCTCGGGCAGAAATTGCACAGCAAAATACCCATCGACATGAAAATGTGCTTTGTCAGTAAAAAATATGTTTCCAAGAGTTTCTGCTGTTCGAAAACGTTTCAGCATCGTTCTCGCTTAGGTTTATCCTAAAGAATAGTCATTATCGTTGAGAAACTGCATGATTTGCATTTTGTATGGGTGAAACTTCAGTTTCTTTTTCAAAATAACATGCACTGTTTACTTTTTTTTATTCCAGTACAGGCCGCAATATTCCTTATCGATTTACAGTGATTGCGCATAAATTCGCATCGAACTCGAGCCACAATTTCTAGCGTCGCTCCTGATGTTGAAGGCCCCGAAGGATTTTAGTTAACCGTTTTCCCTTCTTGTCTAAATGAACCAACGAATCACCGCACTTTAAATATTGCTCAAATCCACAAATGACGCGCGTCGAACGATACCCCTCTCACTTACTTAACCCTTTTAGTTTACGAGCAATTACAATTTAAACTTGAAAATTTTCCGCTGAACACCCTTTAGTAAGACCTACCTTTAATGTACGTCTGTGAAGTACATATGTACGTCTGTGAAATACATACATGTTTACTAAATGCTTCGGAGTATTTAACAGAATTGAAGGCAGTGGTTTGAAGCCCTTAAAGTTAATGCGACTTTGGTCAAGAAAACACCACCTTAAGACAGTATGTTTAAGTTTACTTGGACCACCCATTAGGAACTTTCTTTGACTTCTGCAGTATCACCTGTTGACTATCATCTATTCCAAGTGGCTAATATAGAGCAAAATGGTTTCTTGCCACAATATTTCGGGGCCGTCTATTAACTTGCTATTATCCGCATTCACTAACGACGTAAGATAAAGACTAACAAACCTTGGATACGTCCTGACTAGGATAATTCACAGGTAGTAAGACGGTAGCCCAGTAGAATTGCAATGCAAAACGGATTAAAATGAACACGTATTATACTGAACCGAAGTCCTTTCGTGATGGTATAAGGGCGACAGTCTGTTTACAGTCATTAGGCGTATTTCAAGGACATTTTAATTCTATATTACATGGGCGAATGATTTTTGTAGGTACTACCTATAGCGTCCTTGAAAGTTATAAATAAACAACGCATATCGATTTCTTATTCCTGAACTTTTTCCAGGATCTAATGTGGTGTGTTGTTGATTTACTAAATACTGACACCACATTGCTAATTACTAACTTGTCAAGTTTTTGCCGTAGAGATTCAACATTTTATAAAGTTGAACACAGCTTTGTATACGATTGAATGCTGTATGGATTAAAGAATTCGTCCTCCTCCCAATACTATTCTTTCTAAGTCCTTTAGATACATATGTATGTCCTTGTTTTATTGTTATCGGGAGATATTAATCTATTTCACTCTAAGCCAACTGGTTAAAGAATTTTATTTTAAAACTTTTCATCAAAGGCTGTATAGATTCCAATAAGCATTTCCATCCTTATCAACAAAGTTCAGCTATTTATTTGTTGTTCTAGGAAATGCTGTTCTAGTAATTTTTGAAAGAAAATTCAGAAATTCCTTTAGAATAGTTCCTCAAAGTTGGGCATTATTTTATACCTTCAAAAAGCAGTTCATATATTTCCTGAATCAAAAGGGATTAAAAAAAATTACCCACAACATCTTCATGGTGGCCCAGTTCGAGGTTAACTTGCAATTGTTTCTATAATATCCTTTTTGCAAACATATATGATGCACACATATGTACATGTGCCTAGATATCCATTAAGGATCTTTTGCACAAAGCGAGGTGAATGCATTCGTTGCAGGAAAAGAGAGTGCTAACATATCACAGCGCAGTGAATGCCAAATGTGCATATACTCGTACATACATAATGATTGCATGTCATTCCAATTGCAAAGGATAGGTGGTGGATTTATCTCTCAGCAGGCACTACTGGGTTAATAATTCTACAGACTTCATGTGTACTACATATACACATATCTTTTTGGTGATAAATCCCTTCTACTAATAAATAGACGAACTGCTGCCATGACTATGCGCGTTTATCCTCGAGTACAAAGTAAAAGATTAGTGTGTCAATGCCCGGCATTTGAACTGATGAACTACTACTACTCATTTGACAGGATTTTTACTTGCACCTACATATAAGAGCATGTATTGGTTTTCTGAAAATTTTCGATCTCGAGATTTTGATCAAACTAGACATTACTGTGATAGAGAAATTCAATAAAGTGGGTCTCTCAATTCTGTTTGTATCTGGGATCAGTAGGGTCACAATTCGAAACGAAAACAGAATTTTCATTCTTCAACTTCAAAAGTCGAGGAGTTAATAAAGTTTTAGAATACAATGACAAGAAATTGTTTCTTATGTGTTCGTCCTCATCAATTTTCTTAGCTGCACTGAAAAGATTTTGCATTTTTTGGCGTTCCGGTGTAAGCTCACTTGGGGGTACTCGTATATCATCCTTAAAAATGGCTTGAATTTATTATCGTAGTTTTCAGAAGATATAAGAATCGGTCCATAGAACTCAGCATCAGGATGTTTTGGAGTACATGCTATAGGACTGATTTTTTCACGCTGCCGCAGTCAATTGGAAAATGTTGACACTTCTTGCGAGATATCTGGTATCGATACGTTGCTCCTTTGCAATAGATTTTGGCGAAACTTCAGCTGCGATTTCTTCAGACTCTAATTGTATGAGACTTAAGTTGGTGGCCATGGGATTCTTGAAATCGAACTTAGTCTTTATGTCGCCCTCAAAAAACCATTTCCGACCCATGTTCAGAACAATTCCTGCCTCCTGTATAAAGTCTGAGACAATCAAAGTTTTATTCTTCGTAACATTTCGAAGCGAGATGAATCGAATTTTCTACCACCGATCTCTATATCGCAGATTGTAGATACAACCATTTGCTCTGTCATTGTACCATCAGCCAAGGTAACATCAGCTTTAACTTACTTTTCTTTGTGAGCAATCTTTTTAAGTTAGCACTCGCTATACTAGTACGTGCTTCTGAGTCGATATAAGCTTCAACAGTAAGGTTGTTGCCAATGGTGGCGTCTCTTCCGATTGTAGTTGTGGCTATCAGGTTGAAATCGAGATATCGAGGGCTTTCTTTCTTCACATTAGTGCAAGTTGGGCAATTTGATCTTGCAACACCTTGAGCTCCACATCAATAGCATGCGAATACATTTCGTGCATTTTCGGTAGTAGTTTTCACTTGGTGACCCTTCTTTTTGAAGCACTGTTCCGTTGTGTGTCGCTTCTCCAATTTGTCTGCTTTCATCTCGGGAACGATAACGGCTGGTTTCTTATTTTCTCCAACCACTAGCTTAGCTTCGACTAGTTTTCTGAATGAGTCGACGCTGTCTCGTGGGATACGCTCCCGGATGTTGTGATGCAACAAGCCGTAAATCATGTTGATCTGCATCTGCCCTTGAACAGTACTTTCCAATTGTGAAAACAGCACACGTTTCCTACACATGAAGCTGTCAATAGGTTCATTAAGTTGCTGTTTAGACTCCATTATTTCTAAGTAATTTCGCCAGTTGGGTTTAGATGGTGAAAACACGGATTTTATTAGCTTTATTGCGTCGTCAAATGTATTAACACCGTCCTTTTCACTAATCCACCATGAAGCGGCATAACTCTCCAACCACAATGGCATCCCATTAATAGCATCAGCATTGTTTATGTTTTCAATATTTTTTAATGTATTGATGACTGCAACAAATTCCTAAAGGATTTTGAAAAAAAAAAACATTTTCTCGAAAACGGCTTCAGCGATTTTGATCAAATTTGCTTTCAAATGGCGTACCAAGTTTTTTTTTCCCAATAAATACGTTTACGGGACTTTAACTGGTTTCTGAAAATTTGCTATTTCTCGGCTATGATTCTATCGATTTTTTATGGCATTCCAGTTTTTGAAAACGATTTTGTTTAGATATTAAATCCGAGTAATTTGCAGTTTAACAACATATATGTAGATGCAAGTATGTGCGACCCAGAGGGGAGCTTTATTTTTTTTTTTAGAAAGAATCGTGAGTTAATATTGTAAATACATTGTATACCTATACATATGGACATACATACAGTGACTCAATTTAATATTCGGGCAAACATTATGAAATACTAAATTTGATATAATCCAGTAGATAATAATTATGAATGTTTACAAACATTTTACATTGAGTTCTTTGCAGCTTTGAGAATACAAAAATATATCAACTTGATGGAAATAATCATTTAAGAAATTACACAAGAGAATTAAATTGCAAATGTACCAAAATTTAACTAACAAAAATATTCGGGCAAGCAAGTTTTCCTTGAAATGTGCCTGAAATATGACTAACGGCACTTGAGGTATTAATTGTTAGAAGAGTTTTATTTTAGTTTCGAATTTTATTGTTAAAAATACAAGTTAAAATGGGTAGAATAGATAAAAATACTACTCTGGAACAACGCGAAACTTTTGTACTTAATTGTACTCGTAAACGAGGCAAAACCCAAAGAAAAATGGCTGAATTACTGAATATTAGCAAAAGTACAATCGGTGACATCATTAAAAGGTTCGAAAGTGAGAATCGAGTTGCTTCCATTCGGCAAAAGGGACGTCCAAAAGTCTTTTTTTAAAAGGAGTATGGCACTGCGACCTGAGAGATCTATTGTGCCAGAGACCACTATTTAGGGCAGCAGTACTTCAACTTTCTTTATGAAAGCTATTATTACGGCTGCGGAGGAGTTCCTTAGGTCTAATGGAGATATTATCTCCTTAAGAAAGAAGTTTCTCCTACTTCTACACAGAGTTACACACTCAGTTTCGTCCTCTTCTAGGCAGAGGCGGTAAGTAATACGAGTATCCTCTGAAATTCTTATTTTATTTAGGTGGTAGAGTAATTTGCAGTGACCAGTAAGGAAGCTCACAAGCCTTCTTATGTCATTTCTGATATATTTTAGAATTTCAGCTGCCTTTTTTTTGGAAGGGTTGGGCAGCTCTTTTAGTTTATCTGAGGCATTGGGAGTTATTCCAGTCGGAAATTTTTTTTTTTATAATTTACCTGCGCCAAAGGGTATATGAATACTCTTATACTATTACGGGACACGGGCGTTGTGAAGAAGAGAGAGAGAGAGAGAAAGAAAGAGAGATTTTAGTGTAGTGGTTTGAAACTCAGATAGTATTAAGTTTCTGTAAACTCCAAGGGTAGCGTCCAGATAACTTGGGAGCTTGTTTGTTTTGCTTTTGTCGTTGCTCATGATTCACAGTATTTTTTTTCGTCCACCTGATGTCATCATCACGATCAAGTGGCAGCCATATGACCACTCTACTGCCAATGTTAGAGTTGACTTCGCAGTAGAGTTGACTTAGCTTTCGCAATTGATCGACTTTTTTATTTATTTCATGCGAAATAAATAGATGATTCTTGGCATCAGGATTTGAACCGTGAACCAACAGCGTGACAACCGATGATGTTACCACTACACCACGGCCATGTTGCGTTTCCAATTGTTTAGGGTTAGTTTGAATGCAGAATAAGATATTCCGCAAAAGGGTTCCGGTCCAATGAACAACTCGGAGGAACCTTTTCTGGCTAGCAGATCTGCAGTTTCATTGCCGTTAACGCTTACATGACCCGGTACCCACCACAATTTCACTTTATTGTATCGGGCCAAATTTTGTAAACTGTCGAAGCAGCTTAGAACTGATTTTGAATTGATCTTGTGGGAGATCAGTGCTTTAAGCGCCGCTTGGCTGTCGGTGAGTATGTGTATAGCGGCACCTTTGATTCCTGATTGCAAGTTTATATTTGCACAGGTTTCAATAGCGTAAAGCTCGGCCTGGAAAATACTAGGACTCTTTCGAAGTGATTTCATAATCCTGTGAATCCCAAAGTCTTAACTGATTAGAACTGACAAGAACGGTTCATTATAAGAAGAGTGAGAGAAGACCCTAAGATAGCTGCAACTAAAATAACAACAGAGTTGGAGGAAAGTCACGGAAAGGTTGTTAACGCCGAAACTGTAAGGAGGTGCATCAAGAAGAACGGGTATAACCGCAGAACGGCCCGGAAAAAACTTTTCGAGAATGAGATTAAACTTTTATATTTATTTTACTTATTTACTGTTAAATAAATTTTATGAAATTTTAATTCGTAGGCCTTTTATTTTCTTATTTATGTACCAGCAAATTTCCTAAAACTATCTGCTAGAATATTAAAGTGAGCCACTGTATTTCGATTCAAATATTTCCTAGAAAAGTTACACCATCTCTTGTGTACTCACAAATAGCGAAACCATTATATAACCGTCATTCCATACGTCAGTACTTACAATAGATACTTTTCACTACCCACCCACAATCGTGTGAGATTCTATTTTGAACGGTATATTTATGTGTGCACCCTTAAGTGCATTATTTTATCGATTGCATAGGGCAAACCAAGATTCACTGAAACGAGGGGAAAATTGCGTTGTGCATAAATTCAATAAAACAGACATAGTTCAGTGCCAACTGCCGCTGTTAATGATGATAGCCAAAGGGGGATGAAAAGGTAATGCGTGACAAAATTATCACTCACTGAAAAAAGAAGAAAATAATACACACATCTATGAAAGGACAAAGGACCTAACTACGTCGTTGGATTAAAGTTACTGCGTACGTTGCTGATCCTGAATCTCAGCAACACAAGTACGTGGTCGGTTCATATTTTTTTTTTTTTCCTTTGTTTGGGCGAGGGTGGTTTTGGTTTTGATTTGCTTGTCGCTGTTGATTTCCGTCAATTTTGTAACCTAAACAACAACTCCAGCTAAATCCCTTCGAGGCATAACAACCGCACTGCCTCAGACAACTTAGGAATGGGCATTCGGCTTCAGCCTCTAACCCATATAAACTTGATTTATCCCCCAAGTAAAAGCCGGATTGATAAAGCCGCTTTGGGAAAGAGATGGACTTGTTTTCATTTTACAGTCGTGGTGCATTTAGCCATTAAAACAATTCAAGGGATATCAGAGGAAATATCGTAAACATACCTTCCCCTGGTAAAGATTGAAAGTGGTTGTGTATGCGCATGCATTTGACAAGTATGTACATAATATTCACAATATTTATATTCACCACTTTGTGTGTGCTTTACTGCGAATCGGTGGTGGAATAGGAATGTTTACATACATATAAACAGTGGTACTTGAGCCTTTAAGGATTAAAAAGAAAAACAGGGAATTGGAATTCGCCGTTAAGGAATTTAAAAGTGTATTTTGTGTGTATTTCTCTTGTATTATGTTCTAAGAAGATTTGAACAAAAGTGTTCTTATTAAGTAGCCTACGTACATACATACATATTTACATAAGTTGTAAGGAGTCTACGAATACCGCCAAAAATTGTTGGCGATAGTACGCTTTCCGGACAGTTTGCTCAAAATATAAAATGTCTCGCCATGCAGCTTCTCTTGATCATAGACACCAGTTTGCTCGGGATACGTTTCCTAAGTAAGGTACGCCTTATGAACACACAGTCTAAAACCATGACAAGAATGAATTGTTGGCGATAGTAGCTTTACATAATATACACTCTCCGGACAGTTTGCTCAAAATGTAAAATTTCTCGCTATGTATGTAGCTTGTCTTGATCATAGACACCAGTTTGCTCGGGATACGTTTCCTAAGTAATGTACGCCTTATGAACGCACAGTCAAAAACCATGACAAGCTGAACTATACACAAGGTTCCGTTCGATGATATATCTTACTTACCTTACTTTAGGTGGGAATACAGTCCGAGATGGACGGCCATCGATTAGCAAATTGTCTCTAGAGAACTCTACTCTTGTAGGGCAACCAACGGAGTCTAATTACAATTTCTTCCTTAGTCCAAAGGAACAGCAATTGGCAAACATTTTTTCTTTATATATATACGAGTATAGAATACGTGATCCCAAGATGTCTATATTAGATTGCTATTGATTCTGCTTTTGAATAGGTGGAGATTGAAAGATTCTTGAGTGAGGAAAGTTTGATTTCCGATCCGATTGATGTCCGCACTGATGTCACTGGCAGAGTTAACAGCATTGGTAGACGGAGTCTTTGACTACCTCGGAATTATATCTATCTATCGTAAGATTTTATCCTCGTTTATAACCCGGACCTATCTTAGTTGCTTCTGATTCGATTCTAAGAAACGTTAGGCCATCTCAGCCAGCAGCTTTGTTTGATTTGGTTGGTTGGATGATGATGCCAGATTGAGACGATCAGACTGATTAAGAGTGGGATTTGGCTTTTGTCACCATTTAACAGTCTGGCGAAATATGTAGTCTCCCCAGATTTTATTTGGGCAGTGAAACCCTGCGCTGCTTGCTGTACCCTTACGTGAAAATCTTTCATCCACTTTTGTTTGCTACGACCACGGATAGCATGTCAACGTCTGTGTCTTTGTAGGTTGTTTGTGTCTACTTTTTCAACCCTCAATGATGATTCGTAAGATATCTTCATCAACACATGGAACAGAAATGTGCATGTAGAGTGCTTTCTAGATACATAAGTGTATCCTAAGCTGTTGTATATTTATTTCCTTCACTCGACTTTTGTACTATTCATGGCAAAACGTTGTATATGTTGGCAACAATTCTGCTCCAACATCAGTATCCAAACTTTTCACCGAGTCTTGATTCAAGTTTCGTTTAGCTATCAGCTCTTTTGTCATCTGTACTAGGTTCTGCAGGTGCGTGCTACTTTACAGTTTCCTCATCTTCTAATGTTATTACACTCAAGCTCTTCAGCATATGTCGCTTATTGCGTGATTTATTTTTTTATTTGACGCACATATCACGTAAGGAGATTTATTGTGGCCTTAGTAGTAGTTTTGTCATCCTTCTTAATTACTTTTAGCGATCACTCGTGAATACCAATCGTCAGTACTCTCCAGATGAGGATTGTACAAATTTTCTTGTTAAGTTTTGTTCCTTAATCCGTGCTTAAGATAGTTTTTGTAGCCAAGACATTTTGAGAGGAAAATCGCAATTGTATGTGCTTTCGGGATGATGCCTCCCAGGCATGCCAGTAGGAGCACTAAGCACTAAGCTTGAGCGCTATTTTTAAGCCACTGAAATGCCTTCAGACAAGTGCAGTTCATCAGCAGAATTTGTGGCTTAAAATAGATTGGAGCACTGATCGTAGGTAGATACCACGTTATACCAACACCTTTAAGGCTCTTTCTGTTTGGATCATTTATTCTACCCGACTTCCCTAAAGCTAAATAAAGATATAGGGGACATTCAGCATCGAGGCTTTGTCCTTCATTGCTATTTAGACCCACTTAAATAATTTGGTCTCTCATCGGAAATTTTTTCTGTGGTAACATGGCGCCAAGGTTTAAAATTTATAAGATACTTATTTTGTTTTTGTAGGTATTTGTTCATATTGGAACAAATAGCTGGAAAATATAGGTTTGTCATGTTAGAGCCCTGAATGATATGGTAAACGCCTGATAAGGTAACGGTTAACTCTATGATCTTGGCTGCAAATATTCCAATAAACATTAGATAAGGGGGCCAGGCACCGATTTTTAATTCATATCCTTATTAGGCTAGTGAAGTACCTCCTGGGTCAATTTAAAGTGAATGTGTATACATACGAGTTACTCGTATATATCGATTTGTTTGTATTATTTTTAGAAGGAACAACTTAAGGTTTTAAGGTACTTTTGGGTGTTGCGGCTAGACTTAAGCGGATGCGTCGAGTATGTACGTGCAGCCTGGGCATCCTCTGCCTACGTTAAATATATCATAGGTATGGATGGCTTTCAAATGGCGCATGATGCTGTAGTAGGAGTATTCTCCATCCCACCCGTCTTAAAAATTACCCCAAGACTGCCAGATAAGCGTAGCATATTTCAAGCAGAAATCACGGCAATCCAAAAAATCTGCAGCCTGACTTTCAATGCGCACAGTAGAAAATCTCGCTATTTGATTACATACATAGATAGTCAAGCAGGCAATGCTCTCAAAGTCGGTTAAATAATGCCATAGATCTCCGAACAAAATCGCAGACAGATGGGTCCAATCCCTATGCTGGGTCCCAGACCATAGGACTATTTTAAACAATTACAAAGCCGATCATGAATTGACCAAGACTAAAGTTGATAAAATTATTTCAATAAGTTGTAAAAGTATATAAAACAAAAACTTACATTGGGAGTAGATAAACTCCAATTATTTTTGCACATTCTTTGGAGGTGAAGAGGAAACGATAACTAACCTTCTGCGCACTTGTCATGGTTCTAAATCTTCCTAAATCTGGTATGACGGCG
Source organism: Pocota personata (assembly GCA_963082735.1). Taxonomy (NCBI): domain Eukaryota; kingdom Metazoa; phylum Arthropoda; class Insecta; order Diptera; family Syrphidae; genus Pocota; species Pocota personata. Next base: position 48,503,659 of record OY720430.1, on the reverse strand, counting down.
CTTTCTTCTAATCCACAATTCAGCACTCTTTGTGTTTATCATAAATATATTGGAGTGCTTTTGTCTATTTCATCGGCGAGGGTGTTTTGCTTATTATAAGAAGCCCTGGGAAGGGAGTTCTTAAAAGGATTTCCAGCATTTCGGTGCTTGTTTTAACTGTTCATTTTCAAATTCAATTTTGGTATTGCTATATATGATAGAGGAGCTCAAAAATGTGTGTCTCCCAATTATGTCTGTCTGTGTGTCCGTATGTATGTACTGTTGACTGCACCCTAAATTGCTGGATAGATTTACTTCAAACTTCATATCTGGAATCTGTATTCGAAAAATCCATTTTTTTCGAAAATTAATGCAATGATTTTGTTATGGTGGTATGTATGCTTACAGATAACGTACCAGGTTTTTTCAGGAAGTTTGGACAACTTATGGACTACTAGCAGGTACCAGGCGTACGTTGCCGCGCCTAACAAAAAGAAATACCTACGTGTTTTTGTATGACAAACTGTGAGACCGATTTTGACCATACTTCACAGAAACACTCTCGGGCCAATATCGAACATTGCCTGAAAATTTGAGCTCAATCGGTTCGGTGCTTTCGGAATCCATAGCATACATACAAACATAGGTACATTGAGTTTTTTATATATATAAGACTAGCATCATGCGTTGCAGCGCCTATGTGGGCAAACTGCTGAACCTATTTTGAGTTTTATACATATAGATTATGCAGTTTTAAATTAGTCGTTTTCTTTTCACAATTAGTACTTAAGTACATACCAAGTTTTGGGAAATTCTTTTTAAAAATAAAATCATTTCAACGTTTTTGTTTAAATTTCAAATCCTTCTGATTTTAAGTGCAAGTACGGGTGCACAATTGTGCAGTTTATTTTATAATGGTCCCTGTCTGTATATAGAGTAGTGACTCCTTTTATTGTGATGCAGAATTGACTCTAAAATCATTTAGAAATGTCTATTTTTCTAAGGTGCTGTTATAGTTATTGGTGACCTATGCTCACAATAACATGCAACCTTTAACTTCCAGTTGTATTCCCATTACGACTCCATAAAAGAAGACAACCTCAATTGTGTTGTCACCATTTTATGATCATTGAAAGAATTTACCAAGTATATATGACTTACGATGTTTGACCCAGAAAATTTATCAACTTTGACAACGGATTGCATTAAATCAATCAATACACGGCTTTTGTCACCAAACAACATAGCAAACAATCAACTCTGTATGTATATCCAACCACCTTATCCCCTTCGGAGAATTAGCACTATTCAATATCCACACCCCCCAAAACAGTACAAAACAATACACAACCTTACCACTTCCATTCATTTGCAACCCTGGCCGTGGGTTAGCAAATTTACACCCTCATCATAACTATTGCACCCTCACTCGTGCTATGTGCACCCCGCCGATGTGAAAAGTCAAATCCGAAAATCTATCATCTCTACACCTATCCTGCTCTAGGAATAAATTTTCCCCTGCAACAAAGTGCATTCGCATCGATAACAGCGGTTGTCCTTGTCTCCTGTTACGAGTATACAACATTTCTTCTTCGTATTCGTGATTTCGTTCCACATTTGTACAAAGCGCAGCAGCAGGAATCAGGACACCAAGACAGCATCCCTTTCTGTAGCTATTGGATTCTTGATTAAACTCTCCCCTGTTCAGTAGTAGCTGGATAGGGTATCGAGTTTGTGATCCTTGGACGGTTAGAAGACGTGAATTTTTTTTTTTTTCTTAGGATTAAAGAAAAAATGAAACATTTTCATTTTGTGATATTATTGTCCTTGTGAAAGAAAATACAACATTTGTCGAAAGAACTACTAAATATCTTTCTGAGTTTGCAACTATTTTCGCATATTTCTTATTGCAACGTGTATTCATTAACTTCATCTGTGGATAGCACTAAATTTACCAAGAAGAATGGAGTGTAAATCCTGTATCTGCTGGTAGTACTTTACCATATACTACCAGAAAATGAATTAGGGATACGTCGAAAAGTGTTATAATTTGGTCCTTTCCTGAGGCACATATGCGTATGTGTACTGTTTTTCCTATCCTCTCCCCCACCTTACAAGCGTAGGTCACTAGGTCGCCCGGGAACTTCTTTTTTTTTTTTTTGGTTTCACAAAAGAAAGATTGGAGTTTGACCCCACCCCAAGTTATTTTTTTTTAATTCTTTCTTACTCTCATTTAATTTAAATTCTTCAGAACCACATAAAAAGAAAAAAAAGTTGAAAAAGATTTTTTTCAACCCCGCCTGTGAATCCTTGTTGAATCCAAGACGTATACACAAAATAATTCTGTGGATTGTGGAGGGAATCTTCTTGAGAATAACACACAATTTTTTGTTCCTATTTTTCTTATTTTGTGTGTGCAAATATCTCTATTATACATAAAAATCAAAGCTTGGTGGTGGTTAGTACCTCCATAAACGTCCTTGAACGCGCAGAGAGAGCTTTCATTTTGCTCCTCTCCTGGTTTGAGAGATAACACAGATAGTACGGGAATGGATACCTGCTTACATGAGTTTTGTGCGATATAATTGCTTACAAACTCGAAAATGTAATATTTTTCCTTTGAATTATTTATTATGTGTATCTTGTTGTTTTGCGTGTAAAAAAAAAAATAAAAATAAAAGTGTACAACGAATTTTTTTTGACTTCGTCCATTTATGTATACTTAGACAAGCACTAGCAATATTGTGTGTTAATATTTAGTGTCATAAAAATGTGATCTTTAGAACTCGGGAAGAAATTAAAAAAAAAATAAAAATTATCTACTTTAACTTTTATCACAAAATTACTCGTATTTTGAAAATTCTCCTAAAATTTATTGAAATTTGTGAATAGTGCCAGTATTGAAGTATCCTTTTCAAGTTGGTACACTTTGCGAAAAACGAACGAAGAATGGGCGGTGGTGAAGTTAAAGTATCCACAGTCGATGTAGAGGGTGGAGATAATATGGCTACGTTACCCGTATCCCGTTCGCATACAACTGCCAGCAATGATAGTGCTGAGAAAAATAACTTAGCCAACAAGGAGATGGAGCTGAAAAATGTTATGCCACAGCCGTTGCAAAGGTTAATATTATTATTAATTAATTTTGTGTTTACAGTGCGATGTATTTATTTAAAAAAACAGATCAGAACACTGCTAAAATATTGACCTAATAAGTGCCAATAAAACTGTTCTAAATACTCTTAAAATCGTTGAGAGAATATTGAAAAAATTGTGTCGGTGCCATTCAGTTTGTATAGTCCTTAAAACCTCTATTAAGTTCACGAGTACCTATCTCTACTTAATTCAGTTTGTGTTCTATGCAATGCTACTTGACATTTTTTCATTGTTTCTAACCACCTGATACTATGTACCTACACTATCGCAGTTATCCTTATAGGAAGATTTACTTTTATGCCCGCATTAACAGCATCTTTTATGACTGTGGTAATTATTCTCAACAGCCATCTGCCTTTACCGAGCTTTTTGATAGCGGACTTTTATGTCTACAGATCGTCAGCTACCTACCAGGATACATTGGAAGAGGATAAGAATAATAATTGTGCCAGCTTTTGCTATTAGGGCTAATTAAGTTTCCCATATACATATGTACATAGTTTCTATCAGATGTCTTGATGGAAGTCCACTAGGTTACAAATCCAAAGTGCATGTAACAAATCATCACCCAACAAACTACCATTAGTTAGGAAATCTAAAAACATTATGTGATTCTATGGTTTAACATCTGTAAGACTCAAATCACTTAATTAGTCGAAATGAATATGAGTAGTTGCACCTTTAACTCTCCTAAAATTCCAAGAATACGTACACTGATCAATATTTCAGTGGATATGTTTGAATCTTTTTATCTTTTTTTAAAAATATGTAAATATTTACATTAGAATTGTATACAGGCCATTTGGCCATATAAACTTTATCTTGTTTAATAAAAAAGGGTATTCAAGCAAACAAACAAAAAAAAAAAAAAAACTTTTCCGAATATTCTACTCAAAAACGGTTTTCTTTTACTTCGGGGTAAAGTTGGACGTTTTAGATGGTTTAAAATTTCCAAACCCTGTATACCCATCAATTGGAAAATTTTAAATCTGAAATTTCAGTTGTCACAATTTTTTTCTATAACGTCCGAGTATAGTCAGATATTTTGAATGATTTCGTGAAATAAATCCACTCAAAAACGACTTTCATTAACTAATGTTGGACATTTTGGAAGATTGTATACTTGTAGAGAATTTGTAGAGAATTTCGAAACCATCATTGTTTAATCGATATATTTGCACTCAAAAACGTTTTTCATTAGTTGTGGGGTAAAGTCGTACTCGTACAATTTTCTAAAATTTTGAAAAATGTACCGCATTTTTCAAAATTTTAGAAAATTTCCCAACCTAAAATATCAATCTCAAGAACTTTTTTTGTTTTCTTTTGCGGCGTTTTCGATATATTCGCACTCTCAAAAACGATTTTCATTAATTTCGGGGTAAAGTCGGGCATTTTGGAAGAAAGTGCCCTAAATTTTTTTAACCACTGGGCAAAATGAAAAAAAAAAAACATTGTCCATTTTGATCACTAGTATATCAGAAAATAACTTTATTGTTTTCCTATTATACTCGTACAGGGTGGGCCATTTAAACCTCCGGTATGTTTTTTGGTAATAAGTAAAAAAAAATAAAAATTTGCTTTTACGTCATTTTTGGTTTATTTTGAAACTTACAAATTTGTTCTGATCACTTTTTTTTTACAATCTGCGCGCGCCAAAGGGAGTATTTATACCCTTTAATTGTTTCAGGGCACGGGCGTCAGGGAAAAGGGGGAAGAGGAACAGAGGAGGTACCTATGCACGTTGGCTTTGAATGTTTGAAGGTTGTAATGATGGGGAAATACAGAGCCTGGTAGATATGAATATGTTATCGCGTAAATAGTCCGCCAGAGTGAATGGTGCAATGTGCTTGTTTTTCGGCATTTCCCATCACTTTTTGAAGTGTTTCGAGCTGAATAGCGGCCATTTCCTGTCGTATATTGTCTTTCAAGGCTTCTAGGGTCCATGGCTTCTTGACATAAACTTTGGACTTCAAATATGCCCACAGTTGGAAGTCTGAAGGCGTTAAGTTGGGTGATCGCGGAGGTCAGTCAACATCACCATTTTTCCAAATTATTCATCCGAGGAACAAAGGACGCAATAAAGCGATCGTGGCTCGAGCTGTATGAGCTGTGGCGTGATCCTGTTGGACTTGGAACTAAAACTTGTCCATGGCGTTATGAGTCAGAAATGGCATGGCCCGATAATGCTCCCCATTGACGGTTACGGCTGCTCCAGAATCGTCTTCGAATAAGAACAATTCTTTCCGCACAAATTCCAGCCCAGTTGTGGAGAGGTTCTTCGTGAATTAATTGAGGGTTTTCATTGGCGTAGAACCGACAGTCTGAAGTCTGTGTTTTCACAATTGAGAACATGTTTTGAATGTAAAACTGCACGATAATAGCGCGTTGTGGTGCCGTGTACTGTTCCATGGCACAAATTCGCTTGGACTGCCGCTTCGAACGCGGGCTGAAAACAGATGTCAAATTTATAGGGTTGCCGGACGCCGAAGGTTTAAATGGCCCACCCTGTACAATGCTAAATTACACTAAATAACGATATGATTTTATTTTTGGATATCTAGTGGTGGCTGTCGAGGTTTTTTGTTAAATAATATTCGAATTTTAGATGCGGAAGTTCAGCCATAATATGATATATCTCAAGTTGAAGTGTAAAAATATTATTTTTTCTTCGGGTATATTATTCCCATTTTTTTTTTTTTTTTTTTACAAAATGTCAGTTCTCTAAGTCTAAAGGTTACAAGCGTGTGAAACACTGACTGGTTGATATATATTATATATTAGTTTTCCGTCTCATACCATTCTTGTACGTAACACTAAAAATACTAGATGTCAATGTATTCTTCCTCGAATCTTATGATTCTTTGCAACACCCTATGATTCGAAATTAAGGGAGAAGAAAAATGATATTCTTTCAACAATTTTTTTTTTACAAGATCAAAGAACCCCGTAATCTATGCCCTAAGTCTGCAGCGTTGCAGCTTACTAGATTCTTTACGGGCTTCTGGAGAATGGCAAAAAAAAAACTTATTAATTTAAGAAATTATTTATAAAGGAGAGGATAAGTTCTCTGTGCATAACCTTGTATTTTCAAAATCAAAAACATATGCAGCTCTACATTTTTTTTTCCGTGGTGGTACGTTTTAGTTTTCCTTGTCCACTGAGGGCTTGAGAGATGCAAAAAGACAGACATGAATGAAAAATATTCCCTGCGACGCCGTGTATTTCGAGAACTAGAAATGCAGATCCACAATTATATTAAACTATAATTGTTTCTATAAGTTGTAGCATTCTAAGTTATTCGAGATTTTTACTGGCTCATTGAAATGTTGGAAAGCTTTTTAATTTTTGAATCCAGACCGGATTGACGCTCCAAAAAAACCTTAAACATTGTTTTTTTCCGAATTGAAAACTTAAAATTCCGGGGCTATTATTGAAATTTAAAACTATTACCATTATTAAAAGGAAAAATAACAAATAATAATAGTTTATAATTTATACTTATTTTGCTCGAAATAGAGTAAAAGTGGTAATCCTGCTGCAGGTATCTATGTGATGTGGTGTTTTCGCCTTATGCCGCACAAATTTTTGGACCCATTCGCAAAAATATTTTTTTAAATGCACTGAGTTGGTGATTATTTCGAATCCTTCGACAAGGTGGTATCTGTCGGTATTATACCTGGGTATACATTGTGTTTGCTTTAAACGTATGCAGTACGAAGAGTATGCATTTATGGACTTTGATAAGAAGTTGATCATACTCCAAGTATACCAAAGTCGGACTCCTTTGATGAACATTTTAAAGCTCCAGCTGATCGCAAAGGGAAAAATTTAGGGTAGAATCATTTCACCCGTAAACTGGTAAACATTTCCACCACATTTCCGCTATTGGTCGAATTCAGACGTATTTCAAGGTAAAAATGGATAAAAATATTCAAATAATAAGAGCACTATAGACAAAATGTTTAAGCTTATTACATCGCACGCAGTAGGTAGCGCACAAACTTGTCCCTGATTTAATGACTCTTTGAGTTTTAAATTCTGCCTTCCAAGTGAGCATCAAAGTGGTATTTCCTCGATATGTTGACGCAAATTTATTTACATAAAATAGATGCAGTCCACAGATGTGGCATCAAGGCGAACGTTTGTTTTTGTATCATTTTAATTATCTCCTATTCTAATCGTACTTCATACGAAAGTCTAAGTAACAACGGATGCCATGCAGAATACCTTTCGAAAATAACTCAATAATTGTTCTAAAGTGAACGTCTAAAGCCTTTCGTCCAGCTGCTGGGATAAGCAGGCCATATTGACATCATCGGGCATTCTCAGTGTGCCGTCGCGTCGTACAAGGTTTAACGCAGGCAAAGCAGGTTAGTTTTGTGGTTAAAAAGGACAAAAAGCAAACAGATCCTACGACGACGACTCTATGAAATCGCTAAAACTTCTTTTGGCAAAGCAATTGGGTTCACAAGTTCAAACCCTGAGAACCAAATTTCTGCTCTATAGATCGATGATCCTCTTCGTTCAAGTGCTGGACTGTAAGTAAGAAAACTAGCAGATTTACGATCTTTTGAGAGAGATATTCTATCCTTCGGAGGAGAAAACACAACCGCAAATATTAGTTAGTTAATAAAAAAAATCCTTTATAATTTCTAGGTCTGTTTGGTTTGGCTTAGGGCCGTCTACTAGAATTACTACATAAAAAAGTGCATACATGTAGTAAAAGGACAAATATTGAGCTCGATGTAATCCTAAAGTCCAAGGTCAGCGACATTGACTCATTCACAATGGACGGATACTAACGCTTCAGTTAAGAGGATTTCGAATTCGAGACACCAGGTGTGAGAAAACTAGGGAAACCTAGCCTACCATTTAAATTCAAAGCGATCACCGATTTCAGGTAGCTTGGCCAGAGAATTAATGTATCGGACGGAGACTTTTAGTGCTTTGGAGTGCTTTAAGTAAGTAATTCTAGAAGTTAGTTGGAACAAGTATCCAATTATGCAGAACGTTCTCATGTCAAATACCACTTCTATCTATGTAATGATGATGACTTCTCTAACTCTGCGGTAAAATTCGGCTGTCAATATCTATCATTATAAGCTTCCTAGATAAAGAGTATTTGTATGCCGTTATCATAAGTGGACTGTCTCATGCCACTGAGTGCTGAACAGTCGCCTTTCACTGGTTTTCCACAGTAGACTAATGGAGTGTAGTCAACTTCGTACCAAAGAACTCTAGTTCATGTTGAAGGAATCCTGTCAAGAGATAGGAAAGAAAGTTAGTTTTAAGATTCACAAATCCTAACATGTATCTATCCACCACTTCTAAGATTTAATAATTCTTAAAGGTGCGGTCTATTCAGCGAAACCAAAGCATACCACCTTTCTTGGTATTAGCAGAGCTCTAAAATGTAAGACTGTAATGGCTTTTTCTCGATATCTTGTGAATCAACATCTATATAGAGACATTACTACTTCGACAAGGCTTAGTGTAGTTGTTTAACCATTCAAAGTACCTCCATTTTAAAAGTATCCTCCACTCTATAAATTTGATTCAAATTCTGACAATAATTTACAGTAAGTCTTGAACTAGATCCTTACAAAATGGAGTACATTTCTCTATTCAATGTTTGGAACTATATCTGTTTTTCTTAAAAGTTTCATGAATTTAAACTTTTTCGAAGAGCAACCAGACGCTTAGAGCATAATAAAATAAAAATGAGATTGCTTAAAAGATAACTTCCTGGTGCATCACATGAATACTCGTGCATATGGTAATTTAAATAAAAAATCACCGCACTGCACAACAATATTCTGCTTCATCTAATTGCTTCTTTTTTTTACGTTAACCCTAACAGGTCAGCTACTATAGCCACTTCTATAGGGAACGATAGGGTACAGTGCAGATATAGTACTTCAACTTTCTGCTTTCTGTGTAATCTGTCATGCGTACTGAGACCAAACTTTAAATGGCGTTCCCGAAGAGTTCATTTGCCTCTGTATCAGAAAAAAAAGAAAACCCCCCCACTGTAGTCCTATATATCCTTGGAGGAGTGTGGCAGCCTATCTATCTACATTTCCATTTCGTTTTACATATTCTCTACTCGGTGCAGTTGGCGGGAAAATCACTTGCAAATGATTGCAGCAGCAGCAGCAGCAACCAAACAGGGTTTGTTTTTGGGTTGACTAGTTGGTGTGGTAAAACTACCATCTCCTTTGCATACTATGAATAATAAAAAATTAGGTCAATTCGGTGATGCCTCCTGAAATCTATCCCCCCATTTTTCGTTAGAAAACAACTATAAGCTGATTGATGGCAAAGTTTCATTTTGTTTTTTTCACGAGTATCTACAATTTAAATTGAAAACTCTTAGTTATTTTTTATTATGTTTTTCACTCTGAATGACAACGTTCTATGGATATGTGTTTAGTGTCTAACTTTATATATATGTAGCTAATTTCTGTTACTGTCATACACTTTTTACATTTACATTTCTGGTTCTATGGTAGAAATCCCTTAGAAAAAAATATCAAAACATTTTGAATCATTTGAATATATTCATCGTCCTTCCTGTTCCTCGTTAGATGCTGCTTAATCAGTTATAATTATTATATACACCTCTGTTCGTTTTGTTCCTTTATATTAATTGTTATGTAAATTGTTGATAGTTCTAATAGAATTAGAGAAAACTTAACTTAATGATTTTTCCAGTTCATATTGTTATACGATTAGAAACAGTGGCACCAATCCAGGTATGAGTCGAAGTTGCCTTCCGTATGAAAACCGTGGAAGTCACAAGAAGCATCCAATGTACTATCAGAATGAGTTATGGTAAATTCAATAAAAAAAAAAAATATATGTTACTGTTGATAGATTTTATACATGTAGACAATTTAGTCAGTGCTATTGCGTTACATTCTCTCATTTACTCTTAGTTTTAGTCTCATTTACCCAAGTTACAAAATTTTACTTTGTTCCCCTTACAGAGAGTTAGTTTCTTATTTCCAAAATTTAATAACATTCATTCATATACGAGGAGTGTCAAAAAAAGCAATCCTCCACGGCATTATCTTTGCTTCAAAGACGTTGTATCGAATCAAAGTTAGAGTTAAAAGTCAGGAAGCTTGACATGACAGGACTATCTATGAGTACATCCATGAATGGATTAATGACTGCATATGATAGCAAAATGCACTATCCACCTATCACCTATCAAAATTAATCGTGTCCCTTCTGGTACTAGTTGGCATTTGTTATCTGCTTAAATCAGAGCACCTTCTGCATTCGAGATGAGACTCGTCTATCTGGCAGTTCACAACCAGCTTATTCTTTGGGAATAAATCCCCAATAGGTGGTGGAGTCTCCTCCGCATCATTGTTGTATTTGCAGACACCGTCACTGTTGACACTCATCTACCTAAGGTATCTCATGCAATTTTCAATGTCACGCCAGGATTTTTAGTTTTTTTCTTGCATAAGCTAATAAAAACCTTCAATTTGTTTTGATTAAAATGCCTTGATTTACCATTTCCAAACCATTTTTTAGTTCATTACATAAAAGCTCCTTGCACTGTCTGCAGTCCAACCAACTGAGGTCTACTTTCCCTGCGACGCTAGTGGTGATATTCTCCCGTGTCAAGTGTTCTACAACATGATTCAACATGATCTACCTCCTCAAGCTTGACTACACTTGGGCTCACTCTCATGCTTCAATCATAGGTATGCACGAAAACACCCATGTCCATTTATGTGGAAATCAATTTTACCATGTTTTTGATTTTACCACCGGAATCTGTTGGTTAATCCATCATCTCTTTTCTGAGCTCGTTGATTGATTTTTTCTTGTGCTTTTATGATACTATATCTTTTGGAAAGTTGCATGCGATGACCGTTCCGTTGTCATGCAAAAAACACTTGGTCTTAATAGATCCTGTCTAAATTGTGGCCCCATACAGGGTAATAGATTTCGAACCTTTTGTGTTCGGCATAATCCTCGATAGCGAGGAACTGGTTTTAGCAAACATTTTCATATATAAAGGGTGTCCCAAAATTCACGCAAGAAGAAATTTTGAAAGAAAACCTGTGTTTTTGATTAAAAATTGTAAATGTTTTATTGATTCATAAAGTATACAGTATAGGGTTATGTGTGGAATAGCATATCGGGTAAATGGCCTCCAAGGCTGTTTTGTATAAATGTGGCTGAATTTCGTTGATACAGCGCTCAATGTGCTCCTTCAAGGTGTGGGTGCTTGTGAGCTTCTTGGCATAAACCTTAGACTTCAAAAAAACCCAAAGAAAAAAGTCCAATGGCCAATTTTGATCACCCAAACGGGAAATTACACTACCAGTAAATGACTCATGCAGTAATAGAATTCTTTCTCGGGCTGTATCGCATGTGACACAGTTTTGTTGAAACCACATGTCATCCACATCCATATCTTGCAATTTGGGCACAATAAATTGGATTATCATGTAGCGATAGCGAGCACCATTAAGTGTTATTGCCTGACCAGCTGCATTTTCAAAGAAGAAAGCCTCCAGCCCAAAATCCGCAACAACTCATGGATTTTCTGAGCCCCAAATTCGACAATTTTGACGATTAGCAAAGCCATCAAGATGAAAATGAGGCTCATCGCCGAAAATGATTTTTTTTTTTAAATCGGCATCCACTTGTTCCATAATCCATTCAGGTTTCAGTTCTTGAGTCAATGGCAGTTTGTATGCATGAAGATGCAAATCCTTCGTGAGAATATGCTGCAGAGAGCTTCTCGAAATGTCCAATTCTTGATCACGGTGCTAAATTGATGTTTATGGACTCTCAACAACACTCTCACGAACTGCTTTGATGTTTTTTGTTGAACGACTTGTTGAAGGACGGAGTGTCTAAGATCACTAATTGATCTAGTCTCCCTGAATTTTTGAATTAATTTCTTCACAGTTGATGAAGTTAAATCACTATTCCGATTACATTTTGTACGAAAACTGCGAATTGTAGCTGCTCAACAATGAAATCACGTTATTCTTTCATGTAGCACTCCATTTTGAATAACCCTGAATTGACAGCTGTCGCACTGTCTTTTCTTTTAACATTGGCAACACTTTACCACATAAATGGCTCAAAATTCAAATCTTGCGTGAATTTTGCTAGGAAGAAAGACAATTAAATCAATGTCATTTCTAATTAGGATACAGGCTCCTACATGACCAGTTTTATTGCCCTATTTCTTTTTTTGAAGAACATCTTTTCTATAAAAGTGTATTCCGCTTTACCGTGAAGGATGTTCTCTCTGCCTATTTCGATCCTGATGGATAACGATCGTGCGTTGTTAGTACATGACTCTTATTCTTCTTCTTTCTGCAGCTGAGGATTTTCCAAACTGCAGTGTTAAAGCCTTCGTTAGTGTTTTTAAATTCGAGGCTTCTTTTACATTAAACTACAGTTTTTTTTACATATTAATAATAGTAACTGAAACTAAAACTGAGGTAGTTTCGCCGAAGCATAACTCCATATTAGACATCATAGCTATTTTAAGGCCGATGCTCACCTAGCATTTATTCCTTCTATAAAAAAAAATATTTTTTTATAACTATAAGATACATTGGTATATATACTGTACAAATATTTTAACCTGATTGAAACTGAACACATTTCCGTTCGAAGAATTCTTCTGCTATCTATCGTCTGGACCAAAGCAAGAGTGTGTTAGTGAAAGTTCTTTGTACTATATTTTGGAATCTAAAATCTTGCTAACTGGTTAAACCTCTCTGATTTTGAAATCTACTCATTTAACTCCATGAGAAGTCCCAATATGTAGCAGGCTCCATATATTATTATACTCACATGCATGTGAAAGTCAAAAGATCTATTTATCTAATCCTCACTCACATAGCGGCTAATTCAGAAACCTTGTTCTTAATACTTTAAAACACAATGAAGCCCGAAGAATGTAGCAAACATTTCGTAAAATATTTACACAGATTATGTTTTAAAATTTGAATGTCATTTCCCTGTAACTTTTAACTTGAAATCTCCTTCAAAGATGTTAGCAAATATTTGCAGATGTGTATGACGAGTAAAGAAAAAAAAATCTTAAAATGTCTCTCCTTGACCTAGCATAAAACATACATTTTAAACTTGTAGACTTTTCTATTCAAATAAGTTTCTTAAATGGGGTAACTCGCAGCTATCTTACGTAAACGTATAATATGCACATACTATGATATAAAGGAAAAACTCATCCCCTGGATATCTAAAGGATTTTTCGTTCCGAAACCGTCGGTCATAAAACAAACAAAACTATGAAATTAATTTTCGGGGATGTTTTGTATAACAGACGTTTAATTAAGTCTTTGGAGAATGAGAGTGTTTTAATAAAATTCTAGAAAAGAAGATTTAAACTAAAAATATGAGTGTGTACCTATGTTTCAAAAATTAAAATTTTAATGCATTTTCTACAGCTCACAGAATGGAGCTTCAGAATCGATTAACTTTACCATGTTTTCTAAAAGTGACAGTCACATTCTGTTCATGACATGATAAGTGCATCTACGGGTACGTACTTATGTATGTAGGTATATCGTTGGCTGTTATATCTTGAGCATTTCATCGTTCTTGCCTATTACTCGTATGTTTTGATTGGACTATTTCAGATATAACAACATTTTAATGAATCATGTTTAGCTATGATATTATAGTGTAGGTTAGGTGTGTGCTTATACGGAGGACTACTGGCCCATTGTGATTTTGGTACCACGTCATCGTTGGCTGATTTTCACTCAAACCAGCGTGCGCTTCTAATGAATTGCATCCATCAGTGGAACTTGCATGAGCTTGCTAAGTTCCCCAGGCGACATTTTTGGAGATTTATTCAGTCGCAGTACAAGTATTTCTACCTCATTCTGACAGCTCCTGACCTATGTCAGTCCGGGGGGCCTATGCCTACTCTATTGACCATTGAACCGATCGTGGAATGTCCTGTCAGTATCCCTAACACTATGCGAGTTTCCTTATTCCCCACAGCCAATAAGATTGTGTTTCTTTTTTCCTTCGATTGTGGCAATAGGCTGCGGGATATAACACAATCACTTTTGGACTGTCAAGTGGCGTTGGTTAGTTCATTCATCCTTAGGTTTATCATCACTTTCACTACACCAATAAGGATTAGCTTATGAGTATATTCTGTACCAAGTGCTGATCCTTTCCTTCCCAGTTCATCTGCAATCTCATTTAATTCTATACCGTATGATTATTCAGGGTTTTTCGACATTTACATAATATCTTAGATCTTATGGCCTCACTACTGTTCAGTGCCTTGATAGCATTTTTCTTGACTATCAATGGTGAAGATTTAAGCTTGAAAGACGTTGTATTCATTTGGGAGTTTGTATGAGTCATTAATTTGTGGAGACTTTCTATTTAAGACCCATCAGTGTAGAACTGAATGTCAATGGAAGGACCTAATCTGGGATCTTGTTATGGCCAACAATTCCGTATCTATAAAGTATGAATGTGTGGCCGTAGAAGCTTTATTTCTATAGTCCGAATTCCTTAAGCCGGATTGCGCTCTTCCATACCAGGCCTGCTCGCATACAATTGTCGATTGGGATGGTTAAAAATAAATAAATATTTTGGCGCAACAGCTCTTTAAGTGCCAGGCCTAGCTTCTCGTAACCACTCGTGTTGTGTGCGTTATATTTTTCACACGAATGGAAGGGACCTACAGCTTTTAGTGCCGTATCCGAACGGCAATTTGTTTTTGAGAAGCTTTCTCGTGACAACAATACTCTCGGATGTTTTTCAGACGTTCGCGAGAGGTGGGATCGTGAAAAAACTTTTTGGTGTTTTCTGGGATTCGAACTTGGAACCTCTTGCGTAGTGATCCGACACACTAACCACTACGTCACGACGCCCACGATTTGGATGGTTGGAAAATCTTATTGGGAATATAAGAATAGTGATCTTTTCTTTCGGTATGTACTGTGAATTTGCAAGTTTCAATACCTGATCTGTCCTTACTTGTTGTGGACGGCGGTTTATACCACTGTAAGGTACACTTCCATCGTTCATAAAACTTGTAAGCAGAGCCGTTGTTATTGTTTGCTCATATAAAGGGTACATATTATTTTCTCGAGATTTTGATCAATCTTAGTATACATACTATAATAGAGAAATTGAAAAAAAAATGTCAACCAATTTTGTCTGTCTGTCTGTCCATCCGTACCTCTGAGTACAGCACAATTTGCTGCTTGAATTTACTTAGGCGCTTTTTTTGCGAGTAGGTGAAAAATCTTCATAGACACCCGATGCCCGGTGCTCATAGTTTTTATCTATCATCATTATTTTTACTCACTGAACAACACCTCCCTTTTACTTTCTACTGATTTACTACGACTAAGTTTCCTTATCAAGTAGTTTTAGTTACAAAAATATTCCCGTTGGGCAAGTAGCTTTCAAGTAAAAGCACCTGCCAAAAACCCCCATTAAATGCGGCTGATCCTTATTGCGCTATATCGAACGGTTTCGTTCTTTGTTGTCGGCGCACAACATAAAACATTGTTGCAAAGACCATGAAGACGAATGCGGAGTTTTCAAGCAAAGTTCGTTATTTAGTCATCGACGGTAGTTACTCCCAAGTTTATGTGGATATCATTGTTTCTGAAATAGCATGGGACATTTACTATGACTCTTAAAACTTTATTTTGGAAAGATTGTAGAATATCACTATTGCTTCGTTTGGTACAGCCCCAAAGTTGTGTACCGTACGTCCAAACGGGCTTAGGCACTTGCTTGTATAAAAGCAGTTTGTTATATATGCTTAATTTGGAACGTCTTCCAAGTAGCCAATACGAGTACATTTGTCTGAATCTATTTTTAAGCTCGCCGCGTTTCTGTTTAACGTGCGACATCCATTCGAGTTTCGCGTCTAGTGTCATTCCTAGATACCTTGCCTCGTTTGCATATGGTATTTGTACCGAGTTAATGAAAATGAGTAGGTTGTTAAATTTTGTCCAAAGCTCGTTGGAGCTTTATAGTTGCTGACTCGACTGATTTATCTGTTGTTAATATAGCCGTATCGTCCGAGAACGTAACTACTACAGTGCCTTCTTATTGCGGTATATCTCGAGTGTACAGTAAGAACAAGACCGGACCAAGAACACTTCCTTGCGGTACTCCGGCAACGATTTCCTTAAATTGGGAGTATTCCGATCCGTGTTTAAAACGAAATAGTCTGTTCGCAAGGTAGGATTCTAAAATCTCATATAATTGTTCCGGAAGAACCTGTCTTAATTTAAACTTCATGCCACACCTTGTCGAAGGCTTGAGAGACGTGCAGAAAAGCACTAGCACATTTGTTTTTCTCCCTTCTCTATTTCATTTGTTATTCTATAAAATTGATCAATTGTGGAATGCTTTGTTCTGAAGCCGAATTGATGGTCAGGAATCAAACGTCTTTCTTCAATGACTGGTTGTAGGCTCTTTAATAAAAGCTTATCAAATACCTTAAATACTATCGACAAGAGCGATATCGGTCTGTACGATTTTTTGTCGTTTGGAGGCTTTCCCGGTTTTGGAACCATTATAACCTCGGCGACTTTCCATTGCCTTGGAACGTTTAATAATCTTAGCGCGGCATTTATAATATACAGAAGCTTGATTAGGGCAAAGAAAGGCAATTCTTTGAGGATCTGTTCTGTTATTAAATCATATCCAGGGGCCTTGTTATTTTTAAGATTTTTTTTTGTCTGGCAAAGTTCGACCAACGACACGCTCTTTATTTTAAAGTTGTCAGGTGTCGTAATCATACCACCAAGGTCTTCTGTTAGCGCCTGTCCATCAAATGGCTTAAAGGTTTCTTCGAGGTACACGGTAAATAAATCCGCCTTCTCTTTGTCTCCTTTTGCCCATTCGCCATTGCTTTTTCTTATCATTGATTGCATTTGGGGTTTTTGAATACTGGTACATTTCATGGCTTTCCATAGTGAATAATTCGAACCTTTTTCGGCAGTCAAGCTTTCAAGATAAATAGAAATCTTTGATTGCTTTCTTGAGTTCATTACACAGATGGTTTAAAAGAGTTTCGTGCTGGGGAGCTCGGGATTGTTGTTAATCTAAAGACCCTTCTTTTTTCATTAGACGCTCGCTTATTGCATAACTATTGCATACTGCTGAATGATCTGAGGAGAGATCAAAACACTCCACGACGTTTGTAAAATTTTTACCTACACCTCTTGTAATGAAGAAATCTACGAGGTCACAAGTTTTTGCTCTGTCAACATTAAATTGCATGCCGGCTTCGTAAAGTCTGCTTTTAATTAAATCGCATCTTGAATCCCAAATGATGTGTTTGGAATTGAAATCACCACCGGCAATAAAATTCGTCCAAGTGAGTCCAAAAGATTTATAAACTTCTAGTTTGTATCGCGGAGGGCAATAAATAGATGCGATATTGTAGTGCGAGTGCTTATTTCTTACGAGAATTATACTTACTTGCATCGCATCGGTCTCAATAATTCTATTTATAGAATGCTCAATACAATCTTTAATGAATAAGGATAGATATAGAGCAAAAAAAATGCGCGACCCAGGCTCTTTATTTCATAACGTCTTCAAGTAGCTCCAATCTTCCCTTGGTGCAGCTTAATACGTTAATCTATCATTAATAATTACTACCTCATGAATTTGTTCAAATTACATTCTCAAACAAAGAAAAATAAATAAATAAACACAAATCAAATTTTATATGTAAGTTATATTCATTTTCCCATTTTACCTATATTTAATGTCAAATTTTTAGTACAGCAAGTCTCCCTCAACATAATAATTAAGTAGAAATCTCGTAAGTAGAAAACAAATTTGACAAATTCTATATAAGCCTACGTCTATAAATCAATTTAAATTCATAGCAAATAGCCTTTGACTCCTTAGCTAAAGTAAAATCTGTCTGTGGGATAATAAAAATACTTGATTAGAGCAAATAAGCATCAAAGCTACTTGCACTATAAAAACGACTAGAAAAAATAAATTCTCACGTCATCGTTAAAATTTCCCACCAAATCCTATAGTTTTTCACATTTTCATCCAACGAACATACTATGAGAAACTACTCGTATATTTTTCTTTCCCATTTTCAAAAATGAAAATATAATCGCTTAGATTTATGCTCTGCCCCAACATTTTGGAGATGTATGTCAAGCGCACGCTTTTGAAAGATTCTTCGCATAAGAACATGATATAAAATATATATTTTCTTTTACAAAATAAAAATAAAAACTTTACAAGCAAAAAATATACGTAGGATCATAGTGCTAATATTAGCCGAAGTTTTATTCTGAACCGGTTGCGTTCTAGAAACTAGAATTTGGTTTCATTATCATTAGATATTTATATATACTTTTTTTTTTTGAAAATTTTTACGAAATATGTTTTTAGTAGTACTTCTCCGGTCTGTTGGCGAGTTTGAAATATCAAATGAGTAGTGACTTTGGGTACACCAAATGTAAATATTTGTTTTATTGACTACTAAATCAACTAGTACGAGTTCTATAACCTAAATATTTTCTCGTTTTACACTATGTATCCGTAACGTCTGATTTTGCAGTGTTTGCATTTGACTTAATATGATCGATAAAATATTGCTTAACATGTGCAGATGTGTTTATTATTTTTTATTTTTTTGTTTTAATTTTAATTTACGAGAATTTTAGTGCAAAGAAGATACGCGTGTTATATGAAAGTTGGTTTGCAATTATCAAAATTACTGACAGTTTTTTTTTAAGTGTGGATTTATGTCATATTTACGAATTCAGTTTAAGAATAACTACACTAGACAGCAAATAAACCGGGCCACCCGCTACTTTCGAACTCTGATTCGATTTTCTTTAAAAGTATAAAACATATAACTAAAAAAGTGGTACCTACAGAAAGTGCGTTTCATGTTGATTAAATGGAATGGAAACTCATTGGGATTATTAAATGTATTTGCATAGTGTTTATTTACGATTATACAAAAAAGAGTCGTTTTCCAGTTGTGTTAATTTAAGTAATCATAAAATGAATAGCAAATTAAATCCAATAACAAACTGCCAGCTCGGATAACTGCTAGCATCCTTGTATTCATCAACCTCACGAGCCTGACGATGAAATCTTGAGGAATTGCATTCCACTCCTCTTCAACTGGAGTGGAACGGATTCAAATCCGAGCTTCGACCTGGCCAGTCCATCGTACGAATGCCGATGTCGCATAGATATTGGGTCACCACATGAGCAGCATGAGGCCGTGCATTATCATGTATTAACTGCATATCCTGCCCGATATATCCTGCGTAAGGTACTACATGGTCTGCAAGCATTTCAGTAATGTAGCGATGAGAAGTCAATCCACGTGTACGGCCCGTCGGTTCGATGAAAACTAAAGCTGTATGTGCGGTTAAGGAGATGCCGCCCCAGGCCATTACAGATCCTCCTCCATAAGCAACAGTTTCCTCGATGCAACATTGAGAATAACGTTCACCAACGTGACGATATACTCTCTGACGTCGATCACTGTCATGTAGACTCACCCTGGTCTCATCAGTAAAGAGTACATTACCCCACAACGTCCAATCCCTATGCTCTCGAGCAAATTCAAGCAGTGCTTAACGGTGGGCTACCGTTAATGCTGGGCCTGCTGCAGCTCTCTTTGGACTCAGGTTCTGTTCAGAAAGTCTCCTTTAGACGGTATCTGAACTTATGAACACTTGGTGTTCGTCACGCAGACTTTGTTGGACTTGAACTGCATTGAGGCGGCGATTTCGCAGAACAGTAAGTTTAATATAGCGATCATCTGCTGCTGATGTAGCCCTAGGTCTGCCCGTACCTGGACGTCAATCGAATGCTCCAGTCTCTAGGTATCTTCTGTAAACTCGTTGCACCGAAGATCTGCTGATTTGAAGTCTTCGAGCGACCTCACGTTGCGCAAAGCCTGCTTGAAGAAGTGCTACAGCTTGAGCTGCTTCCTGAAGTGTCGTATCCATTATTTACCGAAAAATGATAATTGACACTGACTAACCTCATTGTGGAAAAAAGAACGGTAATCGCGAAATCTAGTCAAAACAGAGCAAATCGTTAGCATTGTGTTTGTTGCTTGATTACAATGTGAGTTAACGGTACTTAAGAATAAATTTAAAGTCATTTTAATCAACATGACACGTACTTTCTGTAGGTACAACTTTAATAGTTGTAGGTTTTATACTTTTTGAGAAAACTGAATCAGAGTTCCAAGATAGCGGGTGGCCCGGTTTATTTGCTGTCTAGTGTAGTTCCCACACATCTATTGTTGTTAAATTTAAACTCTTTTTTGAATTTGCTTGATTATTTCTAAAAGGAAGTCCTTTTCTCATGTTGAATTCGTTTCTACCTTAAATGAGAGCAAACAATTTAGTACTACAACATATTTTTTTATTTGCGAGGCATTCAAAATTTGCTAACTTGGCATCATTTGATATCATTGACCTCTTGATGCTCTCTAACCAACTTTTAAATGCTTACGAGTAAATATTTTTCTTCTATCCACATTCTACGAAAACTATAACAATGAGACGTTGCTTCAAATATTACTAGTGGTATCTAATACTCGTACAGTGTTTCTCGAAATAGCAGTGAATGAAAATCTGGAGGAATGATCGCATAGCTAAAAACCTTTTTGAGGGCACAGCTGGTAAAGAGAGGACAGCTTTTCCTTTTCACCGTCACCACACAAATACAGAAAGGCTTATGCCTACTAAGATCGCAGTTAGGATGTTGAGATGCGCTGTTTTTGCGCACGCTTGTGTCAAGTCCCATTCGGATTAAGTTTGCATGATAATTCCTCGATATATACCACAAATGGCATTAAAGTCCGGTTTGAAAAAAAGGCCTCTGGTTATGAGCCACCCTTGGCTAATTCATCAGCTATTCCAGGTAAACCCATAAAACAAAGTTTCCGGCTAATTCTGTATCAATATTTGATATTCATGTTCATCAAAAATAAATTGACAGTTTAGTATGCTATTTTTTTGTACGCATAGTAGAGGGTTGAATTTCACCCGCTCAACTTGCTTTGAGTTTTTCCCTCTATTCCTTGTCATGTCATTGAAAAGTTTATTTCCTACTGACCAGGCACCTAACACGTTGCTGTACTTATAATTTTTTAGGCATTGGGCAGGATATATGGTACCATAAAGTGGTGATCTCTGTCAACTTTGTCCCAGTCCTAATAGATGGTGCTACACACAACAAGTTGATTGACGTTGCAATAATTCAAACAAAATATTATTAACATTGCAGTCAACAATGAAGCTTGATTTACGCCTGAGCGTTTTTACTTAGTCCATTTCTAGGGTTCCGTACCAGAATGGTATAACACGGAACAATAAAACATTTCGGATTAGTATTTATAAAATTTATTTGCTTAGTAAGCATTTAAAAAAAGGCGGTTTGTTCAGAGTGACCGCCTTTTGCATTAACGCAGGCCATCAAACAGTGTGTCAAACAGCGGCACGCAAGGTTTTCAGGGGTATGGACAACGCTGCTGTAACTAAAGCACTTTTGAGGCTCTCCAAATTTCAATGAGATCTCTTGCATGCTATACTCTCCAACATTAGCCACAAACAATAATCGAAAGGATTCAAATCTGCGCTTCCTGGGGGCCAATCCTCAGATAAAGCAGGAATATTGATTCTAAGCCACTTCTGAGTTGTTTTGGCTTTATGTGCTGGAGCAGAGTCGTGTTGGAAAACCCATCATGCTCCATTAAAAAAAGAGTATTTATCAAGCCTTTAACGACGACTTCTAGGATATCTTCTTCGTACACTTTTGCCCCAGTTTTTACTCCTTTTTTCACAAAAATGGAGAGCAGTACCACCCCACCATGCCATTACCGAAGCAGAATGATGGCCGCCTTAAATCCTAGGAACTGTACTTTTTGCTTCTATAGATATCCTTCCATATATTGTACCGATTTGTTTATTTAAAACTTCCTCGATGGTGAAATTATTTTCGTCCGTAAAAAGGATATTTTCGTGGCAAGAGTGCACTTATACAATGCTATAACAGCAATACGATTTCCTTTCATAACCAAACAGTACCTGAAAACAAACTAGGTGGTAATATTGCATTAAAAATACGGGAGTGGTATACTGGTTTTAACCTTTCCTCTGAAAAAAAAAAAAAAAAAAAAATTTAAATGTGCCATTTTGATTGTCTACTTCTCGTATAAATTATACGTCCCCGCCGTGGTTCCCTGTAGTGTTAATTATGTATAAGACCTAAGAGCTCGAAACACAAGAGAAAATCTCGAAAATATATAATTCATCCAGCACCCAAACCCTTGGTAAAAAGATATCTTTGTTTGACGATTTTGCTTTAGGGGATTAGCTAGCGAACCCTAAATCATTTATCTACTATTGAATCGTAGAGAAAAATAAGGTTTTTTGCAGGCTGGTATGGATAAATGTCGCCCAGTGAGTATCTACTCTTTATACTAGGTACTGAGTTATGTAAGCATGCATGCCACCATGCGATATACAAAATGAAAGCTGAAGTTCTAAGAAGTAAAATAAATTTGTTTTGACATGTGCTCGT
The DNA here is from genome assembly GCA_963082735.1 of Pocota personata. Classification (NCBI taxonomy): domain Eukaryota; kingdom Metazoa; phylum Arthropoda; class Insecta; order Diptera; family Syrphidae; genus Pocota; species Pocota personata. Next base: position 48,480,922 of record OY720430.1, on the reverse strand, counting down.
ATTTTTACGTCCGAAACTACTGATGTAAAAAACTTGAAGGTATGTAAACCCCGTTAGGTGGCCCTTGAGTTATTTGTATGAGAAAATGATTCAAAAATGTGTTAAGCCCCTCTTCATATCTTCCACACTTTTTTCAATTTATATATACGAGTACGTATGAGGCTAATTTAATTCAAGACTGAAATTCCACCCAAACTTTGTCCGATGTTGACATTTTTTTCGTCGCAACTACCTACTTGATGAACATACAAATAAAATTTTATTAATATCTCTTTAGTTCTCGATTGAGCCGTGTGGGAACAAACATACAGGCAGACATAAAACAAAAAGTTTTTATTTGACCAAGTCTGAGATCATACCTTTCTCTTTTTCTCTAGATTATGATTTTTTTAAAGTCAAACTCGAAATAGTATAAGACAGATTCGTTTACACCTTAATCATGATACTTTTTAAATTTCCTCTTAATCTTGATGATTGAAAAGTCGCCGTCTAATCATATGTTCAGCATTCTTCTTTGGAAAACTGTGAGCTTAGTTCTGTTCCTTCTATTCTCACTTTCAAATAAGATTTAAGAAGATCCTTCATTACCCGTATTTTGATAAGATGTATATTTTTTTAAGGATGAGAAAGAGAAGAAAACTCATGCTTACTACCCCAGACGATATAAAAGCAATCCAAAGATCCAGCCGAATTTATTACCAATTCAGGCATCATGTACAAGCTTTAATGTAAAGAAATCACAATATGCCCGCCAGTGTCCCAAAATCTAAATCTTGATAGGATTTAGATTTAGATTATTATTATTCCAGTAGATCTTGAGTTAGGCGTGTGAGATAAAATTTATTGACAAAACCCTATAAAGACCCTAGAAAGATAAGATCAACTCAGTCTGATTTATATGGTTTTTAGATGCATACTTTCTATACCAGACCTAGAAACCAAATTTCATGGAAATCTTTTTGGTAGTTCTTGAATTAGGTAGGAGTGTGGAAATGTCAAAAGGGACAAACAGACAGACGCGGAACGAAAAATGTTCGTTTTGACATAAAATCAATTTGAAATTTTTAAATTGGATACCAAAAATTTGTTTTGTTTCTAAAATATTCCCGCATTCTCCGAATATATGCAGATGAAGCAAATGGTGAGGAGCAAATTTTGTTGGGTTAAAACACAAAGAACATGTTCTCTTTTAAAGTGACCTATTGGCAACCCTAGTTGAGCAAACTTTTAATATTCTCAAAAATATATTCGCGATTTGTCGTGTTGAGCTAATGATATCGACGTGGGAATATTAGTTCTTAAATTGAGTACATCCTGTGAATGTGGTAAAAAGTGCATCCAAATCAACTCCTACAACTGAGTACTTTTAAATGACATATTGGCAACCCTAGTTGGGCAAACTTTTAATATTCACAAAAATATTGCCTCGATTTACCGTGTTGAGCTAATGATATCGACGCGGGAGTATTAGTCCTTAAAATTAGTATATCCTGTAAATGTGGTAAAAAGTGCATCCAATCCAGTGTTGAGTGCTTGCAAACAACCTTATTCAACCTGAAGCCGTAAATAAATATCTTTATCAATATTGTAAGGTTGTTTCCTTTATTGTCAACCAAATTATCAATTTTATATACAAATGTATATTTTGCATTTGCAACACTTTAATACAATTATTAGAAACAGTATTATACACAGTTTGCATTTTAAGTTTTAGTTAGCTTTTTAGTTCCCATTTATTTTCTTACAAAACCCGCCGCCTATATTATTTTTGCACAGAATATACAAATATATCACTAAAAATCCTTCAAGCTTATGACACTTGGATATGTAAAGGTAAACAAGTATTAGTTGCTATTTTTAAGACTTTAGTTGTTCAGATTGGAATTGAACAACGCCTACAACATTATTACTATATACATCTCGGCTTCGCACATTCTCACACAAACACGAGCTTATATTCTAAGATAAATTATTAACATAACAAACCGTTAAAGTGCGTGCGTACATCCAAGTCTAATGGCATTTTGTTTGATTCTTTCAGGACGTCGCTCTTTATCGTCACCAGTTTGGTGTATGCCATCATACTAATCGTTGTTTGCATTGCATACGTGATCAGCGATGTGACAACACATCGTTTACCAGTTCTATACTACGAAGGATTCTTTACCTATCTGTATGGCGCCAGTATACTCTTCCTGCTGTATGTCTTCTGTTTCCTGCTTCAAGGTAAGTTGGGGTGGATGGATGTTGGTGCTGCTGTTGCAGCTTTGTTTTCATCCTACTTCACCAGGCTTCAGATTAAAGTTGTCGTGTGCCGTCGTCTCAAGAATGGATTATACTTATTGTTTATTATCTTTTCTTTATCCATGTTTTTTTCGTTTTTTTTTCTTGTGTGTGCAGAGAGTACATGCTGCAATGGAGGTAGCAAACCGAAATCACCACCAAAGGAGAAAAAGCCAAAGAAACAAAAGCAAAAGAAACCGGATCCAGCCGATACCAAGGATGGAAAGGGTAACAAGGATTCCGGTAAAGGCGGCAAGCCCAGCCCATTTCAGGTATAAAATCATATAATTTTTTTTTTTTTTATTTGTAGTGATTTAGGATACAATCTTTATCCTCCGTTCTATATACAATTGCATGTGCTGCGGGTGTGGAGCTTTTTCAATTGCATTGAAGCTCTTTTTTTACACACTCTGCTCGTGTCAATGTATCGCAAAGTTCAATTAAGAAAGCTTCGCATTACAGCATAGTTTTGTCTTTTTTTTCTATTATCCTTGTTATCCTTTTTGTTGTTTTTCTTTACTATTTATACAATTTTTTTTTTTTATTTTTTATTTAACAAAACAAAAAACCTATTTTTAACAAAATTTAACATTTTTCGAATAAAAAAAAACAAAAAAAATAATTCTCATCACAATCAATCACCAATCAAATCACACATATACTACATGAATCAACAAATACAAAACACAAACACACACAGGAACGATTTCCGATCAAGAAACGTGATTTGGTTCGGCAGTCGCTATTGAGTCAGGTATGCCTATGATTGAGTGTTTCCAAAGCTAATCTTCTCCTACTCCTCTGCTACTAGTATTAACTAAGAACTTATTATCTACTAACCATTTCTTGTGGTATCTGTAACTAATTGTTTGGCAATTGCTGTGTACCTAACATCCTATATTTCTATATTCTTTTGCATCTATATATCACAAAATTTGTTGGTAATTTATAACCAAGGCCCGCAACCCAATAAAACCACAATTCAAATGGTGTAAATATCTATTACTATCTGTGTGCTAATATGGAGTGGTGTGTTATTTGTGACAGCAACTTACTAATCTATGCCTCAACGTAAATTGAGAACCTTGCGTCACTGGATCCGTGCAACTGCTGACGGCTTTCACGGGCTGTCTAATTGCGTTAAAACCTAAAACCTATTTCGATCAGTGTGTAATGTTTCCTCATATTTTTCCTGTTCGTTTACTATCTGTACATAGTTGCTTTTTTTTGATTTTGTGATTTACAATTTTTTGCTGCATGTGGTTTGGTATTTTTTTTTTTAGTGTTTTGTCTTTGTGGTGGGTGTGGTGAGGGGTTACGAAAAACGTTTGCATGTACCTTGCAAACTTAAAATACTTTTGTGGTTCATGGAAAATGGGAAAGATGTCTGATATTGCAGACACAAAATTCGGATTTGATTTCAAAAAGGTGCTGTAGCACTTGTAAGTTGATAAAAGATTAGGTGCACCGCAATGTACAAATGCTTTAAATGTTATTTACGTGGACTAGTATTTCGGTCGAATATCTAAGGGGCAGTAAGTTTCTAAATCTGTAAAATATATCGGATAAATTCAATGGATTTGAAGATATCAAATTGAAGCTTGTGTAACCTTTTTTCTCTTTTTTGATCTTAGGGACACAAAATTCGAGATTTATAGAAATAAATGTTTGTTATTGTTGATCTTGGGATACTTACCACCGAGTAATGTTCCACCGATGTGTCTCATCTTCGCATTGCTCTTTCCTGACTTCCGAGGTATAATTTCGAATCTCGTGCAATGTTTTTCGACGGGTTCGATTGCTTGACTGACTCACTAACAGTTTTTCTTTTATATAATTACATCCATACGTTCCTTACCTTCTCAGATGCTCTTTGTTAAAGGCACTATTTGGCAAGCAAGGACACCCGCAATACAGACATCCAATTCGGAAGGTACTACCGAAGATGGAGACTAAACTTCCACGATTCTGGAAATTCTGTACTCTTTTGACATGTTGTCCAGCGATGTATACTTGTGAGATTCAGAGTTTAATTTTATCAGAGTTCGGCACCATCAGATTTGCATCTCCCATCAAACGATTTGATGCAATTCAATTATGTATGAAACGAAGTAAATATCATTGGAATTGTACCTATAGATGTGTTGGGAATAAATAGGACTTCTTGTGATTGATAAAGAACCAAAAAGCGCGTCATTGATCAACAAAGCGGATAAATATATGCACGAAAAAATCAATTATACGAGTAAGTCCATATTACCTATATATACCCCAAAAATTACAAAATATTCACGATAAATGCCGAAAAAGTATTTACTTCAGCGGACGTATAGATCAATTCAAGCTATTTTCGATGGTGTGTCATCCATTGGTATACTTTCACAAACTCTATTTCAATACACATCTTTCGATGGGGAAAAGCAAACATATGTATGTGACTTCAATGCGAAGAAAACTGAAATCACAGTCTTTTCCAGAAAGAAGTCTACTGCAAGAAAGAACTATACAAGCCACTTATCCATTGCAAAATCGGCGTCCATGCAGTTAGCTACCTGTTAAGAGCAAAGGGATAACTACTTTACAGCACAACAGTTCTTTCTTTTGTACACAGTACAAATTATGATATCTATAGAACGATTCCTAGAAATGAAATGTTGAGCAGAATCAACAGTCTTCTACAGGTGCCTTAGAGCTCTGTCCCAGCGTTATATGTTCACCTATCTTAATCCTGAGAATTTATAAACAAAAAATTAAGAAAGTATTTATTTTTTTTATTCATTTTCAGTGCGGTTCAGTGCATTTTCAGATGTTAGCGTATAAATCTGGACTATGCAGTAACGCGAACGCTTATATCCTAATTAGTTTACATAGTACATAGTCTTGCATATGCACATAACATTGCATTTGCATATAATTATCCGCCAAAACAGCACTGACAATGACGATTTTGTCGGACAGTCCGTCGAATCTTGAATTTTTCTATTAACTTTACGTTACATGCAGGATTATTACATTTAATGCCTTTGTCACACACTTTGATAAACCTCCGCCTTTTTGTCCCCCATTTAAGTACTTTTTTGTAAGCAACGAGTGGAATTGTGTTCGCCTTTTTTGTCGCTTGGTCACTCATAGCTAATTTTTTTTTTTTAAATTCTGCAAAACAAAATTTTTTTTTTAATTGTATTCTAATCTACCACTTTCTCTATCACTTACAGATATTTTATATACATATGTACATACGTATATAAGCTATTTCCTAGACTAGTACTCCGTATTTTTTAGAGTTCGTTGTCAGTAAAACGTTTGTCTGCAGAATCTTTCTCGGAAATAAAAATCTAAATTCACAGATTAGAATGTTCACCGCAAATAGTTTTGACTAGGCAAAATCTTGGTTTCTGAAGAAAACACCCCCTAATCGTGGGCGTGGTCTCGTATACAGAAACGAGCATTGTAGCGATAGCCTGTTTTTTTTCCATTTCTGGTAAACGTGTTTTTGGTGTTCGCCTTCCTAGCAAAGTGGGAAGATTATGGGTAGATTTCAACCATTTTTACACTTACGTTTACTGTTTATGGATCTCAAAATGTCTTAAAATAGAAGGCAGAAGAACGGACATAAGTCGACATACATAAGTCTCATATATACGTACGAGTAGTAGGTAATTATTTTCAATTTGCAAAGACAATTTTTTTCACATCCAAGGAATTTGATGTAAGCATATACTGGAATCGTTTGGTCATTATTAGGTCAGGATTGATCACCTTTTTTTTGTCATTTGGTCACTTAGTTTTTTTTCTACATTATCCAGAGAGTCGTAGACCGATTTTGAAGCAAAGCTTATACCCTATACAGTGTATACATGTACATATATGTACTTATAATTAGGGTCAATTTGACGTTCCTTGCGTCTTAGATTTACAGATGTTTGATTTTTTGAGAAATGCCTCAGCCACGTCCACAATCATGTTAAATATTGAAATGGTTATTCTTTTATGCCGGTTTTCAGGACATTTGTTTATGCGCAAATATCAATAATTTACCTCAACTTTGATGCTTATAGTACTAAAGAAGAGGGACATAAAATGACGTGACGTAAAATAAAATCACGTGACGTGAAATGAAATGACGTGACGTGAAATAAAATCACGTGATGTGAAAAAAATACAAAAAAAAAGAAAATTAAAATATTATTACAAACAGGATAGGGTATATTCTGTTATCTAACTGCATCTTTCATGTTAACCAACCTCTGAGAGTTGACCAAACGTTTTTTTTATGAGCCTCCATATTATGTAGATACTGCATTTTAGGTGTGTACAGGTCGTTTTTTTTAAACTTGGCATGATATGATTGACCGAACTACCAAAAATGGTAATCACTCATGACTTTTTGCAATTTTAATATTCGATTAATTGTGGCTCCAAATCTTAAACTTTATGAGAAACGTAAAGATGTGCAAAAAAAATGATAACCGCATAGCACGCCGGGACATGTAATAGAACCCACTTGATTAAGGGAAAGGAACAACAGGTCACACACGAGAAACTTGATGCAGGACAGCCAAAGTGAAAAGAGCTGGTTGGAGCTGAGATATATAGTACACGATGTCGCGTGGGTATGGCAGATGTCCTTAGGCAAATAAGGAGACAAAGCACCTAAGTATAATAACATCTTGCTAGGTCAGATACCACTGACATACAAATGCAAGGTAATTTTTGTCCTTTGTTGGATACAAGTATTCCAAGTGCGGTGGAAATTTGTCTCATATAAAATCACATATTGTGCTTTGGTTTTTATAAAAATGTCCTCAGCTTAATAAATAAGCTTTCCTAGTAGACAGCGTCCTGTCATATGTGCCTCTAGTATTTCGGCATTTATCTTGCCCAATATATCTCACATCCACTTGAATATCTTGCCATACACCTCCTTTTTTATTGGGACCTTTTCTTAGTAGCTTAATGTGAAAAGGCTTCTTTAATGTCCAGGAAGGAGGGAATGCCTTATTTATTTCTAGTCATCCCTATGCAGAGCCCATTAGCTGTTACACAGCTACCATGGATCTGAAGCATGGTACACATACTGGTGGGAATGCAAATGTATCATATCTAGTACTCTTGCTTTGATGTAATTGTCCATAGCTTTCACTATTTTTCTTTCACTTTAATGGTGTTTCACTAGAGCTTTAATGTTAGGTTTTACATATAAGGTACGGTTTATAATATGAATGATGTTAGGCTGATAAATCTTTCTTCGGATGAGTTAAGCTCGTTTCACACATATTCGTTACCCAATATCGAATAAATGGCATACGAGTATTGTGGATATAATATGAAATCGGACGCAAAGAGACATCATAGATGCACTCGTGCATTTCTTACAGGATACAACACTACCAGAAATTTGGTATCCCCAAACGCGTATCCGACTATTGACCGAATCATGTGAATGGTTATAATTGAGGTCTTTACGAATCGGGTTAGATTTTCGACACTCGATATATGTATGGGAAACGAGGCTCAATGTTTACGAAGCAAAAGCTATAGTATCTCAAAAGCAGTTCATATCACACTTTAAAACGAATATGGGCCAGAGTCGGTCTATAAATTTATTGTAAAGCTTATATCGGTTGGTGTATAAATAGTTCCTCACATCGTGTCGTCCTACTTTCTACCTCACATTTATCATTTTAATTTGACTCACGCCAAATATAAGTAACAATTTATGTACCGGAGGTCCCAAAAGAAAAAAATACACGAAAATACATGCAAATGGATTGCAGGACACCACCTAATCATCTCATCACTGTTTCTGATTGTACATACGAAATCAAATGTATTCCTGATGTATTATACACACTCCAACAACATTCATCCATATAACATGATTAGTCTTAAAATTAAATGTAAAAAATATATTTAAATTAAAACTCATTCTAATAAAAAAAATTTAAGGATTCACAAGCCGAAGTTGAAGCTGCCGTTACACCGAAGAATGTTCGCAAACGTAAAACGACTCACAGTGATCCCACCCATGGTAGTTTCTTCCTTCGAGTTGGTGCAATTGGTAATCAAAATAATATAAAAGCAATATCAACTAATAATCTGTCTCTCACTTTGCAGCTTTTGGATTGGGAGCCATGATCTACATTGGCTTGGAGTTCGGTTCATTCTTCGAGATCCCATTCGAATCCCCATGCCATCACATCCTCATTGGTGTAAACCCATTGTTACAGATGGTCTTTACATTCATGCAGATGTACTTCATTTTTATGAATGCAAGAGTGAGTAAAACAAAATTGTTTGATTGTTGTCTCCCTTACCTCTTACTTTCTATCAAATTGGCAAAGAAAATACTCTCCATGCTATCCCTTATCCTCCTAACACCCCATAAAGTAGTTGCAATAGATTTAATATATGTACCCGTACGCAGACTTCCAGGATCGCCCTAAATCCGCTACAGGTATGGCAAACCTTGGATAGTTGCTCCTCATAAATTTTAACCCCGCCCACTTTATGTCCTGCATACCAAGCTCCCATTGAGAGTGTCTTAGCATCTCTAGAGTAATGTTTTGTTCTCCTTTTGCAGCTCAACATTCACCGATTTAAGGTCATTGCCCGTTTTGGATTGATGCATATTGTGGCAACCAATATATGTGTCTGGATCCGTACTATGGTGAAGGAGTCTTTGCATGAGATCACCGTCTACCATCAGCGTCGTGGACCGACGCCAGAAGATTCCATTATTCTCGAGTCCATTCGACGTCATACCTTGCGCCATGCCGGTACCGTCCTGAGAACCCACATTGGACCAAATAACGAGTTTGAAATGATTGAAGCCGACGCTGGAGGCGAGCCTGATAATGTTCTAGCGAAGATAGTGCGATCTACCGCCGAAGGTGTGACACGGGGCATTACTAGTGATGATGATGAAAGTAACTTCTTAAGAAGTTCTTCCTCCTCTACTACATCGACAACAACCACCGAGATGCCATCAACCACTGCTGCCATTGCATGGGCCAGTACAACTATGATGCGAAAGTTGAAGAAATTCATCTCATCAACCACAACCACTACGACGACAACTGAAGGCCCAGCCACACATCTTTTCCAGTCGACGGTGGTACCAGACGCATTCGATTTAACTACGAGCAGTACACCCAGAACAACTACGTTAGGAACTCCATCTAGCAGCTTGGCATCGTTTTTCTCGGCGTTTACCTCATCTACTCCGGCTTCATCCACCGAGAACGGTTTCCTTATGAACAACTTGTTTGGGGGTCTTGAGAATAGCTATCAGACTTTCTCGGGTATTTCGCATCCAGAACCTGTGATTCCCATCGATGCCATCGAGAGCTTAGACAACATTTACCCAGCAGCACTTTCCTCCAGCATTGGCACCCTCAACTCAACCGCATGCGGGCGTGTAGACATCATGGGCACTATTGTTTATGATTCCGCGCCATATCTTTATCCCTTCATCATTGAGTACTCCCTAATCGGTGCCGTGGTACTCTACGTTATGTGGAAGCACATTGGACGTTACCCCAGGCATATGAACGATGAAGACCTAGAACATCGTTTGGAGGTTATGTTGTCCCGTCGGGCAGTTGCAATGGCACAACAAGCCCGCTCTGGTCGAGTGGATTGTGTTGGATCATCCAAGGGTCTGTTCTTTGGATTGTTGTTGTTGGTTGGTTCGTTGATTTGTCTTATCCTGTTCTTTGTACTCGTTCGTCATCCACAATTCTCGTTGTTGGCAATCTACTTGGCCGATGCTAGTCACTGTGCACTGATGGCCTTCGCGGTTCTGGCTATCATTATTGGTTTTATAAGGTAAATGGGAATTTGTGTGAGTATCCAGCTAAAATTAAGAGAATCCTTTCAATTTCAGGGTAAAATCACTAAAGTTCCGTTGCGAGGAACAGAGCAACCTTAACGATATACTTCTGCGCATCTCTGCATTCGGTCTATTTACATACTCCGTTTTTAGCGTAATAGCTGGTTCACTAAAGGCTCTCGAGAGTGAACCTAACCTTCTAGTCATGACCACTGGCATTGTAGCTGTATTCCAGGTTGTACTCCAACTGTTGTTCATTGCTGATGTATCAAGACGTCGTGTACATTTACCGGAACATGATCGCAGCAAACCAGGACGACAGATTGTTACGTTCTTGCTCATATGCAATGTATCTATGTTTGCCATTTACACATTCGAAGCTCAAAAGGTGTTCGCAAATCCGGTAAGTGCATGATTTTAATATTTAGGTACAAGCAGGCAAAAAGTATTGCTTTTCAAGGTAAGATCAGGCTTGAAACGCCAGTTGTTCGTTGTAGTTGCTTCTTTTGTGTTTTCTATATCAGTTGAATGTAATCGCTGCAAGGTATTCACGGACGTTAATGATATGTATACAATAGGGGCAACTTAAGCTCGTAGCGTGCGTCGTCCTTCACAAAAGAAAGATCAATGCACCGGCTGAACCCGCCGAAGAAGCAGAATTAGATGCTACATCAGAGTCATGTACAGAATGACCAAATTGATTGGATCCGCTAAGAAGATGGACACAAGACAGATTCTGCATGAAGTTATGCTCCCAAAATTAGGATGAATTATATCATACAAAGTACTAGATTCTAAGATTAGTGCCGCACCTTCCAGCAAGGAAGGGCAGTGATCAAAACCCTCAAAACAAATAAGTGCTAGACGGCACTCCCGTGGAATTTCACAATGTTTCGAAAGCAACACTGAGACACGGTTTGACAGACAGAGACTTTTCCTGACGAATGGATAAAGGGAATGATTATAAAGCTAAAGAGAGGCCATATAGCTTAAGAAATTGATGGATTAATACCTTATGGATCATTTACCATACGATAATCCATCGTGAATAGGTCATCGCTGAACTTCCTATTTATTGTTTACATGAACAAATAGTTCATATGGCATGTCTTACGCAGGAGGCTACCTGGTGGCTATTTTCAAGGAAGCTACGAAATAGATTCGTTGCGATGTCCGGTAGTAACTTTTTTTTTGGAGTCCTTTGTTGGCTCGAAGAGATGGAGTCCAATGGAGTCTTTCTTGCTAGGCACATGATTTAAACCAAAAATATTACGCAAATTGATTGGTTTTTTCACAATTGATCGATTATTTAGATAAAATGTTTTAATAACTTTAACACGTTGTTGAGGCGTTAAATGCTCCATAATAAAAGGTGGATCATCTGTTGGTTTCTCTTCAATATTGCTATAAAAAAAATTTAAATTTGTTGCTTTATTGAAGAGCCTACACTTTTGGATTATTTATGGAAAATAATTTCATTTAAATATTTGCCGCGGCTGGCTTGTCTGTAGTCCATCCTGTCAACCCAATTTTGCAGCATATTTTCTATGGTTCGGAGCTGTATTTCATGAATAGCTTGCTGAATAAGTACCTAAATCGTTTCTGGATTGTTAGCATAACATCGATCTTTAACAGCACCCCACAAAAAAAAAGTCCAACGGGGTCAAGTCGCAACTACTACACGATTATTTATTGCGCAAAAGATTGATTGTTGTAAGACTTGTATGGTACTCATACGTAGCACCGTTCTGCTGGAACCAGAGATCCCTCAGTTTCTGGCAAAAAAAAAATAAATAAATAAAAAATCTGTTATAATGCCTCTGTAGCGCTCTCCGTTGACGGTAACGTTGTTGCCATCTTCAACTTCGAAGCAAAATGTGCAAATAATGGCGCCATTCCACAAATGACACTACACAGTCACACGCTGAGCATACATTTTCTTCTCTACGACTACGTGTGGGTTTTCCGAGTCAATTAGCATCTCACGAACTTTCTTCATAAACTTCGATCGAAATTTCTTTTAAAAATCCGCACTATTTCGGCAACAAAGCACTCATTTTGAAAATAAGTTTTCAATATTTCCTAACGTTATTCAAGCGTAAATCGATTATTTTCGTAACGCGGAGATACGATATTGCGTTTTTATCAATTTTTTAACCTCGAACGAGCTGTCAGTGTCAAAATAACGTATAATTTAAAAATAAACCAGCAGATGGCCCACTCGTTATATTGTTATCAACTGCTCTCCACGACCGTCAAATCCTAAAAATGTCAAGCAAACGAAAATGGCGGACAAACAACATCGTTTTGGAACATACGGGTATAAAGCACCCTGTATATGTAAACTACAAGCCAAAAGTTTGAGGTTTTTTTTGAACAGTGGGCATTTTGTTTACAAATGTGGGAAAAAAGCTGTTGTGGTTTATTGAGAAGTGTTTAGGTTTTTCATAATTGTTCAATTTTATGACTTGGTTGTTGATTCAGCACTTGTTTATGACTCCTTATATCAAAAGGGTTCTCAAATCCCAAAATTTGTCGACCTGGATTGCAAGGGTCTTACATAAAAACCAGACTTTAAAGTTATAAGAATTTATTTGAGATTCTTCTTCTGATTTCTTCGAGAAACGATTTGCAGTCATCACCTTTCGTAAAGAAGGCATATCGTAGTTGAAGGTATCAAGGTGCTGCGTTCAACGTACTATTTAATGACACGATCAAACCGAAAGTCTTGAGGATAAATCATGGTCAGGACGGCCTAGAGCTACAACTAAACACGAGGATTAGCTAATAATAACAACAAGCAAACGAAGTAAACAGCAATACGCACCGAAATAAATGAAACACGGAATAAACCGCTGTCCTTGACAACGGTTAAACGAAGATTAAGACATGCTGGGCTATTCGGGCGAGTTGCTGTTCGAAAATCCCTGCTGTGACCACACAACAAACAGAAAAGGTTAAAATGGGCCAAAAAGTATAACGACTGGACGGAAGAAGATTTCAACAAAGTTTTATGGAGCGATGAATCCAAGTTCGAGGTATTTGGCACAAAACGGAGAGTTTTCCTTCGACATAGCGCTGAACAAAAGATGCTACCAGACTGTGTCATTTCTACCGTCAAGCATGTAGGCGGTTCTGTTATGGTCTGGGGATGTTTCTCTTTAAATGGAGTGGGAGATCTGGCTCGAGTGATTGGAAAAATGAATAAGGAGGAATACAAAACAATATTGGAAGGAATCGCTGTGACCTCTGGACTAAGATTAATTGGCGAATGTTTCTAATTTCAACAGGACAAGGACCTTAAACACACGTCAAAACTTTGTCAAGAATATCTGAAACAGATGGAAGATGAATAAATCTTACAAGTTACGATATGGCCGCCGTAATCATTAGATTTAAACCCTATAGAGCTGGTGTGGGAGGAACTGGATAGAAGGGCCCGGGATCAATGCGCATCATTAGAATCTACCTTGTGGAATGTGGATTGCTGGAGCAATATACTCGTACCACAGGCAGCAATTCAAAGACTGATAGCTAGAATGCCAAGAATTATAAAAAAAAAGTAATCGAATGTAAAAGTGGCTTTTTGGATGAAAAATCGAGTTAAGTAATTTTTTCTTCTTTTTCATAAATTCCTTTATGTTGAGAACAAAATGGAAATATTTTTCTTCTTACTTTGGTTTCATATATGTACACATGTCCCCCGTTCATTTTACATGATTATTATTCTATTAAAGGGTTTTTTTGGCCACTAAACTGAGCCTGAGCTACATACTTGTTTGGCCAGTTCCCTTTGGGACCAAAAATATCGCCAAAGCCTCGTTTGAAAGCAATACTCTTTGCTAAGCATTTCTAATCTTTTATTCATTTCAATTTCGCTGCATGATTCATGCTTTTTTTTTATTTTATTTTCATTTTCCAGGTTCAACTTGATTTCTACGGATTCATTCCATGGTCAATAATCCAACGTGTGACACTGCCACTCTGCATTTTCCATCGGTTCCACAGTGCCGTCACACTCGCCGAAATCTGGAAAACCACATACAAAGCACGACTGGAGTAAACAATTTAAAAAAAAAGGAAACCATTGCTACGATTCTTACATAAATAATAATCAATCCCAACACTTTTCTTAATTAAAAAAAAAAAAAGAATACCAAAAACAAAAATAACCAATTAAACATGAATACTTTTTCTATGTTTTTAATATTTCTTGTGATTAAATTGATTTAATTCGTAGCATAATTTAAACAGACAAACAAAAAAAAAAAAAACACATTTTTTGCACAGGAATAGAGTGATTTAAGTTTTGAAACAAGTCTTAGCATAGGTACTACCCTCGAATCGAACAAAACAAACAAATTGTAATAACAAAAAAATATTTATACAAATAAAGCATGAAAAACAGTATCGTTCATTTATTCAAATTAAACAAAAAGAAAAAAAAAATTTCATATTTATAAACTAAGTCATAAATTATAAATAAAGTGAAAAAGTGAAAGTATATATAAATATATGTATAAAAGTACTTATTTACTAAAATATTATTTATTTTAAAATATTTAATAACGTTAATTTATGATTTACAATAAAACCAACAAAAAAAATGAAATCAATTAAACAATACAAAAAAAAAAAAAAAAAAACTGTTGTGTACTTATTTTTTTATTTATTACTAACACAAAACAAAAAAAAAAATTAAATAAATTTTTTAAGGCAAAAAGAAAACATAAATTTTAAAGAAAAAAAAAAATATATTAACGTTAAGAATTTAAAATTAAGGGTAACATAGTATTATGAAAAAAAAAATCTCATAAATCGAAAGAACATAACATTTGATTAAGGCAAAAAAAAATTAAATAAAACTTGTTCCCATCTCTGTATAGGTGTTAGATTTGAAAATAATTTATTAATATATGAGGATATATAATATATATATATATATTGAGTAATTACAATACATAAATATAGATCAATGAATATCAAACTGTTTAGAGAAACCAATGCATTACCAAGAAGAATCATACACGAAAGAAAATTTTGCTGTCATTACATACATACATAATCTAATCATATGTCGTCTCGTCATTATAGAATATCCTGGAGAGTGCGTTCACATTAGGGAAATGAATGTAAGGATGGTTTCTTTTTTTATAAATAATTCACTTCCTTTCAATTTAATGGAGATAAGACAGGATAACCGTAGAGGTATTGATTGTATTAATGAACGAGAGAACTCTACTGAGAACTTGGTGAAGGGAAGTGTAACACTAATTCTGTTCTTAATATATATTTGATTCTTTAAGTTTTTGAGGTTCTTGAACTAAGTAAATTTATTTCGTAGCAGAGTAATAGAATAGCAAGTTACCAAAAAGTGTAGTTGAGTTCTTATATTTTAGGCTACATACCTACTTTACACAAAAAGTACGGCAACTGAGAATACCTCGTGTATTCCAGTACTGAACAATGAAACAAATACTTCCTCTTCTTCTAATTCAAAAACGGATGAGTTTTGAAAATATACAGTAGAACAGTAATAATTCCAATTTGCTACTATTGTAGGTAAGTGGCAGCCTTGCCTACTCACTCAACATTTGGAATCTTGTATGGGTTAGTTAATCCGAGTCTACAAACAGAATAGTAAATCGGAATTACGAGGGGCGGCTGACAGGTTCGCGGGCTGAGATTCTCATCAACGAGATCATCTGCTCATTAGTGATAGCACTATTTAGGAGTATAAATGTCACCTTGTTTCAATAATAATCTCATTTTGTTATTATCTGTGGTTGGATAAACATCACCATGTCAGCCAAAAAATCACATCATCGGAAATTCTTGCAATTTTGAGCCCCGCGCCGTGATAAAATCCCTCGTGAAAAAAGGAAAATCGCCTAAAGAAATATTCAAAGACATGTCATCGACTGGGTCTTCGTATACCATGGTCAAACAAACAATAGCCTCGCTTATTTCAACAAGGGCGAGAGAGCTTTGAAGACGACCCCAGGGCGTCCTCTGTTAAAACTATCATAGTTCTGGCCGATCGAAGAATAAAAATGTGGCAGGTAGCGGACGTGTTGCAAATCAGCAAAGAATGGATTGGAGAAATTTTGCACGAGCATTTAAATATGATTAAAGGTTTTTTTGAAAAAAATAAATTTGCACCCACCCTTTTCCTTTTTTCCAATTTGGAAAAAGGAGTTACGAGGCCGGTGATTTGCAGATGAGAACGAGATGTAAGCAGCGGTAGAAAGTTATTTTGAAGGAAAAGAAAAGAATATTTTTTCGGTGGTATTAAGGCACTATATGTCCGATGTGAGAAATGCATTCCACTCGAGGAAAATTATATTGAGAAATACAAATTTTTAATCGGCCTTAGGCCGCGAAATCGTTAGTCGCCCCTGGTATGTACGATTTAAATCATAAAAAGCTTTAAATCATTTCAGCTCGCCCCTGAACCATAGTTGAGTAGTTTCGCCATTTATTTTTGTTAAATGTGAGTCTGATGTGTTAGAACGCTGCATTTATTTTCAGCCACATTTAGGCTGATTTACTATACACGGAATGTTATTGGTTGCATCCTAGCAACGTAGTTCCGATCCGCAGCGTATAACTCGAATAGCAGCTGCTAGAGTACCACTTCATTAACTTTAGCAATCGGCAACGTGACCCATTTATTGTTGTTGAGATAGAAGATTTTTTAGAGTCTACGTTCTCGGGTTAGATAGGTGGCATGAAAAGGTGAGGCAATAGGATAAAAGTTTCTTAGCCAGGAAAATGGGTTTATAGAAGTAGACCTAGAATTTTGCCAATACTGTTGGTATGGTATTTTGCCTAGCAGTGGCGGATAAATTCTCAATAACTTCAAGGGAAGATTTTCAAATTTTCCTTTTGCATTTCCTGGTATCAATGACGTAGTGTTGTAGTGGCTGAGTTTGCTATCCTCTTTTCTCTACCAGGGTAAATCGCACTTCAAAAAGAGATTTTGTTCGACTCATTCCAATTGGACAGATTAACTCTGGAATTTTTTGTCTAATTGAATTGACAAAATTTAATATATTTAATATTTAGATTAGAGCTTAGAAGAAAATGAAGAAGTGGTTCGTGAGTTTGATGACATCCTCTCGTGTACTAGACTGAATAAACCAAGATGATTTCTTGTATGTCTTTTTCTGTAGCTATTTCCGCTTGTATCGCCATTACATATGTACTTATTAAAGGCCTCTTGAGCATACCTAGGTTGAGCCTGGGAATTGTCATACATATAGGTATATTAATTTTATAGCCCCATGGCTTTTTAATAAGTATGATGTCCAAAACTGCTGCAATACACTGCAGTGACGGCTTTTGTACAATGAAATGTTAAATGCCTTGAAATATTAAAACTTTTGCCTGAGGTCGCCTCTAACTTAGCTGCTTTTTTTTAGCTCTAAAGGTTGCAGTTGAGAAATCCCTCGGCAAGACCCGCTTTTGCTGAGGACTGAGAGTTTGCTCGTCTCGGCAGGGTTAGTCAATAACGGAAGTCCTAGAGAGGTTTTATGCAGAAGTGGAATTGATACTGACAACAACCCTCTTTGCAAAGGTTTTGCCTAAAAGAAAAGCCTTGAAGGTTTCTTAAGAGTTTTTAAGAAATTTGAAAATTGATTGGCCCTTCATTTCGAAACGAAGAGATTTCCTGTTTGGCTTGCACGGCAGTGGTGAATTAGCCTTCAAATAATGTCCTTTCTTCTTGAAGTCAAATGGCAGTGGAGAGAGACATCTTTGCAGTTAAGAAGTAGCCATTTCGTTCAAAAACATTATGTATTTAGTTTGCCTCTTGGCAAACATCAGTACAATGTCTGAACATTTTTTTTTTAAATGTACTACACCACTTAGGACTAGGTCCTTTAAGTGATGAAGAGAAAGGAAAGGGTAAAGAGGAGAACTAAAGATTGGAGGCAAAAGAATAGCTTTGGGTGAAGTTATCAATTTTGTTGCAACAGTGACCTTAGGTGTATTTGTGAAAGTGTCTTTGTAGAACTATACAATGCTTTGGCTTTGCTTTTGGTCTCTTCAGCAGAACACTCATGGCTGACTAGTTGGGAAATTTGTATGCAGTACTACAGAGGCAATATATTCTACTTTTTTGTTGTCGCTGTTCTGCAATGTTTGACTCATGAGAGCTGTAGGCCACAAATGGATGAATGAAGGATTTCTCTTAAACTAGAATTAGCAGAAAGTGTCATCAATAACATAGCCTCACCATTCCCAACAGAACTGACTTATATTAAAACAGAAAGTGCCAATATATCCAGAGTTCGTAACTAGCAACTCAGTTATTTTTTAGACATTCAGCCGGTGACTAATTGGATGTTCAATCAATACCGTTTTATCAGATTGGCCACAGTCGCCTAGATAGAATACATACTAGGTTAAGGACTAATAAAAGAGATGAGAACGAGAGGGGGATACCGAAGCTACACTCGGGTTTCAGCAACTATGAGACAGCAATTCATGTACCTTGATTGATATCTCTGCCTAACATACCAATGCCTACCAAAAATTAATTGGATTCTCTGTATACATAAAACCTGCAGCTTCCGCTTTCATCAAAAATACTCGTATAAATAACCAAAGACTCATCGGGACGGAATGTTGAAGAAATATTCTGGTATTTCTTGTGACCCCTATATCCTTTCGCAGTGCTGAGTGAGGTTTGTTATTTAATTTGCTTGCTGTTCATGTTACAAAGAATGCTCTGCTATCGTATCGATTTGTTTCAGAATTTTTACTTGCAAAACTGTTGCTTTGATGACTTTCGAAAATCAAACAATCAAAGAAAATAAATTTATTTCCAAAACCCTTGGAAACGACATTTTTGTGAATCAGGTTATTGTAAGGAGAACAGTTCATTCAGTTCACCAATGTGAATCGGTCTATTCAAGCGCACATACCACATTTACACATTCACTCCAAAATCAAAAAAAAAAAAGTATATACAGAAACAAATTGTCAAAAAAACACGAATTCATTTAGCCTTCTCATTCCTTTCCAATCAACATGTCCATTTTCACTAAATTAAACCGAGAAAAGTATTTTTTACATTTTCGAACTGAAAACCAAGCGAAAGTACACAAAAATTTCTTAAGAAAAAAAAAAAAAAACAACAAAAAGTTATTGTAACATATTTTTTTTTTCAAATAAAAATTTATACAATACAATGAATTTCGAGAAATCTAACGTATCTTTTACACACAGCTCTTAATCGTTTCACTAGTAGATTTGTACTTCCATCAGTTTTTTTTTCTATAAACATTATACAGAAATAAAAAAAAAATACATTTTACACGATAACGGAAATGTTGAGAGGGGCGTGTGATGTTTGCTGAATTTTTTGACAATATTTAAAGAATTTGGAAATGCTTTTTTTTATAATAAAACTTGCTTTTAAACTTTTATTTTAATCACTTTTGGGAACATTGGAAAAAAAAAGTTTTCAATCTTGCTGGCTTTTAAAATCTGAAGTTTACATTATGTACTCGTATCTACAAACCTTTGTTTTCGACGATAAAAAGTAATGCTTAATGGTTTGGTACTGCATACGTACTCGTAGATGCTTTAAAATTCTGAACACAAGGCCTTATCTATTCTAAAGGGTGGATAATTGCGAAGCTTATCGAAAGATCCAATCAGCTCAATCTTTTGCGAACTTTTAAATTGATCCCCACGAGCGGTGTCGTTTTCGGAAAATTCTGATATGTATGAGGCCTCTGTTTGGTAAACACGAAGTGGCCTCATGTCATCTCATACTTATAAGATGGAGATTCTGACAAGAGTTGTATTCGCAGTGGCTTCAGTCCTTATTTACAGTAATACAAGTAAGTATTACACGTCATTTGTTTATTAACTTAATAAGAAAAACTACTAACAAAAAAAAAAAAAAAAAATATTTTTCTTTAATTGGTAATAATAACTCGTGAGCTTAAAAATTATTAAAACCGTCCTTTCAATGACAAACATCACACGCAAGGTGAAGCTAGAACCCACCTAAATTTACAAAAATGGAAATGTTAAGGCCAAAATCAAAAAAAAAAAAAAAAAATCAAACAAAACAGTACCATTCTCTTAGATGAGAGGGTTAAAAAGAAACATACTTTTTAAAGTTTCAAAGAAAAATTAAAACAAAAAAAAAAAAAACACTTACAGCATTTATTATAACAATTGACACTTTTATAAGGATAAAACTAACTTGGAAAGAATCTTTGAATCTCTTCTATTATAATCAAATCGAATTTTAGACGACACGGTCAATTTGTTATTGGTTGTTGACAGAAATTTATTTCGAAGGTATTTCAAACCTTAAAAATAAAATTAATGAAAAAAAAAAAGCATGTGCAATATTATTAACATTTTGGATTACACGGTAACAAATAACCACAAACAGATACAACAAAATATATATATACTTTTCCATTTTACTAACTTGTGCATTAAAATAATATTTTCACCAATTTTCAATATTAACAAATAGATTTTCAATTAGGTTTTCTTTTTACTATAACAAAAAATGTTAAATGATTTACTAAATACACTGACTGTCCCGTTTACACGTATACATACATAAAACGTGCTGTTAACATTTTTCTTATACTACGACTTTAAAACTAAATTATTTAATCAAAAACTAACTTGACCAATAACTTTGTAGCATATACAAATTAAAAAAAAAAAAAAAATAAATCAAACAAACAACAAAGACAAACATAAAACTTTGATATTTACAGAACAACATGTAAAATAATATGAAACACAATACACTGCCGTAAAAAAAAATTTCGTTTTAACTCAAATTGAATACATTCCAAAAACAAAAAAAAAAATGTATATTGCAATGTTTATTAAATTATATTTTGTAGATTTGAAAAAGGTAAAAAAATAAAAAAAAAACTAAAACAATTTAATGTATACAGTAAAATTAAATTTTTTCAATATATACAAAAGTTATAAGAAAAATAAAAATATATAAGATTAGATATATGTGTATGTAGCCGAATGCCAATAAAAGAAAAAAAGAAATCGTGAACGGAGAAGAAATTTTATTGAACAACTATTAAAACGTGAAACATTATATATATATATATAAACAGTATATATTTAAAATTTTATAATTTATTTTACATGTTGTTAAGACATACAAAATATAAAATAAATATATATATAACATAAGCTACAACAAAAATAAATCATTCTAATTCAAAGATTTAAGCAGATTTACTTAGGTTTAATAAGAAAAAAAATTAATAAACAAAATTTATTAAATGCATAAGCGAAAAATGTAATGTAAAAAAAAAAAAACCAACAAGTGAAGAAAATAAATAAAAACAAACGTAATTTTAATTCATTAACAGGGGTAACGTTTTCATTTAATGTGTGTGGAGGTGGGCCCTTGATCTTGATTTTCTGAAAAATAAATATTAAACTATAGTAAAGCAATGGTAACTCAGTAATGCACTAATCTTTCTCTAGAGTCTTTATGGATTGTTTTATGAAATCATGGAGGGAATACCGATCCATAATTGTAGTATATCTGCCGCGTTAAAAAATGCCGTAAGAAAAATTAATACCGTTAAATTATTTCAGGGCACGGGCGTTTAGGAAAATGGGAAAGAGGAAGAGAAGAGAAGCCTGCGCACGTTGGCTTTAAATTTTTGAAGGTTGTAGTTGTGGGGAAATATAGAGCCTGGTAGATCATTCTACATTCATTCTACATGTCGTTCGGCTTATAAACGAATCCCTATATTTCACAGTACGACCGAAGTTGGGTTTAAGGGTGAACTGATGTGCATTCGAAGCATTACGCGTATTGCGGATGAAATTTTGAAGGGGAGGAATGCAACTGGTCATTTCGCTGGAGCATTTTTTTTATAAAAAAAAACGATAAAATAGGGAAACACAAGAGATATCTATTGATTTGCTCGATCTGCCACGACTGTTTGCCAATCTTTTAACTTCCGTTTCTACTCGTAAATTTTATCGATTCCATTGGAGCTGACGGTTCCTCATTATTTTCAACGAGGTTCTAACCTATGCACTTTTAATCAGCTCATCCCATGTGCCGTTGACTGGGACATCTCTGTGAGCCCAAGGCCAACATAGGAATACGTCACATCGTGCCGCTGATTTACCAAATTGGATACATATTTTCACATTTCTAAGGCCTTTATTTATTGCTTAACTAGATACCTATTTATAAGAAGAATTCATTAAGAAGTAATTTTGATAAAAAACACAGGTTTTTAATTAAAAATTGTAAATGTTTTATTGATTCATAAAGTTTACAGTGCAAGGTTATGTATGGAATAGCATATTGGGTAAATGGTCTCCACGGCTTTGCTGGCACATACGCACTCTTTTGTCGAAATTTTATATTTTCCGTGTTGCATAAATGTAGCTGAATTCCATTGATACAGCGCTCAATTGAGCAAATTTGCTCATTCCTTGTTGGCATAAATCTTGGACTTCAAAAAACCCCAAAGAAAAAAGTCCAATGGCGTTAAATCGCATGATCTGGGCGGCCAATTCTGATCACCCAAAACGGGAAATTACACGACCAGTAAATGACTTATGCAGTAATTAAATTCTTTCTCGGGCTGTATGGCATGTGACACCGTTTTGTTGAAACCACATATCGTCCACATCCATATCTTGCAATTTAGGCACAAAAAACTGGATTATCATGTAGCGATAGCGAGCACCATTAAGTGTTATTACCTGACCAGCCGCATTTTCAAAGAAGAAAGCCTCCAGCCCAAAATCCGCAACAACTCATGGATTTTCTCAGCTCCAAATTTGACAATTTTGACGATTAACAAAGCCATCAAGATGAAAATGAGGTTCATCGCCGAAGATAATTATTTTTTTTTTTAAATCGGTATCCACTTGTTCCGTAATCCATTCAACGAACTATTTTCGCTGTGCGTGATAAGTAGGCTTCAGTTCTTGAGTCAATTGCACTTTGTATGCATGAAGATGCAAATCTTTCGTAGGAATTCGCTGTAGAAAGCTTCTGTCCAATTCTTGACCACGGTTCCGATTTGATGTTCCTGGACGACAAGAGTGTCTAAGATCACTAATTGATCCAGTCTCCCTGAATTTTTGAATTAATCTCTTCACAGCTGATGAAGTTAACCATATTTTGTACGAAAATTGCAAACTGTAGCTACCAAACCTTCATTATTTTTAAAATATTACTCAACAACTAAAACGCGTTGTTTACTGTACAAATGGCGCAAAATTTAAATCTTGTGTGTATTTTGGGACACCCTTTAGAACAGTAACATTGTCAAACCGCAGCTTCTCGGACTGTGATTTTCGCCCGACAGTATTCAACGGTAGTCGTGTGGTAATATTTGTATTAGGAGAGCTGGATTAAGCTTTTTTCTCTAAAGCTAGACCACTATAGTCAGAATATACGGATGAATTTACTCGTAGTGAGTGATTCGAAGCTAAAGGCGAGCCAAGAGGTCTTCTGCTATAGTCTTGAATAATCAGTTTCAGTTTGTTGGGTTGACTTCGAGACCAACTTTGTCCATTCAATTTACAAGTTTATTAAGAGCCAATTCCATCACCACTAAATTAAAAAGATTTTTCAAAATTGGTCTTAAGTTAGATACTTTTAATTTTGAGGCTAACGAAAATTCCGATTTTACCTATTAGCACTAGCTAACAAACTTACTATTGAGATCGTTTATGACGCGAGCTACAAAACGGGTTCGAAAATATAGTAGTCCTAAAAAATATTAAACCGAATTCAGCATAGGTGGGGAAGGAGAGCAATCTGGTAAGGTCGAATTTGGTGCGATTATTACAGCTAGCAGACTAGAGCAGAATCTTTTATTCTTCTTGCGAAATACCAAAAAGATTTACTGCCTTTAGGACACCGAAAGAATTTAGCATGTTTTAAGTCGTTTCTAGCCCTTTTGACTTCGATTTTCCTCAGAAGGTGTTCGGCGTCCTAACACGAAAGCCTCTTCCTTCTTCCGGAGAGGATTTGCACAAGTTCTTGTTTTATTTTAAGACTAAACTGATTTACTTGGAATGAAGGAATGCATTCCAAGCAATATTAGGTCATCTTCTTCTTTTTTTATTTTCCTTGCTAAAAATTTACTTTTTCTACTGATTTTGTTCTTAATTTTGCAATAAAGAGTTATTCATTTTGTGCTTCAAGATTTTAATTTAAAATATTAATTTAAATATTAAAGATTTCGGTGATTTTTTTTACTGTTTTAAGTTTTGGACTATGCCATTATATATGAAATACAACATCGGTTAAATATCCGCACGACAGTTTTTCAACTTCGATTCTTGTGAAGTAATTTTCGATGATTTTTCGGCACATTTATGGCTGTTTTGCGGCCATAACTTCACGAATGTTGGCTTTTAAGTACTCAAAGTTCGGGGATTGTCTGCATAGACACGATTTTTAGCATAGACCCAAAAAAAAGTGGCCAACTGATGTCGTCAAATTTTGAAATTAAATGGCCGGCGAACTTTTCGTGCAATAGTGCTAATTGTGTAGCACGTAGCGCCGTCCTGTTGGAACCACATGTCGCTCACATCAATGTCTTCAATCTCAATCAATCTTCAATCTTTGAATTTGGTGATTGTATTTCGAATTGTTTGCTCAGTTGGGCGCTTATGATGACCATAATCTGTTCTTAAATCGCGATACATAGATATAACATCATTGTTATTTTCTATATCCATATCGTAAAATGGCAAGGCAAGAACTAACTACCTGTCACTATGGATGACAGATGGATTTGGCAGATGCCATATGGCAGGAATGTGAAATCTCAACCTCGAAATAAATAAATTCTTAACAAATAAAATAATTTGATTTTGCTGGTTAAAAACCTTTGCTGTTGATCAATTAAATGGTAGCGGTTTTCAACCAATGCACATTTTTAGAAAATTTCAGTGAGTTCGTCGATAACGTAGATAAACATAGCTAGGACAGGATCCAGGTAATGAATATAGATGTACCTATCCCACATAAGTACATTTCTAAACCGTTTGTTAGTAAATACATAACCCAGGCCCATATCCCACTTTAAAGTGGGAAAGATTAGAAAATGCACTAGATGGCACAAGTTCCATGTCAGGGATAATTTTTAGGTTTACAGTACAAACATTATTTACGCAACCAATAGAAATTGAGACAGTTGCAATAAACGTTCAAAAAATTTGTTTAGCATTTACGCACTGATGAAAAATAATGTTTTTTTTTTTATTCATTGATTTTATCTCAATTTGAGATGCAAACAATTAAATACAATAAATTGAAATTAGTGTGACTCGCAAGGAAAGGTTTCATTGTAGACGAATTCGATTTATATTTACAGCGGAACACTAATGTTATAATTATTTAATTTATGTGTTGAAGACAGGTCAAGTGGGCTAGTTGAGAGTCAAAAAATAGCAGACACATATTCGGTATAGTCAGTTGTAGGTGATTTTTGATCCCGGTCCAGTTTCTGTTGTAGATAGTGCAGCTTGACTGGTAAGTTTTACCCACTTACCGAAGAGCAACAAAATTGAAGCGCTTTAAGCAGTTCAGATCAGACTTCTCGCCTCTGTCTGCCTCAGTAGCAATTGCCATAGTAGATACCACCGTTTTTCATTCGCTTTTTGCCCGGCCCATTAAACAGCACTTCTTCGATGGGGGTGATATCTGTTTTAAAGCAGTCTATGGCCTCTACTTATTGTTCGACTGCACGCGGCCTGTTAAGGGTCCGTACATTTCACGTGCAGATACGGATACAATTAGTCCTTTTTTACTCTTAACATTTACATGAGTAATTCTAAAAAAATTTACATAAGTAAAAAAAAGTAGGTTTTGAAGAACTCTTATTTTATTAAGTACATACTTTGTTATGACAAGCAAAAGATTTAGTAACAATCACATTCGCGTATATGAACGTGTTTTAGTCTTCGCATGAATGGTAGGGACCTGTATACAGTTTCACTCGTATGCCGCATCCAATTTCCAGAATGACTGTATCTTATAATACTTAAAATTATTTCTGAACAGCAGCGAAAGGTATGCATATTCTCAACAAATTGCAATAATTTGGGCGATAATGCAGGGTTTATAGTTGATATTTAAACCTAGTGGAATAGTGGTTTAGGAATAAAATTAGCACGTACTTTAATTTCCTAGTAAGTACAGAAACCCGAAACAATCTTGGCTAACCTAACATTAATTATGGTATCAAGATTGGAAACTTTCAAAAGATGGCGCCAGTACTATTTGAAGGAAAGTTTAGGTGAGGTGAAAATTGAATGGTTTTGTTGGCGTTATTTTTGAAAACAGTTTTTATGCAATATTATCGCCCGCTAAATTTTAATCATTCACTGTTTTTTGTCATCACTCTTGTAAATCGCTGTTTCTTTGAACTTAGAAGGCAATTGAGTAGGGCAATCTTTTAACAGACAACTGATGCATTTCATATAAGACCCTCATCATCGCTATACGGCACAAAAGCATGGACGTTATCAAAAGCGGATGAGAACATCCTTGGAAAATTCTTCAAGTGATTTTAACTCCTATTTGTACTGATGTTTGGGGAAGAAATTACAATAAAGAACTATACAGGTTGTTCAGTGACATCAACAACATGATGGCTAGGACGAGTAGAACTAATAGATATTAAAGCTCCGGCTCGGAATTTTTCGGATCCATTTGAGAAAAATGAAGTGACAAATGTAGATATCACATAAGGTGGGGCACACAAAACCTGATCCTCTTATCATGACCATATTTTACCACCTCGAATCAACATATTTTGTATAGCAAATTGTTTGAGTTTCAGGTAAATAGGAAAAAACGAATACTGTGAGTAACATAATTGACTGTCCGAAATGCAGTTAACTCCGGATATAACTTACCCGGTTATAACGAACCATCAGTTGCGTTAAAGTGGCAGAAAAAGGAGGGAAAGCTAGGAAGACCTCGGAAAATAGACAACAAAAGCGATCCTCAGATTACTAGGATGGTAAAACAGAACCCTTTTGTTACCTCCACTCAAATGAAAAGGGATGTGGCACTTATTTAAAAATGTCCACCAGAAGGAGGAGCTCAATTGAGAAGAATCTACCTGTTAGAAACCCCAGGAAATGTCCGATATTTACCACTCGGCACCGGCAAAGAAGAAAACTATTTGCCCAAGCGCATTCACATTGGGCAGTTGAAAAATGGTGAAATATTTTATGGTCTGATGAGTGAAAGGTCAATTTATTTGGAGCAGATGGCAGCAGAAAATTTTGTTCAAAGATCAAAGAATAAGGAACTTCTTCCTCAATACACGGTAAAGATCATAAAATATGGTGGTGGAAGTGTGTCTTGGCACCGTGCGTTGGTCCAATTTTCTTGATAAAGGAAGTGTACTCGCAGTTTAAATAAATATCCTAGATAATCCGTTGCAGAAGAGAAGATGTTGCTTCGATGTATATTCCATCAGGATAACGACTCCAAACTCACCTGCAAGGCGGCAAAAGCGGGGTTTCAGCGACACAGCTCAATAGTTGTGAAGTAGAGAGCTCAATCTCATAGAAAATCGTTGGGGTTATATCACCCAACCCATATAGTGTAAACTACTTGGAAGTCTATACCAGTTGAGAGGTGCTAAAGATTGGTAAAAAACAATGGCTTCCAACGAAATATTTATTGCTAATTAATATTTATTGATTCTTTCCCAACTTCTCAATAGATTTGTTTGATATAAGAGCGCGATAGTCTCAGGACTCGTGTGGTGGTGGAGCCGATCTTCTTATCTGCTTATTGGCGAATCTATGCATCTCATTTTGTAAGGATTCCACGCCTAAATCTCTGTGAAGGTCATCGTTTCTAATAGAAAGGTGTATAATACTCGTAATGTTCCTTAGCACCTTATTTGAAACAGCTGAATAATTTAAATGTTGCTTTTTTGGTACAACGCTAGAGTTGAATACAGTATGTCCATATGTGTTTTATGACTTGCTTATAAATCAAAACGTTGACAGACAGGATTGTCTTCCTATCAACCAGTACATTTGCCTATAGCAAATACCAATCTCCTCTCTTCTTTGTTTGTTATGAGCTTTCCGGCGAAGCCTCGCGTCTAATGTTATATCATACATACATACATACATAATCCGATCCTCTTGTACCCTAAGGTGTCGAGGTTTCTCCTGTGCTCTGTCTTCCTTTCTTTCACGAAATTCTTCCACTTGGTTCTATCTCTTGCTATCGTTTTTCCCGAGTTCCACGTTTGTCCCTCTGTTACTAGTATATTTTCCAGTGTCCTGTTCCACGACGTTTTGGGTCTTCCTCTTTTTACTCCTAATACTCTCCTTAGATATTTCATTTCCATAGCTTGAATGCTTTTATATTGCCTATCTGTAAGAACCCAGTTTTCTGCTCCATGCAGTAAGACGGGGAGATACATTGTTTTGTAGATAGAAATTTTTGTGTTTCTATTAATCTCCTTATGATCGATGAATTTCTTCTGCAGGACTGTAAAATTTCCGTTTACCATTTTGATTATCGTTCTTAGTTCCATTTCTATATCTCACTTGCTATTGAAAATGCTACCCAAATATTTGTAGTTGGAAACTTGTTCTAATCTTACTCCATCAACTGTCACCTCGATGTTCCTTTCTCCTCTGCCGATTACCATTACTTTCGTTTCCTCGGTATTAAGTTATAGATTTTGTGTTGCAAAAATGTTTTTCCATGATTTTATAATTTTCTCTAGATTTTTCTCTGAGTTACCAAAGAGTATGATATCATCGGCAAAGGTGCAAGTATATAATTATATTGGTTGAAGCTGTTTGTATCCAACCAGGAATCTCTCCATGTTATTTTTACCTTGACTTATTGCTTCATCCATTGCACATATGAAAAGCAAAGGGCATAGTACGCTTCCCTGTCTCACTCCTTCTTTAGTTTCGAACTCTTCTGATAAGATATTACATGTTCTTACTTTGTTGTATGTCTCTTTGTATATGCTTTGGATTGCACCAGTGAGATCTTCTCCGGCTCCTTTGTTACGTAGACTTTTCCATATCTTCCGCCTGCTTACCACGTCAAAAGTTTTTTTCATGTCTATACAGCAGTATATTTCCTTATTTTTCGCTAGATTTTTTTCAATGATTTGGTGAACTGTGAAAGTATGGTCCTGGATACTGTGGGCTGGTCTGAACTCACTTTGTAGATCAAGGAGTTTTTCTTCTACGATCCCTCTTAATCTTAGTTCTAGTATCTTCTCATATATCTTAAGTGCAATGGGTAGCAGGGTAATTCCTCTATAGTTACTACAATCTTTTGTGTCTCCTTTCTTGTAGATAGGTAGAATTATTTCGTACTTCCATTCTCTTGGTATTTCTTTTTTCGTCCATGCTAGATTTAAAATTGCCAGAAATTCTTCTATGCCCTTTTCGCCAATGCTTTTAAGTAGTTCTGGTGCCATCTCATCTATGCCAGGGGCCTTTGCATTCTTTACTTTCTTCAGAACAGCTATAAGTTCTTCTTTAGTAATCGTGTTTCCTTGTTCTTGCTCATTTTCATCACGGTGGTTTATTGATCCTTCTGCTTCACTATATGCGTTAGGCTCCTCCCTGTTCAGCAGTTCTTCGAAGTAATCATCATTTCATCTTTTTGTCATCTCTTTTTCACTCGTTAATATCTTTCCATCAATTGCTTTTATGTTTTGCAGTTTGAAGACTTTTTTATTCTTCAGGGTTTTTAATAAACGATAGAACATTTTGGAGTTTTCTTTACTATTCTTTTCAATGGTTTTCCCAAACTCCTCCCATGATATCATTTTGGCTCTAAGAACTTTTTGTTTTACTGCTTCCCACTGTTTTTTGTATTCCTCGTACTTCATGTTACGTTATTCTGTAAGTAGTCTTTCCATAGTTTTTTCTTCAATTTAATTTCTGTCTTTAGTTCTTGGGTCCATATTTTGCAGAGTTTGTAGATAGATGATATCATTGAGCATATATTTCATTTTATTGATTCTATTTATTCACCATTTCTTTGTTAGATTTTGAATGTGTATGATCGCTTCTTGAAGTTTATGTGTAGAGTTTACATTGCTTTCCACAACTCCCATCATAGCCGTGTCATCGACAAATGTAGCAATCGTATTGGGTTTTAAAGTACTGGTCTGAGAGCACATCCTTGGGGTTCACCCACTTTAATTTCCTTAAGTTTCGAATATTCATTGTTTTCTTTGATGCGGAAGGATGAGTATCTGTCTGAAAGATACGATTTAAGGATTTCTGTTTGTTGTGTAGGTCGTTTTTTTTTTTAATTTGTAGACTAAACCCTCATACCGAATTTTATGGAACACTTTTGCTACATTAAGAAATTCCACAGAAAAATTGTTTTCTCTTCAAGTGGTTTCTCAACAATGTTGGTGATTCGATATACTTGATCAATGATAGAATATAGATTTATTTTTTTTTTAGATAGATAGATGATAGATCTTATTCATCCCATTTCATTACAAAAAAAGAGATATCAAACTTATCTTACATGACATGGCTAAAAGACGTCTGCCAAAGACTATCAACATATTTTTATATTTCAATTAAAAATTTTCCTTCATAATTCTTCTTCGGTAAGCTAAAGTTATTTCATAATATGATGTAAGGACCCGTTTAGTAGTTCCTGAATCTCTTCAGTTTCATCATTGTTGTTTTATTTGCTGCCATTTTTTTCTGGCTCTTCATTTTTCAGCAAACAGTATTCTATTTTCTAGTGGTTGTTGTAAATTCCCAGTGTTTTTGTGTCAGAAGCTGGTTGCAATTTTGCACTTTGACACTTAGTTTTGCGCATCCTAGTTGTGAATATGGCTGCTTCTTATTCAAACGGCAAAACTTCCTCATAGTCCACTTTTATCGGCCTACCCTGCACTGTTGGTTTCTAAAGCATGAACTGAAACTACTTTAGTATCCGTGTCCGAATCATGAAATAGCGGAGATTGGACTACGAGTTTGGAATCTTGGTTTTCGCTGCTAAAAAAATTTATAAATTTACAAGTTTCTATTGTTACTCTTCGTAGGATAATTTGCGTCCAAAATAATAAGAAACTCTATCAAAATAACATCTAAAGATACATGTGTCTTGCAAAATCACACTGTGTTAAGGATCCACCTGTTGTTTAGCGACAGACCATGATTTTAGTTGTCAATGCGTCAAAAAAAATGGTTACATACAAAATGTTTGAAAAAACTCCTACATCACGGGTGATGCAGATGTTGTTTGACATTTCCTGGACATTTCTCTTATGCATCCAAAAAGACTGAAAATTTAATATTTGGCTAAAGTGTTAAAAACATAATTATTTTAGATGTCAGCGACCCCCAGACATATGTACAAGCAAACAATTGTGGCGTGGGCTCCGTGCCAAACATACCAAAACTCACCGGTGATGCAGGTAGAAGCGATAGCTGTTCTAGGACCAGGTTCACCCAGGACAGTAGTTCTATATAAATTAAGTAAGATTTAAAATGTATAGTCTTGTGTCAGTACAAGGTTGTTTGAAGTGGGCCACCAAAATTAAGTTTCTCCTAGCTCATCTAGGCCATAATACGCCTCACATATCCATTTTGACTCTGCACATAATTCTTCCGTCACATGACTGACGTGTTATGGACCACATTACGTCGGACTTGCAGTTGATACAAGTATATTAGCATTTGTTTTTCTCATTACACTACAAAACAATGTCTCGTTTCTGTCCCCATCAATGACGAGACCGAAGTCAGTTTGCAAATTCAAACACTCACCCCATACTTACAGTTCTTAGGCCGCAGTTTTCACGCCCTTATTAAACATAACTTTCGGCTTCCAGATATTTTGGATGTTTCAAACTCTCAACCATTAATTAAAACAGAACACGAACGACTATGAATAAAATATTTATTTAGGTGAAAGTTTAAATACAGTACACAAAGGTAGTGAGTGACAAACATGACTAAGTGATTAGAGTAAGTATGTACAACAAACATAAATAACGAGCTTAGCTCGACCCTGTATTAGATTAGAGTACGGAGTGCCGAACAATTGGAATGAAACAAATTATTCTAACTTTTGTACAATTACAGAATGTACTACAACGTTTTACTGCTTCTTATGTGCCATATGAGATGGGGCGCGGGGGGATTTCTCTAGCTCTTCTATGAATTCCACCAGGAGTTCCTAATCGTTACATAATCCTTTAGCCCAACCTCTGGAAACGTTTGTGGGCCTCCGGTCACATAACTCAGTCCATTGTGCTGATTATATACGAACGCCTTAGCCACAGGAATCCTTTGCGTGGTAAATGTCACGGACGAGCTAGGTGGTGGCAATGGTTGCAGGAATCGCTTGTTAGACTGTAAAATTGGTCGCTGTTGGAGAAGTGGTCTTTGGGGAAGTCCTACAGTTTTGGTAGTGTATGGTAAAATAGGCTGCTTATTCGTTTGTCGAAAGATATTGCTCCGCAAGTCACAAACCGTATTCTCGATTAGAGAGCTTAAAGGCGCCGAATAAATCCTGAAGTTCACATCACTGTAGTCCAGATCGGAGAGCAAGAACACTGGCATTCGATCGGATAGCACCCAAACGTTCTTATTCTCGTCAATCTTAACATCGGCTGGGAACACAAGACCTACATCATCACGGTCCACAATACCATGGAATTCCGGTGAATACGGCATCGAGGAGTGCCAGCATCCTACAGCG
Organism: Pocota personata; assembly: GCA_963082735.1. Lineage (NCBI taxonomy): Eukaryota > Metazoa > Arthropoda > Insecta > Diptera > Syrphidae > Pocota > Pocota personata. The sequence continues at coordinate 48,448,055 of OY720430.1, read as the reverse complement.
TTTTGATCAATCAAATTAAATAACATGACACCATCATCACTCAAGACACGAGACGTTGTGTGACTGTTTGGACCACGTTCATCCAGAGGTACAAAATCATGATAACTGTCCTCAACTCGACTCTCGTCACGTAGAATCCGAGTAGAAACAGCAAACTCCCGATGACTGGCCAAAGGACTGAAATACATCGTTCTGAAGCCATCTGAACGAATTGGTGTCAACGCCATGCCAAAGATGCCCTCCTCACCCCATTGGAAGTTCAGTCCAGCAACATTATAATCACCTCGCAGAGGATCCGGGAAGAAGTAGCTATGAGATGAGAATCGCCAGGATTTATTCTGTTCCCATGAATAGACGACTAAGCCATAGCCCAATTCATCGGAGAAGTAAGCGAATGCATCGTCGCAAGTCTTGCCCACATCAACGGCTATATTCGCAATGAAAGTGTTGGCATTCGTATCTTCTGGTCGCAGTTCGTAGTGACGAATACGCGTGTTTGTCGTTAAATCGTAGACATTCACAGCATATGGACATGGATTTATGGTGGTGTTGCCAATTCCCAAGGTACCAGTATCCAGCACCCATAAACGACCGCATTCATCTACTTTGATGCGGTAGACTGTTGTAAGGCTGTTCGCACAATCGCCGGCGGTATTGCTTTGCCAGTCCGGGTATGGAATTAGTTCAGGTGATCCCGTCACACTGTGATCCATGTTGATGTAAGTAAGTGTCGCCGGAATGCCTGTAAAAGGAAAGGTGTCTTATTAATTAATCTGAGCTTCTGGTATTTGTTAATTAAAATTATAAAATGGTCATAAATAATTGGCAGCTACTAAAATTAAAAATACAATTTGAATGGCGGCGTATTCCATTAAGGTATGTGAAATGTGAGACGTGAACTTGTTTTATTACAGTTCTACATGGAGGCGGATTTTGACTGGATCTTTGTAAGCCGCCTAACTCAAGCACTCCTAAACAGATTTCGATGAAATTCGGCATGAAACCCAAGCACTCTGAGAAACTCTGATTTTATTCGTTTCTCTTTTATATTCAGGTAGCTGTGGCTGCTCGTTCACGCTGGGGCATGTAGGCCTAGACTCATTGATTAGTAAAGGGTGACCAGATAGCAATGATAGTCTTTCCAATTGATATGTTTCAGCAGCTGTCAAAGTTGCCAATGACATCCAGCTGTCAAAATATTCAGTAAGGTTTACCATTTCATCATGCATCATTTGACACTTCTCGAACGTGTGAAAATTATTAAAAAATGTTATCGAAATTTCGCCTAGGTTAGGTTAAGTAGATGGGTGCCTTGTGACAAATAGAGTCACTGCTAACTTAGGCCAACAAATTCGGGTCCGTTGTGCCCAATCGTTTAACCCTGGAAACGTTAAAAGTCCGCTGTTAGAACCACCCAGATAATGATATAAATCTCAGGAGGTCTGTAAGCTCTATATTACCTAAGTCCTCCAATTCCGAGAAGAAGTAACTTCCGAGAGTCCTCATTCTTGTAACGGATAGGGCAGGACAATCACACAGCAGGTGACGAACTGATTGAATTTCTTCTTCGTCCCTGCAGCTTCTACAGTAGTCGTTATGTAGCACACCGAGTCGCTCCGCGTGAACTGCAATGGCACAATGACCAGTAATTATTCCAGAAACGACCCGTGTATTATAACGACTAAGTTTCACCAGAGAAATTGATCTCTTCTTGCTAAAGGCCGGCCATAGCGCCCTGGCCGTTGCGCATGTTTCCAGATGAATCCATCGTCTGTTTGCTCTATCGATGATTTCGGTTTCTATTTTCTTTCGTAAGGAACTGATTGGGGTTACTACAAAAGGGAGGGCCCACGATAAGTGCAGCGCCGATCCTCTCCTAGCAAGTTCGTCAGCCCTTTCATTTCCTTCGATATCCATATGCCCTGGAACTCAGCAGAGGGTCACCGCATTGGCTCTGGATATTCCATTTAAGACCGATTTGCAGGTTCTCACAAGCCTTGATCTAATTACAACAGAGTCCAGAGCCTTAATGGCTGCCTGGCTGTCTATATATACAGTTATCGTTTTACCAACGATATTACTCTCGCGTATAATTTCCGCAGCCTGTATGATGGCTGTGAATTCGGCCTGAAAGACGCTGCAGTCGTCGCTTATTCTAAAGGAGTTGTTTATTCCTAGGGCCTCACAATAAACTCCGGCTCCCGTGCCAACGTCCATCTTAGAACCGTCGGTATAGAATCCAGTGTGTTCTGTCCGGAATTCTTATGTTGAATCTCCTTTCAAATGCTAGCGTAGGGGTCATGAAATCAGTTTCCACCGATCTGCTGGTAGTTTCCCATTGGGATAAAATGGAGGCATGGCCATAAAGGCTCGATGACCACAATCGGCCTTCTCTCAGTCTTACAGCGGTTTTAGCCGCCAGACTGCTACAGTATATATCACGCGGAATGAAACTGAGCATGGTTTCCATTGCCGCTGTAGGTGTTGTTCTTATTGATCCCATGACTCCGATACACGCTGCCCTCTGGATTTTGGTGAGGTTTGAAATCTGATATTGCTTCTGAAGAGCCATCCACCAAACTAGTGAACCATATGTGAGAATGGGTCTTACGTCCGCTGTGTATATCCAGTACACCACAGCTGGTTTGAATCCCCACGTGTTGCTGAATGCCTTTTTGCAAGAATAGAAAGCTACGCTAGCTTTTTTGTTGCGTTCGGCAGTATTATCTTTCCAGTTCAGTTTGGAATCTAAAATTACGCCCAGGTATCGAGCTGAACTTGAGATACTTAGTTCAGTACCACCGATGTTTGGGGGTCTGAAGGTAGGAATTGATCTCTTCTTAGTGAAAAGAACTACCTCCGTCTTTGAGAGGTTCACTCCCAGCCCTTTGCTGCTGACCCAATCATTCACTAGTTGTAGTGCAAGATTTAGTCTTTCGCTTAGGACTGGAGGGAATTTTCCCGAAACTAGTCGGCATAGGAAGTCGCGTTAAAGCCGTTTTTCTTCAGTATCACCAAGATCTCATCCACTACGAGGAGCCATAATAAAAGAGATAGAACTCCGCCTTGGGGGGGTTCCTCTGCAGACGCTTCTTCGGATGGTTACATCTCCTAGCATTGAAAATATAACCCATCTGTGCAATCCAATTGAAGAGACCCATGTTTAAATGAGCTGTGTGTAGGCTGTCCAGGATCGCGTTAGTGTTTACGTTGTTAAAAGCCCCTTCAATGTCTAGGAACGCCCCGAGAGTGAACTCTTTAAAGTGAAGGGATCTTTCTATACTTGTCATGACCCCGTGTAGCGCAGTATCTACCGATCTGCCGCAGATGTATGCGTGTGTGATTTAGATAGGTAATTATCGCCAATCACGTTTCTTATGTATACATCTATTAAACGTTCCAGTGTTTTTAGCATAAAAGACGACAGACTGATAGGTCTCAGGTCTTTTGCGTTTGTGTGGCTCGCTTTCCCCGCTTTGGGAATAAATACAACGCGCACCTCCCGCCATGCTTTAGGAACATATCCTAGCTTAAGGCATCCTGTGAAAATGCGCTTGAGCCATGGAATAGCAATATCCACTGACTCTTGCAGCATCACAGGTCGAATGTTATCCATTCCTAGTGCCTTATATGGAGCAAATGATTTAATTGCCCAGGCTATCTTGTCATCATCTATAATATTCCTCACGTCTTCCGCGCTTATTCCCGGTGTAAAAAAAAATTCGCCTAAGTTGTAAATACGCAACGTGAATTTCGTCGTGAGGTCGGTCGTCATCATGGCTTCAGTGCGGAGGCAATTCGTCGCACCGTGGAAAAGTTTGAGCGTAAGTACGATCTTCTAGACCTTAAGCCTCCAACCAGGTAGAGATCGGTGCGAAGTGAAGAAAAGTATCGAAGAAGACCCATAAATGTCGATTCGGCGCCGATCAGCTGAATTGGGCATCGCCAGAGAGTCAAGCAGGCTTATTTTGCGATTGGATTTGGGTCTACATCCGTATAAGATTATGTTGACACAAGAATTGAAGCCGGACGACCATTAACAAAGCCGTGAGTTCGCTAATTGGGCGCTAGAAATGTTGGCTGGAGATCCGGATTTTGGCCAAAAAATCATCATCTCGGACGAGGCCCATTTTTGGTTCAGCGGCTATGTCAACAAGCAAAATTGCCATTATTGGAGCGACCACAATCCACAAGTGTACGGCCAAGCATCAATGCATCCACAAAGATTGGTGCGGTTTATGGCACGGCGGCATCATCGGATCTTATTTCTTTCGAAATCAGGAAGGACACACCGTTACCGTCAATGGTTCTCGGTATAGATATATCCGAGATAGATATATCCGAGCTGTTGTTCCAACAAGACGGCGTATCATGCCATACAAGCGATGTAACGCTCGAGGCCAACATTCGAGACGCTATTGCTGGAATAACACCGCACATATTGGACCGAGTCATCAAGAATTGGACCGACCGCTTGAAGCAGTGCCAGCGAAGCCGAGGCCGCCATTTAAATGGTGTGCTATTCCATACATAATTCCATGAATGGAGCTTCAAAATAAAGCTCAATTTAATATCTCACACCGTTTTTGTTTTATTTAAATTTATTTTTCTATCGTTCCTATCTGGTCACGCTATAGCTTGTCTTGTTGTGTGTTTTCATGTTGAGATTGTTGGTTATCATTACTCCTAGATATTTAGTTGTGCCATTCCTCGTTCGGCACACAGGACAATCATATGACCTTTGCTCAGATTTACCATAATATTCTATAGCTGGCAGTACTCTTGAAGTCAGTTGACCAAAAGTTGTAAGGTTTCAGGTTTATACGCCATTAGTACACATCACACCACATCATCAGCAAGTATGGGAGCTTAATTCTCACTTGCGAAAGATACTAAACACAAAAGGAAATTGAACGAGTTCAGTAACTAAATAAAAGTGCTCTAAATTATCGATGGTCATTTTAATTTAATAAATGACGTGTTGCACAAACCATAGTCAGAAAAATAATCAGAAATTTAGCGATATATCGTAGAAAACTGAATTCCCTGCATTCCGCAAAATTTATTACAGAATGCACGGTCTAAAAATCAAACCAAATTGAAATTGAAAAAATCGAATGCTTGTCGCTCCTCGCATTGCTAGTAATTAAGAAGATATTGTAGAATGTAGTTTTAAAATGAATTACTGAAAATGGCTTGCGCGCAAATCAATCATTCACTTTGTACATGGAAGAGGCCTAAGATTGAAGAAATATTGAAATTACGTAGATTCGCCCCTTAATTGGGTGGCATTTGATAAATTCCTAAAGAGTGCGCTTTATTATGTAAGAATATGCACTTTGAGGTGTGTTTATTTAAATACGATTTACTTTGGAAATATTACTGACAACTTGATATCTCTATGTATACTATTTGACAAATTTGGAATACATTTCTGACTTTACTTTAACGTTAAACATTTTACGTAAAAGCATATGTATGTGGTGAAATCAGCCATTTAAATTAATCTTAATTAATCAGTAGATATTATCGAATGGAAAATATGTGCAGAGAAATGTATTCCAAACCAATAAGGAGTTTTAATTGGATTAGCTATGCGGAAACTTAATAGATATTCTCGAATTCGTATGTGGTAACCAAATTCCATACAATCTACACAATAATTTCAAAGTTTGTGTATGTTTTTCACATATCCTCCTTAACTTTCTGCAGACTGTAACAAATCCAATTGCCCCTGTGCACAGCTAATTTGGCGCAATAGCAGATTGCGTCAGTGCCTACTTTGTATATTCTGTTGATCTGTAACTAGGCAATGCATAAGTACTTTATAAGTTGGGGGGCTTCAAACACAAGGATTTTGTTTTTTCAGGAGTTTAAATCTTCAGTTCACAATACAAGAATAATTTCATATTCTTCGATCAGAAATTGTCCACCATTTCTACTTGCTACGAAAGCAAGTATGGGCTCAATGAAAACTTCGCACCTCGAGATGTTAATCAATCTTGATAGTACCTATTATAACAGAGAAACTCAGAAAAGTTGATCTCGCAATTATTTCTGTCCATCCGTCTGCTTGAGCAATGGGATGTAGGCTATATGACTGGATGGATGTTCTTCAAACTACATATCTGGCATCTGTGAGTTTAGAGGCGAAATCAAAATTGTCATTCCATCGGGACTTTATTTTGCAAAATCAAAAAAAAAAATCCTGGCATCGTGCCAGGAAGGTATCCGAACCTTCATTTTAACTGTTTATTTCATTGTTACTCATCGTCTGATGGCGAAAATTGGCTATTTATCGAATATGACTAAAATGATTTGTTTCAAAAATGATATCTAAGTTATTTTTAACATTTATAAGGACATGGTATTCTATCTTTTAGCAGAGTTATATGCGAGTTAGTGAATCAGACGCACCGTTTCCATGACACACATATGTATATTCTCAGGCAGCCAGGCCACACTTAAAACTCTAAATTACTATTATTATGACTTGAAACAATGAATAGAATAGTCTTATCTTTCTGAAGAAGCTTGCTACCTTCAACGATGTCTCACTACCTTTCATCACGGAAATTAAGACAACGAGAGCGTGAATAAACTTGGGAGGCACTTTTAACAACGTAAGCCAAAAACTCTTTCTCTTCCTCATTGCTCTGTCAACAACCATCCCAAGACGCTAGGCAAACGATTTTAGGAAATACATATATCGACTTTACCTTTATTAAAATACTGTTGAGTAGAACACATTTTATGGGAATGCCCTGTCATTTCACGTAGAAAATCAAAACACTTCAATAGGGTGCTCATCTATGCAATACAACAAAGCAATATATCTCTGCAAAGTTAATTTATTTAAAAATATACAGGAAAGTTAGAATCCATCTAGAACGGATCGTATGATACTCTATTCCCCATCTTCTAACTCACCCCTAATAAAGTGAGCGTGGCGTTGCGAAATTGTTAAAACGTGATTTTCCGTGATTTGTAAACGATTTTATTAAATGTTGTTATCTGCTCATATTTTATCGGACGTGACTGCTAAAATTTGTAACCGAAGTTCACGGATTCTGATGAGATATTCACAATAAGACCTAACCATTATCCTAAATAGTTTCGAAAAAGCAATATATGTTTCCTTTTAAGAAAGTGCCCCCAAAAAGGGGCTTGGCCATGTTCAATCTATAGATAAGTAAATTGAAGAAAGGGTATCATATGATCTGTTCCAGATGGGTTGTAACTATCCTGCATGTTCTTTTTCTATGTTTATGCGAAAATCAATTGTAATAAGGCAACCAAACGTACGAGTACTACTTCCGAGAGTACATTACCCCTTCCAGCAAAGCTGTAATCCTTTAATTTAACAGAAACGTTCAACTTCTTCTTCGATGTGGGAGAGGTTCTAGTCAACTTTTGGAAAACTATCATATAATATTTTTCTTGCTTAAAACAGAGCGATGTTAAAGATCCAAACAATTATGGAGGCAACTTAGAACGGCTTATAGATTGGGTACACGAAAATAAAATTCCTTAAATTACACTTCCTTTATATCTCAAAAGTAAAGAGTTTCCAACGCCATCGCCTTCCGTATATAGTGTGCACTTAATATACCAAAAGCTGCAATTCATTAGTGAACGGTCGAGGCTAAGCAGTGAACATAATGTCTTGCTGAGGGAAGATAATGTACCTATATATTAGTATCCCTGCGAAATGAGTTACAGCAGCTGTTGATTAAAATCGAGGAATCTATGCGTGCAGACTTCATACTCGTATACTTCACTACGACCTCGGGAGATAAACTATTTTCACGGACGAAACAGCGTTTATACAATTTCAACTAAAGGGTGTCCCAAACTTCACGCAATATTTGCATTTTCAGCCATTTGTGCGGTAAAGTGTTGCCAACGAAAAAAAAAAAAAAACAGCGTGACAGCTGACAGTTCAGGGTTATTAAAAATGGAGTGCTACACGAAAGAACAACGCTTTTTCATTGTTGAGCAATATTTTAAAAATAATGAAAGTTTGACAGCAACTGTTCGCAATTTTAGCACAAAATATGGTCGGAATAGTCATTTAACTTCATCAACTGTGAAAAGATTAATTCAAAAATTCGGGGAGACTGGATCAATTAGTGATCTTAGACACTCTGGCCGTCCTTCAACAAGTCGTTCAAAATATCAAAGCAGTTCGTGAGAGTGATGTTGAGAGTCCAGCAACATTAATTCGGTACCGTGGTCAAGAATTGGGGATTTCGAGAAGCTCTCTACAGCGTATACTAACGAAAGATTGACACAAGAACTGAAGCCTACTGACCACGCACAGCGAAGAGAGTTCGTTGAATGGATTATGGAACAACAACATGTGGATGCCATATAGCCCGAGAAACTTTTCAATGACTGCATGAGTCATTTCCTGATCGTCTCATTTCCCATTTTGGTGATCAGAATTGGCCGCCCAGATAATGCAATTTAACACCGTTGGACATTTTTCTTTGGGTTTTTTTTTTTTTGAAGTCTAAGATTTATACCAACAAGCGTACGACCACCCACACCTTGAAGGAGCAAACTGACCGCTGTATCAATGAAATTCAGCCACATTTATGCAAAGCGGTCATGGACAAAAGAGTGCATACGAGTACGTGTGAGCAAAGCCGTGGAGGCCGATATGCTATTCCATACATAACCCTACTTTATGAATCAATAAAACATTTACGATTTTAAATTAAAAACCTGTGTTTTCTATCAAAATTACTTCTTGCGTGAATTTTGTGACACCCTTTATATTTAAAGCCGGAAGCGAACTTCTGCATCTTAACTACATGCCACATGTTATTTTAATTTTCAGAAGCTAAACAAATTTAAAAACGGCTTTTGCTGTAATTGTTGTTAGGAAATTGTAATTATTGCTTGCATTTCAGGAAAAAAGACGAAGGAAATTAACCAAAGCTGTTATTGCTCAATACTCGTAGATTTGTACATCTTCTTAATTTTAGATAATACACCTCTAAAGTTAATTTCAAGTATTTAGTGAGAGTAGATGTTTTGCCTTACATTTGGATCATAATGCGCAACTATACTCATATAACTGACCTGACCCTTAAGGTTGACCACTTGTGGATACCAAATCATTATACATATATTTACAAACATTGCAACATTGTATTACTGAATAATTCCTTAATGTATATCTATACAATATCGATTCCACACACAACTTACTATGTGTTTCACTTAATAATTAATAACACACAACATGAACCTCATAGTCGGATTCGAAAGGATTGTGCATAACGCAACATTGTGGTGCATTCCAATTATGTATAGCATGTCATTAGACTGGACCAAACACATCGTCTCTGCCTATAATTTATACATTAATGCTTACGAACTGTAACCGATAATTAACTGGAAAACTATCTATCAATTCATACTATTTTATAATGAACCCAATAATACGTTAGTGCAGTCCATTAATTCAATTAAACATACATATGTGTACCTAACAAGTGGTTAACAGCAATTAACTACGGTTAAAACTTATTTTCTTATTTCTTTGCTAGGATTAGCAGAATCTCAACAAATAAATCAAATCCAAATACCGACGTAAGACAAAATATTTTAATATTTTCCTGTATCTCATTGCAGCATTCTCCAAATAGCAAATAATGGCTCGTTAGCTGGTTACGACACCTGTGAGTTCATCTATTAACAGACCAATGAGTTGTCGTTCCGGTAGGGGGTCTGTAGATAGCAAAAGCGGAAATCAAACCTCTATCGTACATTCATTTGTACGACAAAAGGATAACTAGTTTTCCACTTAGCCAAATAAATAACTAAGGCACGATTAAAAAAAAAAAAATAGAAAGTAAAAGCTGTCTTGCATCACTGCGTCCATCCCAGTGCTCCTCGTACTACTCGTATCCACATGCAATAGATATAAAATGAATGGCAGCAATGTTCGGATAAATTGTTTTATTTTGTTGGCTATGCTATTTAGGAAGCACTTGAACAATAATTTATCCCGTATAAGTGAAATCAACTTCACTTACGAGTAAGTGTCGCGAGAAATGTTCAGTGGTTTATCGATTCTAAAGGAAAACGAATGAGATATAAACGTGTGCCAAGTTCAACTTGTTCAACTTGGAATAAGTTTGACATGTTTCAAATTTTATTTGGATGACATTGTTAAGTTGAACTTAGTTTTCGATATGATATTTGGTGATATTTTGAGATATTTTAGGATACGTTGGGGTATATTGCCTTATATGGGGTATTTGGTGGTATTTTGAGACATTTATTTCATATTTATTTCATATTTATTGATTATATCCAACAACACTTATAATAGACTTTGATTATCTTTAAGCATTAAATGTTGGCATATTTCATTACGTATTTCAAATATTTAAATTTACTTAAAATTAAGGTTATATTTTTGTTTAAAATTTAGTATGAAGCTTAGTATGAGCTGGTGTTTTAACAAAGAAAATGTAAGAAGAAAAAATAAAGTAAGAAGTAAAAAAGAAAAGTTAAAATCAAAGGAAAATGATAATTAGTTAACCTAGAGGGTATTTTCTGTATCTATGTGCCTGCAAGGTGCCGAAAAAGAGTATAACCAAAATTGTTTGCGTTTCTTCTCACGCTTAGAGGGAGTGCATTCCAGAGGCGGATGGCATGAACAAAAAATTGGCGTTCCGAAACCTGGTATGTAACACGCGGCGAAATCAGACTCAAGGAGCGGTTTGAATAAGAAAAAATAAGTTTTTCGTACAAATAAAGAGGCTGTTTAGTTATTATGATTTTGTGAAGAAACTTGATTGTACAATAGTCAAGATACTTGTCTAATGTACAACCAAGAATCTTATTAGAGTGCGCAGAAACATGGTCGAAACGCTTTAACCCTAAAACATAGCGAGTAATGTTGTTGAATGCAACTTGTAGCTTCCGTTGTATGAGCGCGCTATTACAGCAAAAGATTTCACAGCTGTACGATATTAGTGGTACAAGCAGCGTTCTTGCTAACATTAGCTTAGTATTTGTTGGTGTATAGCTCCGCGAGGTTGTAAGATTCCTAAGACAGCCATAAATTTTACCGATTGAGGTCCGAATGTGGTTATCCCAACACAATGTTGTGCTAAACCAGACACCTAGATTTTCAGCTTTATGGACGAATTCAATTTCCGTATTCCCAAGATATATGGTGGGTATACAGGAGGTATCAAGATCAGTTCTACTTATGACAAGGCATTTGGATTTACCAGGATTTAATCGTAATGAATTCTCTTCAGACCAAATAAGAATTTTAGTAAGATCTTCATTGTGTTTCAGTGCAGTATCTTCGACGAGACCGAGCTCGCTACTTATGTACAGTTGAACATCATCCGCATACATATGTAACGATGAGTTGTGAACAGTATTTGGAAGATCGTTGATAAATATTGTAAAAAGCAATGGGCCCAAAATGGAGCCTTGGGGAACACCCGCTGAAGTTGCAAGGAACTCGGATTGGATATCATTTACGAAAACTGCTTGTTTGCGACCCGTGAGGTAGGACAGAATGAAATTTGCCGCAGATGAGGAGAAAGCAAACGACGTTCTCAGTTTTTTTACAAGGAGTCCATGGTCAACCGTGTCGAATGCCTTGGAAAAGTCTAGTAATGTCAGAAAAGTGAAATAGTCTTTATCAATCGATGTCCGTATGTCATCTGTTACCTTTAGTAATGCTTAGGTGCAGCTATAATGCTGTCTAAAACCAGATTGATACGAACAGAGCAGTTTGTTTTGTCGAAGATAGGCAGACAGTTGAAAGTGAACAGACTTTTCCAAAACCTTAGACAAATATGGGAGGATTGCGATGGGTCGATATTCTGCAGGTGCATTGCTGGTTGCTTTCTTTTTTAGGACTGGAATGATCTTTGCAGCTTTCCAAGACTTCGGAAATCTGGATGTGGCTATGATAATATTAAAGATGTGTGTTATTGCAGGAAGGATGTACGGTAAAATCATTTTTATAAAATGAGGGTGGATCCCGTCAATACCAACAGCTTTCGACTTAATACTGAGGATAGCTCTAACAACATCGGTTTGCTCAACTCTGGTAAATTCAAAAGAGCAACTAGATTCAATTAGAGGAGATGTGCTAGTATTTGATATCGATTGTATATTAACAAAATCTTGATTCAGCTGGTTTGGATCGACGTTATCAAGCGTAGTATTCGTTTTACCACCTATACCTTGTTGACGAAGGTTCTTCCACAATGTTTTATTTGGAAGTTTATAATTGAGGTGCTCGCTAAAAAAATTTCGCTTGGCTTGTTTGATCTTCGAACACACAAGGTTTCTTTGATATTTTATTTTTGCTATTGAATGTGATATTTTGGTATTGTAATTATAACAATAAATATTCCAAAATATTCCACTAAATATCCCATATAACACTAAATACCCCAACATATCCTAAAATATCCCAAAATATTTCACCAAATATCCCATATAACACCAAATACCTCAACATATCCCATAGATAATATATAAGAGATTAAGTCGATACCAGAATTATATACCGCATGATGATGTGCCGCAATGATTAACATATAGCTTTGCCTCCCACCCTTTATCTACACCCCAAGCGCTACTTATATACCAATTTTCAAGGTTCTATGTTGATTATCATAGATGCACCATATATGTTTTGATACCTTCTATCACACCTTTATCCTACCCAATTTTTGATAGCCAGATAGTTGCTAGTTCCTTTGTCTATATACCAAGTACTACCTCAGCACCAAAGTGCAGAGTGTTCACGGGAAGTGGACCTACAGGTTTTGATACCTTCTACTTTACTGTTAGCCCCTCACTCCTCCCATTTTCTCATTTTTTCATTTGTCTACACACCAAGTACTACCTCTGTACAAAATTTCAAGATTGTATGTTTAAGGTAAGTACCCTATTGGTTTTGATAATCAGTGAGTCATTCAACCACGCAGTCATTCAGTCAGTCCCAAAATAAGCGTTTTTTTTTAAGTCTTATACCTTGGCAACTGCTTAAGCTTGAAATTTTATAGAGCTACTAACATGGCTCATCTTAACGTGGTGTATAATTCTGGCATCATTCCATCATTGTTGGGCAAACAATTGCCTATGTGCTTTTTATGTAACAAAGTCTTAAGCAATGATGCTATGAAACCATCTAAGCTGGAGGATCATCTGAGAAGATGTGATTAATAAATGTATAAAACTTAACATGTGTGTTTTTTTTTTCACTTCACTACACTTAGAAATTTAAATTTTTCAAAGTGAGTAGCACTATACGATGTTAGAAACACATTTGAAGTTGATGAAAAAAAGGGTCTACCCTAAACAAGTGGTCTACGAAACTTAAAAGTTTGGGGACCTCTGGTTTAAATATTAATTTCGAACAAAATCAATATAGCCGTAGCCTAAAATAAGCAATTTTTTATTTTTTTTTATATAATTTGCGCGCGCCAAATGCGATATGAATACCATTAAATTATTTCAGGGCACGGGCGTTTGAAGAAATTGAGAGAGAGAGAGAAAGAAAGATTGGTGTAGTGGGTTTGAAACTTAGGTGGTATTAAGTTTCAGTAAACTCCAAGGGTGGCGTCCAGATAACTGGGGAGCTTGTTTGTTTTGCTTTTTGTCGTTGCTCATGATTCACAGTAATTTTTTTTTCCACCTAATGTCATCAACACGATCAAGCTGCATTTAAGCCATATGACCACCCTACTGCCAGTGTTATGCCTTCGCAGTAGAGTTGACTAAGCTTTCGCAATCGATCGAGATCAGGATTTGAACCATGAACCAAGAGCGTGACAAGCCTTGATGTTACCACTACACCACGGTCACCCTCAAATTTTTAAAAAACAGTTAATGCGTAAAGTACCGTTATACGAATATTTTGACAAAAACGTGGTACGCCATATGATAGCCCATGTACACCATACTTCAAATATCCAATTTTATCAAAATCGTTGAAGCCATTTTTGAGAAAATCGATTTCTTTCAAAATTGGCCGTAATGGAATTTAATTTTGGGGTTGGAATGAAAATTCCGATTTCGCCTCGAATTGTGGCCCTACTATCCTAAATATGAAGTTTGAAGAAAGGTAGTCTAACAGAAGTGTAATTGTTGATTTAGAGGTTAGAATCAAATTTCAAGTTTCACGAAAGGTATGCATGTAAAAATGTCAGTGGTGAATCAAGGCCAATTCTAAAACAAAAAGTCTGGCGTGTGTGCTGCGTCCTTCTTGTTAATATTTTTAGGTAGTTCGAAAGATCCTCAAAGAAGTTTTATCTTTCTAGGAAGTCCGGAGAGTCTTGAAAGTTGAAAAGATGATCACCGATGCATTTGGAAATTTTAATTAGCTTGTATTTGAAAAATTAAAAATCCGGTTCGTCATGTTCTGACGCGTGGTCTATGCTCTAGTGTTCAAAGTTTCATCTTTGTAGGTAAAATACGCACATTAGCAAGTCGTATTAGTGTGATTTTTTAAGTTTCCTTTCTAAAACCCTGAATTTATAAAATCGAAAATCTGTCTCCATTAAATTATACTCCGTAGTCTGTACTATAAGTGCTCAAAGTTGAATCTTTTTAGGTAATCCGGAACTGAAATAGTATTTAAGTGTTTCGAAAAACATTCTCGGAAAAGCCTCGCATTTCGAAAATCGCAAAATCGGGTACAAAGTTTCAGCTTCCAATTCTTAAAAATTAAACAAATTTTTTCCAACAAAATTTTCCGAATGCAATCTATGACGATAGATTGAAAAGTTCGCTGTCTGGCCGAGTAAACAAACTTGGAAGTTTAAGCTCAATACACTTCTTTCATTTGTTCTCTGAATTCACTACACTAGTTTTAAAAAAATTTTTCCTCAAAGCCTTTAAAAATAAATTGACTGCAGCTTAGACATCTTTAACCGTTGAAAATCTCTGTCCTCCCCATTTTATTTTTTAGGTTGAGCAATAAATGAAAGTCACATAAAGCCAGATCAGGTGAATATGGAAGATGCGGCAGTAATTCAAACCCACAGTTATGGATTTCAACCATAGTTTGACGCGACGTGTGTGGGCGTGCAATTTCCTCGTGAAGCAAATCTTTTTTCCTCAACATTCCTGGACTCTTTTTCTTTATTTTCTCTGGCAGCCGACTTAAAGGACCACAGTAGTAATAATGGGAGTTAATAGTTTAACCCTTGATAAGGCAATCAACCTTGATGATTCTCTTTGAGTTCCAAAATACCGATGTCATTACCTTATCCAGCGAACCAGATTCTCTTTACTCGTTTGGTTGCTTTTCAAACTTGCTTTTCTCTGCATCGATTTGAAATAGCTCGAAGCGTCAGTCGATTGCGTTTTTGTTCAACTGGAAGCAGTTTCGGTTTCTTGTTTCTTGCAGAAATCTTGGAGAAACTAAGTTTGTTTTGAATGAAGTTTTGGGTCCATTCATACGAGATGCTGACGATTTCAGCTATCTCCCTTATCTTCAATCTGCGGTCTACCATGTTATGCCTGTAGTTGAGGTTGACGGTCTTTCACAGCGTATGTTGTCTTCAACGCTCCCTCGTCCACCTTTGAATTCGGCTACCAATTTTTTATGTGTTGTACTCCTTAGGGCAGATTCCCCAAAAGTTGTCACTATATCTTCATAGAATCTGCTTCCAATTTAACAATTTTTTAAACAGGCACTATGTTTGACTTTATTAATTAAAAAAGAAAATTACTTTACTTTGCCTCACTTAAGCACGTATATGAACCGAACTACATGCAATACAGGGGGAATTACCAATTTGGAGTTAAAACTATTTCTATAGTAGACGGCGAAATCTTCAATGCAGCCCCACATAATGCTGAATATCTCGAGAACGATAGAAACGAAGCAACTTATAAGAGATATGGAAAATTTCAGAATCTAAAGCCTCACACAGACTGAATCGCTGCGGTCCGGTTATCGATACGGTTAGAGTTATTGCTTCCAGCAATACGGTCGCTATTACCGTGCTCCAATTGCCATGGCAAATATCGCCTCCGCTTTATAGTGCAGACTGCAGCCATTCACGTTCAGTTTGCAGAATTTCCATATGACCGGATTGTGACTGGACTACAGCCAGTCTGTACTCGCTCTGTGTGAGATTTAATTACCTAATATACATATCGAGGCTGTATATAAGCCATATCACATCTCATATTTTGTTGTAAATTATACTTTCTCTCGGTCCTGTCGATATCGACCCCACTTCAATGCTGATGTAAGATCGGGTTAACTTCTGCTTCATCAAAAACGAAAAGATTAGCTAGGCTGCAGGAATGTGGTTGGTCATATATTACGAGTTTGTCGTTAGGTCCATAATACTATTACTGCACTGCTCAGCCAAGTTCAAGCAATGTGCTGTCTTAATCAACCCTGACATATTTAGATGATGAATTCTTTTTCTCAAATAAAGATAGCAATATGTCAACATTAAGCATTTTCAGTACTACTAGGAATTACATAATTAGGCAGTCAAAAGTAGAAAGATAAATGAAGGTACGAGTACCTGTACATGTTTTAATACGTTTGTTCCTGACCTGAAACCTGGAGTTTCTGGAAAACCACGAACCACATGGAACCAGCTGTGAGAAACTGTGATGATGTAATGCGGTTGGAAGTACCCTAGTCACTATAAGGTGCAAAATCCTTCACTGTGGTCATGCTAAGTTCAACAATATCGAATATCAGTGCCAACGATGCTGAAATAGTGTAAGACTAGAAGACGCCTATGCCGTAATAACCTGCCCGACTTTGGTTCCCATGCAAATCTGCACTCTCCTCGTAATCATAATCCTATTAAAAGAAATAAGATATGATTTGGGAACAATCTTACATGGCGGCATTAGTTCACGTTCATACTCTTTGCGGTCTACGACAGAAGTTGCAATCCACATGCAACTCATAATCAACAGACACATTCGTACTCATATGTATAATTGTGCAACTCCTGATTAATAGACAAAACGCATTTCCAGTTATTATTGCCATTCTACAATATAATTTGCCAGTGTTTTTAATTCACTCACAGCCTGCCAAGGTGGAAATGAATGAAAATTGGCCATTGAAATACTCAGTTAGGCATTATCCCCTCAAACCATTTGAGCCGTAATCACGTACAAAATTAGCATACGCGATGTTTAAATTGCTTTTGACTGTAGATACGAATATTTGACATGATGGAGACGTAAATAAAATTCATTTGGATGACTTACACTACTAACTGTTGTGGTTCATCACTTTGAAGTGCAGCTTAAGTATTTCTTAGTGTTTCCAATGGATACTTGCTCGTACTTGTAAATGTAATGAGACCATGACGTGTTTTTTTGTACGCTTCCCTGGTGCACCAATGCACTCATAATCTAGTTTAAAGTCAGGCCCCTCATTTTAGCCGGGTTATTATGCAATTTGTCAATATACAGTTGCGCATGCACATGCGCCAACTACTGACAGTGTGTCATGTTGGGTGTTAATTAATGACTTATTGGCGGCAGATACTTTTATTTGCAATTTTTATTGGTTTTTATACCTACAAGGAATTAAATGTTAGGTTTTAATAAGCTTGTAAATTGTCCGTTTGTAATTATTATGGAATCATATAGACTTTGTGCAATAAACTGGGCAAACAATAACGGGTTAGTCGCGCATAGTATCTGTAATAATACACAATAAGGCTTCAACCAAAATATGTACAATTTATTGTTAATTGATTTAATGGAGATCAAATTCAGTGGAATCATAGAGCTTTAGGGTACTTTTGAAGCTAATGTTTCCAATTAAGTCTGGCAGCAAGTTGCTCCCATTTTCAACGGGCCGCCTTCTCAGTGTAGTTATTTACGCGCTCCTGCTGGCAATTTGGATCTTATTGTATTCAAATTCGTATTATTTTTTGACCTAGATACAATTAATTTGCGACCTTGTTTTCTAAGGAAGGATTGGTGTGTCCTGACATACTCAGATTTTGTTTCCACAGCATTAGATGCTGTGCTCGCTCGTTTTTTTCTAGATACACCCTCCTGACCAGCATCTTTCAGCAAGGCTTTGAATTCAAGTTCAACCTGCACTGAAATTATCACCTCATTTGTGGTCTTTCATACAATTTACATCAAATTAGATAATTTACATCCAATTATCTTGGTTGCGCAAATTCTGTTAAGCAACACCGTTTATCGATTATTAAAGAAGCATACTCGTATGTATCTATACTTAGAAAATATATATATATATATATCGTATTTAAAGCATATCAAATGAATTTTGTCTACGAAAGAGTTAATGAATATAAATTTTAGTACGTTGTTACAACTACTCAACTGTCCGTGACCGAAAATCTATAACCGCATCGAAATAAAATGCAAAGAAATTGCATCAAATTAATTTATTGCTTTGGCTTACTGGTGTTAAACTATGCTTCAACAATTAGGTAATTCAATTGTGATTTATGGTTGAGAAATAGAAGTGGCATTTCAATGCATTTAATTGAAAAATACGTATCACTTATTGCCTTTCAATGAAAAGCAGAACTTTTTGAATTAGCGTGCAGCGAATATACGAGTATTTAAAGCTTTATTTTATGGAAAATATTGGCACCACTTAGCTCCTTCTGTTTCTCATACGAACGAAAATATTTACTTAAAAATTGTCTTTTCCTTGAGACACCTTTCAGAATGATAAGTGTTTCTGAATCTGATAGTTTCCAGATGTCCCTTAAGAGAAGCAAAGTCCCAGAACGATTCTCGATGCATTTCTTCTTCAGTTTAAGAAAAGTGTTCTTCTGCCTTCCTTTGGCTGGTTGTTTGTACTTGTAGTGCAGGAGATTAGTCATTTCATATTTAAGAATGGCGTACTGCACATTATTTCTGGTTCAGGTCTATGATCCGTCACATAGTTACGACGCTTTAGTCAGCTAAGTCTTTCAAGAGCCTCATCAATTCTGCAATTAACATATCGGATGAACATAGTCTGTTGGTTTCTTTTTGATTTTCTCTTTGTTTTCGACGTAGAGGTTTTGGACTATCTTGAATACTCACATTAAAAAATAAATAAATTTAAATAGCGACACATTAAAATTTGTGCAGTTCTACACAGAATTGCAACTAACTGCTGTCCAACTTCGAAATTGTATTTCTCTAACGTAATTAATGGTCTTGGGTTCGTAGTACCAAAAACGTTTTCGTGATATTTGCACTCAAATGCGATTTCAATTCACTTCGCAGTAAAGTCCGACTTCCGACAAATTGGATGATTTTATAGAATTTTAGAATAATTTTAAAAAATTCGGTATCCATCTTGTAGAGAATTTCAAAACCTAATTGAAAGAATATTTTTCGTAGAATGCCCCGCTTTCAAGATTTTCGCACTCAAAAACGATTTGAATTAGTTTTCGATAATTTGGATGATTTCGTACAAAATATTCAAAAGAAATATTAAAAAATTCGTCATTCATTTCACCTTTTGCAAAATTAAGATATTACAAGTATAGAGCAACTCGAAAAATAGATCTGTCGGTTACTATTCATCGCTTTAGAGACACAACCGCACCAAAATCTGTTCATTGGTTATTAGTAGAGAGAGACAGACAGGTAGACATACATATTGATATTTCCGGATTATCTCTGCAAAATAATAACGAGCTATTTTGCGAATAGAGTTCTCCTCTACGATTCTGACGAGGGAATTGAGATATGCGAAATTACTCTTGGGGTCCCACACGATTCGGTCCTTGGGCCAAACACCACCTTGAGTATGCATACAAAAAATCTTCAAAAGCACACTTTCAATTAATATCGGAGGCCCAAAACAGGATAAAAGACTTCTACTTGCAGGAGCTGCCAGTTCTATATATGCACATATATATGTACTCAGCAGAGATATGGTCAAGTCGCGCGAAAATTAAGTCATACGTGCGTTAAATCCGTTCACCGTCTTAGCGCTAGGCGTTTCGAACTGTCCCGAACGACGCTTTACTCGTTGTATCTTCAATGCTACCCATCGACTTACTCGCTGAAGAAAAGACAAGACTAAAAAGCGAACGAGTTCGAAATGGCTGGGTAGACAACGAAAGAAGGAAATACGAAGGAACCCGCAGTATGCAACCTGGCAATAATAGTGGAACGTATCTGTAAAGGGGAGAAGGGGGCCTTATACCAGAGATCGATGTATGGATAAAACGAAAACACGGCGAAACAAAATTTTATCTGACTCAGTTTTTGACGGGACATGGCTGTTTCAGAGAATACTTCTTCAAACGCAGACATGAAACTATCCCAAACTGTCCATATTGTGAAAATGTTCCGGAAAAAGCGGAATATGTATTTTTTCATTGTCCACGGTATGAAATGGAGAAGATCATCCTTCGGGACCAATTTGGGGAGTGGATCACTCCCGAGAATTTCGTAAATTATATGCTTCAGAATAACAAAAACTGGACCATCGTAAGTAATGTGGCGGTATGCATACTGAGCGACCTTAGGCGCATAGAGCGCCAACGTAACGCAAATAATCCGAACAGTGTAGTGCCAATCACCTAAGAACACAAAAGGCGTAGAAGAGAACATAGCCTAAAAGGCTAATCAACCCCACGAAGTAATACCTAACGGAAGTTTCGTGGGGAGAGTGGTTCGAAGTGTGCAGGGTGTGGTTTAGTACGTAGGCGTATTCCTGGCCTCGACCATTCAGGTTTACGAATAGTGCATGCCAGTACCCCGGGCTACTGGTATCAATGAAGATTACACACCCTTTGGCGCAACTATAAAACAAAAAAACCGTGATACTGTGTTCTGTGCTGTGTGGTGATCATGCACTAGAAAATGAGACTTGTTATCCAAAAGTCGTTTTCGTAAAACCACCATATTTTAACGCATTTATAACCGATTTTGATGATTTTCTAACTCAGCTAAATTCTATTTTTCAAATGACATTTCCAACTTACTAGTCCAGCCTTAAAAAACAAATGTCATCAAAACAACTTCAGAATAAATAATTACGAAACAAAAAGTACACATTTGTATCCAAAATGAAGAGGTAAAGAAGAAAATCAATTTGGTAAGCTTTTAAAAATGAACATGAACGGATCGTATGATACCCTTTCCTCTTTTTCTAACCCATCCCTAATAAAGTGGGAGTGAAGTTATAAAATGTTCGATTCAGATGTAATGACATCTACTCAGAGGATACTTGCACACAAAATTGATCGTTAAGATTTTGTCAGAGAAAAGTGGGCGTGGCTGTCACCATTTGTAATAGAAGTTCATCGATTCTGAAGAAGTATTCACAATATGACTCCCCATAAAAAATAGCTTTGAGAAAGCAAAAATATGTTTTTTTACTTTAAGGAACGCCTCTAAAGTGGGGGCATGGTCCTACACGGTGTATCTTTGAGTTGTAGAGAAAGTCAACGTCTATATACGAGTATAAATACTAAAATATTGAAAAAAATAATTTTTTTGAGAAGTGGTCTTGTGGTAAACTTGTGTTAATTGGGTAAGATCATGAAGAGTTTTTACTTTAGTTTACATCTATGCATGCTGTTGCCTTAACGTTTATCATTTTATGCTGTTCGGTTAGATCGAACTCGAAGCCAACTAATATTTGACTGCAAACGCTAATTTCTCTTGTGTTTACTATTATTTTCTTAACTAAATAATTAATTATGACTTAATAATTCACTTAATTACGTAAATTGTGTCGCACAGCACGAATGGCTGTGAGAAGCTAGGCCGGGCCCTCTATTGGGCTGCTAGCGAAATATTTACACAATTAATTAAACTAGGAACCGTGCGTCGATAGAAAAGTGAAACAAGCTACAGTGTCCTTTCACCCATATTATCATCTGGCTAAAAACCTGTGTACACCAGAGTTTGTATTGATTATGAGGTACACCTTAGTACTTGTGTTAGGTAATCCTGCTTGCATTGATTATATAATCACACCTAGCCATGCATAAGCGTATCTCTATGCTAATATGAATAGATACGAAAGTAATTCAAAGATACATCTGTGGTCCACTTACCAACACGATATCTCGACCAAATGGTAAACTAGATTTTCCAGAAAAACTAAATCGCTTATAATATATACTCGCATCATGGTGTATTCTCAATCATAATACTGGGAGATAAATCTGCGGAATGGTATGCGCTAGGTGAGTCCAAAAGAGATTCGTTCATTCGATTAACTTCGTGAGCTTATGACAGATTCATAGATAAATAACTTGATTTGAATATTTTTTTTTTTACAAATTATTATGAATAATGTTACCGCCAATATTATAAGTTGGTCTTTTAGTTATAATTTGTTACAGTATGTAGGTACATTAAACTGGAATTTTTATCAGTGTTCGATCTCGATTTAAGTCCTAGAATTTAAAATTGTATCTATCTGACAATATTTTGCAATTCTATGCCGCTCAACTGAGCATGAAGCTCAGGAAATGAATTAAGTTTGCAACTTAGGAGACAATTTGTTGTGAATTATGCACATTTTTTTTTTAATCAAGTGCATGTTCTACTGACATATGCAGACACCTTGCGTCAGAACACACGACGTAGTCACTGCGCTGCAATGACAAGTACCACTTTATTAACACACATGGTGGGGTAACATGTATCGCCGCCAGAGCAAATCACAACAAGTGTGTGCCAAAAGTGTGCCAATACGGTCACGACTCAGGCAGTTAGTTCCTCTAGCTGTTTGAATATTTCAAAGTCGTGTTCTAATGTGACACAACTCTTGTTCGGTATTTGTTCTTTTCATGTCCAGCCGAACTATAATTTACTGCTTGTTATCGTAATGGTTGACGCTTGATTAAATAGAATGTCAATGAATTATGTCAATCACACCTGAAAATAATTCCTGGTTTATGGAATTTTTTATCTTTTTTAGATCAGTAGTACGTTTGAAGAGAATTAAGGAAACGCGCATAACTATCAAATAAGATTTCTTAAATATGAGAATAGTGCAAGGTTTAATAGCAAGGAAAGAATTTCATTTATTCTAATAACGCTTGTCTATATTCAATTTGTTACCAAGTAGGCCAGAAATTTAATAGATGCAGGTGTGTTTTACGAGTAAATTTGTATTGGAACGTGAACTTTTTAATTTAAAAATTGTTAAAAACAAAGCATTCAAATTATTTAAGAAAACATGAATGGAAGATTTCATTTACAAGCCCTATTTATAAATCTCGATTTTCATGCTGCCTGTTTAAGCTATTCGAAAATATTCTTCTGAAACGTCTTCATCCGATCATAGAAGAAAAGACATTGATACCAAATCACCTGTTTGGGTTTAGAAATAGGTATTCAACAATAGATCAGGTACACCGAATAACTGATAAAATAGAAAAAGATTTAGTAGAGAAAAAAACATTGTCTACCATTTTTCTTGATGTCATACAGGTTTTTTGATAAATTGTGGCACAAAGGATTAATACATAAGCTGCAAAAATATCTGCCAAAACAATACTCATATATTCTAGAGTTCAACATAATGAGAGATCATTTAGAATAAAGCAAGAAGATGAGTACTCCACATTAAAACAAATAAAAGCTTGCGTACCTCAAGGTAGTGTATTAGGACCCGTTCTATTCCTTTTTTACACGAACGACCTACCACAAAGTGAGAAAATCACTGTTGCCACATTTGCAGATGTTCCTGTTGTTGGTAAAACTGTGAACGAGGTAACCGAAAAACTGCAACGGACAGTAAATAATGTATTTGAATGGACTAAAAAATGGCAAATAAAACTAAATGAACTGAAGTCAGTTCATGTTAACTTTACAAATAAAAATGTACAACACATACACGTGTACATAAATAACAATGCAGTTCTTTATTCGAATTCACCTAAATACTTGGGTATGACTCTTGACGCTAAATTGCGCTGGAGATTTAAAAATAGAATGGTAGAAGACGAGGTCAGGAAAATCGCAAGAAGACATGAAGTTAAACTTCCCAACCGCGCCAATTTAGAAATAGCTGAACTACTTAATAACAACAATTTAGTTAGAAGATTGAGAGGGATAAAACCCTTAGAACTTATTAACTAGGGATAACATCATCACACGAAATGAGTGATGAACTAACAAAAAAGCAGTTCCTCAATATATAGGCATATACCCCCAGGTGGTTAAAAAAAATTGCTGATTAGTTTGACGACTAGGTGCGATAATTGGAAGGATGACATAAATCATACATACTGGTGTTTTTAGTGGATCAAAGTCCCACACTATCCCAAAGCTCGCATACGATGTATTTCGACGATTTTTCACCCAGCTACAGCAAAAAAAAAAAAAAAAATTGTAAATCTGGGCATGAACATAAAGTTGAAAATTATGGAGGGATATCCAAGATATCAGTTATTCCGAAATTATTTTAATTTATAGTTTAACAAAAACTGTATTTTAATGTAAAGGAATTTATATCTCCTTTCTAGCATGGTTTTATGAGTGAAAAATCAACGGCAAGAAATCTCACTTTGTTTACAAATTATGTTTTGAATTCCTTGGAATCCTGATTTTAGGTAGATGTCATTTACATTGACTTTGTAAAAGGCATTTGATACTGTTTGCCATGAGATATTGTTATGGAAACTGCAAGGATTTGGCATTCATTCTTCATTTCTTAAATGGATTTCAAGCTATTGAGAAATAGAAAACAAATATTTAAAATTGGTGATATTCAATCGAAATCTATAAATTTCTTATCTGCAGTTCCACAAGGCAGCCACCTTGGTCATTTGTTATTCAATATTTTTGTTAGCCAGAATTCATCTTTGGTACATTTTGCAAAATGTTTAATGTACGCGGATGATTTGAAGATTTTTGCACGCGAAACAAATGTAAATGACTACGTTAATATACAAAAAGACTTGATAAATATTGTTGGATGTCTATCGTATATTAACACATTCAGTACATATGTATGTACGTACACTATTTTTGGTGTAAGCTTAAATAGGCAAAGATCTTGGAATTATTTTTTATACATGTTAACATTTTCTTGTCATCTTGATTATATTGTTGCAAAGGCCAATTCAATGCTTGGATTTCTTAAATCCCTTTGCTATTAAATCTGTTTACATTTCCCTTGTACGTCCCTTTTTAGAATACGCCTCTATAATATGGGAACCTGTTTATGAAGTTCAGAAAAACCGTATTGGGAAAGTCCAAAAGGCATTCCAGATCTTTAATACGACAACTTAATTGGAATCTGAATGAAATGCCTTCATATTCCACCAGATGTGCTCTGTTTGGTTTGGATATGTTCGAAAAACGACTTATTGTTCATTGTGTAATATTTGTTTATGATGTTTTCGCGTATCGTGTTAAATGTACTGAAATTCTTGAGTGAATTAACATTTATACGCCAGAGAGAATAATTTGATCTGGACAGATTTTTTTTACATTTAAAGGCATATCTACTCGTATAATTATGCAGCAAATAAAATTATTTAATTCTCTTGATCGTATTGTTGATTTAAGTTTTGATAGATGTAAGTTTGTGGGCACCGTGGATCAGTGGTTAAGTGCGCGATCACTGAACGGGAAGTTCAAGGTTCAAATCCAAGAAAACACAAAAATGAAAAAAAGTCTTCTCACTGTGCCACCTCTCGCGAACGTCTGACAAACATCCGAGAGTAAATCTGTCACGACAAGCTTCTCTCAATCGAAGTAATTGCCCTTTGGAAACGGCATAAAACTATTCGTAAGGCGCGCAGCACAAGTGGCTACGAGAAGCTAGGCCATGCCCTGCATTGGTATGTTAGCGCCAAAATATTATTATTATTAAATGTAAGTATAAAGCATTATTATTAGAAAATGAACTATTACATAATATACTTATTATGAATTCTGAGAAATCTGTTAGAGGCAAGCTCGGTAGATGAATAAATAAATAAATAAATAAATTTAGGCTTGAAGCTACGAGTAAGTCAAACATGTAGATTTATTTACCCAATATCAAAACCAGATGAAGCAGTTGTAAGATATCGTGGGGTGATTTTTGTCTTCACGTCTTTCAATTTAAAATAAATGGTTTATTCCAGGACACCTTTTATATTTTAAGGCCAATTTTCTCATAACTTCACAATATCACAATTGGCCTCAGCGGCAACGCTGCCCTCGGGTATTTGCGGACAACTATTTCTATGGCCTATTTGTATTCTTCCGACAAAACTTTCTGTCCCGAATAAAAGTATATTCTTGCCAGCGCTAGAGTACTCACTCAGTGGCATCAAGCATGGGGTAATTGATTGCCTCAATTCGTTTCTCAAAATGGTCCTTAAACTGTTGGCGCATTTAGGTACGCATTCGCACCTTATTTAATATTTTATGAACCTGGCTTCTCGACGCGTTGTATATTTTCGTTGCTTTGGACGGGCTACAGTACGAAGCAGAATATGAGCCACCAAGGCGGTGATTTCCTTGCAATCCGATGTTGATTCTTTGCCTGCGATTGATATTTAAAGATCATTTCTTAATAATCGACTAATCGCCATATGGTGCAGCTTTTTGGGACCTTCTTTAACGGTCAGACAATACCTGACTGAATTAAAATCAGGTTTTGTGCCCATAGATACCGCCTCAAAGACCTTCTTGTGAGTCCTTTAAAATACTTAAACTTAAAAATAAAATCAAGGGAAAATAAGAAGGGAAATAAATACTTAAAAATTGTTCACTATTATTCTTGCTTAAACTTTTTGTGCTACGAGCAATCAAAAACAAAAATCATTCTATTGTAGATTATCATAAAAAAAACTATTAAAGCACATGTGTAAATCGTCAGCTTAAGAGATAATTGCTTTTTCTTAGGCATGTGTGGTCAACTTCTGACGCATTAGGGTCACTGAGCCCTACTCCACCAGTCAATGTAATTTCCCACAAAGTTGAACTAACCATTCTTATATGTTTTACAATACTGACTCATGAATTACATGCACATTGTAATTAATACTTATGTCGAATGGTTTGAACAAATTTATGAGCTATAGCTTGATCTTGATTTAATAGTACCAAGAACTCAATATAAATGTGACGCATCAGGTACTCTTTAACTACTGGAAATACTTAAATCAGTCATCGGACTCTCCAGATTACAAAGTAGGTATTCCCAGTTCGTCTCTTTTGCAGGCCTTGATACCGATGGTAAAAGATAATAATTTATTATACATAAGCTAATTTTGTATAAAAAAAAATTACTTAAATCCCATCTTTCATATCAGAATCTCACTACAACATGAAATTAAGTCCAAGATTATTCGCGTGCTAACAACTTCCGTGTTAAGCAGACAAAACGCCCAATTCTGCCTCCGGTTGATCCCACCTTTTGTATCGAACTCACCTGTCAGACAGAAAATTACCATTCATTACTCAATGGTTTGGGAATATTTAATTTTACTGTCTGCATTTCGACACTGAACTTGACCTAAAGTTGGCTTAACCATCTGCGCGGTGTTACCTTTCGCTTTCAATCACTAAACGACATTAAACCGGTCCCAAAAGAAATAATCATGTACCGACGGTATATTCCATTGCAGAGGCTGTTTTCTGTCTGCTTTCTAGCATTTATCATATCGTGCTCAAACAGCTAAATACTTGATTGATAGTTTGATTTAAATTTCAGATAAACCTTGTCAGTTGCCATTGTTTTGTTTTAAGCCGATCAGAACTGTGAATAATTTGTTACGCATATTAATGTTCACATGTCAATTTGAATGGATATAGATATTTGTTCGATGTACTTTGCGGATTTGTAGTGAATAAGGGGGTGTGACACGCCTTCCGAAAAACACTGCATTGCTTTGAATGATTAACTGAGCTGCAAATATTATTTTACAGTGTAAATGAAAGAGATACGCAGTGTATAACACAGCGAATAGTAGTTAATATTAATAATTTCTTCTAGTGGTGCTAAAACCAAGTATCCAAGGTTATAGATATAGACAAATGCATTAGTTGAACCCCATATCCGCCTATCTAGATTGTAATGGTATCCAAGTAAATTATTATATTTACCTATATAAATTTATAGATCGTTAGATTATTGCTTATTGATCGTTAGCTTATTGCTTATTGGTGAGATGGAGTATTTTATTGGCACACTATAAAATTGTCTGCGGTTTTATAAGCAATTGAAGATTTTAATATAGTTATATTATACGGGTTAATTCCGTTTGTTTTACCAACAAGTTTCATTAAAAGTAATAATTTAGACAGGCGAGAACACAAATGTAAATGCGTTTCATATGCTCATATACTGTGGCTACTATGATGTTCTGACCAAGTCGGGTCGTGATCATGCGGAATATGGTTTTTGGACTGATGATAGACGTATATCAACTATCACCAATTTCCGCCTTCTGCAAGATGATCTAAATAGCATCTCCATCTGGTGTAATACAAATTTCTTAGAGTTTAATGTCACTAAATGTCATTCCATTACCTACTTTCGCAAACGTCTCACACCACCTCCAAGGGTCTACTTCATTCGTGGCGAGCCTGTAGTGAACTTAACTTTCGATTACACATCGACAATGTCATGAGTAGAGGCAACTTGGCATTGTGAAAAGCGTAACAAAATCTCACCTTCGTTAGACCACTCATTGGGTATGCCAGCCAAGTATGGTCTCCGCATTATCCTGTCCATACCATAAGAATCGAAGCTGTGCAGCACACGCTCATTCATGGCTTATGCGGTCTGTCTTAGGCTGATAACCGTAACTTGCCACCCTATGTGGATCATCTTAAATTGGGTCAATCTTCAGTCATTGGAAAAACGATGTGATGTTGCCGACATACTTTCATTCATCTGGTAACAAATTGTCCCGCCCTGTTTCAAACGGTTTCTATCTGGGGTCTGTTCCTCTATTCTGTATATCTTCTCATCGCACTAACTATGGTTACAATGAACTAATGGAATGCTGCGCAAATCAAATGGTGCGACATACATTTTTGACTATAAGTTGCCCTTACACGGTCAATCGATTGACATCAAGCATGGTGTATGTGTGGATTGACGCCTACCCCTTACACAGTTCAATCTATTGACGTAAAATTTTTAGTTGTTGTGAGTTTTCGTGGTGTACAGATATGCGATGAGTGAAACGCATGATTGTATTGCATATATTGCTCTTGCACTTTGCATAAAGTTACATCCGTTTTTTGTGCATCAGGATACTTTTCTTTATATTTTGTAGTAAAACTTCATATTGTTGCAATTTTTTTGTTTCGGTCGCTGTCATCTTTCCTTTGCCCATCCCATAAACTCGGTAATGACCGATAAGTTTCAATTAAATCCCATACAAATGCTCGGTCTTCATCGTCCCTCAATTTCCCGCTAGCGATAGACATGTTTTCTCTTCCGCGACACAACACATAATGAAGTAATTATGTCAATCCAACCCTTACACACATAACTGCCCGAACACAATGGTGAAGCTGAAGCTGCAGTACGCAGCGCTGTCAAAGTTGAAATAAATGTACTCCCTATAGCACGAACACAATGTGAAGCTGCAGCTGAAGTACGAAAAGTAGCTGCAGCACAAGTTGAGTCAACTTCAACTTCCGAACGAGCTGCACTACTTTTTGACAGTTAAAAACAAAAAGGAAGAAACGAAAATGGCAGAACCGTCCACGGAGAAATTCATAGCATGTGATTTCTTCTTCCTCAGTCATTATTATAAAATAAATCCACCACAAAAAAACATTTTCACGAAACACAGCGCGACTATCTTTCCGTTTTGACAGCTTGAGCAATCGAGCTACGCTTCACCATTGTGTATGTGCATTGCTAATTCAGTGAGCGACTTATTTGACAGTTTGTACTACAGCGACTTTATCTGCTGCAGCGCTTCTCCATTGTGTTCGGGCAGTCAGTATGACGATGGTCATGCAAAATCAAAAATGTTTTGATTTTCGCCAATCAAACTTCACCTAATGTGTGTGACGCATTACTCTTCAATGTTGACGATGACGACTTAATACGGTACAAAGCAGGAGAAGTTCTTAACTGTTTCTTAAAATGATCATTGACCTTAACCTTGCTTTGAGAGCGAGTAATTTTTACCATGTTATTGACTCCAGTAACATCATAAGTAGAATTAAGCCTTTCAAATGCACTATTGTTCTCTTTGAGAAAAGAAAACAGGTCTTTATTTTTTGATAAACAAGTCAATAAAAATCAATTTGCATGTATCGTACTTCCAAAAAATATTTGCATTGAATTGTATAAGGGCGAACTCAGAGTCTAGACAAATTCCGCATAATATAAGTAAATTGTCGGGTGCAACGACTTTACATTTAAAACATTTGTCGACCATGTTTCAAATATTGACACTCTAAATAGATTTCGTTATACCAACTGCGAATACGGTATGAGAATATTCATTAAAATACACGTAGATATATATTAAAAACCTGACACGATGGTTTTTAAGATATCGATGTTTGAAAGTTAGAATTTTCGGGATGTTTTATGCAAATCGGTAAGTACGTCCTTTAGAAATAGTCCGGTTTCTAAGGCCATTTTCGTGGGCTCAATCAGAATTGCATTGAGTATGTACTCTCGAAATCACACGCGCCCGCATTAACATAGCACTCGTATATCAACTTTTCAGAGCACAATATTCAAACCACGGAACCCTATTCTAGTTGCTAGCACAGCCGTCCGTTCGTTTGTTACCACCTTCTACTTCCTAAATACCTCCTAAACTATAAAAGCTATATGCACGATTTTTACACAAGTCATGCAGAACAATAACCAACATTCACGCAAGATTTGAATTTTGCGCCATTTGTGAGGTAAAGTGTTGCCAACGAAATAAAAAAGAAACACAGCGTGACAGCTGACAGTTCAGGGTTATTCAAAATGGAGTACTACAACAACACGTTTTCATTGTTGAGCTATATTTCAAAAATAATGAAGGTTTGGCAGTTATGCATAGTTCGCAATTTTCGTACAAAATATGGTCGAAATAGTGATTTAACTTCATCAACTATGAAGAGATTAATTCAAAAATTCAGAGAGACTGCATCAGTGATCTTAGACACTCTGGCCGGTCTTCAACAAGTCGTTGAACACAAAACATCGAAGCAGTTCATGAGAGTGTTGTTGAGAGTCCAGGAATATCAAAATTCTCACGAAAGATTCGCGTCTTCATGCATTCAAAGTGCAATTGACTCAAGAACTGAAGCCTACTGACAACGCACAGCGAATAGATTAAGGAACAACAACAAGTGCATGCTGATTTTCCAAACAAAATCATCTTCATCTTGATGGCTTTGTTAATCATCAGAATTGTCGAATATGGGGTTCAGAAAACCCCCGAGTGATTATTGAGAAACAAATGCATCCACAACGTGTCACTGTTTGGTGCGGACTTTGGGCTGGAGGCATCATCGGACCATTCTTCTTTGAAAATGTGGCTGGTCAGGCAATAACAGTTAATGGTGCTCGCTATCGCGACATGATAATCCAGTTTGTTGTGCCTAAATTGTAAGATATGGTTGTGGACGTCATGTGGGTTCAACAAGATGGTGCCACATGGCATACAGCCCGAGACTGCATGAGTCATTTACTGGTCGTGTAATTTCCCGTTTCGGTGATCAGAATTGGAAGCCCAGATCATGCGATTTAACGGCATTGGACTTTTTTCTTTGGGTTTTTTTGAATCTAAGGTTTATGCCAACAAGCTCACAACCACCCACGCCTTGAGCAAATTGAGCGCTGTATCAATTAAATTCAGCCACATTTATGCAAAACGGTCATGGAAAATTTCGACAAAAGAGTGCGTATGTGCGAGCAATGCCGTGAAGGCCATTTACCCGTATCGGTAATGCTATTCCATAACCCTATACTGTATACTTTATGAATCAATAAAACATTTAGAATCTTTAATTAAAAAGCTGTGTTTTCTATCAAAATTACTTGCGTGAATTTTGGAACACCCTTTATAATACCTGAGTATTTTTTGGAAAAAAATGTTATTATGGAAGTAGCTCTCGTACAAGAAAATGTTGCAATAACAAATTTTTTGTGGCATACCGTTGAACTTGACAACAACACTTTGAGTAGAATCCAACAAAATTTGTTTCGAATTCAAAATTTTAAATTTGCGGTCACAGTGGAGGAATTTCTGTGAGAAATTAATCAAATGTATAGCATTTGATATGCAAGTAACGGATTGTTTATTTCATATCGCTTCCCTGAAGGAGTATCTAAACAAAAATTCTGCCTCGAGGCTTCCGGAAAAAAATTCTCTAATTATAGAAAAAAATGTCATTAAAATCCGTTAAATAATTCAGAAGTTATATAAGAAAATGACTGACATAAAGTGAAGTCTGCTTTTCGTATAGAATTAAAAGAATCTTCTAACGGAATTTTGTATGTGCGAAGTCGTTTTTGACGAATTTTTTTTCTGCAGCAAAATTTTACAAATATTTATATCCTTGTATAGAAGGAAAGAGAATTTGAACATTCAAAGCCTCTTATGTCTACCATTGGTTTGCAACATGCTTCAAAACATCTTATTTAGTCTCTCCACTTATGAACTTACGTTCAGTTAATTTTTGCTACTTACAAAAATGATGTAAGTATTTAAAATATCATAACTCTACCTTTTCAGAATCAAGGCCAGCTTTAATTTTTTATTGTATTTCCGACATTCATAAAATGATTTGTGAACGCATTAGCTCAGCTGGTCAGAAAAAGAGCATGCCAAGTTTATAAGAGCCGTTGCTGATGATCTGGAATCACTATGTGTGATCTGTTAAAAGGCGTGGATGACAGTCCTCTGTCAGGCGGAATGAACTATTTAACTTCGACGATAACAGTCAAAACTTCCGTCAAATAATAGCTACAAGTTTGTGCATTTTAAACTATGAAAACAAACTTAAAAAAGTATTAAATTCTGTACTAGAAGAAAGGTTTGGGGCGATGGGTATTAATAGATGATTTAGGACTTTAGAATTCAATAAAATAATGTTGAAACAATTTTACACACTTTAAGTAAATACATCTTAACTAAGTTTCAAATTTAAGATCACGAGTCGCAAACTGCTCTAAATGTTTTGTTTTTGGGGTATTTTTTCAATTTTCAAAACAAAATTATACTAATACAAATTAAGTATAATTTTGGGGTATTATCGCATTTATTTTTTGGTCTGTTTTGATTACTTTGGGGCTTTATTTCCACAAGAAAAATGGGGCCTATTTTATAATGAAAGTATATCCAATTTATGGGGCCTAATTTCATTTTTACTTGCTGCTTCAAAAATTCGGCCTCGAGATTTCGATCAGTCTTATATTACGAGAACTATAAAGAGAAACTTATAAAAACGCGTGTGTCTCATTTCTGTCCGTCTGTAGCATCATCCTTAACGATTGGGTGGATTTACTTCAAACTTCATCGGGGGTTTGTTTGGTCACAATACGAGGGGAAATCAGAATTTTATTCTAACCTCAAGCTTTCGAAAATCCCCATTTTTCTCGATAACAGCTATCATTGAAAAATAAATTAACGTTACTTTACCTATTAGCGTATATGGATAAAACGATTTGGTGCGAATGGCATCAAAACAGATATTTTTTTTTTAGCTTTTTAATGCATCTTACAGAAACCTCAATTTCAATTATTTATCGATTTGCCTCAATTTGTAATCTGAACAATTTACGAACAAACGAACAGTACGTATTTAGCAAGTATGGACACCCATTCATGTCCTTTATTCTCTTCTGGGTCCTCAACTACGCATATTATTTAAATTTTACTTCAACATACAAGTTCAATCTACGTACTCGTATGCATGTATTCGAATTTTCCACAATGAAAACACCTTGTAATTTTTCCAGGTACACACAGATTAAAAAAAAAAAATGCCATGAAAGAAGAATTCATGTGATGCAGGAGTTGGAGATTGCAAAATATCATAAAGCTTCGATTCAAATTTATTCGTTTACCAAAGGCAAATATCTTGTTCCATCTTCTCAAATCTCCTAAAATTGGAACAAGCAGGTACAATTACATATCCTTTCGACATCATTTGCAATTGGTTACACAAGGGTAACACTAGCAATATGTATCTAAATTTTCAGTTAATCATGAAATATGAATTACTGTCTATTTTATAAAATTAACCTTAAAATTCAAATACATAATAATAATAATTAAGAACAAATTTCTGCTAAAACTAAAAGAACAAATATCATTAAAAGAAATTAGATGATTTTTGAGGCAAGGTTTAGTTGAAAACTATAATATTTGAGAGATTGTAGCACTCAACTCCGATATAAGTTGGGAGCTAGCATTAGAATAATCAGCCCAAGGCAATTTGGTTCATTAAATACATTATTCAATTTTTGGTTTAATGGAAACATTAATCGCATTGAATACAACTAAATTATAAATATGTTCTTATGGATGCCAATTTCTCTGAATAAAAATTCAAATTTACTGATCCCATTAACCATTTCAAACAGAAAAGAAATCCACAATTTTAACCCATACAAGATATTGAACACCTCTTCATTTCTTACAAGCTCTCCTATCATCAATTTCAACCACAACTTACCATCTCTCCACCTGGGAATTGTCACAAACAATTTATTTCCCCAGTGTTCCACTCCAACGGGTAGCGCATTTTGCGGTATGTAATCCCCAGCCGATATTGCCTGCTCCTTTAATCTCTGATTGGGAAAAGCAAAATCCAATTGTGTCCAACTGTAGCGCTCCTGCAGTTTGTATGCCGCGAAACCGAAATCCGCGAAAAGTAAAAGGACACCACTCCACAAGAAGCACCACCAAATGGCCGAGTTTAATTTCATATTTTATTTTTATTATCCACTAAACGTACACAACCGTTAAAGCACTTTTTGTTTGTTTAAGTCTGTTTAAGAAGGAGGATCTAAGGCCGTCAATGTTCCAGCCGTGACTGTTGCCCATAAGTACTTAGCCGCAAGTTTTATTGACTCCCCACTATACCGCCACCATTGATCATAGGTATATTTCATTAAATCGAACCGATCTGCCTATACTCGTAAGTGCGGCAGGTAACATTGGTTTACGTATCCGAAATTCAATTGAATGGTATCAACAACTTTGACTAGCATAAGAAATTTACACTTGCAGATGACTGCTTTGCCGTGATGATAGTTATATTGTGTGGTGGCGGTAGATAATCATTTAGCTGTGTTTAATCGAAGAGGTGAAACATGCAGCCAAAGTAAAGAGTCGGGTAGTAATGTTGTTAAGAGAAAAACCACAAAACAGGTAAGTCAAAGAAGCAACGTCCAAAGTGAAGAAAGTAAAAAGCTCAACAGGTTTGAGATGCTCAGATGCACTCTTATTTTAGAGTAAAACAATACAAATTGAAACCATTGTGCTTTAGATACTTCTGCAAGAGAACAACGGTTGTCAATACCATACACATGCTAGTGCTAGTTACCACTCAAATGAGAGCAAATAATTGTGCATCTTTAAGTGTGCTGAAACAAGTTTCTTACATGTCTAGGGCTTGAATGTTTTCACATGTACAGCGTCGAAAAATTATGCGGCAGAGTTTAGTAGGAAATTAAAACGTGTTTTATTAATTTAGCTAAGCTGTTTATTAATTCCGACGAGACACCTATACGGTGACAAAAATATGCAATTATTTGAAACCAGAATAGCATTGTGAACACTCATATGTAAACAATTAATATTTCTATTAGAGGAAATGCACACCAGAAAAATCCGTATATGACTCAGGTAAGTAGGAACTAGGGGAAACCAGGATTCAATGAGGAAATCGTGTATAGTTAGGTGAATCCGCCAATAGCAACAATTAAAATAACATTAGATACAGCTAAAATGGGAACTGTTTGTATATGGTTTGTATATGTTGCATATTGACTCCAAGCCCGGATACTGAGTCTGGCCACAATCTTAATTTCGCTAGAACATCCGCATACCAAACATTTGATCGAATGCATTGAGCAGTTGGCGTGATACTCATAAAGTGGGCCTCTAAATTTTGCCTGTCTATCCATATGTAGGCATGTGCCCTGGACTGTAGTTTAAACGTCTGAACGGATTTTCTTCAAACTTAATATTTGACATGGGGTCACAATACGAGGTGAAATCGGAATTCATTCATTCTAATTCTAACCTTAAAATTAAAGGTACTTTACCTACGGCTTTGGGCTTGTGTTACTAAACGGCATACCAAGATTTCAAAAAAAAAACTTTTTACATAATTTTTGAAAATTGGTTATTTATTGGATACAACTCCAAACAATTTTATTGAAAATTGATATTTAGACAATATCTAACATGTACGAGGAGATGGCATACCAAATTTTGAAAAATTGTCATGATACCAGTAGCCCGGGCTACTGGAAATGCACGATTCGCAAACCTGAATACTTGATGCCAGGAATACGCCTATGCACTAAACCACACCCTTTACACTTCAACCACTCTCCCTGCGGGACTACCGTTAGGTATTACTTCGCGGGGCTGGTTAGCAATTTATGCTCTTCTTTCCCAGTTTGTTGCTTCAGCGTTTGTCGTTCTTTGCTCCATGAGGGATGTCGTCTGGGATTCATTTTCACTGTTGCTTTTCCCGACTCTTTCCAACCGCTGAAGTTCCTTCATGATTATTGCTGTAACCTGTTTCACCGCGTCCCATATTGTGGTCGATGGTATCATGAGGTTTACAATATTCCCTGGAGTTGGTGTTTCTCCAATTCTTTCCTCTAGTTGTCTGAGCATGTGCTCATAAATATGTCAAGTGTGTGTATAAAATTGTTTTTTGCTGTGTTGAATTTTCAGTCACTTGCAATCTGCTCAGAAACTTCAGAAAAAAGCATGTGCTCCGTTTTATTAATACCACCCAAAGACTGTGACTAAATGGGACACCTTCAGCACAAAGGCGAAAAATGAGAAGACAGCTGAAACGTTGGAGAAATGGTATCCGAGTTATGTGTCCACACGGAAGAAAAATACTCTGTCCAACATCATGTACTCGTACTCCGAACATCCAAAATTTTACTGCACGTACGTCAATAAGTGCAAAGTTTCAGATTTTTAGGTCGTTGAAATAAGAACAAATTCAACCCAGAATATAAATGATCTGCCTAACATACTGTATTTAAAAAAAAACTGAAATTCGACTCCATTTTATTCTTCTCGAAGGTTCTTGCTATAAGTTCCAGCTTTCCAGGTTATCTGTCATATTTTGCAGGCGTGTGGAAATATGAACACTTTTAACGAAACTGAATATAACTGATAAGCCGAATTTGGATAATCGATACACAAGGTGTCACAGTGAATATATTTCAATCACTGTGACACCCTGTATGTAGATAATCCAAATTTAGTTACATCAAGTTTTTGTTCGTTGTTCTTACTAAATGCACGCAAAGTTATATCTTTCTGGTCAAACCTAGACTTTCAGAAATAGCGATAAGGAAAAGCCCTTTTTGAAACTTCTTTGGAAATTATTATATTGGAGATACAAAAATATAGTAATTCAATTTTTTTAGTTCAAAAACTAAACCACTTTATTCTTCTTTAAGGGTTTTTCGATATGACTATAGGTACGTCAAACCCGACTTATAAACCAAATTTTATCAAAATCCGTCTTATGATTCTTACGTTAGCCGTATGGCAAGAACGATTTAAATATCTTTTGAATAACGCATCTATACTATATTTCACATCCACACAATTTTCATTTGCAGTTATTTATATACCACGAGTACAAAGAAAATTAGGGCACATTTAGTATATTGTTCAGTACGCTTAACAAAGGCCTATTTCGACATTTTCAGTTACACCTTATTTATTCCGATGTTTTTTTTTTGTTTTTTTTTATAATTATACCCTTATACTAATTTTTTTTTTTTAGGACACGGGCGTTTTGAGGGAAGGGGAAGACACAGTGAGAAAGACATATTGATTTAGTTGGTTTGAAACTCAGCTGGTATTAAGTTTCAGTGAACTCCAAGGGTGGCTGTCCAGATAACTGGGGAGCTTGTTTGTTTTTGCTTTTATCGTTGCTCATGATTCACAGTATTTTTTTCCGTCCTCCTGATGTCATCATCACGATCGAGTTGCATTTTAGCCATATGGCCCTACTGTCAGTGTTATGCCTTCGCAGTAGAGTAGACATAAGCTTTCGCAAATGATCGACTTTTTTTATTTATTTCATGCGAAATAAATAAATGATTATTGACATCAGGATTCGAACCGTGAACATGCAGCGTGACAAGCGATGATGTTACCACTATACCACGGCCACCCAGGTTTGACCTAAATTTCGCCCAAAACTCCTGGGCTATAAGATAGGTTACTTTTTTGTTTATAAAAAGTCTTAAGTTATAGTATTTCGCAGCCCTGGGTAAATTGATTTTATTTTTTTTAAATTTTAGGTTTCTTTTTTTTTAAATTTTTGTTAACAAATAATGACCTCAATTTCAATTCAATTCAATTTTATTCATTATTCTCATTCACAAATTTTTTTAATAATTTAACTACATAATAATATGAAGTAATGAGAAAAAGTTTATGGCATTTTTACTTTCAGGAAAACTAGAGTTAATGCCACATTTCATATAAAATATTTCATAGTGGGGTGAACAATTAAAATTAACAATTTAAGGAATAGAAGCACAAAAAAATGAATTACAACAAATTCGATATTCCAATTTCGAATGAAGTATTCCATAATAAATTGTTTTTAGGGTGTTGTTACAAATAAATTTTCGAAGACGATAAAAACATCTGATTGAAGAAAGTAGATACTGCTTTAAGTTTGCAAAGTGCTCTGCCCAGGTTAGATAAAGCACCACCACCACACTATTGTAACACCTAGATATTTCAAATTTGTCAATATTAAAACAATTAGCATTGCAGGCGACATTAAGATTAAAGAAAAATTCAGAACCAGATAATGAACAATTACATAAAATGTGCCTAGTACAATCAGCAGCATGGAACATAACATCCACATCCGTAAGCACCTGTGTTCCGAGACTAAAAACATTTATTTTCTTTTCTGGCTAACAATGATCTGCAAACCAAGTCCTCGGCAAGTTAACATCGTGGTTTATTTCACAGCATAAATTCAAGAGACTAGTTGAAACATATGCAATTGCAAGATCATCTGCAAAAGCCTTAACTTTCCCCATAAATGGCTGTTCAAAGATTGAGTTTACATAAATTATGAACAGAATGGGACCAAGTACTGACCCTTGGGGTACACCAAGATTTATAGCCTTAGAACCGCTTAATACATTATTTATCTTCACTTTGGGTTCTATTTTTCAAGTAAGACTCAAACCAGCTGTAAAACAAGACACGAAAACCAACATTATACAGCTTTTGCAAAAGAATGCTATGATTTACCATAACAAAGCGAAAAATGCAGCACAGCTTTTTTTTGTTATCTAAACCTTTTTGAATAATGGTACAGAAATCCAGAAGAGCATCTTCGGTAGAAAGGCCAGCCCCAAATCCAAACTGCAATGAACTGAAAAGATGTATTCTCTGGAAATAATGTAAAATTCTAGTTTTAAAAGTCCAAAAAGACCAAAAGCAGTTCTTTATCAGGCAACTGATTAATCGAAAAGTCAAAAATTTAGATGCTATTACTATTATTATACTACTTAAAGTTTAATTACCGATACACTGGTAAAGGTATTTCTTTGGATGTAGTGTATTATTGAAATCATTGAGCATGTTTACATGATTAGTGAAGCTCGAAGAACTCTCCATCTTCATTAAATCAACTTTGATTATTTGGAGAAAAATATCGAATAAATACTAAAGGTTGAATTTATCGTTAGCTAAACTAGGATCAACATTGATTAAAATTTGTAATTGTTCTATAGCACTGTAAATTTATTGGTAGTTGCCTATCTTTACTCCGAGTACAATCTGAAATACCCGCATGAGTTTTTCAGGCATTCTAATAATATGCAGAGGTAACTCAAATTTTCTCAAATAATTACAAAACAAATCAATTCAATAAACACTTTTGAAATAGGATGGAAACTCCATCTAATGT
Source organism: Pocota personata (assembly GCA_963082735.1). Lineage (NCBI taxonomy): Eukaryota > Metazoa > Arthropoda > Insecta > Diptera > Syrphidae > Pocota > Pocota personata. The sequence goes on along the minus strand of OY720430.1, from coordinate 48,407,969 downwards.
CAGTCACCGGCTATTTATTTGATCAAAAATTGCTTATTATGGCTGTGAATCTATGCAAGCATATCGGACAAGTAATAGTGCATTAAATCTTGTCAACACACAACTGTCAAATGTCTCTATTAGGTGAGCGTGACTATGTCTGGTAGACTCTGAATGTTAATATTAATGAAAGTAGATTCGTGCATTTCTGCTTTTAATTGCTGGACCTCTCAATGTGTAGAGTGGATTGTGAAATGAAACTCTCCTCATTGCGCAATCCGTAATCTATTTGATTGCCAACAATTTATCCATCTTTCTGAGTAATAATAAGTTAATATGTATCAATGGCAGGAAGATTTCCAATTATTTCAAATGAGCTCTGAAAATGTAATATTTAAGACTTGTTTTCATTTTCTATTTTCGCGTGCATCGATGACTTCCTGCTTTTGTTCAAGAAAAACCGTCAAACGGATATCTACCTATATTCAGCATTTTTTAATAGAACCGCCTCATACAAAAGTTAAAAGTAAAATTGTTATTGCAGATGAAAACAAACCATCAGAAAACCAGTCACTCTAATGACTCCGACAATTTTGACACTGCAACCACTAGTACATGTGAAGTTATTACGATAGATTGCACACAGGATTTAAGCACGCGTCTCACTTAGCCTACATTTGCTCTCAAACTATACATGCAAAACACGTTATGATTTGAATTATGAGAAAAAATAGTATATATGCTGGAAAGTGGTCTATGAAGTGGGCAGTAGCCAACAGCAGTGGAAGTGTGCACCCGATCGATGTCCCTTTGTAGCGCAAGACTGACAACTTTGTGGGTAAACAAATTGCGAAATCATGGAATTTATCAGCTCTGCAAGTTGCATAACTTTGGCAGACCCACAGAACTGGTTAGGATTAGAAGGATTTTAGTAAATAAGTCTCCGTCCGATAACTGATTAAATTAATTAATGAACAAATTTAAAGTGAAACTTTCATAATAATTTCAATAAATGACCTTGTACCTTTTCGATATGCTCTGCTTACTGATACCGCTCAGCAGGCCAACCTCCAAGCAAATTGATTATAATTTTTCGAAATCGTGTTCTGCTAACTAATTCAGACAGAACGCATTTTTTTTTTCTTCATTTATCTTGTTGTTAATTGTAACAATTATTTATGACAAGCATTAGGAACCGCCTCTTTCTGTTAAGTGCTGTGCAGATGCAAATGTTAGCCAAGTTGTCATACTTCTTGCACTTGTAGTGCATTCTGTGACCATGATTAAAAAAGCAATTATGTACTCGTATGTATAGCAATTAATTTTTATGAAGTGCAAAAATAAGTTTCTTAATTCGCATAATTTTAAACTGAAATTGTTTTTTAATTGAGAGTACTAGACTCTTAGAATTTTGTGTTTTCTGTAAATAATTTAGATACGAATTCTGGTCTCTTTAAATTACCAAATAATTATCTGAACTGAACCGATTTATTTATTATATTTGGATATTTAATAAACTAAATATGTACATATGACATTTGTTACTAATCACGTTATAGTCATAAGAAAACAAGTATTATACGAATTAAAAACCTTGTGTAAAGGATGAAAAGATAGCAATGATAGTTTTTCCAATTATTGCGTTTTAGCAGCTGTTATCAATGACATCCGGCTGTCAAAATAATTAGCAAGATTTGCCATTTTATCATGCACCGTTTGACTCTTCCCGCATGTGTGGAAATTATTAAAAAATATTATCGGAATTCAGGCTCAGTTGAAAATACGTAACGTGAATTTCGTCGTGAGGTCAGCCGTCATCATGGCTTCAGTGCGCAGGCAATTCGTTGCACCGTGGAAAAGTTTGAGAGTGATTACACTCTTCTGGACCTTAAGCCACCAACCCGACAGAGGTCGGTGCGAAATGAAGAAAACATAGCCGTCGGAGCGGCCAGTATCGAAGAAGACCCAGAAATGTCGATTCTTCGTCGATCAGCTAAATTAGGCATCGCCAGAGAGTCAACCAGGCTTATTTTGCAGTTGGATTTGAGCCTACATCTATATAAGATTGCGCTGACGTAAGAATTGAAGCCGGACGACCATAGACAACGCTGCGAGTTCGCTAATTGGGCGCTAGAAATGTTGGCCGGAGATCCGGATTTTGGCCAAAAAATCATCTTCTTGGACGAGGCCCATTTTTGTCTCAGCGGCTATGTCAACAAGCAAAATTGTCATTATTGGAGCGACCACAATCCACAAGTGTTCGAACAAGCATCAATGCATCCACAAAGATTGACTGTTTGGTGCGGTTTATGGCACGGCGGCATCATCGGACCTTATTTTTTTCGAAATGAAAAGGAGACACCGTTACCGTCAATGGTCCTCCGTATAGAACGTTGTTAACCAACTTTCTGTGGCCAGAGGTCGACAACATCGATATATCCGAGCTGTGGTTCCAAGAAGATGGTGCTACATGCCATGCAAGCGACGCAACGCTCGAAGTGGGGAAGGAAAAATTTTGGCGGACCTACGTCAAGTCCTTAGTCTACGCTAACAAGCCAACCACTTTGGACGAGCTCGAGGCTATTGTCGGAATAACGCCGCATTTATTGGACTGAGTAATCTAAAATTGCACCGACCTCCTGAAGCACTGCCACCGAAGCTGAGGTGGTCATTTAAATGACGTGCTATTCTATTGTTGTTTTATTTAAATTTCTTTTCCTATCGTTCCTATCTGGTCACCCTATACTTTTAATATATTTCCATGGACCAAACTTCATGTACGAGTAAATAATAACAAAAGTATTTTTTTTTTTGATGTACACTGCAGGCCAAAAGTTTGAGGCCGCCCTCAGTGCTCGAAGGAAAAACAAAATCTAACAAAAAGAAAAAAACTCTTTAGTATAATAATAAGAAAAATATTTTCATTTTGTTCTTAACATAAATGAATTTATTAAAAAGAAGAAAAAAATGACTTACAATGACTTTACATTCGATTACTGTTTTTACAATTCTTGGCATTCTAGCTATCGGTTTTTGAATTGTTGCCTGTGGTATATTGCTCCAGCAATCCAATAGTATATTCCACAACGCAAATTCTGATAATGGGCATTGATCCTGGACCCTTCTATCCAGCTCCTTCCACGACAGGTCTATAGGGTTTAAATCTGGTGATTGTGATCATGATTTATAAGATCTCTTCATCTTCCTTCTGTTTCGGGTAGTCTTGACAAAGTCTCTTTATTCATTTTTCCAATCACTCGACCATAACAGAACCACCTCCATGCTTAACGGTAGGAACCACCAGAGTCTGGAAGCATTTTTTGTTCAGCGCTGAGTCGAACGAAAACTCTCCATTTTCGGTCAAATACCTCGAACTTGGATTCATCGCGATATAAAACTCTGCTGAAATTTTCTTCAATCCAGTCTTTATGCTTTTTGGCCCATTCTAACCTTTTCTGCTTGTTTTGTGGTCGCAGCAGGTGTTTTCGAATAGCAACTCGCCCAAATAGTCCAGCATGTCTTAATCTTCATTTGACCGTTTACAGCGTTTAATCCCGTGTTTCATTTATTTCGGCGCGTATTTCGAGTGCTGCTTTTCGTCTACTTCGTTTGCTTGTTGTGACTATTAAGCGATCCTCATGTTTAGTTATAGCTCTAGGCCGTCCTGACTGTGGTTTATCCTCAAGACTTCCGGTTTGAGCGTGTCATTCAATGGTACGTTGAACGCAGCAACTTGATACCTTCAACTGCGAAGCAACTTCTCGCTGCGATTTGTCTCCTTTAAAAAGGGTGATGATTGCAGATCGTTTCTCTAATGTGGTTTCCGCGACTTTTCCGCAAGATTTCAAAGTATGGCTTTTATGTAAGACCCTTGCAATCCACGTCGACAAATTTTGGTATTTGAGAACCCTTTTTAAGGAGTCATAAACAAGCCTAAACACTTCTCAATAAACCATAGAAGCGGTTTTTCTCACATTTGTAAACAAAACGTCCACTGTTCAAAAATGTGGGTGTAAAATCGGACTTTTATTATCTGAATGTGTTGTGTACTGTTCAGGTATAAAATTTAGGTAAAAAAAACCCAATGAAATAAGTTATCTAGGTATGCCTCAAATTTTTGGCCTGCAGTGTACATATTGCAAGTACATGCACTCACTGAACAGATACAGATGTGCAATTTTAGAAGAAAGTGTGGGTAGTAGCTTGCGTTTGAAGTTGCCTGGATTTTGCTTGCGATTTTATGCGCTTCAACAAACACTATTGACCATAGAATTCAGATAACATGAAATTCATGGCAGCGAATTGTATAAAGGGTAGACTGCGTTGCAAGTACTTGTTACATACGAGCATGTGCAGTTCGCTCGAAAGATGTTCAAATTTTAAATCTAAGCAAAACTGGTAAGAAAAGAAAAATGATTTTCTTAAAATGCATAAAAAAGCTTACAAAATTTTCTTGGAAATACATATGTACGAGTATGTACATTCAAAATTGTAATGTAGCTTCAATGACATCAGTTTTGAACGAAATCGTTTTGCCCATATATGAGAATGGCCAATTTCCGCAAGTCTGCTAATAAGTAAAGTAGGGGGAGTGGGAGATGGTTAAACCACGTTTTGTCCAAAGGCACAAGTAAAAATTCATGCCACGTGACATGACCTATTTTGAAGGGGAAAAAGACTAAAAATTATTATAAATATAAATCATATTTCAAGCTAACAAACCAAACATGATTTTCAACCGAATCTTGAGAGCTAGGGCGAGTGCATAAGGTTTTAATTGACATTCATTTGACTTTTAAGTGTATCTTACCTCCACTCAATTCACTTAGAAATTAAATTTTGAGTTAGAAGCCAGTTTTAACTTTTCGCACTGAAAATCAAGTTAACATCCCTTAAGGTCATAGTGATCTGAAGACCAAAACATAGTCCAGTACCATCATAGCTTATGCACCAACAGTGTACTGAGAACCTCTCCAATAGCGGCGCTTCAAACCAAGCTGCACGTTAGAATAAAATAGAATAACGCATTGGCTGTGCCAGTATCCTATTGAAGGAAAGATTAGTGCGAGAGTGGAGTAGAATAACAGTGACACACTTCTTGAGTACATGCTCCGCACTCGCCAGCTACACTACGTGAATACATTTTTAATGATCTTAACGACGTCAACAACGTCTGCATGGGTAAAATTTAAAATTTTATTATGAAAAAGTAATTGGTTCCAAGGCGGTTTGAACTACTCGTTAGTGACAACACAATGAACCTACTTTTGGTCTAAGTGTACCTCATCGAGGGCCACTCAAAATCAACCAAAACTTAGCCGAAGATATGTAGGTACTGTTATTCGTTAGAAACACTAACTTTGCCTTAAATATGAATTTTGATCAATATCATCGGCGTTTTCGGAAAAATTACACTTTTCCAAAATTCTCCACCTACCGAGTTAAGAATGCAAATTCCAACTTCGCCTCTAGGAATAGGCCCTCAGATCCTAGTTACGTAAATGCAGTCGTAGGTACAGATAGACAAACGGACAGATGGACAGACTGATGGGCAGAATTGCGAGACACACTTTTCGAGTAAAAAAATAAAAAAAAAAAAATTTAACTATGCAGTACGAGTACTTGCCCTTTTATAGAAGCAAATGAAAATGAATTCTTGAATTACAGAATTATGGAGCATTACATTTGACAGCGCTGTTTGAGAGTAGATATGAAGTGTAGTTTCCTGAAAATATTCAGTGAAATATTCTTGACGACCTTCTTCAGAATTTGTCTAATCGCATCTACATATGTATGTACATGACTCTAGGAACTAAATTAGGACTGGTAATAGCTGTTATTTGGCTGATTGTTGCCCTCTGAGCAAGCAATGACCTTATTTCCAACATTGCACTATCGTCTCCATAGTCAGAAACTGGATATAAGAAGAGATGTAGCTTTACAGTGTTGCCGATTGAAAATTTGGAAAAGTGTCACAAAAAGTGGCTTTTAAGCTGGTATACGTTTTTATTACATTGAAACTTTATATAGTAGTACGAGTTTTCTACAAATACCTCCTTGCAATTGAAGATGAGAATGTTCTCTACTATTCTACTCTTAAGTAGAGAATTCAATTTCGTCGCACACATTTTTGCCATAGGATCAATAGATAAGGAGTTTTTTTTTTGTGGAAAACTTACATATATATAAAGCTGGGGATTTTTGACATTATATGTACTTACAATGAACAAGGTGCGTAGATACACCAACAAAAATTGAGCCGCTGGAGCTTGCCATTAAAATACTGATGATATACAGTCAATCAAAAAAGTCTCCGTACACACCTCCTATCTTTTTTTTATTATTAAAATATCTTAATGTAATTTTGCACAAATCCTCATATCTTTCCAAAATAGTTACTTCAATACAAATATAAACAGACTAATACTGAAATCAGCAACGATTCCAAAACCACCGTAAGTTCAAATAAGAGGACAAAAAGTCTTCGTACATTAACAATTGTAAACATTTTATCGCGTCTTGTAAGCAACTGCCTGAGTTTTTGATATCAGAAAACTCATCGTAAAACTTAGCGAAAAAGGAAAGTCACTTTGGAAAATTGGACAAATCGTTGGAAAAAGTCATTCAACGGTCCAGTATACTAGTATAATACAAATCGTATAATACAAAATTTTAAAAGTACGGCATCGGTAACATCTAAGACGCGAAGTGTAAGACCGAAGATTTTCAACGACCACATGGAGTCAGCCATTGTGCATAAAAGCTAAAAGAAGAACGGAACCGAATAGATTCTGCCACAACATCAAACTTGGTGAATTCGATGCAACGGCGCATGCAATCAGTGATCGAGGCTAAAGGTTATCCCACCAAGTACTAAAGTGAACGATTTATTTTGCTATAATGAATTAATACGTATCACTTGAAAATATATGAAGTACAGTTTCGCTAAATTTTATCGATAAATTGAAATAGTTTAAAAAAATGTTTCTTGTTTTCTTGTAAACTAGGAGGTGTACGGAGACTTTTCTGATTGACTGTATATTTTCTACATTTCCCTTTTGGGGATTTTAGGAGACATTTCAGAACTCGTTTTGGAGTGCACTCTGAATATATCCACAAAGTTTCGGGCTCCTATTTCAATTAACTGGCGTAGTGAGGAAACAAATTATTTACAAATATCAATTACAATTATTATAGCCTTAGTATGATAATTAACGGACATTATATAACTTCACAGTAGTGAATAAAACCGTTTAGCAGGTGCAATTAGATTAGCTTGCCAGCAAATTTGAATTACTCCATAGATTGACATGCACTGCACAAATTATCATATTCCATGGAGCTTGGAGATATTACAGTTGGCACATGTATTAACCTAGTGTTCAGTTAAATTTCATTTACCTCTGTTACACCACCCTCAAGTATTTAAGGTGTGTCCTGGCACTGTCAGTAAAACTTTAAAATATACTCTTCCGCCTACACTCTCAGTATTTGGCAACAAAGCACGCCAACAGTGTAACAATACCCACAGATGGATATGAGCTAATGCCAAATGGAAATAAAGTGTCATGAATCACTCTGTTACACTCCAGTTACTGCTGGTCAAGAACCTAGAGAGTTGTCTATCTTTTATTGACATTGACAAACCTTTAAAAAAATGATTTGGTACTTATGCAGTTCATGGTGCTAGCTGTCAGTAATGGTTTCCCAACTGAATAGCTACAAATTTGATCCAGAAACAGAAACGCCAACCCATTTTTATAGTACTCGTATATTGCAAGCTTTTTAAGTCAATTAAATTTTCCGCTGTCTACACTTGCGTCACATTGCATTTAATAATTGCCTGTCTATTTTTGGAGGTACATATACATATTTCAGCAGGAACTAACTTGATCGGATTTTCCAACATGACTACAACTTCATTTCGTGGTAAATAGCTTTGTGTCGGCAAATTTAATCAATATTGGCTTGCTGCATTAGCCCTCGGGGTGATATATGTTTTTCCATTTAACTATGTCCCACAAGTAGCAGCTAGTGCCTTGTCTAGCAAATTTGCGTACACAGGCTGAATGAAAACAAAGCAATTTTATTTTATTTTATTTTTTTACTTTGATTACATACGGCGGCCTTCAAGAAACAGTAAACTTGTATACCACTTACGCACATTAGTGATTTATGCTTTTATTTCTTTCACGGTTATAAAAATGTTGATTCGATCGTATAATTTGGAAGTGTAACAATATGTAACTATGAGAGGTCTACGAGTATAGATGGATATATTATTTTATTTTATTTTTTATTGGAGCCGTTTAACTCATTAAGATTACTATAATTTGTTCCGGCTATAAATTCAGTTGAACTCGATCTTCCTTCACTTAATTATTCATTACTGGAATAAAGTATTCGAATTTCATGCGTAAGTGATGGAGGGGAAGTTGAACTTGAGCCAGTTTAAGCGGCGCAAATTCAAAAAAGTGACCAAAAGCATCTCTGAAAACGAGTTCAAAGTTGAGGCTGCAAATCACAAAGCATTCAAAACTGATAAGAAGACTAAAATATAATTGAACCTCAACTGAAACCTTCTCAAGCCAGCTGCTTCAAGTGGCTTAAATCAAGTCACCTGAAGTCCTCTTCTGCTTGAGTACCTTAACCATTAAAGGTGAGATATTTCACTTCTGCTAAACCCACTCGGGATTGATTTGTAGATTCTCTGACGCAGAGTGTTGGTGTTCATTGCTTTCGCATGACTTAGCGATATGTGTACCTTCATTATAAGGTCGATGTTGCACTTTTTGTTTCTGTAGTCGAAAGAAAGGCGTTTTTGGTGGGCAAATTTGTTGGTTAAATCAGTTGGATGGTTCGATGAACAAAAGTTACTGTAGGACCAAATCCGTAAGTGATGGGGTTTTTGGAAGATCGAGTAATGTGCTAACAGCTTTTAGTAGACACCAGTGGGGTGAGTTTTTTGTGATCATTTGATTTTATTCAAAAATGGGTAATATTGTGAAGAAAAAGGAACACTCATAAGCAATTCTTATCCACTGGTTTTAATCGTAGATCTAGACGGAAATTGCCTTTGCTACACATTTCCTTACATTTTTCATAAACAGTGAAGTCTTCGACAAATTAGGATAGTTCAAAGGATAATTATTTGTGTTAGTTCTAAACAATGATTGTTTCAAAAGTACATATTCAATGATATTCATGGTCACCAAACAAATTACCTACCACTATGTTCCCAGCAACTTTGCTAATTAGTGTTCTTTCTCGCAACCAATCTTGTATACAAATCGCCCATACCACGATTGGAATGAATCCTTCCAATTTCTAGAGGTTTGAAGAAGAGGAATGATCTATTCCTAGTTGAGAGCATGATTTTAGTCTTTATATGGCTGATTATCAACCTTCAGTCGCTGACACAATATAAGTACTAATAGAAGTGCTCTAACAATTCCTAGGGATGATAATATCAGGAAATTTAACTTTGATAAAAAATTCCGTACGAAGTTGAGTAACAAGAAGGCTTGGAGCAATGAATCCATAATAATTGAGTAACCACACAATTCAGACGGCTGGAGAACTGAAGAAGGAACAGGGGCAGGTGTATTTGAGTCAAGAACAAAGTACTCAGTCAACTTTTGCTTGCGCATTACGTCGGAGTTCCTTGACTTTCCTTCTCGTTCGAATATCGTGTACGTGTACTTAAGAAATTAAAAGACGACAATTGTCAATTCTTCCCGCATGATCTTAAAAGCGAAAAAGCTTTTAAAGTGATTTTGTATGGTATGGGAGAAATGGATGTGAATACCTTTGAAAACAAACTAATTCAACTTAGGCAAAGTGCATTAACATCAAAAAAATTATAAAAAAAATACGATCACTACACTGATACGTTCTACTTAGTGTTTTTGTAACGTGGTTAAATCAAGTTAAAAGAGTTAAGAAAACATTTTCGCGTCATATTTCACACCCAGGTAAACTGGAATTACCAACGCAAACAACGAGGTAAATGACACAATGTCATAATTGTCAGATGTTCGGTCACGGTGAGAGGAACTGCCATATCAAAACATTCTATGCCATCTGTGCTGGTTCGCACAAGACTACTGATTGTAATAATAATGAGAGAGAGATCATCAAAGCGAACATTACACTCTCTGAATAAAATTATCCAATCGCAAGTTCAGCGTCAAACACCTACTGTTCATCAGATACATGTTTCTTTCAACTCCATGACTGATTTTCCAACGCTTCCGCGACGGGTCACCGTCCAGCATAACGAAAGCAGAAGTACACACCCACTCAATACATTTGAAAGCTTTTCTCCAGCAAGCTCGAATGCAATGTTAGGGTAGGTTAGGTTGGAGGGAAGTGCACTTAAGTGCTTATCACGGGGGCCATACGGTCTATTGTGCTTCTCTTTTATGTTGTGTTGAACCTATATTTAAAACCCTTTGTCTTCCGGTGGGTTCTGTTGCAGAGATCCCCTAGTTCATCAAAAAGCCTGTTTCATATGACGGAGGCGGTGGTTTTGAAAATTTGGGCAATCACATAACAAGAGTTTGATGGTTTCTGTCTCCTCTATATCTTGACAGCTCCTGCAGTGGTCGGGTGTGTGTTGATGCCTAGTCTAGCAGCCATTTCCCGTATCGCGCAGTGTCCTGTTAACGTGCCTATCAAGATACGAATTTCTTTTTTATTCATTGCCAATAGGCTTTTTGTTCTATTTTCATTCACTGTCGGCCATAAGATGCGAGATATGACACAATAGCTTCTGGTGGACCAAGCTCGAATGCAAACATCAGCAATAATAGAATTAAATTCTTTAGTTATGGAAATGATTATGAATTTAAGTACATGTAACACTAAAATGGACCAATTTAATTCTATCGCACATTTAGCTAGTAAGTTCTTGTGCTCTCATGTTAAATAATATGAGAGATAGATTTAAAGGGTGACACAGATAGCAATGATAGTTTTTCCAATTGTTATATTTTAGCAGCTGTCAAAGTTACAAATGACATCCAGCTGCCAAAATATTTAGTAAGCTTAACGTGTAGAAAAATTCCGGCTCAGTTGTAAATACGCAACGTGAATCTCGCTGTGCGGTCGGTCGTTATCATGGCTTCAGTGCGTAATTTGAGCGTGAGTACACTTTTTATGACCTTAAGCCACCAAAGAGACAGAGATTGGTGCGAAGTGAAGAAAACATAGCCGCTGTAGCTGCCAATATCGAAGAAGACCCAGAAATGTCGATTCGGCGCCGATCAGCTGAATTGGGTATCGCCAGAGAGTTAACCATGCTTACGTTGCGGTTGGATTTTCGCCTACATGCGCACAAACGCTGAACGTCAATTTCTTGTTTATGCTATCAGGCAGTATAACTCCCTTCCCTTAAACATATGAAGACTTCGAGGCACAAAACAATTTGATGAGGTCGCTTTTAGGTATATGGTCGATCGTTCTTAATTTTAATGCTTTTTTGAGTATTTTCCATTCTTCTCGTATTTCTTTTTATTCATTTGAATTGTTAATCGTTTTTAACTAGAAATGTTTTTACCTGCCACTTGTTTAAATTGCTTTTGTAAACAAAATGAAATTATAACTTTTACACTTATTGGCTTAAAGCTTATTGTAAAAGATGTTGTTGAAATAAATAAATAAAAATAAAATAAAATAAAAATAAATAAATAAATGTTGGCCGAAGATCCGAATTTTGGCCAAATAATCATCTTCTCGGACGAGGCCCATTTTTGGCTCAGCGGCTATGTCAACAAGCAAAATTGCCGTTATTGGAGCGACCACAATCCACAAGTGTTCGAACAAGCATCAATGCATCCACAAAGATTGACTGTTTGGTGCGGTTTATGGCACGGCGCATCATCGGACCTTATTTCTTTCGAAATGAGGAAGGAGACACCGTTAGCGTCAATGGTCCTCGGTGTAGAGCGATGTTAACCGACTTTCTGTGGCTAGAGCTCGCTATCACCTATAAGCTGTGGTTCGAACAAGACGGCGCTACATGCCATACAAGCGATGCAACGCTCGAAGTGGTGAAGGAGAATTTGGCGACTGGGTCATTTCAGGGCGAGCATTCATCAATTGGCCGCCACGATCATGCGACTTGACACCCCTCGATTATTTTCTCTGGGGCTACGTCAAGTCCTTAGTCTACGCTAGTAAGTCAATAACTTTGGACGAGCTCGAGGCGAACATTCGAGACGCTTTTGCCGGAAAACGCCGCACTTATTGGACCGACTGCTTGAAGCACTGCCAGCGAAGCCGAGGTGGCCATTTAAATGATGTGTTTTATTTAAATTTCTTTTCCTATCGTTCTTATCTGGTCACTCTATGTATGTTGCCAACAAATAAAGCATCTTCTGTCCACCGTCTAGGACAAAACTTCACTGTTGCCAAAAGTAACTTCGAAGTCGTTATGGAGTTTACCTACCTCAGAGTAAACATCAACTTCAGGAATGACACCTTAGTGGAGTTTCGACGAAGACAAACCCAAGGAAACAGTGCATCTAAGTCTAACCCCACCGATTTTCAGAGGCTTAAATGGATGATGATTAATCATCCTTTTCCTAGTGAACAACAGAAATTGGCTCCTAAACTTCAGCTGAATTTTGCCATGATGAAGACATCATCAGCGTAGACCATTATGCTGAAACCATCTCCTGCCAGCATTTTTAGAATCCCCTCAATGAAAAGGACCCATTGGCATCATGTATTCCTCTTTTCAATGAATTGTCCTCGATCGTAAGTCCATCATGAATAATCACTGCGTTTCCGCTAACGTAGTCTCTGCATCGCCAGGTGACATATGTATGTACATATATCCATACGTCGATTATTTAGCTTACTTTGCAAGTGAATCCACTTATGCCATATTATTCGCGACAGATGGCATAAAACTCATTTCTTAAATCGCACGCTCTTTCCGTGAGTTTTGATCGTTCATAGCAATACTTCTTCGACTTAAACACAAGATATAAACACAAGATGAAGATCACACTCACTTGAAGCCAGACTGGTATGCTATTGGCCATAAAGACAAAATTTGTGTGAATATTCAATGCTTTTAAAGACAGCAGGAAAATGTGTGGTATGTAGATAAACACTGTTACCGAAAATTTTCATTGCTACCACCAGAAAAATTTCAGTTGAGCATAACAAACCAGAAACAAGTGAAGATATCTACAGTCATATATTGTTGTGCGTGATATATTGTAGCATTTCCATGAGATCGGTAATCTCTAAATGTGTTTCTGTACATATTTCTCCCGGGACTGCATTTCTTTGAAATATCGTTACCACTTTACTTCCGGGACACATGAATAAAACGCAGTCATATCGGTTGCCTATTCAGGAAATTTAGATATTTGTTATTCGTTTTTATTTTTGCTTGTGCTATGTGACTCAATAAATTTTTGATATCAGATATCAAAATTTAGGTACAATTGATCTCCCCATTTCAGGTTAAAAAAAAAAAAACACTTCAAGTATTCTTCTAATTCAAAAATCACCAAACAGGGTCGAATTACCGCATCAGTGAACGAATGACTCGTCACGTAATTTGCATTGTGTTGTTGCTAGATCTACGTATATCAACAACTGAATATAAATTACGTGACAAGCAATACATTCTTATGAGTCCAGGATTTCAATAAAATTTGGTTTCTAGGTTTGATCTACATAGTATGCAAATTGTGTCATCTAAAATCCAACTAAATCAGATTAAGTGGGGATAAAATATTAGAAGTTGAGACTAAAAGTCATCAAATATTTCGATTGCAAATAAATTTTGATAAACTTGATGAATTTACAACTAAGTCGGAATTTCGATAATATTTTTTATTAATTTCTACGCATTTGGGAAGCGCCAAATGATTCATTATGAAATGGCAAAGCTTACTGAATATTTTGACAGCTGGATGTCATTAATACCTTTAACAGCTGCTGAAACATAACAATTGGAAAAACTATCATTGCTATCTGGTCACCATTTATAATATAGCCTTCGATAAAAAATAGTATAAATCAGATTTGAACTGTATACCACTATGTAAATAGAGAATTTTAAATTAATACCATTTTTAGGCTAACTCTTGGAGCGACATTCGTGAGAATGATGACTGGTGAAGTATATCACCCAGACTGAGCAATGCCCGCAGTAAAAAGAGTTGCATAACTTTTCATATGCAATGGCCGAATAAACAGTCAAAACTATATTTTGGTCTTAGAAGCTACGCTGGCAGCTTCTTACCTAACAAATATTTGATTCTGGAACACTATCATCTATCTATATAGTATTCCAGCAAGACAATGCTGACACACTTAAATAAATTAATAAAATCGAAGGCCTAGCTTAAAAGCAATGATATTCAACTTTTAGACTGACCCGTTCAAGAATCACTGCTTAACATCCGCTGAAGGGCTCAAATGTACGTTAAAGCAAGAATGGGGAAACATGTAAAAAATTGGTCGGAAGTATGTCAAAAAAAACTTCAAGTCGTAATTCTAGCCAAAGAAGGGCCAATAATATATTGCAAATCGCTGTTAAATAAAGTCATTCAAAGAATAGAACTGTTTTTACTTTTTCCATTCATTTAACTTTTAAGAAGACCATTTTTTTAGGGTGTGCCTAATATTTTGGCCAAGGCTGTATATACACTACTACGCAAGTAAATAGATGACTTTAATCTTTTATATGGCTTACCGAAAATTTGCGGATTGCACGGATTGGATCGGATGTGAAAGTGTTAGAAGGTGTTCAGATTAGCTGTTTCTAATAAGTCGGACGACATAACCTATAAATTGCAGCCATTCGATGGAGTCGATGGAATTAGTTTTCCAAAATGTCTTGTGGCCAGATGTCAAATAACGAACACACCGGAATGTACCACAAGTAGAACTTCAGTTGGACTCTTGAAATTTGTATTCGTCAGAAACAATTTCATTTGAAGGTCAACTCTGGCTGTTGTCACAGAGATTTATAACCAGTCTGTGACTATTCGATACTTTTGATTGGATAGTGAATAGGTGCCGAAAGTAACTTGGTAGCTTGGTTATCAAGAGGTGATTGTGTTATATTCCGCGGCCTATGGCAACAATTAAATGAGGGGAGAACCAAATGATTACTAGCTATGGGAAAAAAGGAAATCCGCATCTTGATAGGTGTACTGACGGGACATTTCACGATCGGCACTATGGCCAAAAGGGTGGGCATAAACTCCGGGACTACTGCAGGAGCTGAAATGGAAACCATCAAATACCTACTCTGCGACTACCCAAATCTCCAAAACAGTCGGCCCCTTCATATGTGAAACAGTTGGCACATGTTTCGCTGATGGATTTAACAAGATTCATAAGAAGCATACGCCGGTTCGAGTAAGAAACAGCTAACTAGAAACAGTGTTAGAAGGGGTATCACAATGGACCAATAGGCCCCCGTGTAAGCACCTTTCGAGATGCACAGCCCCCCAACCTAACCTAACTTGGTATCAAACAAAAACACTTTAATTATATTTAATGGAACGATATACCATCCCTATGATGAATCAATTACTATAGTTACTACGTGAATGTAAATTATTCCGTTTATGAAAGCTTTTATTTTGTTAAATCATCATAGCTAAAGAATAACCCGCGCAAAATGTCGCCTTAAGCATCAAAAACGTGTTACAACTACATAAATTCAGTGATTGGTTAGATATCATATTTCGCAGATCATGAATCAAACGTTGAGAACTATGCCACACAAAAGATCACAAAAGAAACTGTATCACTACAGCAAAGTACCAAATCAAATTTCAAAATCGAACACCAAACCTTTTTGGAGCACAGATACGAGTACATATAATTCGAACACCTTAACTCATAGGCTAACCACAAGAAAGAAATTATTTGATCAAACAAATTAATAATTGTGGTTTCTGAAGGTGATATCCAACTGCGAATAAAACCATGCCCCTCATTATGATATTGCATAACGCATAACTTGTGTAATTGCAGACGCTGAATATGTCGAAGAAAAAATGTAGAAACAAACTTGAATAGATACAAATAACTACAATAACAAGTGAAAGCAACAAGGATGTTTACAAAGTCCTATAACCAATGATGAACTTCCTATTCAAATTCAACATGCACTTACACATCCGAGTCTGCGATATATCTAATTAACTGAAATCGTCAAGTCACTTTCAATTTCAATGCAAAAAACAATCAACAGATACAATCTGTTGACAAAAAATCCTACCCTGACGATATTTACAAGTTCAAAGAAGCCAACGGTTTTGCTTTTTTATTCCGGTCCAAATCTCGTAAGACAACTTCTCTCTTTATGGTGAAGAAAAAATCGTGCTAATAAGTCAGAGAGTGCACAGCAGCAAACGTGTGCCACACGCCAAGCGCCAGCTGAGTAAACTATTGTGCACAATTTTCTATCTACTCGTACCAGTGATCATTATAAATTCGATTGTTTAGTAGGAGCGTTTTTTTTTCAATTTCTAGCTTATAAGTCAAAATTGAAATTAATTGGTAAATTTAATTTTTTTTTTTTTGCTGGGTTGCTGTGAGCGGTTAATGCAAATTGGAATTTTATACCAAAAGGGGAATTAATATCAAAAATGTCATTGTTAGACAGCAGCTAACGGTTGATTTTAATGAGGAAAATCACACACCTGTCAAGTAGCATTAAGCTTCCGATTTATAGGCTGGGTAACAGCGATTGGTTTGTTGAAAGGCGTTTGACATCAAGAGGAGATGAAAAATTAATTTAATGGAAATCATGTTTTGCCGCGAAGAAAGGATGCTAAGCACGGCAACGGACAACTTGATCAGATAAGACGTGCGTTTTCTTAGACAAAGCAAAATGGATAAACAGGAAATGAAAAGATGAGTGAGCAGGAATAAATCGTAGAAATTGAGCAGAGCTTAAGGAACCTGTAACAAGTTTCTTTATCCAAATAAATCAACTAATACACGACGGATAAAATAGATGAAAAGAATGGAATATCATACTATTGTGGGTAGAGACCGACGTCTGTAGGTGATTACCTAACACTGCAATTTAAAAGATACTTTGAGAGGCTAAATTTGCCCTTAAACAAGTTCCAATATAAATTACAGATTACCTTTCTATAAAGTTTTAATCTGTTAGCCAGCAATTTTTTATGAAAGTAATGGACTCGTCGTATGTGCGCCGCAATGCATTTTGTCAAAATTACTGCACCGTTTCGCTGTAAATATGTTGTTAGTGCAGAAATTAGGTTTTCGTAAAAGTTTTCATTTGTATATCCAACTCAAGGCGGATTCAGGTCGGAGATCACGGGGATCGATGCCCCCTGTAGCGAGGGAGCGTTCTTTTTTTTTTTTTGCCACTTGAACTTTATTTTTTTTATGAAATGAATCAAAGCCGTTATGATGGACCTACTTACTTGATAATAGAATTTTTTTATTTTTTATCTAGCGGACAATTTTTACAATTTTACATTACATTAAGAAAGAGGTGATATTTAAAGGATCGAAGAATTTTGGATGTGGGGAAGTCCTTTGTCAACATTCCACACATCCGAGTACTTGTATTAAATAAAATAATAAATAAGAGCATACAGCCTATCGAAACAAAGAGTGGAATAACAAACTATTAACTTTAAATAAAGCTTTCAAACCCTTTAGTACCAAATATCTCGTCTTAAAAGTGATCCCAATACCTACTTTACAGATACCGAAAAGGCGAAAGCACTAGCCTTTAATTTTTCCCAAAATCACATTGTACCACAATATTTAGGGAATGCAAACACAAAACAGTCTCGTAGAGAATGCCCTACAGGCCTTTAATGTGGTTAGCTATGGAATGCCGCCAAATAAGTTTATAACCGAAATAGACACTAACCATTTCTTAAGTAATTTGCTTCAAATAGATCGATCAAATAAAAAATATCTTAAGAAATTACCGAAGAAAACAGTATAAAAATTGCCAAATGCAGTAGTGCGAAAATTGGGCACAGGTATTAAGTACAATGAATTGCTACACAAGCCATGACAATCAAATATTCTAAAATTAACATTCCCCGATCTAACAAAAAACTCCTTTAATACTTTTTAACAATACAGATGATTCCCCGTGCAGGGACGGGTTAAGAATAAGCGCCCCCCACACATACATAGCGCTTATCGTAGAAGGCGACTAAGGGGAAATTCACATCTAGACAATTTTTAAAATATCCAGGTGAGCCTAGCGACACATGTATCATCTTAAAACTGTCCCGCAAGTGTGCATGCGAATCCGTGGGTTGACACGACTGGAGATCACCGGTGTTGTAAAAGTAAGATCAAACATAAATCAAAAAATCAGGAGCATGCACGTGTCAAAACCAAAAAAACGCTTAAAACCTAGCATTATGGAAAAGTACGCTAAAAAGAAAGCACTACCCCGCCAGGCACTACCAATGCTACGCATGGCTGTGATCCTGGGACGAGCAGAAATGCTCGGGCCAAAGCTATTCGGTTTCCGGGGATAGCAAAATAATGCAACGGCTTTCCAGGTGAAGACATCCTAATCATGTGCAAGTCATACGGTCTTATCGTGCTAAATATCATGTTCGTCAAACAAAGCCGGCACCTGATCACTTACAGCTGTGGTGGAAATGAAACCCAGATTGACTACCATTTGGTAGCCAGTTTCATGAAGCCCCGGGTTAAAGACAGCAAAGTGGTCCTGGGAGAGTCGATCGCCCAGCAACACCGTCTCCTCCTGACAGAAATTTTTATGGAGACGGGGAAGAAAACCAATAAGCAAACAAAGGTGGCTGAGAAAATCAATTGGTACAAGCTGGACAAAGGAAAAGGCAAAGTTTTTTTTACCAACATGACAAATTACCTCTTTACCATCATCGATGTGGTCGATGATGAGGATTGCAGAGCACAAGATATGTGGGATTCTCTACAGCGATCTTGCTTGGAGAGAGCCAAATCACTGCTTGGAACGTCGAAAGGCCCCTGCCAACACGCCAAAGAAACATGGTGGTGGACAGATGAAGCTAAAATAGTGATACGGGAAAAGAAAATGGCTTTCAAAGCTTGGTCAAAGTGCTCTTCTACTAATAGAGATGAAAAAGCTCGCCTTGAAGTGATATATAGATGTTGCAAAGGTCTCACGAAGAAGAAGTGCGCCCAATTTCAAGCAAAAAGTATGGAAGGCCTCTATCGGGAGTTGGAGGAAATATCGTCTTCGGCGTCTGATAGGAACCAGGCTATCCAGGAGCTTCGACAAAACAACATGAATAAAGGAGCAACTATCTTCAAAATAGCCGCCCAGGGAAGAAGAAATGCTCAGGAGATTCGTTCCCCAAAGTTCATTAACAATGCTCAAGGCCAGCTTCTTGTGGAAGACGACAAAATTCTCCACAGATGGCGACAGTATTGTGAAAGACTTCTGAACGAACAGTTTCCCCGGGTACACTTTCCAAGAGCCGCTCCTAACCATGACGAAGTATCCGACATTACTGTCGAAGAAGTTAGGAATGCCGTCAAATACCCCAAAAAAAGAAAAGCGGTTGGGCCAGACGAAATACCCTCTGAGTTCTGGAAAAAGATGGGAGACATCGGGTCCAGATGGCTCATGATTCTTATCTCCAAACTTATGAGCGGGGATCCAATGCCTAATCAGTGGAGGGATGTTATTTTCTTCCTTTGCACAAAGGGAAGGGCGATACGCGAAACTGCGATAACTACAGTTCTGTCAAGCTGATGTCACACACCATGAAGATAGTTGAGCGGGTATTAGATGGCCGACTGCGGAAAATAATAAGACTATCTGATGACCAGTGCGGGTTTGTCTCGGGTAAATCAACAATAGATGCAATCCAAAGTATAAGGATCATAATGGAAAAACATCGTGATTCCTTAAAGGACTTGCATATGGTGATGGTTGACTTTGAAAAAGCCTTTGATAGACAACCAAGAGATCTCTTATGGGTGGCGCTAAGACAACGAGGAGTTCCAGAAACCTACGTGCGCATGATCATGGACATGTATGAGGGAGCAAGGACAAGAGTAAGATGTCCCGCAGGAGTCACCGAAGAGTTCCCAATCAAAGTCGGTGTACACCAGAGAATCGTCCTTAGTCCTTTGCTATTTATTGCAGTTCTTGATTATCTGCTTGAAGGAAAAGTGACGGACCCCAAAGTGCATCAGTTATTCTTTGCTGACGATGGAGCTATAATACTCGTAAGTAAAGTTCAAATGGCCTTGCAACGAGCACTTGATGTATGGGTGGATGTTTTGGAGGGAAATGGGTACCGTATTAGTTCGAAAAAGACAGAGTATCTGTACTACCCGTTCTCTGATCCACACCGGCCTATTCCAGACATTTACTTGAATGGAAAAGTGCTTCCCAATTGCGAAAAGTTCAAATATCTGCTATCTATGATCAATAGTGAAGCAACTTGTGATGATGACACCAATCATCGCGTAAGCGTAGGGTGGATGAAGTGGCGGGAAAACTCCGCTATCTTCTGTGATCGAAAAATGCCCCCTAAGCTTAAAGGAAGACTCTACAGCGCAGTTGTACGTCCGACGCTCACATACGGTTCACAAGGCTGGACAATGTACAAAAAGTATGAGGGCAAATTAACGGCAGCTTAGATGAAGATGCTTCGCATGGCAGCAGGAGTAACGAAGATTGATAGAATAAGAAGTTCAAAGATTCGAGGAAGCCTTCATGTAAAAGAACCCATCACAAGCAAGCACGACCGGCTCAGTTGGTATTGTCATGTTCAAAGGAAAGATCCTTCGAACCCCGTCAAAAAGGCAATATCAATCAACGTTTCTACGCAATCGCGCAAAAAAGGCAGACCAAAAACAACTGGATCACACAAATGCAAAAACACCAGCATTCGATTGGCCTCAGTGACGAAGTGATCCGAAACCGGGAAGCCTGCCAGTACTTTCTGAGGTCAAACCGGCAAACCCCACAGGCGGACCAGTAGGGATGCAGTAAAGTGGGAGGGTTGTGATCCTTCTACTCCGGATCATAACTTCGCCGTAAGAAGAAGAAGAAGAACAATACAGCTGATTGACTGGAAGAATTTTCAAATCACGGAACAATGGCAAACTAGGATGCAAGTGATTTTTATTGCATATTATTTTTAAAACAAATTTTTATAATATCAGCAAAGGCTGTAATTTACTAAAATAGGTAGCTCCGCAGCAGGTAATACCATATTGCAGTTTGGAATGAAAAACCCTTAATAAATAGTTTTTAAGAGCTTAGTCGAGCAAATAGTTCGCAAATAAAATAAATTTCTTAGCGTAGAACGAAAGTAACGAGTTATGCAATCGATGTGAATAGCAAAGCACAATTTAGTGTCAATAATACGAGGGTGAGTCAATAAGTCCCTGAAAATTTACACAAATTGTGTCGTCACCTTAAATTTAATTTTTTTTTGTCAAGAATCATCTTTCAAAAGAACGCACCCAAATCTTCAGACAGATCTGTCAAATAGTTTTGTTGTGGCAGTCATTTTATATAGACGCCTACTAGCATTTTCGTTAAAATGGAAAAGTGAATTTCGAGTGTACTATTTTTTGCGAGAAAAAACTATCACGCAAACTAATCAAAAACTTGACAAATATTATAGGGACTCTTCACCATCGATTTGAACAATTCACCACTGGTTTACTCAATTTCGGTGCGGTCGTTCAAGCACAAGTGACGCCGAATATTCTGGTCGCTCAATTGAGGTCACCACACCAGAAATGGTCGACAAAATCCATGGTTTAATAATGAACGATCGGCGAGTGAAAGAGCGCGAGCTTGAAGAGGCAACAGGCTTATCACACGGCTCAGTGATTTCGATTTTACATAAATATTTGGACATGAAAAAGCTTTCCGCAAGATGGGTGCCGCGTTTGCTCACAATCGACAACAAACGCATTCGTTTGACAACTTCAAAGGTGTGTTTGGCGATGTTCCAGAAAAATTCGGCTGAGTTTTTGCGCCGTTTCGTAACCGTGGAGGAAACCTGGATTCACCACAACACACCAGAAACCAAGGAACAGTCAAAACAATGGACTTCTCCTGGTGAATCAAAGCCGAAGAAGGCCAAGGCGGGTCAGCAAACAAGGTTATGGCGACAGTTTTTTGGGATGCGCGCGGTGTTATTCACATCGATTACCTTGAAAAGTGTAAAACGATCACCATTACACAGAGCTGCTGGATTGATTACGGCCGCACTTGGCGAAGAAAAAAGTTTTTTTCACCAGGACAACGCACCGGCGCACAAGTCCGCAGTCGCAATGACAAAATTGCATGAGTTAGGCTACAAACTCCTCCCTCATCCAGCATATTCTCCAGATTTAGCACTCTGCGACTATTTCTTGTTTCCAAACATGAAGAAATGGCTGCCGTGTGCAACGTCTCTATCGTAGTTGAGTCGCCTATCCACAGCTGTCCGAGCAACATGAAAGATTAGCGGCACCGCCAATCTGTCCTGGATCACACCTTTAAAATAGTAGACCGCCTCTGAAGAAAAGAACAAAGCCGTGAAGGCGCATTCTCTCGTGGTACCCGTAATTGGGGTAATAAGCCCCGAAGATCAGGTTGTTCATCGAGCTCATTGCTCTTGCAAAGTGCCTTTGGATCTTGATAACTAAATTATCCACTCTTATTAGGTTAGTCCTGTTGTACAGGACTTCATTGGGGTAGAATTTTATGTATTGGGACTCTGGTGTTCTGTATAAATGAAGGCAAGCCCTCTCAAACATCCGAATCTTTTCCAACAAGCTTGCTCCCACGTTGTTCTGTATAAATGAAGGCAAGCCCTCTCAAACATCCGAATCTTTTCCAACAAGCTTGCTCCCACGTTGACATCCAAATACGAGCATGAGTCGAATGGGGGGCGCATAGCAGATTACCTTTACCATTGCATCGAGTTGTTTGCTATAAAAAAAGTCTCTTTGTACGGGCAAACGCACCTTTGGCTCTGGCCAAAGCAGCATCTATATATTTGTTAAAATATAGATATTGGTCTAACCAGAGCCGCAGATATCTGACTACAATTCGACACGTGCGCTGTTGTTCGTGCGGTCCCACGATTGAGAACTTTCTGGTATCCTTGTAGGCCCCATATAACGGCGTTCTAAAAAGAATGGTTTCCGATTTCTAGAAGTTGATCTACAACTTCCAATCATCGCAATATCGCTGAATCTTATCAAAGTCACGTTGCAAAAGAAGTGCAATGACCTCGATTTTTGGTCCTGATCTGTAAGCGGTCAAGTCGTCTGCATACGCTATGGCATGGTGAAGTGATCCTATGAGATCGCTCGCGTAAATGTTGAAAAGGATCGGTGGATTCACCGCACCTTGTTGAGGGCCGGTTTTAATTTTGAAATATTCCAGCAGAAGTCACATTGCCATTTTTTACAATGACCTGTCTATTGGTGAGCATATTATAAAGTATATATAGCAGTAGTTTGCTTATGCCCAACCTGCTCAGCTTATAGAAGAGTCCCTCTAACCATAGGGTGTCGAAGGCCTTCCCCAACTCAATCAGGATGGCACCTGTGCATTGGTTCTTGCTTTTGTTCCATTGGATATCCAAAACCAGTTTAGACGCGGTATGTATTGTATCATGCCCCGCCTTAAATCGAATTGGTTTTCCGGAATTATTTTGTTGTCCTCAGTCCACTTAATCAGGGCTCTATTAATCACTTTTTCGAACACCTTGCTGATGTTCGGAAGGAGACTTATCGACCGGAGATTTGCCGGATTAGAGTTGTCCTTACCCCTTTTGGGGATGGGTTGTATCACTGCTGTTTTCCAATGCGCTGGATAATGTGCATTATTCGTGTGTACGAGTAAATGTCCACCGCTCTTGAGTTGTAAGTTAGGCTGGTTCTTGGTGAAGTTTATTTTTAGACCCACCACCAAGTTTATTTTGTATTTTGACAAAGATAATCTAAGTTAGTAGTAGAATTCAAAATCAGAGTGCTATCCTTTAGCAACTTGGAGAATCCGAAAAGTACACAAACGCAAAGTAGGTTCTCACACTCTTCATTTGCTTTTCGAGCTTGACAATTAAAGGGTAATTAAATTTAATTTGAAATAAGACACATTGGCTTTGATAAGCAACTGCTAAGCTATTTCTCTTCGCTAAACTGCTTCATTTTTTTCATCATTAGATACTAGGCGAAATCTGCATTTCCGGTCATGAATTGCCTTTGCTTGGTAGACAGAAGCATATGAGTTAGGACATCTGCGTATTTGGTGCTGTTTATCATACCTTCGATCAGCTTTAAACTTTTAGGATCGGTGGCTGTAAAATAGCCTCAACAAAATACTCTGGGTAGATACTTAGGGCCTTGGACAATATGACTGCGACGAAGATTTCCATTCCCTGAAAAAAAAAAGAAACAATCTTCTCCATTCATCTGAAGTCTAGTTTTTTATTGCCCAACCTACTGCAGTCTTTTTTTCTTCAGTCTTAGTTAGGAGTTATTTTTCTACGGTATTTTGTGATAGATGTGTCGAACATAAACAGCAACCAATGCCAGGTCCCTCTGAAGGTCGCCACTAGCTATCCCATGATGCAATATGCTGTTGCATATCAGACCTTGTCGTCATGAACAGTGTCTCATACGATTTCTTGCTATGGAATCGATTGTTTTATGGAGAATATTTGACTTTTCAACTCCAACATCATTAGAAATATCTCTAAAGCTCTTACTAGTATTCTCGGGTGAGATATCCTTATTAAGGACTAAGAAGACGGATCACATGAAGCTAAAGAAATCTAATAGAGATAAAGGTAACTACCCCAACGATGCACATACAAAAAAAAAACAAAATAGTTGTCTCAATTAATTTATACAACACTGTGTATGTGTACATATGTATTATAATTGAATATTTTTACAAAGTTTTACCCTATTTATTCCAAACAAACAGTAGACAAGGGACTCAACGGCAATCAACAAAAGCTGTAACCTAGAAGCTGTCAACTTTGCCAACGTGATTTGAAACATTTCGCTCCGCGATAGTCATGAATGATTAATAGATGAAAAATTCCACACCCTAATTCAGAATTTGTATCAGCATGAATCATCAACAAATGCTTCTAGCTATCAATATGTATGATGTATGTACAGCTTACGTTATAAAGTTTCACCGTCTTTGATCTAAACAACCAGAAACCACTCCATATGGTGGATATGTCTATCTTATTCAAGTCATACTTTGAACACGTCAGAATAATTGAATAACGACTAGGCTTAAATCAATTAGTAAACATGCTGTGCAGCAGTCGCTGCAATTAAACTGCAAAGACTACATCTTAATAGCGATAGTAGTTCACGATGCTAACATAGAAAAACTGTCTGTATAACCAGCTACAACGCCCGACATGCTGTGATACCAATATCATCAATTAAACGCCTCCTAGTTGATATTATCTTAACAAAGCGGATTTGTTACAACGGATATGTTAAATTTAATTTTTCCAAAGTATTGTGCGCTCCAGACCGGTCTGATTTAAATTTTTTGTAACCATGTGCGCACCTTGGTTTAACTGATCTAAAGATAAATTTAAGAGCATGCTGCTAATCTATTCAATTACTAAATTAACACGATCGCGATGATATATAACAATGATCATTTATCATATTTTCTGTCACTCTTTTCGATGGAAGTCAATACTTAATTCGATGTAACTAAGGATACTTTGACTGCCTGTTAGCTGGAAACTCCTGAAAATACTGCGCAGTGTTCCGTTTTAAATATTTTTATAGCATTCCGTACCTGAGGGGTAAAACTGAACACTAATGCATTAAGTACGGTATCTGAATGTTTGACTGTCTGCCAGTGTGTCTGTAACTTTTTAATCGTTTGACCTAGAGAGCTGAATTTTTTCATTACTATAGTCTTTGGTAAACTATGTATGTACAAATAATAAGGAAATTAATTTGCAAACTAAATTATTTAAATCAGCTTTAGGAGCATAGTATAACTACCCCAAGAAAAAACAAATGTTCTGCTCCCATCATGTAACATATCATATGAAAACTGCAAGGCTGGAATCCAAATAGCTACTCGTATGTCAAAAAAAAAATCTTATAAAGTTTGAAAATAGTAACAGCATATTTACAACAACAGATGAAGTGGCAAATGAGGTCAAAACCTGCCTGCTCTACAGTATTACTTGACGTAGCACAGGCATTCGATAAGTTCTAGCATGAGGTACTAATATATGTATAAACTGAGAAGGAGACTCCATAAACAACCGCCTACTATCTACCACATAAAAATATTTATTAATAAATCAAGACATGTAATATTCTGAAATTAAAGCAGGTGTTCCTCAAGGGAGTGTACTTGGGCCTGTTCTGTATCTTAAGTTTTCTTTAGATATACCACCACTAGAAAAAAGAAGAAAACACTGTAGATACATTTGTTGATAATACAGCTGTAATGGCGATTGCGAACAACAATGAAGCTTCAGTACCAAATCTTACGAGTAAGTAGCTATTTTAAAAATACCTAACTTGGCAACAAAATAGCAAGCAAAAAGTAAATGAAGACAAATTTGTATTTACCAACAAAAATATTGAGCATGTACCAGCTTCTATTAACAAACGAGAGGTCCCCTATTCTAAAATAGTAAAATATGTGCTAAACTAAGACGAAAATCCCACGTCAAAAACAAAGGAAAGGAGTTAGGTATCCGATATATAGAAAAAAAATATATGATGATGGAAACAAATTCCTGTTTATCAACAGCTAATTCTTTATAAACAAGCCTGAACGCTTTATGTGAATGGATATCCGACTTTGGGGATGTACAAAATCAAGTAACTAGGTACTGAGGAACATCATTGGCGCTCTTTGGTATTGTAATATGCGAGCTACGGCTCGAGTAGATAAAACGTTATTCTGTGAGATTATTTCTTTATTTTCTAGTCTATAGAACAATTCAAGTTCACACTATACTATTCTTCGCAATTTTTTTCCTTACAAGGTCTCTTCCTTCTCAAATCACTTTATCTCATTCCAATTACTTAATTCACAAATCCAAACTAATTACTTCTTCTTGTTAACTCTTAACTTTAAATTTATCACAAAATTACAACTTCGCCGATTATCACTTTTCCAATCTCTTCGTGCGGTTCGAAAACCAACTGCCTTGCCTCGATCGCCATCTGTCCTTATAGAGTCGCATTTCTGATAGCCAGAAACTTCTAGCAAATTCTTCGACCACTGGAACAAGAAAATTCTGATTTAATAATTCCAAGATGACAGCTGCAGCCAATAATCTCTTGCGGTTATAATTCTCTTGCGGTTATAATTCTCTCTTAATTCCGCGACGTCGTATCCCTCTCTTACTGTGGACACGAACCTCGAATGAAAAGACTCTTCGGAATGTGTTGCCTACATCTGTGCGCGTAGTTATTATGCTACATTATGTTACAGTATGTTAGAAACAGCGATACCTATAGGAAAGTATCATTGGGAAAAATATGGGAGTAACGTACTACCTGAAGGAATTATTTTCGCAAACACAGTTCTTGAATGGAATTGGAACTCAAAATTGGAAATGTCTGATACAGTTCAAATCTAAATTACATCATGATGAATTACAGTGATACTTGAGTTCGACTTGCTTAAAGGACAGTGAAAGAAATGTCTGAAATCCCTTTCCACATCTACGGGTAAGATGTGGAAAGGGAATCTGAATTTGATGATTTTCAAATGGGACTATCAAGGTAGTCATTCGTTCTAACTTATTCGTACATAGATACTGAAATTTATCGAAATTCATTTAGTAGTATTTGAGTTAGGTAACACGCCGTTAAGGTTGGTATCAATATTCTGTTTTGCCCACCATCTGAATGACTACGACCAGTCCGGACATCTGAACAGATTATGTCTATCTGTGGACATATTTGTGGGCTTATATCTAAGGCTTAAATAGGATTTGTCAATTATACGAGCTGTATTTTACTTATTAGGTTAATTGACCACATCTCGGTTACAGCAAAGCAATTTTTAGAAATACGTAGGACATGGCATTAAAATTTGTGACACACGGTAAAAGAAATTAAACCTCCTAATCATTTTTCGAAAATTCGAATCTTGGCACCTCTTTTCGATCGCGTAAATTTGAAATTTGGACAATTCACGATAGAACAGCACATATGGAGCAAGTATGTGCGATCCAGTTATGGGCTTTAATTTTGGTTGCTACTCTACCAAAAAGTTCTTAGGACTCAGCTAAGGCCCACAAAGACCATAAAACGCCTCTACATCGGCAACCAGATAAGATAGTCGATGCCAATAAGATTACTAAAAGCTTATCCCCTTCTTAAAAAAAGAAATAACTCATGTGTTAACTGGTTCATGTATTAAATTTTGCAACAAATATTTATCAAAAAATCTCTACTTTTTGTTTATAATTTGGCAATTATTTACATTCGAACAGTGAATATCCACGAGTTAAAATTAACTACTCATTCCACAGTGTTTATTTATCCCAGTATTAGTCTTCGACGGACTACAATGAGAAGAGCCAAATGAATACAAGAGAAGCGTCCATTCGTAAAACGAACAAAATTCGCTCCATCGAAATAAAGGATTTTTAATAGGAACATAGCAAACTTGTATTTTAATACAAACTAACCCTTAAACTTTTCTTATGATCTGTCAATGTCAAAACGTCAGTCAAGGTTTACATTTATATCATGGTGAAGTCCACGAACGAGTAACGTCTGGAAAAATTACTACCGAAATTCTGAGTCGGTTGTCGCAACTTTAAGAGCGCTCACTCCAATTTTCAGTCGTAAGAATCGTCCCACCAGACAGACTATGCATGCTATAGTGTATAAATTCGAGTCAACATATTCACTACTGAATGTTCCTGTGCTAGTGAGATAACGCACCGGTCGAAGTACCGAAAATATCGCAGCCGTAAGTGCTTCAGTTCAAAATGAGTCATATCAGTCGTTTCCACGCCGTTCACAGGAATTGAGAATTGTTAATCTCTCAGACCACATTGTGGAAAATTCAGCTTAAAGATCTTGGCCTACACCCTTACGAGATCAAATTAACTCAAGAACTGAAGCCTCTTGATTATCTGAAGCGCTGAAACTTCTCCGATTGGCCCCTGCAAAACTTTGAAGAAAATCCTGAATTTCATCAAAAAATAATCTTCAGCGAAGAATCTCGATGGATTTCTTTTTGTGGAGTTACGTTAAGTCGTTGGTTTATGCCAACAAGCCAACAACGTTTGAAGAGCTCAGATACAATATCGAACCCAAAATTGCCAATTTTCTGGCCGATATGTGTGGAAGAGTGGTGGAAAATTGGCTCCAAAGAATCGATCGTTGCAAACGTGCGGTAGTCATATGAACGAGATCGAATTCCATACTTAAATCTAACATGTATACTACACCTGGAATAAATTTCAGCACGATACCTCAATTATTCTGTGTTTTATTTAAATACAAAGTTGTTATGTCCTTATTAAAAAACTCTTTAGTTAATTTTGTTGCTCGATTTTACATAGGACAGCACATATTCTAGAAGTAAGTTTTGGGTTTGTATTATTAATTCGTTCCTTTCTAAAACTGAATAAAATTTGTTTTGGAAATGTTCACCTAACGTATATTTTCCCAAATCAGCTGTTTCTAAAAAATAAATAAAAAAATGCTAATTGAGGTATTTCGCCAAAGTATACATTGCATACTCTCACGCGCAGAAAGAATTTGCGTTAGACTGTAATAATGCTGGTATACTCATAGGTGTTATTAGTATTTTATTTTATTGTTGCATAGTTTACAGCGGAGTGTTTTTTCACAATTTCTGCAAATTGCCGCTGTCCTGATAGCACTCTATGACAATCAAAAAAGATCTCATACATTTTTTTTTGTTACAAAAAGACCTGAAGGATACATTTTCTGTCACGCCATTTCTCATCTGATAAACAGTTTCGTTCTCAAAGTATGCCGAAGATTTATATTTAAAAGGCAATATCAACTTTCCTAGACCGATAAATCGGCATGGTTTTTAACCAGCTATACTAATTATGGGAGCACTAGTTGCACTTAATAAATAATCATAAGGACTGCAAGAATGTTTGGCTCCATTAGTGAGGTAAAAACACCAAAAACCTCTAGTACTATTCACATTGTCATCGGAAAAGGTTATTGGAATTTTTAAACTTTTTGTTTCTATTCAATTGCACAACGAAAGTCGGGAAGAAAGAGACAAGAGATACGAGTATGAACGAACTTTTATTGTAACGCTTAGAATGAAAGAAATGGTGAATTTGGAAATCTTATGGAGTTTGACTATAGTGATAGCAAACTTCTGCTTGAGGAGCGCATTTGATAGTCAACTTTATTCGTCTTGTTGCCTCTCATTCGGAAAGGGTCCATGAAGTTTTGTATCATTTCTGTTGGTGATGTAGCTCCAGTTTCTTGAGTCAGTGAGGCAGTGGGGGAATTATCAGTCGACGGTACAGCTAATGGAGGAGAAAACAATCGAGAATTTGGATGCATTTTGAAAGCAATTTCTAATATTTCGGCAAGTATTGATGTATTGTATAGGGAAATTGATTGAGGTTGGATTTGATTCATCATCGATATCGATGGCAATCGTCCTAATGTCATCGAGGATTTCAGTAGTTGTTAGTCGAGTTGCTGTGATTTCATTGCTGATATCATTTCTTTTGTACACCATGTCTACAAGTAGTGGATCAGTTTGTTGGGGAGAAGGTTCAACTATATTTGCGATTTTTCCCTCCAAGGTCAGAGGGAAGAGAGTTGATATCCTCATTAACATTTTCAGATGGATTAGATTAAAGGAAAGTTGGAAAAGTATATTAGTTTCCAAGGCTGTTTGTGTCAGTGAGCTACTCGTACGTTGAGATAAATTTCAGTAATCTTTCAAAGAATCAAATTTTCCTTTTTGGTCAAGACCACCGTATATATCGAATATGAAGTTTTCACGTCAACTCTTTCGATTTTACTGTTTGTCAAGAAACTTTGGAAGTTATTTGAACAACTACTTTGGGTTTCTTCAAAGTAACAAGATTAACTCAAAATAGGTGGTAGACAGCGACCCACTTCCTTGATGCCCGGCATTCGTGATTAAATTTCATTACTTGGTTGATGGACTGATACTACAAGCATCTCGGAGCAATGTCATAACATTATAGATCCTCTTAACCTGAGAGAAGATTATGAAAGAAAAAGAGAGTAGGGCTGCACCTAACTAGTTCTCAATTTTCCATTTATCAAATCAAGTACCCGAAATTTAAAACGTAGGAATATAAATTCAACTCACTTAGACTCACTTACAAGGAATACTTTGTCCAAACCCTCAATTTGTTTTCAATAATGACGCAAATAAAAATGCAAATGCATACGAGTATACCCACAACCCCATAAATACTGAAAACTTCACAATCAATAAGAACCCAACGTTATCTCTTCATCTAAAGTGGCACCTTCAACTTGTTAATTCGATTCAAATCAGACTCACACAGTGGTGAGAAAAACAAACCATGCAAACGAAACTAAACCAATGTAAACCACAGCAGCACGTCTCGAATGCAAAACCACTTATCCGATGACTTCCAACCGCAGCCGAAAACTTTGTTTGTCCAACTCTGACACTAAGTGGCAAGTGGCGACCGCGTTAACCTATTATCGCCTATCATCATTGTGCCATGGCTGGCGTGGTCGACGATAATTTACGATGATCAACCGAACGAAATTCGCATTAAATTTGCATTCAGCCCATCCGTTCGTTCGTTCTGGTAAATTATACAAATTTCCATGAAGCCGCAACCGTACCACTGACAGCCCTAGATATTTTACGCCACGCTCGTTACTCATGCGCAAGAGAGCATATCATTAGAAATGAAAGAACTTGGGGATGGATGCATCCCCATCAATGGAATCGGTTTATAACATGGGGCTTGGCATTAGGAGTCAGATCTTCTTTCGATCGTAGTAGTGCCAATAATGAGGTGTTGTTTGCATAGCGAGCAATAAAACTAAAAAATAAACTGTGTGGGTTGGAAGCAGAATTTCGAACGGACAGAAAAAAAAAAAAAAAAAAACCTTTGTCTGTAGGCTAGTATGGTTTGAGTAGTAATTCATTCATTCA
The DNA here is from genome assembly GCA_963082735.1 of Pocota personata. Classification (NCBI taxonomy): domain Eukaryota; kingdom Metazoa; phylum Arthropoda; class Insecta; order Diptera; family Syrphidae; genus Pocota; species Pocota personata. Next base: position 48,375,814 of record OY720430.1, on the reverse strand, counting down.
GCATCGCGATATGTGGTTATTTAGCAGGATTTGTTTGTTTTACAAATCGCTTATTTAAAGGTTTGATAAAATAAAAGGAGCTATGCGGTCCGCAAAGAAGGCCTTAATAAGTATCTTTAGCATGTGTAACATGTGTTTGAAAGTGGAGTGAGATAATGCAGTTAAGATTTTGGTGCAGAAAATTGGATACCTGCTGATGAAGATAATGAAATATTAGGTGCTGAGGATGTGTGTTGGCTCAAGTCGTTTTGCCACCTCGTTTTTTCTGCTAATTCAACCGGAAGTTAGATGGAAATAAATGTGTATTTTTTATCAACATCAAGATAGCTGAGTTTATAAGTTACAAACTGAAAGAGTATTTTAAATTTGGTAAGAGTAAGGCCGATCTAAAAATGAGTGGTGTCCTTCGCATCTTAAGAATTAATTGTAAGTCGGTGTGCAGAAAGAAGAACTGATAGCTCTCTAGTGATCTCTTTAGAAACAATCTAAAGCCAGAATAAACCTGAGCTTTTGCAAAGGGAATTTGTTTGCGCACTCTTTTGGATCTTCCCCGTCGGCGTAATGCCATTAGCCATTTATAGGTAACTACACAAACTATTATTACCCGTGAGGATTTTGGCCTTTTATTTTTCACTTGTTAAATTAGAAATATAAGGAACAATTTAGTGGTATTCCATATCCCAATTTATATATGTTTTATTTTTTTTATACGAGAAGTGATTCAAATGAAGACAGGACAAAAGTCTAAATTTGACCACTGTCTTCCAGTTAATTCAAACCCCTGCTATCAGTAGTCTCGCAATGTGCTGCATAAATATTTACATAATCTTTTTGAATTTGTTATGCGAGTGATTCACTTGTTTTAGATTTGCAACCGATAGCTTAGAAATATCTTAGCTTTTGCTGGAGACTAGCTGTCGAAAATATACACGAATTTATTGCCTGCTAGAATTTCCGAAGCCATTTGTCCGCTTGTATTATAGCCTAGAACAAGAACTTCAAGCTGAAGAACGTTACTGAAACTAATTAAAATTTGTAAGAGTATTTCGTTGTTGTAATCCCTGTCACTTCAACAAGATATTTCCAAGTATAAAAATGTAGTACCGCTGATCCCAGTATTTATTAACAGATGCCATCACTGTCATTGTAGATTGTCAGATACACATCTCCTGTCTATATTTTCAAAATCATGTCATTCACACGCGACTGTATGAGTGAAGGAAGAACACTGCCCTAAAATTATCAACTTCTAGGCTCGAGTTGATCATGCTCTATCTGGTAGAAAAATCCTGACATTGGGTAGAACAGCTATATTTTTGGACAGGAATTTCCTCTAATGAGGTAAGCTTGAATTCGGTGAACCGGCAGAAATTCTTGGATGAGTTTTTTGTTGATGTTATCTCTTTCTTGATGAATTTTATGTGTTTCTATTAGGTGAACAAATCGAAAGTCACATCCTTGGCGGGGTGAAATCTGTGGGTTCCCCCACATTGACTGCACTACTCAATGCCTCAACTGTAACTCCAACTTCCATAGTGAAGTTCGACTCTCCTTCTTAGTTCAAATTTACAAACTGAATAGTATTCAGTAATGGTTGCAATTCTATCGCTGCTACTCTACAAACAAATCTGGAGGTTTACATTACAGTCCAGCGAGATGGCTTTAAAGCAAATGTTGGTTGAAAAGTATAATATATACTATATATATTTATGTATATTTCAATTCCCTGTTTTCGATATGAATTTCCACTTTTTCCCCTTTTTGGTTGAAAAATCATGAAAAAACCAGGAAAATCAAGAATCACTGGCCCAGCAAGTTTTCCACTGCCACCAAAATGGTGGATAATTAGTGAATGCAACTAATATTTTGATTCTGTTGCCCACAACTAGTTCAGTTTCACGGTGAGTAACTACAATGGATCCTAAATGGATAGAGCTGTTGATATTTTCTATCTGCTGACAATCATTTGCTTCTTAATACAAATGTAACGCCATTTGGTGAAGGTCCATTACTCTATTGGAAGGCAAGCACACATCGTCAACGTAATCCAAGTACTTACGGTAAAATGGCACAGTCCATCATATTACACAACTTTTTTTCAGCCAATGCAGGGCAAAAAATATCGCTAATCACGACTAGGAATAACAGTGGCGAAAGTATGTTGCCACGCCGTACGCTGCATTGGACATTATATTCCTCAGATACTTCCCATTTTAAAAGACGGAACACCTTGCATCCTCATACATAGCCTTAATAATAGCAACCAGTTTGTCATGGATTCCCCTTTTGATCAAAATACCCAATGCCTCCTTGAAGTTGATAAAGAGCAGGTGGAGCGGAGATTTATTCTATACACAACACAGGAGAATCTGAACAAAATATTGCTTGTTCGTCATTGAGGGTTGAATCTAGCTATTCTTTGACTCGCCCTAGAAGTATTCGAGCTATTATTTTGCTTACCTTTCTTTGGAATCATTCCATTCTTCCAATCTTTTGGAAAGCTTTCACTTTCTCATACTTTTCTTACAAGTGGTTGGAGTTTTTCTTCTTCTTTTTCTTATCATCTGACTCCTCGCGAGGCATAGGGCGCCAACAATGCCTGCGCTCCATCGTGTTCGGAGTACCGTAACGCGCTTGAGCTCCTCCCAAGTCATCCCCAATGATCTGGATTCCTCCTCGACTGTCCTTCTCCATGTCTGCCTAAGGCGGCCAACTCGTCTGCCTGATTGGGTAAGTGGATTCCATTGCATGCCGTACTTCACAATGGAACTGTCTTCGCGCCGTAAGGTGTGACCAATCCACAGCCACTTTCTCCTCCGTATTTTGATGTCTATTGGCTCCTGGCCCGATATCGCGTGTAGTTGGTCATTCGACATACGATTCGGCCAGAAGTTCTTTATTATGGACAGAAGACATCTATTTGCTGCTTCCTTTTGATAGTGTTGGTACTACACCAATAAAGTTGCACGGTCTCCACGTTTGATTGGAACAGTCTCAGCTTTGTTTTTATGCTGAAAACATTGCTTTTCCAGATCTTAGAAAACATACCGAACGCATCCTTTGCTTTACGAATTCTGCTGTCCACATCCAGTTCAGTACCACCATACTTCCTAAAGCGCTTTTTTTTGTTGAGAAATTGAAGTGCTTAGGGTCTTCTAGTTCAGCCGAAATGTTTAGTGCTGCTTGGAAAAGCTCTGCTGGGTACCGTCAAGTCCACCACGTTACCGGATGCATTTTCGAATGTAGTAAAACTTGGAGATTCAAACTCATCCAAATCTAAGCACCTGATTTCACTCAGCACTAATACTCGTATGTCAAGTTTAAAGCACATGTATGCATTAATTTTCAATTGAAGTAATATGGTGTTTGTTGGCAGAGTCAAAGAGGGTCCTTACAATCAGCACCAATCAGCTTTCGTTCCTAATTTTTCAGCCAATCGCCACACAAATCCTTAGCGGTCATAGTGATATAATTTGCCTACCTTGTTCTTTTTCTTTTTACATAATCACAATCAATTCCTCTAAGATGTCAAGAATAGGCTTCGTTAAATTCTAGCAATTTTGAAGGATAGTATTCCAGGAACTTCATTCGGGAAGTACGCCATTGTTCATTGCGATCATGATACGCTCGTTCCCCTATCCATAAATTCAAAACAAAATTTAACCTATTTTGCCGACATCAACTTTCTCTTGCGTCAAAGGATGCTCACGCATAGAACAAACAGACTATTCAAAATTTTCTTCAGCAACAATTAAGCAAATCAAAATCTCACCTAAAGCAAAAAAAAGGAAAGTTATTGGTCCTGCAACAGTTAGGAGCTAAAAAATCACTCAAGCAGGTGTAAGAATTCATTGCACTGAAAGCACAGTGCCACTGACTGAATACCACAATCAGACAAAACAACTGATGCGGATTAAATGACTGCCAACCAGTCTGGGTATGTCCTATATTCGATTTTTATTCAAATCACTTTATGTTGTGTATTAAAAGTGGTTGTATCCTTCGAACGATGTGACGACCACAGCGCGCGGCCTATAGACCAGTTCTCTCCGGCGATGATGGTTGGTGGTATGCAATGAGTCAGCGAGAGAAAGGCACACGCCAGGCGGCAGCAACGCCATTTCTCCACTTAATTACTAATAACGAAACAAGTCCTACAAAACAAACACCGCGCGCCAGCAGTCCTTCGCGGCGCTGTCCTGCATCACAGAGGGGGTAGCGATTCCAATGATGCATTATTATTGGATGTCGTGCGTGCGTGCGGTTTCTTGGAATTGCAATGTGATACCCCCCGCGTATCTGATCACCGGCATTCGTTGATGTAAACTGGAATCTGGTGAGCCCAAAAGCACAAAAATTACCGAAGCCACTTGCTGTAGTAGTTACTCGTATGCATCCGGAATTATTACAAACGTGCGGGAAGAGGACGTATCTTTAGTCCTAGGTTGGTTATGCGGGCAGACGCTGGACATACACTTTTGTTTGTCATTAATAGATTCCTGGGCACATTTCTCTCTCTGTGTGCCGCCTCCTTTTTGTTTTTTTATTTTTGGTAAATTCTCGTATACTATATGTCGGGATGAATTTATTGCCAATAATTACGAAACGATTAAATGAAGATTGCTTTTAAATGTTACAATCCGACACAGAGAGGATACCGTGTATCGCACTCGTTTAATTGCTTAATCGGGATGTGGTGAAGCACTGGGCTGCCCTTATCATGTGGCAGTGTAAATATCGAGTAATTAGCTGCATTTAATGGTTAAATTAACAACGATGAGGATTAATTCCGTGCTGCTCAGTTAAGAGATGGCAATGTTGTAGGAGATATTTATCGTAAACACATCGGTGTGTTACTAAGAGCAACTTGAATGGAAACTAATTTGAAGTGATAATGAAGTGAGTTAAGGATTAAATTGAAAGAAATCAATTCCCATGAAATTTGCTTGCGAACGGGTAACGTGAAGGGTCATTCATTTAATGGAAAAGCAAAAAATGATAAACAATCTGTTCCCGAAGAATCAGCGTATTAAAGTTACAGACATATGTACTTGTACAAAATTCGATGTTTCGAACTGAGCTACATATATACTATGAGCTATTAGACGACTTTACGCAGACATACTTAGACCAGAAGAAGGACCATTGCGAAATCGAAAGGCCCTTGAGATTCTCCAGTCCTACCTAGTCTTACTCGTCGAACCAATTGGAGTTAATAATGAAGCGTTTAAGATAATTGATATCAGAAAATACCGGGTCACCGAGGGTATCGAAGTGAAAAACTTCCGAATGAAACTTCCTTCTGATGTATCCAAGGTTGTTAGCGTCCTTTTGTAAGACCTCTATCTAGTTTCATAATACTCGTACGTAGTAATATCTGCCGATTGTACCCAATTTGACCAACAATTCAAGTGGACCGGCATGGTATTCTCTTCAGTACTTCAGAAGTGCATCGGGTGTTTTTGAGCGTAGTGCAACACAACCGGATCAGTTTTTTCGGGATCTTGAAATCGGCCATCGCATTGTATACCTCGGTGCGATGATTGCTGTCATAAGCGGCTTTGAAGTCGGTGAAGAGATAGTGGATATCGATTTGGAACTCTTTGGTCCTTTCCTGAATTTGCAGAAGTGTGAAAATTTGGTCAGTTGTCGATTTTTCAGGCCGGAAGCCACACTGATATCAGCCTTTTTTGTGGATGGGGGAGATAGAGCTGATATTCCAGTCATCCGGTATGCTTTCGTCCTCCCATACTTTGCAGGTGATTTGGTATATGCTCGTTTCAAAAACATAGCCACCTGCTTTGAAGGGCTCTGATGGCAAGCCGCCGGAGCTCGCGGCTTTATTGTTCTTCAGCCTTCTCAAAACCGTGCCGATTTCTTCTAAACTGGGTGGAAGGACTATATCATCGACTGAAGCTGAAACACTCAGCACTCTCTCTTGGTCATGCCCGCTGAGCAGCTGCTGGAAATGCTGCTTAAACACATCCACAATTCCTTGCGGGTCGGTGACAAGATTTCGAAGAGTCTGAATGCCGGTCTGAATGCCGGTCTGTAGCCAGCAGCAAAGTTCTTAGCTTTTTTAAAAAAAACTCTTCGATATCCTTGAGCTGGGAGACTGCGAAGGCTCTTTTCTTTTTACGCAGTCGTTTTTTTTTTGTCCTTCCCTCTCCTGGCTTTGTACTCGTCCCGTGCTGCCCTAGATTTTCGTTGGACCATCTTCTGATATGCCTCGTCGGTTGCCTTTTTCTTCTGCACGCTCTCATTATCATACCACGGATTTCTTGCATTCTGACCACATATTGTTGGCGTTTGTAGTAGGCACCTGCATATTGGAGAGTCTTTCACTTAGTGAAAGTCTGTAGACTGTGGCTATTTCCGGTGTGCTTAGTCGTCCAATGTTGAACCTCCTTTTGGTCGGAAACTGCAGGTTTTTGTCACTGGACAGTCGAGCCCTGAATCGGGCTGCTATTACATAGTGGTCAGAGCCGATATTTGCCCCTCTGAATATTCGTACATCCAGGATGTTAGACGAGTGTCTTGCATCAATTAGTACGTGGTCGAATTGGTTAGCAGTTCGACCATCCGGATATAGCCAGGTTGCTGTGTAGATTTTTTGTGAGGAAATTTCGTACTACTGGTCCAGCACATGGATGGATTTAAAGTGGAGACAGGGAGTGGACGTGGAGTTTGAGGTAAGTCAGTCTCGGCAAACATTAGACCATATTCTAGGCAGATGTATTTCTCATCAACCTTTGAGTGCGAAGTAATCCCTGCGCTAGTCCTAGAAGAAATGTATTTTTTTATTGATTGTATTTATCTTCTCAGACAACTAGATTGCACAAAGATCTGTTGAGTTGTCCGTAATAGCTGTACAGGTTTATGATTATATAATATAGACACACGCAAATAAAAAACTTAACCAACAAAAAACAGGACATCAAATGGTGTCTAGCTAACTTTCTTACTCACTTAAGATGACGCTACATTCCGGGGTTGACTTGGGCCTCAAACAACATGCGCCTCCAGCCGCGTCGTGCTCTCCTACTTAATTGTCCTCTTAGCCCAAAGAAACAGCGGTTAGCAGGAGTGATTCACATGACAGCGCGTTACCTTGTCGTAGTCCATTTCTGACATCAAAGTCATCAGCGATGTTGTTACCGACCTTGATGGAGCAGTGTCCATTCTACATTGTCATCCTGACAGTTATGCCAAAACTGGACATGGCTGTGTGTAGCTCTATAGAAGCTATCAAAGGCGTTGTATCGATTTGAGGTTCCTGGGTTTTTTCCAAGATCTGCCGTCTGATCTTTGGTGGACTTTCCTGACACTAATATTGACTAATCAGATTGTTGAAGAAAGGTTTTAGGCGTTCACATAATATGACAGATAGGATCTAATAACCGATGCTGAGGAGACTGATACCTCTGATACCTTTAGTTGGCGCCGTTCGGAAGTTGTCCTTTCTTGAAGATAGGGAATACTTTCATCCGACCATATTTTAAAGTTGAGTTGATGTAGCAGTTTTGTTAGATTTAAGCTTAGATATTGCTATCTTTACTTCATTTTGGTGGGATAAATGGAATAGTTGATCGTCACGGTACGGGTATTTTGCCTGATAGCGAAATTTTAGTCGTCATTAAGTTTTCAGCACCGAATGTGACTCCACTACTAGATTTTCCAAGAAGAAAAACCAAACTTGTGGTGTAGCTGGACAGAAATAGTCTCAGATACATCATTGTAATACTCAGAGGAATAACCTAAATTATGCAACAGATTCAGTGTACAAATTCTGCTTTAAGGGCGAGGAATTGTCTCTCCATATGCTCAGCCCTTTTCCGCCTTAGAAAGAAAATTCTCAGTGTCTCAGTTCTCTCCACTGTGAAAATATTTTTGAATTTCTGACTTCCTATGAAGTAAAGGATATACTTTAAAAAATTAATAAGAAGGCACACCAAGCTTCTTTAAGAAGCTCCACTGCCCTTCACATCCAAATAAGTGTACTGTACCATATACTGAACATCTATTCAAATAATTTGATAGCCCAATTCAACTCCTACGGCGCAGCAAAGCTTTAAACAATTTGGCTAAGTACTAATCCTAATCTTGTAATAATGCTTGATGTGCTCGTATGCAATGCCTAAGTAAGAAAGCCATGTCTAAGTATTATCTCTTCTACCATTAGCGCGACTATAACCGAATTAATTTGACTTTTTTCTAAGTAATTTGTCTTACAACTGTTTGCTTAAAAGCTAAATTAATCACTAAAATTGAAATACACTTCTTGAGACATATTTCACTTTGACCACAACATACACCGTAGTGCTTTTACGGTTTAATTCTCAGTGAATCCCTTCCTCCCCCCCTCCCAATTGAAAATCAGCGGGTGCAAACGTAATTGTATTTTGACACCCTGCGTGCCATCGCCGTCAGATACGAAGATACTCTCGTTTACTTTACCCCCTGATGATGGTAATTGCTGGAACAGCATCAGTCTCAACAGCTACAGCAGCATACTGCTGTCAGCGTATCTGCTTTCGAAAAATTAATCCCTTTTGCAAGTTTAACGCTGCCGGTTGGTGCCGCAGAAGATTTATTGGATTCACCCACGAAGGAGTAAATCAATTTGGAATTGATCGTAAGCGGAATGAACAAAAGCGTGATTATGTATAAATTTAATGCCATTAAAGGATTTAGTTGAACATGTTTCTTTAGACTTGTTTTAAGGAAGGAGGAATTCTTCTGGAAATATTGTATTAAAGAATTTATTAAGGAACTGAATGATTTATTTGGTTTATTTGCCTCAACTTCAAACCTTCGATTCTGTTCGGTGAACACCTGTCTGAATATTCTAAAGGACGACATTGATGTCTCCTAAATGTATATTCGAAAGAGACATCATTGTAGGTAACGATTTTGAACAATTATCTTCACAGCCATATCCGAGAAATAACCAATTTTCGAAAATAAGTTAAGTAAACTACCATAAGTGTGATACTCCGTCTGCCGGCTAAACGGACTTACGGAAGAAATTGCATGCCATAATAGACTTCGGCATCGAGAGTGAAGTGCAAGAAAGTAATGGTCGGCTTGTGAATTTTATGTTAAACTTTTAACCACTAACAAGTTCACCAATCCTTCTTCGACTTGGTGTGCAAGGACTTCCAAATGTAAAGAAGTACGTTTAGTTTCTGATGGTGAATTGTAACCCCTCAATTTTTTCTCCTCTTGCGGGAATTTTCAAACCGTGAATCCAGCAGCTTTAAGATCGAATAGAATTGAACCATTTTGTTTGTTTAAGCTATGATCTGCAACGATTTCTGGCATATGCGGAAAAGCATATATTATTGGACCTTCAATATTGTATTGATCATATCCGTTGAGCTATCAACAAAAAGTAGGTCCTCTCTTGTCGGTAATGCTTCATCGCACTATAATAAGTTCTGTATTGCGTTGACTGTGTTCCACTTACCAATTTATAATATAGATAGATTCCGTGTCCTGCTTCCTTCATTATTGTGTTTTTTGTTTCAGTGTAGACGGTTGCTAGTGTGGTGTTAGTGCTAAGGCCGCATTTTGATGTTAGCCTTTCCCACTCTTTGTCATATTTTCCGCCGATCTGTAGCACTAACCTCTAATACCCTTCTTGCTTTATCTCCATGACTTTCACACTGCAATTGACAGCTTGAGGGTATCCAGGGACATATATATTAGTTAGGAGAACTACTCTGGAATCTAAAAACTCGCCCAGCGAAGGAACATTTACATGTAAAGTAGTTTTCTTTTATGGGAGAGAGCTGGAAAGGAAGTCGAGTATAGTTTCCTCCTTCTCCTCATCCTTGCAGCTTCTACAGAATTCATTTGAGTAAATGCCAAGCCTTGTAGCGTGCTTGCCTATTAGACAGTGTCCAGTAATGACACCTATTGTGGCACTGATATGTAATTTGTTGAGAGAAATCAGAATCTAGACACGTTGCAACACGCGTTCACCTAAGATTCGTTCTTTTGATTGCAACCAACTATAATTTGAGTTTATATGTAGCGATCGGTACATCCAGGGTACTATTATCCGGTAGGATGGGTATGATACGAGTAGTTCCATATCTGGCGAGTTCATCAGCCCTAGCACCCAGCAAAGGTGAATATTAAACTGCTTAGCCATCTCTATGAGAGATGATCGGCAATCTAGGGCTGTTATTGAGTTTAGCAAACACGATTCCGAGGACTGCATTGCTGCCTGGCTATCCGAAAAGGTGCGTATATCTGCCGTTGATATGACGTTTTTCTTTAACCAGGATAAGACTACCCTTAATCACCAATATTTTCCACCTGAAGGTTAGATTAGGTTAGGTTGGAGGGTAGTGCACCTAAGTGCTTATCACGGGGGCCATATGGTTTGTGTGTTCCCTTTTATTGTGTGGAACCTATATTTAAAACGTTTGTCTTGCGGTCGGTTCTGTTGAAAACCATCCTGAAGCCTATCATGTTCCTAAGTGTTCCTTTAGTTCGTCAAAAAGCATGTTTCCCATATGACGGAGGCGGCGGTTTTGAAGTTCTCTTGCTTTTAGGTCCATTTTCCATTTTAGTTCCGCCTGACGCAAGCTACATTGATTTGGAAGACAGAAAGAGAGGCTAAGATTAAGTCTGCCAGAGAAAACACCTCCACATATCTCGTCTTTGTTTTTTGAACCCTCTGTGTAGAATGGACATATCTTCTATAAATACTCGTACATCTTCCTCCCACAAAGACGTGGAAGGGATGGTGACTTTTAAATTAAATAATAAATAACAAATAAATTCAAATAAATAAAGAACAAAATATACATATTCCAAAGATCACACAAGAAGTAATTTTGATAGATAACACAGTGAATGTTTTATTGATTCATAAAGTATACAGTATAGGGTTAGGTATGGAATAGCATATCGTCCATAGCTTTGTCTTGTTGAAACCACATGTCATCTACATCCATATCTTGCAATTTAGGCACAAAAACCTGGATTATCATGTCGTGATATCGAGCACCATTAACTGTTATTACCTGATCAGTCGCCTTTTCGAAGAAGAATGGTCCGATGATGCCTCCAGCACAAAATCCACACCAAACAGTGGGACGTTGTGGATGCATTTATTTCGCAACAATCACTCGTGGATTTTCTGAACCCCAAATTTGACAATTTTGACGATTAACAAAGCCATCAAGATGAAATGAGGCTCATCGCTGAAAATGATTTTGTTTGAAAAATCAGCATCTACTTGTTGTTCCATAATCCATTCAACGAACTCTCTTCGCTGTGCGTGGTCAGTCAATCTTTCGTAAGAATATGCTGCAGAGAGAGCTCCTCGAAATGTCCAGTTCTTGACCACTGTGCCGAATTGATATTCCTGGACTGTCAGTAACACTCTCACGAACTGCTTTGATGTTTTATGTTGAACGACTTGTTGATGAACGGCCAGAGTATCTAAGATCACTAACTGATCCAGTCCCCCTGAATTTTTGAATTAATCTCTTCACAATTGATGACGTTAAATCACTATTCCGACCATATTTTGTACAAAAACTACGAACTGTAGCTGCCAAACCGTTGGCAACACTTTACCGCACAAATGCCACAAAATTCAAATCTTGCGCGAATTTGAAGACACCCCTTATAAGAGCAGCTTATTCTCGATATGGAGCTTGGAATATTTAGCCAAAGAATAGCCAAACCCACCGACCGATTTCACGTTCTTGAAGAGTATAGCAATCCATGGTTTGTCTACGTGTATTATGCTTCTGTTCAGTTTACAAATGTCAAAGTCGCGATGACGTAAGACGCCATTTGCAAAAATGAGACCATCTTCTGATAGGATGATGAATTTTTGTGCCACCTTGTATATGAAGAAGGAAGAGAAAGTCTAACAAAACACAAATCTCATCAACACCCACTCATTTTAAAACAATATCATGATACACACAGTGCCTGGAGTGTCTTTGTCAAGAAAAGGGAGTCGATAATAATTAAAATCGTTGAAGACGTTCAATACATACATACATAAATATATACATTTGTATGTTATTTTATTTCATCTTGGAATACGGTAAAACAAGGAACCAAGCTGCAAGAATTTCACTACAACTCTGCTAATTTATGTTTAATATCTGGCAAAATTCTCGTTTTTGACGGCAGCAAGTTTGTAGCTGGTTGGTGGTCAGCGGGTCGTTGCCTCGGGGCGTAATTTTCGAATATTAAACGTACGAACATTCCTTACTGTGTCAACAGGTGAAATTACCGACCCAGTAGCCTGACACGCGTGCACGCGTCATCTTCCGAATAACCTCATGGGCGTACGTACGTATGGTGGTACTTGTTTCCAATTTTTCCTTTATATATGTTTTTTTTTTAATGAGGATAATTGCAGAGTTTGCGTATCAGGTTTCGGTTGGTTTGACATTCGGGTGAGTTGACGTACGAGTGCCTGAGTTGTACGCAGGCGTGCGCGCACGCCGCCGAATTACATTTTTTTTTTTTTTTTTTTAAAGTTGGACAGGAAAATTGGTGTGTAGTAGGGAAATTTGATTTTGTTTGTGGCGGTATTGCGGCGGCCTTTTAAAGGATTTTGATTGATGACGGTCGTCGATCATGTTCGGAAGATGAAAATTTAAAATTTGTTGGGAATAGGAATTGGGATGGGCCTTTGGATGTGATTAAATGAGTTGATGACTTACGGACAGGGTGCTGTTAATGGAAGAACTTTTGTTGCGTTATCTTGGCTGAATACGAAACTGGGTAAGTGGGTTAAAGTGGAGAACATCGAAGTGAAAGATAGGTGACATCAAAATGGGATGTAAGCGATAATTGCCTAGATTGATGGCTTCGAAAGTGAACAGAGTTGCAAATCATCATGTCGATGTAACTTAGACGTCCTTTACTCTGATAACGCCCTAGGCAATACAAGGTGTAATGATTATTTTATACGGTAAGTGCTTGTTTGTTGGAACTGCATAACAAGACAATATGAATTAACTCATTTCTTTAATTGATTGCAGGAAGAGAGTGGACGATTTTGATATGCTCAATCCACACTTGAACAGAATAAGGTTCTTAATTGAGCACTGGACTACTTAAAGATGGGGTAAGGAGCGGTAGGTAAATTTAGTGACCTACAGAGTGAGCTTTTATAACACACATAGGGAGTTTTCGGAAACGTCAACAACACGCCAAAAACACGCGTCTTAAACATTTGCTTATTATTTCATCCGCCCACCGGCCAATGGCATTCCGAGGTTATTGAAAGCTGATACCTTGATTCTCAAAAAATTGGAAACATTTTTTACAAAATGACATTTCGTCTCGATAAATTGCATTTACTTCTATAATATGACCTTTACTTAAATAACAGTGCTAATAAAGGGAGTTAAGTGCGCGATTACTGAGCGAGAGTTTTCTCGGGAGTAAAATTGTCATTGCCCCTCCGAAAGTAGGTACCAATCATATATGGACTGTTAGCGCCAAAATATGATATACATTTATATTTATATCTTTATCTAGCACAGAGAACTTTTTTTTATGTTTTCTGGGATTGGAACCTTGAATCTCCCTCGTTGGGCGCCATTTTGAATTATTGTATTCACTTAAGTGAAAGGATGTTCCATAATTTTTGTCGTATGATTGACTGTACGTAGCCAACAAAAAATATGCCATAATTTGGCAAAAATTTGCCACTTATGTCCTTTTTGACCTTCTTGACTTGATTCTATCTGCATCAAATGTGCACAGATTAAAAGAATTATTCTCTTAATCAAATAAAAGGTAGGTCCAACATTTTGGAACACTTTTAACACTGAAGGCGATCCGCGTAGCGGCCGCCCAAGCATCTCTGTTACCGAAACAAATATCGCTTCTATGGAAAGCCTGTTGATGGAAGACAGACGAATAACCTTTCGAGAGATTAGTGCTAAACTTGGCGTTGGTGTGCGGCTAGTTCATGAAATTCTGAACAATCATTTGGGAGTGAATAAGGTCTCAGCGCGTTGAGTGCTCCGTCTGTTGGACCCACAACACAAACTGAACCGAGTCGAAACTTGCCGTCACCTACAGGTGGGCGTTAATGGGGTCTCTTTTTGGCATCGGTTAATAACAACGGATGAAGCCTGGGTCTTTTAATTCGGAAAAAAAATCAGTCGAAAGAGTGACGAAAGAGTGACGAAAGCCCGTAGAATGGCCACCAGTTAAGGCGCGTGCAGTTCTGTCGGTCGGTAAAGTTATGATAACAGTTTCTTGGAACTGTAAAGGCATAATATTGATAGACTACCTGACCAAATGTGCAACAATAAATGCAGAATATTATTCCAATCTTTTAAAAGGTCCATTACGCCAAGCGTTGATTAAAAAACGGCTGGGAAAGCTGCTCGCGCGACCATTGCCGCTACAAGACAATGCAACACCCCATCTTCCAATTTTTGTGGAAACCCACAATCTTCAACACTTCATTACATGAAAGTACCGTGGACGATCCCTTTTTCGAGGGCCTTTCACCACTTTTCCTTCGATTTGATCCTGCAAAGCTTCTCTCTAAGACTTGTTACCTTTCTGGCTTTTCTAAAACTCATAATTTCGATTATTTTATTCAAAGCCTTAGCCGAGCTTGAATAATTTGCAATTGTCGTGCATTTGGAGCTTAATTTTGTGCCGCCTAGTGGACTTCTTGATTTCAATATCTATTGTTCCTATACCTAGGTCTCTGTGTACGTCTGTGTTTCGAAAGTACCACGGAGAACTAAGTACTTTATTCTGAAATATTCGGATGCATTTTATGTTTGAAAGTTATATCCCAGGTCCAGTTCTACGCGTTTCTTTTCGACATGCGAGCTTTTGACAAATTCAGTGAAATCTAAGTAAGAATTCTAATTATTTTTATTTTGAGCTATTTTGTCGAATAGACAACAGGTTTCCTTAATTGGAAAACTATTTTGTAATTACTTCAAAAATATAATAATATAAATAAAAAGCCATTGAGGAAATAAATTCGCAACATGTTCTGCGATTTTACTCACGATTCATCATCAAATCATTTTTGCCACAACGCACACTCCATCGATCGAAGTAGTGCGGTAGGCACAGCACGCTCTCAGTACACTTACTCGGTATCCTTGTACAATTTTAAGGTTCCTTTACTTTACCTTGTACATCGCCGCTCTCGCCCATATTAGTGAGACGTACAGAATAATGATCTGCAGTTTTGAAGTGATGCCTTTCTGCTGGTTATAAGGACCGCCTCCATCTTATCGGACGATTCTTATGGTTGCATTGTCAACATGCTTGACCTAGTTTGGCTGTAACCACAAATGCGATGTCATCAGCAAAACCAACCTCGGGTATTGAGAGCCGCAGCACACCGTCATACATTATATTCCACAGTAGGGGGCCCAGCACGGATCCCTGTGGTACTACGCTCTATTCCTTCAGCCTGTGGTTGGTGTTATATAGGAGTATTCGATGTCTAGAGAAGTTTGCAACAATTTTTATTAGGTAGGGTGGTACCCTCATATTCCTGAGTGATTGTAAGTTGTTAATATCGAGCGTTATCCTAGCACAATTTTTATTTTATCCTCCTTTTCATCTATTTCCCTGGATTGTCTTTCAGCTGTTTCAACTACGACTTTATTTATGCCATAGTATGCCATAAGTAGATTTATCTCCCATTCCATTTTTTTCCTCTCAACCCAATCTATCACTCTTTAAAATTAAGATCATAAAACAGTGTGCATACATAGCAACACATATCAATAAATCGAGTGACTATGGCGCCCCTTCAAAATTATTACAAGTGATAGAACAAGATAACGAGATAATGGCTTAGCTGGTTTAGCTGTTTCCTACCCTAGCTTTAGTAGATTCTATGAAAATAATCTGATGACACTGCTTAGAGCCGCCAGGAGCTTATATTTGGAATTTGGGAAGAAATGATTTGACCTGTATGACCAATTCCATAGGGTACCGTGAAATAAGGCCGAATTTCAAAATTCTGCTTTATTTCGCTTTCATAATGCGAAAGCCGAGTCGTCCTTATTACGCTTTGAATTTATGCGTACATTTGGTGTTTCGTTACACGCCGCGTAGCCCTGAGTACCACCTGCATGTAAGGCCGAAGGCCGTCCGGTGTATGAGTGGAAGAGATGTCCCATAGTGTGGAATCCTTTTATTCCGCGAAGCGGTCCACCCAAGTATTGTTAAAATACAGGCGTTTGTCAGACAACAAGCATTTGCAATTGTACCCAACCAAATTTTTCGGGATTTCGTTTTCGGGATTTTTTTTTCGGGATTATGGGTTTGCTAATTCCTTTGCCTTCTCACTGAAATTCGGCCTCATATCGCTCGGCGTTATTTCACGGCACCACCCAGATGAGTTGTCCACTCCTGAAATGCTGGTCAGGATCCAGGAAATAATGCTCACAAATAGACGAATGACCTATCGGCGGATGGAGGAGACCTTATGCATTAATATGTAGAGATCGAATTCAAAATTAGAATGCTTTGTACTCTCTGTGTGCCTCATACCCTTAGAATGCACAACAAAAAGACTGCAGAGTGAAATGGGCACAGAACATGATCAAGGAGTATAAAGTTATCACATTTTATCGCATGGCCAATTTAATGCAGTTAGTGCCTTCTAATTTGGCCCATTCGATTCCATTCATTTACTTCACACACTTTTGAATATATACTCATTTGAATGAGAGTTATTACTCTTAGGATCCTCCAGAGGCGGTAATTGGAATTTAGGAGGGAATGGTTTAACCTAGATAACCAACCCCATGTCGATAGTTCGAATGAGGTATTCACTACTGAAATGCCGGCCAAGATCCAGGAATGTATACAATTTGAATTAGGAAGCTTTGTACAAAAGAAATGCTTTTTGAAATGGAAACAGAACATGGTCAAGAAATTAAGTAATGGAAAACCCAAGGACACCGTTTCAATTGCAATAATTGTCTAGATCTGGCTCTATTATAATGACTTTCCAATAAACTCCTAGAGAAAGTTATGAGCTTTGAAGATGAGAATATTGCAACTCAACCTCGAAGGCGGTTATGCTTCAACATCAGCAAACGGTCACTGCCGAGTGGTGTGCAGAACAGTTTATTCCCCAGTTGATGAAAACCCTCAGAAAACTGGGTCAGACAGTGCACTACTCTCGGGACACCTACAACATGATAATGCACCGACAAACAGAGCAGGGCGCACTGTAGACTATTTAATGAGCACTAACGTGAGTCTTTTAGATCGCCCTCCATACACCAGATCTAACAACTTCTGACTTTAGTTTGTTTTCCCCTGTGTATCCGTCACTTTCCCCCGAAGAGGAGTGATTTTATACCGAAGAATCGATTAGAGTTTTGGTTCGATTGACCAGAAATAATGACTACTCTGAAAAATTCTAATTGAACAAAGTCAAACGACAAATATTATGAAACACCCTACATAACCACAAGTGGGTTATCTCGACTACCAATCATTTTACGTCTTTTACATGAGATATTTAATTAAATTTAATTAGCAGTTAATCGGAAAAATGTCTTCATATCAGAGCCCTAAAATTTAGTACCCTAGGATATATTATTTCGATTGGTATTTATACGTAAAAGTATACACTTAAGTGGCACGTTACTCTCTTTTAAATTTGCGTCAATTAAAAACTCTGGCCACCATAAATATCGAATATTATAAAACCATCAATACTTAACTCGTTGGTCCGTGTCCTGTTCAGTGGCAACGCACTGTGCACTGTAATCATTTCACAGTGCCAGCAACTTTGTTGCAGAAATTATCATAAAGTAATCGACGAGATACCTTGATGGAAGATACAGATTTGCAACGTTGTAAAATGCGCCCTCGTATGAGTCAGTTTTGCAGCAAATACTACTCTGATCGGCAGTGGAGCTGCAACTTAAATGCATTATTGCATGCCACCTGTCATAAATATTTGCGTCAGCATCAACTTCTGATATCGTGTGCAAAATGTAATTTCATTTCGGCTTCGAAATGACCAAAGGAATCTGAAAATCAAGGTGAAAATCAAGGTGAAAACCTAGATATTTGGCTCGTGCAAATTTGTATCTTTTAGGCGGCAAGGTTATGATGAACTAAAACTCCTGCATGCAGCTATCATAGCCCACATAACCATAAAGTCAGCTAAACTATTCAACTTACCATGTTATACCATGTCATCGCCCGTCAATAGCTTCATTTACTGAGCTTGTAAAATCAGCTACAACCACAGTCAACCATCAAATAATAAACTGATTATATTCCATTCGCCAGATAAGAACGATCGGTGCAGCTAGTCCATCGTAGCCGCATGTCAACCTGAATTCGAATTATGGTGGGTACATTGCTCTCCTCTGTCCCGCATGGAACATGTGTTAACAATGATAAATTGGTGACTTTTTTTTTTGTTTTGTATTCCAATTGTAAAGCGCAACTCAAGCTGTCATAAACAAAACACAGCGAACACTGTTCGGGTTTAGATTCAAGACATCCGCGATTATGGTCTTTCCGGTCATGACGGTGCCGCCGACGACGACGTCGGATTGAATTGAAGAATAAATAAAAGCAAATCATAAAGTATTAATGCGATGTCTCAAGGCCGATGGTGTTGGCTGTGTGTGCCCTGATGTCTGATCTCAGTGCGGCGCGCACTCAGAATAAATATTGAGCCGAGTGACAGTGCTCCTGCTCAGTTATTCTGTAGTTTATTGCTGCTAATGATCAGCGCGCATGCATACGGGCTGTCAATTAATTGACTTCTGCTTCATAGACCAGGTGTCTACGATGATGCCACCATCAGGTTGGCGTGCGCCAACCATCTCATGTCACTAGATACATTAAATGCCCGAACACGTTTCGCGCTTTAGTGTAACTATGTGAGGGCACTTTAGATTCACGTACATAGATACGCCTTTTTTTTAATTAGAGATTTGGTCATTAAATTAATGTGAGATGCAGTATCTAAAGCCGTGGTATTACCCTTTGCGAAGATACAATTCTTTTCGTCTTCTTTCAAGGTTTTATTCCACTTTCACTTGTTCGCTTTGCTGCTGATAAGCGAAAGAAAGTGGCGCCTTTCTAGTGTAAGAGAGATTGAGTGACATTTCGGTTTAAGATTGTTGTTAGGTATTTCTTCGCTGTTGGTTGGGTTACTCGTATCTTTTGTTCTTTCGAAGAATTTATCCAAGGGGACCATTTGATTTGTAAAGATTATGTTAGACTTATGTACATTTTGCATCGGACCTTAAAATTCAACTGGAGTGCTAGGTTTTTGACTCCAATTTTTTGGTTTTTGAGATATCCATATAAATCTTGACACTTTGAAGGCGGATTATGTAACTTCTCGGCGTGATCGATAGTTTTTTTTTTCTGCACCACAGTTTACAAGGAATATATTACGTTACTAGGCAAATAGCTCTGAAGGGAGACTGCCAAACAAAGGCGTTAGCTTTGCGAAGTAGCCCTCAAGGGGTAGTGTTATAAATGTTAAACATACAGCACAGTGTAGTATCATATTGCGTGGACTTGTTATACTATCGACTGGCAAATTCTTGTTACCCATTATCGAACTAAATATAAACTGACTAAACAATTATTCAAATGGGATGCGGGCGAGCATTCTTTTATCAGTCAACAGAGGAATAGGACAGGGTGGTGATGGGATGTTAACATTTGAAATCAAGTGGACTGAGATATAAAACATCAGTGAAGAGATGGGCATATCTGCAAGGCGTGTATTGCATTCAGGTAAGAGATAGTTACTCTCGTGCGAAATAAATCTATCAAGACAGTAGGTTAGATTATATAGGGCTGTGAAGCTGTGCCTTATTTTATGTCACGATCGCAATCACAGAGGAACTATGAAACAAGTTCCTGCAAAACATGGTTTTGTGTAGTTAAACACAACATTTAGATTTCTGTAGGAGAAACTGCATAAGTGTTTCATTCTATCGCGAACTATTTCTTATATATAAATATTTTTGGCACAAACAGTCCATACAGAGCCTGAATCTGTAATCCCCAACCCTTTGGCTTAGTTTCGCAGTAAGCAAAGTCTGACAGAATTCCTACTTTGTTTTAGGAAGATCCTGGTTCATTTAATATCTTAGGCAGGTCACCAAGCTTGAATAGTGAATTTGGTGTGCACGAAGATGGCGTCCTGCTAGCCTTGACGTAGCCAAAATTAGTTAGTCTAAGCCCACTATTTCTACCAATGTGTTCTTGCCTGCACTAGTTGCTTTATTTAGGGCCAGGTACAATATATCTAAATATTGTCTTTATTCCGAAATCAGGCAATAGTGAGCTAATTATAGTTTATCGTCTTATTAGTCTGACATCTTCTCTTCAGAAATCTATGAAAATGCATTTATAGGGCTGCTACATATGTCTAAACCTCTGCACTTAGGTCAGTACGCATACAGAAAGGGGAAATCCACGGAGGGAGCTCTTCTATATAAGAAGCAGAAAGAAATGTGGCAAAACGACGTAGTATGGGATATCTGAAAATAAATAACCAAACTTCTGGAAAGGACATGTTTTGTACTAACCCTAATATAATAATCAGGAAACTTTTTTTAACAACAAATTTTAAGTAGACATTTTAGACCGAAGTGACTAGTGTGATAGTGGTTCATCACTAGACCCCAGAAGTCTGGTTTGGTACACCGACGGATTGAAAATATAAAAATAATGCTCCTAGAATAAATAGCCTTCTGATATCTTATCATTGCTAGGAAGGGAAAAATAGAAACGAAAACGGATTATTTTATGTCACGACTTCGATCTAAACTCTATTGCATATATTTCCACAAAAGAAATATGGATTGAATGCGGGGCTATAGTCGTAGAGCCGCAGAATGTACATACAAATTTAATAAAATTATCAGCAGAGAGTATCGGAGGTGTGGGTTGTGGAATCATATCATATCATAGCATGTTTCAGGGGCAAGTTTGAGTTCAGGAGTTCAAAACACAATGCCGTAAAGCTACGTGTCCGCTCACGGGATATTTGTGGCCGACATATTGGCCAATTAAATAAATGAATAAATAAATATTTTGGCGCTAACATCCCAGGCCTAGCTTCTCGCTGTCATTCGTACTCTGCGCCACATGTTTTATGTCGTTTCCGAAGGGCAAGATTTTCGATTGAGGCAAGCTTCTTATGACAATTTTACTCTCGTATGTTTTTTAGATGTTCGCCAGAGGTGGGACTCGAACCTTGAGTTTCCCGGTCAATGATTGTGCACTTAACCACTGATCCATGCCGCCCATTCTTCTGTCAACGTTCAATTATTGTCCATTTATTGGAGCTTCGCGTCCGTTTGTGGGAGCATCCGGTTATAAGAATGTATTTTATTTTCCGGTATAGAAACAAATTTATCCTTGGTACTCCTTCCGTTTAAGAGAGATATCCGGTTATTAGAGCTGTCCGCAAGTAGAGCTTTTACTGTATTTGTAGAGGACTGGTTATAGTCTTATATATATTACTGGTACCATAAGGCTCTATGGGTATAAGAAGTCCATAAATCCAACTGACCAACTTAGCAATGATATAGTAATTTCAAAGGGATATTTCTCGGGAACCTTTCCAAACCTTGTGCCAGCTTACATCAACTATAACCATTGGAGTAGAGATTTTGTAAAACTCAAGAATTTTCTCGATGGAGCAGTCCCGGATAATTTTATTATAGTTGGGGGCTTCAATGCGAGGACTGGTACGAAAGGATCTATCAATGTCCAACTAGCACGAAGTTCTAAACTAACAGGCACAAGGAACTCAAAAGACGGCATTTTTTAAGGTAACTGCAATATGTTTAACGACCCTTTGGAAGATATTGGAGCATTTGACAAGACTGTTGAATACACATTCTTAAGCAACAGATGTTCGTCAGTCATTGACTGTTGCTGTCCTTCTTACAGAGCAGTTGATTTGATCAAAGAATTCGCGGTAGGATGTGAAACCTTCTCTGATCACATCCCTTTGACTGTACTACTTAAAACTGCTGAACAAGGAAACAGTCACTCTTCCGTGAAACTTTTACCACCACTAAAGTGGAATGAAAGTCGTCGCTTGATCTACGCCCACAAGCTCGACAGAATAACACAGTAGAAGAACGTTATCTTGCAATAAAGGAGTATATTTACTGTTCGAACTGTACCACTAACAAGCAGTCAAAAAACGATGTTTTAAACTGGCTTGCCACGTGGCAAGAAAACTGTTTTAAAACATCAGAAAATTCAACCTAGATATCTTCAGGAAAAACCACCGGAGTCCAAGAAAAAGTATAAGGACTTGTGTAACTCCAAGCAGCGTGAGTATTACACAAATATCATACACCGACTTTCATCTGTGACGTCAACCAAGGATTGGTGGAAACTAGCCAGAGCGATGTTCGAAAACTGATATTACTGCTTCCGAATTTGTAAATTACTTCCAATGGAATTACTTCACTTGTACGCTACCAATAAATACAACACTGATCACAACTACCGAAATACTTGTTCCCATGACATCGAAATGGATGGAATCACACTCGTTATCATATCAGAAAAAGATAAAAAGGCTCCGTGAATCGATGGTATACCATTCGAGTTCTATAAAAACGCCTAGTTGAAATCCATCGACTAATGAGTGACATATTCAGAAAAGAGACCATTCCCCTCTTCTTCAAAAAGTCTATAATATTTCCTTTACTGAAAAAGCGAGATCCCAATAATGTCACCAACTACCGAGGTCTATCGTTTCTAGACACCATATGCAAATTATTTACGATGGTACTTTAGAAGACAATCGCTTCCTAAACGAATTCCAAGCCGCATATAGAAACGACTACTCTACAGACGACCAAATTTACAAATTCTCCTGCCTCATCAGGCTTCAGTTATGCCGAAAATAGAAGTTATACGCGATTTTCGTCGACTTAAAAGCTGCATTCGATAACATCAATAGAGAAGCTCTGTTTCACAAACTATCACTTCTAGGAATGTCCACAAAGATGATGTCTATTATAAAGACTCTCTACCAAAACACCGTAGCAACACTTTGGAATGGTACAAGTACATGTGAAATCTCCCTCATTAAAAAGAGTGTAAAGCAACGATGCATCCTAAGCGCTCTGCTCTTCATCCTATTTTAACATTATCTAGACTCTGTACTATCTGACGGATTGACCATTGAATTTGGACAAATCAGAAATAGTAATTTTCCGAAACGGAGGTCGAAGAGCAGCTGATGAAAAATAGTTTTTCAACAACACTGAAATAAATACTTAGGGATAACTTTCACTCATAACATGTCTTGGTCGACGTGTCTCGCTCAAAGGCTTACTGCGTTGAAAAATTCAATAAACGCCACATGGTCCAATTTCATCAGAAGCAAAAATATCCTCCACTCAGCCAAATATAAAATATATGAAGTCACTGCAGTCTATAATGAATTACTGTTCCTAAGTGTGGGGTTATTCCAAACATATTCAAGCTGATAAACTGCAACGTTTCTTTATTAAAAAAAATGCTTCCTACTACCAAGTAATATACCCAACTTATCATCGAAACAGGTCTCCCAAAGGCATCCCTTACTACCATCAAACTTCATTTTAAATACATCCAGAGAGTGGTAACACTTCCTCAAAACCGAATACCATGGATGCTTTGAGAGATAGTAATACGTAACAAAATCTATTGGTCAAAGGAATGGTCTGCCTTTTTTCCAAGAAACTTGAATGGAGTTCAACTGGGCGATAAAGTCTGAATGGAATGAAATGCACAACATACTTCTTGCCAAACTTAAAGAAAACCACTGCGCTGAAGTCACCAACCAAGCACGCCAATCACAGTTTCACGATGAGTACTGCAACTTAACTTATGCTAATACCCCCAACTACTCCGAAGAATCCAATCTCCGCGATATGATCAACCTGGTTTTGAAAACACAATGTGGAGTACTCAACCTGAATGCAAAGGGAAAACACATTTCACTTTGTTGGAGTTTGCCCTATTTTTAAAAAATACAGGAGACAATTTTTCGGGATCAATTAACTCGACTGTGCTCAGCTCCTTAGTATCCTAAACGGTCAAAACTATACACAATTATACAAATTCCTGAATCATGCCGCGCTTTATTAGTAAATGAATTTTTTTAAATAAATCTCACTAAGCTTAAACTATTACAACATAAATCGCCTTAACTTGATACGCAACTTTTTAAAGTTTTTTTTTGAATACTATGTTTTTTTGTAACAAATTTTGTTTGGAGAAATCAAAATTATTTATCTATCTATCTATGTATCTACCATACGATTAAAACTAAAGGGAACGTATTAAGTTAAACATAAAGCTAAATTGATCATTTCCCATGACTCATTTAAGTCAATTAACAGCAGTTAATTAGCTCCCACCTTACAATCTTTAAATTAAATTTTTATTAATTTATTTGCGCTCACTTTTTTTTCGGTTTTTGCGGACATTTATCGCCGAATTCCTGCATTTTTTTTAGCTCAAATACTATGCGAACCTACGAGTAGCTATAGGTGACTCAAACATTTTATTAATCGCCTTACAAATTAATTGACAATTTCTAATTCCAGAAAACAGTGAAATATTGATGATCCTTGCTAATCATAGTTCTGTAAACAAGACACCACTTATTTGCAATTACAATTGACATTCGCATAATTAACCTTGTCTCGTTATCATTTCACATTTCCCCCCAGTAACCGTGATCAATCACATACGAGTACTCGTATGTATCATTTTGAATACATTTTTATTAATTTCTTACATGCGTGCATGATTGCGTGCTCAAAATTGCACACAACAATGGCTAGCGTAACCTTTCGATGTCCATCGATTAATGATAATTTGTGAGCAATTTGGCAGCAGAGATTATGTCGATCAACTAACTTCACTCCATAATTGAGTATCGAATTTATTTACTAATTAAATCTGGGTCACATGCATGCACTCGGCCGCTGATGCCACTAAACAGTGCTTGCGAACAGTTTTGCAAGACGATGTGACTGCTGCGTTGTGCCTAACCGCTAAAACGATGCCAAAGATACTTAATGATCAGGTGTGAACAATCCATCAAGATACACCTGTAGGGCTGCAGCAAGTACGCACGACATCTGATTGCGCACGAGAGTCAGAGTGACCAAGAATGCAACAGCCAAAGGAAAATTGCAGAAGAATTTCGTCTGAGGGCATATTTTTTTTTTTTTTTTTTCGCTGGAAGCACAGAAACCCTATAGTATTATCCCAGAATTAATGAAAGTCAGTGTATAAAAGACAGGTATTCCCACCAGACCGATATGGAGGAGAGAATCATCAAATGAAGGGAAAAAGGAACATTTTGAGTGGTTATTTAGGGACTTTAAGAATCGTGAGACAGGTAAATGAGTTGACCTCAATTTTGTGGGTTTGAAAAATAATTAACCGTTGTAAATGATGATGACAACGAGTGCTTACAAGATAATTTTGAGTATGTTCTTAAAAGTTATATGTAGGTACCTACTGAAATGGCATAATGGAATTAAACACGCTAATAAATTGTGAATAGAGTTATAGTACCTATAATACTTAGATATAAGTATTTTGGCGCTAACCTAGAAGCACAGATAATAAACTTAGAAAAGCTTTTTGTTTGCCCATCGTTGTTTGCTCATCGCAAAAAAGATCAACTTTTTTTTGTATTGGGATGCGACATCTGAGTAAGTTTATTATCTGTGCTAGAAGCCACTCGTGCTGTGCGCCGCACAAATGTTTAGGGCCTACAGTTTTATGCCGTTTCCGAAGGGCAATTTTTTCCATTGAGACCATTCGCGAGAGGTCAGGCAGTAAGAGAACTTGTTTTTTTGTGTTTTTTTATTCGACCCGGGCTTAGGAAAATGGTGAAAAGGAACAGAGGAGAAACCTGTGCACGTTGGCTTTAAATGTTTCAAGGTTGTAGTGATGGGAAAATGCAGAGCCTGGTAGATCATTCCACATTTGTGTCCTTCGGTATATATACTAATCCCTATAATATTTGACAATACGACCGAAATTGGTCTTAAGAGTGAACTGTGTGCTTGTGAAATTTCTAAGGAGATGTATGCAACTGGCTATTTCGCTGAAACATTTTTTATAAAAAAATAAGTGATAAAATAGGGAGAGACACAAGACATTTTTACGGTGTTCAAGTGAATGTATGGAGTTCACAATGTCTCTATCACCTATTTGTTGTCTACTTTGTGCAAAAATGGTCTTGACTGCACCAGACCAGATATGGGCGTTATATTCCAGCTTTGGGCGGATGAATGCCTTATAAATTGAGGCCAGATCAGACGGGGAAAAATATTTCTTGCACCGTTTTAGGAATCCTAGATATTTTGCAGTATTTTTGTGATCATTCCATCGAAGATGGTTATTAATACACATACCGAGAATAGCAAGTCTTTTGGTTTCAGCGATGCAAGCACCATTCATGAATAATGGTTGAGGGATATGGTTTCGCTTGAGGGACAGGAGACAGCATTGTGCTTTTGAAGCATTAAATTCCACTCTGTTGGTTGAACTCCATTTGATTATGCTGTCCAGGTTGGAATTTAATGTGTTTAACATACGTCGCCGTTCCTCTTCTACGGCTGAAGAGCAAAGACGTGAGTTAGGGAACGTATATGAGAAATTGAGGGTACTGTCATCAGCGAAGGAATGGATTGGATTAAAAGTTGCAAACAAGAGATCATTTATAAAAATAAAAAAGAAAGGGGACAAAACAAAGCCTTTTGAAACGCCAGCATTTATTTGGTGAATTGCAGTCTTGAAGCCGTCCATGACTACTTGTATTGAACACCTCAAAAGGTAATTCCTAATCCATTGAAGAAAAGACTCATCGATGCCATATGCACGCATTTTTGACAAAAGAGCCTGATGCTAAACTCTGTCAAATGCCTTTGAAATATCAAGCGCAACCATCTTAGTTTCACCGAAGTGATGGAGAGATTGGTTTCACTTCTCGGTGAGATATGGCATCAAATCACTAGTGGCCCTGTTGCTATCAGCGTTTCCATGACTTTGGAAAGAAGGGACGTAAGTGAGGTCGGTAATTAGACAGGGAGGAAGATTCGCCTTTTTTAGGGACGGGTTGGACAAATGCTGTTTTTCATCTACTCGGAAAGAACCCTAAAGAATAGAATAGACAGAAAGCTTACGCAGAGGTTTTGCCAGCGTAGTAGAACATCTCTTTAAAACTATGGACCAGCGGGTATGTGTATGTTAAGACCTTTGAGTAGTCTTGCAACTGTACGAGTGCGAAAATTGACTTGTCTTTGTCTAAGGAGCTGACAGCTGAAATGTCATTGTAAATGAACGTAGGGATGGCAGACGAAGCAGAATTTTTAATATTTCTGACGAATGACCAACAATTTATCACCTCCTCAATCTCTTTTCTTTCCTGATCAATCTTGTTGTAATTTTTCGCTTTCTTCCACTTCATCACTAAGTTCTCTATTCCTACTCTATCTCCTGAAATTGTCAAAGGAGACATTTAACTTAACTTGCAGTAGAGTTACAAGTCTGTAGACTTGGTCCTAAGTTGTTTCGTATTAGTATGTGGTAAAGCCTAAGTTGCTGGTATGTAATAAATACATAATTCATATACTGATTCATAAAAGAGCTAAAACATGAGTTGATTCTATTTATATATTATAACAATTGGACCTGAGTACAAGCGTAATTGGTACAAGGTTCTTCCCTACAGTTATTCGAATATTGTACGAAATCTTAATACGGATATCTGTGGTATCTCAGATATGAAATATCATCGAAATCGTTGCAGCCGTTTTCGAGAAAATTGCAATTATTCCAAATTGGCTTCAAGTAAAATATGATTTCGACTACAGACGTACAGATGGGCGGAATTGCAAGACTCACTTGATGATAATAATAGAGATACTGCTTTGAGAGAAGATTTAACTCGAAGGTGAACAGCAAAAGAGAATGTAGCAGCGAATCTGAGAAGTACCAATTGAAAGAGAGCACCATAAAATGGTATACGAATGGATTTAAAACATCCACAGAATCTGGGACAGGAGTACGTAAGTATATGTGGCCGCAAAACCAAATAAACCCCAAATATCTTTCAAGGAGAGGTTCATGCAATCGGAAGATGCACCCAATTCTATCTCAATACGAATTATGGATGACGAGAATTGCGAATTGTCAGATATCCAGGCCGCCATCATGATGACTGAGTCAGAACAAGAAAGTCAACCTCTACTGGTTACCAGATCAAGTAGGGAATACAATTTAGCAGCTGATAAAGCGGAACTACTAGAGGGAGCACTGCGGTCGGCGTTGTGTGACTGCATGTTTTAGAAACTTGCCTCAAGGGTAGCTTGGCGAAAACCCCCTACCCTCCAGGCAAACAGCTCGTATTGCGGCCCGTAGGTTAAGAAAAGAGAGGGGATTGTGAAAGAACTGCACATTGGTAGGAACTCTCTAAGCTGCGACAGAGAAAATAACTTCTCGGCAACATTGTAGACTTAAGAAGCATCTCAAGAAACTGAGCATAGAGCAAATTTTGCGAAGATATTAACGCACCTGCACCACTAAGAAATGTGAAACACTGGTCCATAAAAAAAGGATCACCTGGATACCCATCAACTATCAGAAGGATTGTCAGATTCACTTCAGATACTCAGGCTTCAGGACGATTATTTCATCGACTTGAGCTCTAAAATCTTCAATACAATAAAGCTACCTATACCAAGAGAAGTTCTCTTTCTTTCATGTCTCTCACATTACCACCTGGTATGATTGAACTTTTATTAAGCAATTAAGCACGGTTCAACATACTTTGCAAGCAAAAATTTGTCAATGACGTTCATCGAAAATGGTGTCAAGGCTCAATGGATGCCGAAAATGTGTTGTCTTGTTGATTGATCATTTAATATCCACCTTCCCCAGAACTTAATGAATCGATTTTCAGGTAATTCAATTCAATAAGGGCTTCTTCTTCATTAAATTCATTTTATTTGTTCTTCTTTTTTCTTTTGTTATTGAAACGAGATCAAAATGCAGAAATAATTTCATAATTAGGACGAAAGATCGAACAGTAAGTGCTTGTGACCGAGCGCATATGTTGTACTTTGTAGTTTTGTACATCATAAGAGACCGACACAGTGCCGTCCAGAGTGCTCGAGATAAAAACGTTTTGTGTGTCGTTTCGGTTGACATTTTAGTGAATTCCATGCAATCTGATGAAAGCAAGGCGGAACCCTTGGCATGCGACAGTGCAATTTCAATTACTAATTGGGATATTTTATATGAGTTGAGTGAAAGGTAGGCGTATCTGAAGTGCAATTTTGAATTGGGCTTGAATGGAGTTAGTTTCCTTTTATGCAGCTCGAGTGTAAATACCAGACATTGAGGTGCAAATATAACCTGAACCCTTATATTTTTGCAAATTTGTGATTATAGTTTACTGAAAAGCAGCAATAATTTGTACCACCATATGATCATTTTATAAGATCTTATCTGCCGTGTTATGTGAGCGTCTGAATCCGTTCGTCAACAACCTGATCGGTCCATATCAGTATGGCTTTAGGCTAGGAAAGTTCACCATCGACTAAATATTCACACTACGGCAGATCTTGAAAAAAACCCAGGAGCTTCAAATTGATACCCACCACCTTTTAATCGACTTTAAGGCCGCGTATGACAGAATTTATATAGAGCTATATAGAGCAATGTCTGGTTTTTGCATCCCTGCCAAACTCATCCGTTGTGCAGGATAACGATGGAGAATGCACGATTCTCCATTAAGGTCGGTAAAGTCCTCACCGAAACCAAGTATATGCTGTCAACAAGAAAGAACGACTAACATCGACATCTCGGGCAGAACGTCACCGTCGACAGATATAACTTTGAGGTAGTTAGTTAGGAAAATGACACTGCAGTCTTCGTTTGAGGTTTCGATATCTATTCACCAAGTGAAAACGACTAGCCTATTGAATATTCAATTTAATTCTGAAAAATATTATGTTGTCATATCTGAAAATAAAGTACCACACCAAAATTAAGAAAAAAAAAAGCATACATTTTGATACTTATTTACTACTTACTTATGTCCTGTATCCCCCTGTGGGTCCTAGGGCCTCTACAACGCCTACGTGCCATTGTGTGCGATTTCTGGAAATGTACCTCAGCTCTACCCAACTCTTTCCCAGTTGCCGTGCTTCCTTCTCAACTGTTCTGCGCCACGTACTCCTAGGACCGCCGCGTATCCTGCCATCCTGGGTAAGTGGGTTCTATTGCATCGCTTGGTTAGCTATGGAGCTGTCACCCTTTCGGAGAGTGTGACCGATCTACTGCCACTTTCGTCATCGTATGGTTGTGCCTATAGGTTCATGGCCCGTTCTCTGATAAAGCTGTTCGTTAGAGATACGGTTTGGCCAGAATATCCTTAAGATGTAACGTAGACACTTATTGACAAACGTTTGCAGCTTCCTCGTGATAGTGACGGTCACTCTCCAGGTACCACATCCATATAGCAGCACGGATTCAACGTTGGAACGCAACAGTCGTAGCTTGGTGTTTAAGCTAATTGCATTACTTCGCCAAACTATGGATAGCATCCCAAACGCAGATTTTGCTTTACCTATTCGGCTGGCTATATCGGTTCCGGCATCGGTTGAGACAATACTCCCAAGGTATTGGAAACTCTCTACTCTCTCAACCGTTTGTCCAGCAATGCATATATGAGTTGATGAGTTTGGTCCTATGCTGATCATTTTTGTTTTTGCCGAGTTAATTTTCAGCCCAACGACGTCTGCTTCCCTCTCCACATTTGCTGTCATTTGGTGAAGGTCCATTTCTCTGTGAGACAGTAGGCATACATCGTCGGCGTAGTCGAGGTGTTTGAGTTCAGATGTGAGAGTCCATCGAATTCTTCCATTTCCTGTTGATAAGGCCGCATTCAGCACATCGCTAATCACCAATAAAAACAATATTGGTGAAAGTATGCAGCCTTGCCGAACCCCACTTTGGACTTCGAATTCCTCAGACAGCCTTCCTCTGTGCAAAACGTGACATATGGACCCATCATATGTAGCCTTGATAATTGCTATTAATTTATCCGGAATGCCTCTCCTGCGCAGGGCACGCCAAATAAATTCCCGATTGACACTATCAAACGCCTTTTCAAAATCGATGAACAACAGGTGAAGTGGTGATCGATATTCAACACACTGCTCGATGACGATCCGCAGGGTGTTGATGTGGTCGACACAGGAGGATCCAGAGCGGAAATCTGCTTGTTCGGCGTCGAGTTTGTCTTCAAGGTGTTCTTTGATTCGCTCCAGGATGATTCTAGCTATTATCTTGGCCACAGCAGGCAGCACGCAGATACCTCTCCAGTTTTCGCACTGCGAACGTATCATTAAGCCAACACTGGGAGCAACGAAGATGTCATGAGGGTTCTATTATTATACCCTGCATAGAGAAATAATAACGGTAGACCTTCAAAAGTATATATCTTTGTGATCGGCATCAAAAGTAATTTCAATCTAGCCATGTCCGTCCGCCCGTCCGTCTGCCCATTCGTCCCTGAATAAAAAGATTATTGCATCTATTTTAAAAATTTCGGAACTCCACGCTCACTTTATTCGGGGTGAGTTAGATGATGGGGGATAGGGATTCATACGATCTGTTCTAGGCGGATTGTAACATTCCTGTATGTTTTTTTTACTTAAGATTTTGAGACAACTATGAGGAACTCAAAAGTGTGTCTCGGAATTTTGTCCGTTTCTCTGTTTGCACTTCGGACTGCAACCTAAACGGCTAGACTGATTTTTCTCAAACTTCACATCTGAAGTCTGTGAGCCTATACTCCGAGACAAAACTGGAATTTGCATTCTAGCCTCAAAATTAACGATACTGTACTTAAAACCAATTTTCTCGAAACGAATAATATATATAGTATAGAAAAATTATAGTGAACTTGAAAATTTAAACTTTTAGTAATGAGTTTATCCTTCTTGCTTTTTCAAAATCTCCGTCAAATGCTGTGGAAGCGATTTAAATGCTTTTTTAATGTATTTTCTTGGTATTGCTCTCCACTTTGCTGCAATGCTGCAATGTCGTCCTGTCTATTTTCTCTTCTCTCGCAAAATATCCCCAACAATTTGCAATTACGTTAAGGTCATTGGAGCGTGCTTGACATTCTAGATTTTCAATTTTCTTTTCTCGAAAAAATGCTTTGACAACTCTGGCAGTGTGAACGGCTGCATTATATTGTTGGAAAATCATGGGACATTTAGTAAATTCTTACTCCGAATTAGTTACAGTATCCCCAAATCCAGGTAGCCTAGGCTATCGGATCGAGCTCTATTTCCGTTCTCCCATAATTCCGGCCCATAGCATTACGCTTCCCCCTCCATGCTGACGACGACTAAGAACTTTCTGGCCTTTTCGCAAATCACCACCCATCTGCGCCATCCAAGTTAAATTCTTTTTCGTCAGTGAAGAGGGCCTGGCGCCATCTTTTTGTCATCCACTACTGTGAGCTTTGCCATAATTCTTGGGATCTTCAAGCAAGTTCATGATAACTTTTCGGCTTCTGCATAAATGGTTTGCGATTTCATCGATTTTCATATTTTCTTTTTGAAGATTCAGAGCTACTTGAACTTCGCTACTATCAAGCCATTTTAATCTACCCATTTTTAACTAAAGAAAAATGTACTAGTTTTTAAAAGATTGAACAGATAACTTTCTTACAACAAATTAAAATGCATCCGCTCTTGCGATCGCTCAAAGTTAACTTAATGCAAAGAAAGAAATGCATTCAACTACTACTCGTACTCAAAACGAAACGAAAAGAGAAGCGCTCAAACTCATTGCCAACTGTATTTTTGAAAAAAATAATATGAATGTGGTATCTTTTTGTCGCCCTGTGATTCAGTCATTGTACGTACCTGTGTAGGCAAATTTACATAGAAGAACCTAACGTGAACAACCGGCTGAATATGTTGAAAAGAATCCTTCCAACTGATGAATTATCTGTTACCACCGATTTATCAATAACATTTTCAAAGTCAATGCATATCTTTCGATTGAATTTTATTTGCTTTAATTTCAATTTCGATTTTTTTTACTCTATTTTTTTCGTAAATTTCCTTTCCTTTGATATCAAACTCGGTGTTCACACAATCCTCGGGTAATCTAAGAACATTGGTATCCTTTTAATTAAAGCGTTAACCTACTTCCTAGATAACCCACTGGCGTCACTCTAATCTTCAAACCAATGTCCTGCTTGTGGTCAATATTTCCTTCATGTCAGTGGAGTTCATCTTATCGACCGGATAAGATTTTTCATTGAATACGTGTGTACATCCTTTTTTTGGGCCATTAAGTGCGCATTATCACTTACAACTTCATTCAGAACGATTATCAAGCATAGAAACCGAATGAGGATTATTTTTATACAAAAAAAAAAGAGAATGGATGCACTACAGCAGCCGTAGATAAGGACCACCAAAATGTCAGAGTTTTAGATAGGAGTAGTCTGAGCGGAGACAAAGCTGACTGGGCGATATTTTCTATGTACATATCATACCATCATTCGCGGATACATGGAAGTAGGTAGACACAAAAGGAGAATGGGAAAAACTGAATTTCCATTACAGGAATTTTGTATACCAAAAGAGTTTATTGACGGACAGCAGTTGCATGTGCTGTAGTGGAACATGTCCCATGCTGATTGATTTGTACATCATAATTAAATCGAATTCCTTCTGATTCGATTGCCTGATCTCTTTTGATTGTACGAAGAGGTGATAAATGAAATTATCTGTCCTGTTATACTGGTGGCTGCTGTCTTTCACAAGAGTGTTAAATGTCAATCAAGCACTCATTCATTTCATTCCTACGCTTTTTATTCATGCACAGTAGTGGAGTAAAATTTCGAAACAGGCTTACGTACGAGATGGTATTTCGGGAAAGTTGTTAAATGTCCTTAAAACGCGATGACTGCGTAGTACGTATCTACAAAATCAAATTTGTTAGAACGATCAGTATCTTTGAAACAGAAGCATTTAAAAAGGAATTAGAGAAATCGTTGTCAACCATTATCCATTTTTTGTCTTTTGATCATCCTTTATGGCGCTGTTCTTCAAGTACCCTGCCATTTTTTCAAATCTCCACGAATTCTCCTTTCGCCCAAACTACAGAATTGTTCATTCCAGATTTTTTGCACCGACTTTGACGCTGCACATTATCAGGTTTCATAAGTCGTCCTTGGGGCTTTTGTTTAGGCTTTGTAGCGTTGGCACATTTTTTCGAACTTTGGGTAAAATTTTCTTTTGCTTGCAAAATTCACCAGCAGCTCCTCTCTCTTCGGCGCAACTTTATACTCGTATTTCTTTTGTTTATGCACTTGTGCTCGCAGATGAATCCCACTGGTGTTCCGCTCTTTATACTGGTGGCGTTGCACTTCTCGAGATATTAAGAATGAACAGAAAGGCAAAGACTCTGGTGTCTGTTGCGATTGCATCCCTTCAACGTTAGATTCACAGTATTTCTTTGAATTTATTTTTGGGAATACATGGTCGGGACAATGGAACCAGCAGTGAGGTTGCAGGAAAAGCCGATTAGTCTAAATGAGTTTCCAGAAACGATGCCGCGTATATCGTATAGGCAGTACACTCCGAAGGCGCTAAGTTAGCTTTGGTTGAAGGACCTACGAAAGACTATCTGACGGTTCGCATAGGCCTACTTAGCGTTACCCGCTTGTGTCTGTAAGGAGAAGAAAAAAAACTGTACATATATGTCATATATGGCCAAAGGTCCTTCGTGTTTCTGAGGTTTGGATATTTTCTTATCGAGGACTAGAACTTGACATTTGATGACATCTAGTGATTGGTCTGGATTTTTATTTCCGCTAATATCATTGTGGTTTGTCCGCTCAGAACGTGAAGTTCCGTGCAGCAAAGTTCCACTATTTTATCATATATTGTAGCTACCACAACTTTATAATAATAGCTGTTTGACTATCTACTTAAGTGGGGATATCCAATACACTTCCCTTTAGGCAGCTCCATGTATGGCTCAAATTTTGGCTATAAAAACACTGCATGAATTCGGTAGTCTTATGGATACGAATATGCCGATTTTGGTCCGAGAAACAAAAAAAAAAAGAACTGAGGTTTCTCTTATGAATAGATCTATCGGGAGTATATTTAGGATTGTATCTGCAGTTGAGATCGATCTTAGAGCACCTGTTATGCCCAAACATGACGCTTTTCTTCATTTTTTTTTTTTTTTTTCAGCAGCGTGAAGTTTTTGGATCGCTACTGTCCATCATACGCTGCGCCCTTATGTGAGTATGGTTCTAACTCCTGCTGCATAGAGCCAGCACATTATCTTTGGAGAAGATCTCTATATCTTCCAGCAAATTCAACTGCGAGTGAATATCTTAAATTTTTAGGTTACAGTTTATTTTACTCCTTAAGAGTCAGTTGAAGGTATTTCACACTTTTTGACAAGTGGAGTCCGGCTTAGATCTGATCTGGTTTTAGTGGATTTACTCTTAACCCACACGACTTCGCCCATTTATTGAAGTCATTTAGATCTGATTGAATAATGTAGCTCAAGTTCGAAGGAAATTTGCCATAGGCTATTAGAGGGCGTAGATAACTAATTTCACAGCAGTCAAATGTTACTAAAACTTCGTTTGGATGGGCTAAAAATGATCTCTACTATTTGTGATACAAATTCTGAAAGCAAACAAAGCTGATTTTGATTAATTTTGACGTAACGCAATCTGACATCAGGTGTGCCCTTAAATTCTAGAAACTGAAGTCTAGTTACCTAATTCTTTTTTTGAAAACAAATCTTTATCCCAATAAACGTCGCTTCTAGTCACGTGTGGACCCTATTCCATCAAACTTTTAAAAGTTCTCCCTTATAGCAGTGTTCAGCTCCAAATTGACTATGAAAAGTCCAAATATTCCACGTTTGTTTCATCAACATCGTTTTCTCATACTTTTAGACTTGTTTCGTTTTTTGTTACTTTACTTGGGACCTCTAGGAACCATTACAAGGATCAGACACTAATGTAAAGTTGATGTGCTTTCCCAGCATTGACAACTGTAGTCTTTGGTAAATTAAATAAATCATTAGCAACATTGTATGGGTTATGATCTTGTAATTCCTCCAAATCGCCAGATTAGTAACTGCCCGTCATTACATTCAGTGGAAGCAAAACTTAACACGGATCAAAAGATGAATATCACTCTAAATTGGATCAAATAACATCAACGTTGGTGGTCGATGGCAAAAGCACAATACTTACGACGATAAGGAGTCCAAAAATTCCGAATTTCCTTGGCCAGTGCCATTTACACCGTGGATGGCTTAACATCAATCAAAGCCTCATGCCGTTCGATGGTTGTGTTTCGCCAAATTAATGAATACCATTAATCATTGATTCCTGGTGGTGGACATTCTTATGGGAGCACACTACTCCAGATTGATGAGGCATTTCGGCGTACGGGTACATGTGTATATAAATTTCATGGTAGCGCCAAGGATTCTGAATATAAACAGTTAACTGCCTACCGGTGCAGTGGTTTTAATGTTTCAAAAGGCGCTCGCGCTCGCGCTCTCATGCACTTTACTGTATGCCCGCCAAAATGATGGCAACTAAACGGTTTCTAATTTAAAGGCATACACCAAATGATTGATGAGTCGTACAAGCTCAGTGTCATGTCATGCGGCATCACTCAAAAGTTGGTAGGGGTAGAGTGGCATTACGTTCAGATCGGACCACCAACTGTGTGGAAGCCATCTTCGTCGCCATTGTTACTGCCGTCATCAATGATGTCGGCGCGGAATTCTGTTAATCATTTGTATGTTTTGGGGGCACATACTACGTAACTCGTTAAACATGCAGTTAAAAACGTTTACACGCATTGGAATTGGCCTTGGATTTAATTGTTTGCACACAATTTTGTTGAGCTAACTTCTTAGTAGGCACTGCGTAAATCTGTAAATGTTTTGTGAAGATATTGGAGCTGAATTTTACACATCGTCAGGGTTTTTTTTTTCCCTCCGAGGGTGAGCGAAAATCTTCCATATGCACTATGAGGGAGGTCAGCTTTTTTTTTTTTTTTTATATAATTTGCACGTGTTAAAAGGGATATGAATACCCTTATACTAATTTTTATTTAGAACACGTGCGTTTTGTGGAAAGGGGAAGAGACAGAGCAAAAGACAGAGTGGTGTAGTTTGAAACTCAGGTGGTATTAAGTTTCTGTAAACTCCAAGGGTGGCTGTCCAGATAACTGGGGAGTATTTTGTTTGTTTTCGCTATTATTGTAGTTGCTTATGATTCACAGTATTTTTTTCCGTCCTCCTGATGTCATCATCACGATCAAGTTGCATTTTGCAATATGACCACCCTACTGCCAGTGTTATGGCTTCACAGTAGAGTTGACTTAGCTTTTCGCAAGTGATCGACTTTTTTATTTATTTCATACGAAATAAATAGATGATTCTTGACATCAGGATTCGAACCGTGAATCAACAGCGAGACAAGCGATGATGTTACCACTACACCACGGCCACCCTCACAGCTTACGCGTGCTCATAGTAGTGTGAGATACATACTCACCAAAAACACCTCCAATGGATATAGATTTCTTAGTTACTGCGACTATGTTAAGACTTGTTTGAAAGACACCTTTCAAGTGAAAATTTCTGCTTGTTCCGTTGTTTAGAGGCGGTTAATATTTATCATGCTAGTGCGTAAGGTTTGGTCCTTTGAAGAATCGGCATAATAAACTTCTCTCGTCCAGAATTTATCGGACTGTATTATTAACATGCCCGCTTAATCGAATTTAGTGCTTTCTCGTTTTCGGTTTCATTTTCGACTGTAGGAGTTCCGAGATCTCTGTGGATATCGTCGTTTCTTATGTACCATTCGTTGTCTATGTTCAACCCCAGAGTAGTACACCATAGGTCTATACCAGCTGCAACACTTGCTTGTATAAAGCCGCTTATTCTCAATGTTAAGCTTAAAATATTTTTTAAGTAACCGGTATATTCTGTGTTTGTTTTCGAGCTCTTTTTTTTGCGTGTAGCTCTTTAGTATGATGATATTCAAAATTTTTATTTGATTTTATCTATTTTTTTTTGTCGTTAACTAGTTCAAAGGGTTTTATTCTTCCTAATTTTCGGACTAAATTGTTATTATTAAGTAGTTCAACTACTTCTGAATTGGTGTGATTGCGAAGTCTAACTTCATGACTTCTTGCGACCTTCCTGACCTAGCCCTCTACTATTTCAATTTTTAGGTCTCTGTGTAGATCAACGTTACGTATGTACCATGGCGCATTAACTATAATGAGTAGTACTTAATTCTGGAAGCCTTGTATGCTTTGTAGGTTCGTCTTACTTGTGGTAGGTATGTGTTGTACATATTTATTTGTAAAGTTTACATGAACTGACTTCACTTCATTTAATTTTATTTACTATTTTTTGGTCCATTCATAAATATCATTTATTGCCCTTTGCAGTTTTTTTTTTCTTCTTGCACAATATTACCGACAGCAAGTACAGCAGTATCGTCTACAAATGTGGCAACAGAAGTTTCCTCATTTTGTGGTAGGTCATTGGTGTATAATAGGAACAAGACAGGTCCTAATACACTACCTTGGGGTACACCAACTTTTATATGTTTTAACGTGGAGTACTCATCTTCTTGCTTTATTCTAAATAATCTCTGCATTATATATGCTAGGATTTCTAAGTATTCTTTTGGTAGAAGCCTGTGTTAAATATCAAGGAAGATGGTAGAGCATATTTTTTTCTCTTCTAGGGCTTTTTCTATTTTATCAGTTATTCGGTGAACTTTATCTATGGTTGAATACCTATTTCTAAAGCCAAATTGATGGCTTGGTATCAATGTCTTTTCTTCTATGATCGGAGTCGTTTTAGAAAAAATTTTTCATTCCATGCACTTTTCCCATATTGCCTGAAGCACTCTAGTCTGTTAGCTTGTTCACTAGACGTGGGTTGTTTTTCTTCAATATAATTTTACTACCAAGTGTAAGAAGCACAAAGGAGTGATCTGAGTCAAGATCAGGTCCTTCTTCTTCTTTGGTAGTATTTAAGGATATATTCTTGGTTATAAAGCAGTCGACAACATCCAAGATTTTGTTCCTATCTGTGGGCAGTAAGTAGGTTTTCCCGTTGAGTGATATTTGGCGTTATTTTTTTTATGGATCCAAGAAGTTCTTTTCCTCTTGTGTTCCCCAAAATTTGTTTTTAGCATCTCCGCCTATTATGAATTTATGTCCGAATATACGGAAGAGGCTTTTGAAATCATTTTATTTCAGCCTAAAGCTAGGAGAACAATATACTTCAATATATGTTTTTATTTTGACTGATGTGGTTTGTATTTACACGATTGATACGTGTTGATTAATGTTCTCTCTAATTATAACTGCAGTTTTCGAGTTTTCGAGTTCTTTAACTGTCTTTTTCACGTGCGACTTCCATTTCAGCTTTACGTCGAATGTCATTCCGAGGAATTTAGCCTCCTTTGCGAAAGGAATACGGACTGAGTTTATAAGGATCAGCAAACAGTTCGTCTTCTTGTAAGTGAAATACACATGTGCATATTTGGTTTCATTGAGGACAATCCGCCAGTCCTGTGTCCATTCACTTACATTATTCAGAGCGCTTTACAGTTTTACAGTTTGTTTCTTCGATCATTTTACCTATTTCTAGGATAGCAATGCATCGGCAAATATAGCTAAGATGGTGGCTTCTCTTGGAGTATATCGCGGGTATATAAAAGGTACAGAAGCGGACCAAAAACACTTCCTTGTGGTACTCCAGCCGATTTGAAGAGAACATTGAACTGAGCATACCACTTAAGACGCTCTATGAACTTGAAGCAGTAGTTGACTGCCTCATTGGAATCGTGCAGTATGCCGCTTGGAATTATACTCCCTATCAGAGAAAGAAACTAAAAGAAATGATAAAGGAGAAAAGAAAAGCTCGCAAGAAATGGCAACAAAGTTATGCTCTACATTTAGAGCACACTTGAATCACATGTGTAACCTGCGGGAATAGATTATTAGGAACTTTAAAAACCGTGCATAGATACGAGTACTTATGTACCTTGAAAGCTTGACAGTGGAAAGAATCCAGTTATTCGCTTTGGAAAGCTTTAAAAGGCACTAAAAGACCTAAAATCTCTGCGCCGTCAATTAAGAAAGTCAAGACGAATTGGGAGACAAAGAGAAAGCGGATATTTTTACCGTCCATCTAGAAGAGACTTTTAAGCTATTCGATGGTCAAGCACTTATTCATGATTTCAGTGCGTCATAAATAGCACTCTTGAAAATTGTTGAGAGGATATCACTCAAGCGCTCACAGCAGGCTATTGAAGGAAAAAATCTTATCCCTGACATGAAGGCCTGAAGTTCAAATTACGACAGATTCTGCCTGTATATAATGTATACCTACATATATAACATACTGACAACATATCTCGGGAATATACTCTTCTGTGTCAGACACGAAAACGAATACCCGCAAGAATGCGTTCTTGGCCCGCTTCTTTTGCTTTTATGTGCCCGTGCTAGAACGCAGGAAGCAGGCATCGTCTTTGCTTTATTTGTCCATGATACTGCTATCCTAACAATAGGTAAAAAGATCGAAAAAACAAGCTGTTAAATTGCAAAGCGCTCTGAATAATGTACGAGTATATAAGTGGACAAAGGCTTGGCGAATTGCCCTCAATGCAAAGAAATGAGACACATGTGTATTTTACTTAACAGCTTGCCTATCGTTATAAACTCAGTCCATATTCCGTTCACAGACGAGGCTAAATATCTTGGAATGACACTCAACGTAAAGCTGAAATGGAAGACGCACGTGAAAAAGAAACGTAAATAACTCGACTGTACTAGTTACTTGGAAAACATTTCAAGCTTAACGTTGAGAATAAGCTGCTTTATTCAAGCACTTGCTGAAGCCGGTGTTGAAAATTTTGGTAGGCAAAAAAAAAAATTGTATTTTTAGCTAAGTTTCTTAGACACTATATAACACTTTATACAAAATACTTGTTGATCATAAAGAAAACCAGTGGCAAAGCCATTGCTGCCGCGCTGATTGACTTTCGATCCGCTGGGTTACATCCAGATCCAGTACAGCCTTCATACCATTGTCTACAACTAAATTCCGTATTTGGGCCAGCATAAATTGGCCTGAAGGTATATCCACAACTTTTCATATGGGCGTACACACATCCCATGTATTTAACTACTCCAGAAATTGCTGTTGGATATAAAATTATCAAATCACCATTATTTGCTAATTTAAAGTACATATGTATGTATACCTACTTACCAAATGTAAGATTTTGTTGCATGCAGTTATAATTGTTTGAGATTGAATTTGTATTCACATCGAGATAGTACGTGTCTAGAAAATGTGTCGTTTGATTAGCATAAGTTTGATTACACTCGTACAATTCATACGCGTCCATACAGCTTGACTCACTGTCGCATATCTTGCATTTCATTGCGTATCCTGACAAAAATATTAGATTCACAACTTTAGTATAGTGAAACCGTTACTATGATAAGTTACTTACCGAACTGAAAAGTGCAGAAAAGTATAAAAATAACACCACACACACTCTTATGATACATTTTTTTGATAATAAAATTAGGTTCAGTCTTATACGAGTATT
The DNA here is from genome assembly GCA_963082735.1 of Pocota personata. Lineage (NCBI taxonomy): Eukaryota > Metazoa > Arthropoda > Insecta > Diptera > Syrphidae > Pocota > Pocota personata. The sequence continues at coordinate 48,334,044 of OY720430.1, read as the reverse complement.
TTGCTTACTTCAATCTACGAGTGGCGTAACTACTATTAGAAAACAGTAGAAATAAAAACAAAAATATCTAATGCTGATTTCTGTTCAAATTATGAGTGAATACGAAGACGGTTCCAAATCAATTAATGGGTTTATATTTGGCTAGGAAATTTAGTTCCACAACCACGATAATATCATATCTTATCAACTGATCAGCAATAAATAAAATTATAAGCAAGTGGGGTTCTAGGGAATTATGAATAACTTATGTATGTAAGTGGAAGGGCGATAAGAATGGATGAATGCGGAAAGTATTTTTAGAAGCAATAAACAAAAAAAGCCCCAATTCGGAAATAATTTACAATAATTCATCTATAAATTGTTTTAATCGCTTTATTGTAAGTTCGCATGTATACTAGGAAACAGTGAGCTCAATAATATTTTTGACATCAGAGCTAGTTCTATCTTCTTTATATTCGCTATCAATGACGTTACTTCATGTATTGTCATTGCGATATTCCCATTTATGCTGATGACATGAAAATCTATATATCAAAACGACTGAAACGTTCTTCAATTTTCAATATTGACAGTCTCGCTACTCGGTGTGTTAAAAACAATTTAATTTTGAATCCTCTAAATGCCAAAATACAGGGTTTTTAATAAGGGCATAACAATTTCGTATTCAAATAAAACACAGAGTAATTAAGATATCGGGCTGAAATTTATTCAAATTGTAGTACATATGTTAGATTTAAGTATGGAATTCGATCTCTTTCATATGATTACCGCGAACACGTTTGCAGCGACCGATTCTTTGGAGCCAATTTTCCACCACTCTTCTATCAGCGGGAACGTTGGCAATTTCGCATTCGATATTATTCCTGAGCTCCTCTAACGTTGTTGGCTTGTTGGCATAAACCAACGACTTAACGTAACTCTAGAAAAGAAATGCATTAGGCCTTAAATCGCATGAGCGATCTGTCCATTCGACCGGACCATTTCTCGATAATACACGATTACCGAACTTCCCCTTCAATAGACCACATATCACTGATATCAAGTCCATCCAATACTGGCTAAAAATAGCCTTCCAACATGGCACGATAGCGAACATGGCGCAATCATTTTCATCGACAAAAAAATACGGTCTAATCACATCTCCGGCATGAAATCCACACCCCACGGTCACTTTTTGTGGATGCAATGGAGTCTCTTGAAGCACATGCGGGTTTGTCGCTGTCCAATAATGCAAATTTTGCTTATTGACAAAGCCATTAAGCCAAAAAATTAGCTTCATCGCTGAAGATGATTTTTCGATAAAATTCAGGGTTTTCTTTACACTTTTGCAGAGTCCAATCGGAGAAGTTTTGGCACTTCAAATGATCAAGAGGCTTCAGTTCTTAAGTTAATTTGATCTTGTAAGGGTGTAGGCCAAGATCTTTAAGCAGAATTCTCCACAATGAGGACTGAGAGATTCTCAATTCCTGTGAACGGCGTGGAATTGAGTGATTTGGCTCATTTTGAACTGTAGCACTTACGGCTGCGATATTTTCAATACTTCGACCGGTGCGTTGTCTCACTGGCACAGGAACATTCAATAGTGAATATGTTGACTCGAATTTATCCGCTATAGCATGCACAGCCTGTCTGGTGGGACTATTATTACGATCGAAAATTGGAGTAAGCGCCTTAAAGTTGCTATCACCGACTCAGAATTTCGGTAGTAATTTTAAATAATTTCCAAACGTTGCTCGTTCATAAATTTCACCATAATAAAAACGTAAACCTTGACTGACGTAAAGTTTAAGGGTTGTATTAAAATACAAAATTGTTATGTCCCTATTGAAAAACCCTTTATAACATTTAAAACGTATGTCAACCACGTTTAACTATTCATTGTCCCAACATACATGTCCTTAAACGGTGCAATAAATACCCCCCGTCTGATCTGGTCTCAGTTTATGAGGCATTCATCCGCTCAAAGTGGAATATAACGCTCACATCTGGTCTGGTGAACCCAAGACTGTTCTGCACATTCTAGACAGGGTAAAGAATCGAGCGTTAAAACTTATAGGTGATAGGGATATTGTGAATTCCATACATTCTCCCTATTTTATCTTTTTTTTTTATAAAAAATGCTCCAGTTGCATTCCTTCCCTTCAAAATTTCACCCGCAATACTCGTCATGCTTCGAATGCACATCAGTTCACCCTTAAGCCCAATTTCGGTCATACTGTCAAATATAGGGATTCGTTTATAAGCCTAACGACACGAATGTGGAATGATCTACCAGGCTCTGTATTTACCCATCACTATAACCTTCAAACAACAGGCTCCTTTTCTGTTCCTCTTCCCCTTTTTCCTAACGCTCGTGCCCTGAAACAGTTTAAGGGTATTCATATCCCCTTCGGCGCGCGCAGATTATAGAAATAAAATATATATATTTGCTCTTTGGAGGCAAAGTTTTGCCAGAACCCTTAAAGGTGATATGATGTTGCCAGCTATAATTTAGTTATAGCATTGATTTGCTGAACTAACTGACGGGGTTTTCTCAATTCCCTGCCTAGGTGTTAACATTGAGAGGCTGGTTACCATCAGCATTGAATTGATTGTAACACCATGATTTTCACTCCCATCTTTGTCTTCTGACTTAAGAAATCAAATAACAAAATACCTCATCACAAGTGGTCCAGATTCATTTTGACATTTCAAAAGACAATACGCAAAAATGCATGCAACCAAACAGTTCACGCCCATTATCTTACAATACGCTCAAAGGACTAAGGATTTCCTCAATGTCATCCATTGTTAGGATCATTTTTGAAAGAAGAAGAGTAACAAAACCAGAAAATCCCATTTGAAAGTCATTTAACTGACAACCCGGCACGTCTCACATCACCTGGAGTGCTCGTCCTAGCAGGTATGCACAAAAAAACTTCTCTTTTCTTATTGCGCCATCGAAGCAAATGTCAATTTGAATTTGTGAAATGTTCCTTGATTTATTATTTTCCGGAAGAAACCAAGGAGTTCCCATGCTGATCCGATGATCGGTTTTGCATTGAATAGTTGTAAAGATGAATAGTCAATAGTAAACTCAAAATCTCCTGTCGTAAAATTGCGAACAATTATGGAAAAGGATATTGCATGCTGATTACTTTTGGTTGTATCAATTGGATACAAATGCTAGTAGCATATGGTGACAATTTGACGATGATTAAGATAGACTTCTGTTCAAGGATTTGCTTTACTCTCAAGGTTAAATCAAATGGTTACAGGAATTTCATTAGCGATTTTTTGAAAGAAAGTAGAATGGAATTAGCAACTTTTTATGTACATATCATCTATGTATCAATACATAACCAAGAAAAATCTAGAATTGAGGATTCCCTTCAATGAAGTTTGTTTTCACACCTCTAAGGAAAACCACCACCGCGAAAGGCAAGACATTGATAAATTTATTGCTTCCAAAGACTTTGCAACGCCAAGCGCCTTTAATGTGCAAGAAAAATGAATCAAAACATAAGATACAGCGTCGCACTTTGCAGTGACAGCATTTTATCCTTTGGCGTAATGTCCATCAGACGATGCCCTTTTGCTGCGGTTTATCTGACAACCGGACACAGAAACTGCCATTGCATCCGTTAGCAATAAATCTATTAAACGATATCAAGATCAATGAGTACGCATTGTGTGCCGTGGTTGTGGCTAGTCGCACAAGGGACGCTTCATTTTCAAAGATGACATTTATGAAATGAAAAAAGCCGTCAATATATTTTTCTTTCGTGTTGGGAATTTCAAGATTTTGGAATAATGATTTATGATATATTTTGCTGCAAGCGATTTTGAAGTGATAGTACGATAGCCTTGGTGACGGCTTGACGGGATCTTTTACTACACTTCCAGTGTACCATCAAGGTTGTTATGATTAATTCAAAAATTTCGAAAATATCGCATCATATTATGAACATGTCGCCTGTGGCCAGACAGAGCGGTGTTCGCACGTAATGTGATAAATGTATCAACTTAATAATACTTAGAGAGAAATTGGATTGTCTCTACTATATTAACCTTATAGGCAGGTTTTCAGTGATTGACATGCTGCTGCAATGAGTGCATGCGTGGTGGTGGCGTTGCAGTTGTTATAAATAAACAAATAAAGCATTCTATTTTAAAAATTCCAAAACTCGATGTTTAGAAGCATTTGGAATTGAAGTTTGTCTGGAAGATTGTTCAAGACTTGCAATCTTTTCTACCTACTTCCATGGAGGAAGGAGTAATAATGCGAAAAGAAGCAAATTTCGAAGAGATATCTTAAAATTGTGTAGACAAAACACAAAATTTTTAATCGGTGGTGATTTCAATTCAAGGCATCAATCTTGGGGTTGTCTTAGAGAAAACTGTTGGGGAAATATCTTGAACGATATCCTAACCACAAACAGTTTGCTTGGGCTCCTATATCCAACCGAACCAACATTTATACCTTGTATATCTACAGCCAGTCCTTCTACTTTGGATGTCTTTATTACAAACACTCATTCTTTATTTTCGCAAACTATTGTATTAAACTCTCTTGGCTCTGATCACTTGCCAGTGTACACTACTATTAACATAAATGTGTCAGGTAATAACTTCATTGGCAAATTTAAATATTCGGCAGCAGATTGGATCAGGTTCCGGTATGTTGTCGCGAGAAAAATAAATCCCGAAAACTTTTTGTGGCTTAACACCATTGACTCCACTCAAGTTGAATCTCACATCGACAATTTTATAAACATTGTTAGTAGTGCGGCTGACGCGTCCATTCCCAAAACAGTTGCTCCTCCTTCTCAAACACTTCAACTTCCTCCCTACATTAAGCGCCTTAAACGACTTCGTAACTGTGCAAGAAGGAAGTGGATCAGATACAGGCAAGATGCTTATAAGGATGAAATTAAATTATTCAATACTCAAATCAAGTATGAAATAACTGTATTTCGAAACAAGAACTGGAACTCTTTGTTGGCATGTTTCAATAAAAGCTCGAAGCCTTTTTGGAAAATTACAAAAATTATTAAGAAAAACACCTCTTTTATACCACCACTCAAATATGGTGATACTCGATATGTCACGCAGGAAGAGAAAACAAATCTGTTAGCAAAAACTTTTAGAGATAATCATACCCTTTCCGAACACCTCAGCAACGCAGAAACAGAGCAAGAAATTGAAAATTCGATTGTTGAGTTACGAAGGTTAACAACTACAATAGACGACAGTTACTTAACTAACTTAGCTACCGTGAAGTGCTTAATAGACTCCACAGTAAACTGAAAGTCGGTAGGGCTCGATAAAATATCTAACAGACTTCTGAAAGCTTTGCCTAATAAAGGACTACAATATCTAACATTAATATTTAATGCATGACTTAAATTAAACTATTTTCCTAATGCGTGGAAAAATTCCAAAGTGGTTGCAATAGCCAAGCCTGGAAAGTCAAAGGATAATCCTCTTAATTATAGACCAATAAGTTTATTGAGCTGTGTAGGAAAAATTCTTGAAAAAATAATCAAATCCAAATTTGTCCTACACATCGAGTCTTATTCCATTTACCAAAAGGAGCAATTTGGTTTCAGAAGGCCATTCAACAAGTCCTTCGAATAAAAAGGCATATTAAAAACGGATTTAAAGAGAAGCAATCAACAGGACTAGTTCTCTTAGATATTGAGAAAGCATTCGACACCATACATAAATTAATGACATACAGGTTCCCTATCCCTGTTATCAAAATAGTACAAAGTTTTTTGAAAGATAGATACTTTGCTGTATATTTCGGAAGTGGCAAATCCTCCTTGCAGGACGTTCCGTTTGGTGTTCCCCAAGGATCTGTACTTGGACCTATTCTGTTCAATATATTTATTTCCGATATGACTGAACTAAGTGCTAACACTCAGTTAGCACTGTTTGCAGACGATTCTGCTATATATTCAACGCATATACTGCCTTGTGATATACTACAAAGCTTACAAAATTCGCTAAACTCAGTAGAAGCCTTTTTTCATAAATGGAAAATAAAAGTAAATGCTCAGAAAACTCAGGCTGTATTCTTTAGCCGGCGTAAAAAGATTTCATTTTACCCCACAACAAAATTGAAAATAAATTCTCTCGATATTGACTGGAGTGATGAATGCAAATACCTAGGTATAACACTGGACAAGAAACTATCATTCAAAAAACACGTTTCTAGAACAATACACAAAGTTAATCTAACGATTAAGACTAACTATATCCATTTATCAACAGGCACTCTGACCTCAGTATTGATAACAAAATAATAATTTTTAAAACAATCTCCCAAGCAATACTTACGTATGGTGCGCCAGTTTGGTATGACTGTGCTAATTAACATAAGTATAAGCTGCAAATTCGCCAAAATAAAATTTTAAAAAAGATGCTCAATTTACCATGGCACTACTCAAAAGCCCAGTTACATGAGAGAGCCAATGTCAAACTAATTTCATCTCTAAAAGAAAAATATCAGTCAAAGTTTATAGACAAATGTTCTTATTCCGACAACGAACTTATTTTACAACTCTTGTGCTAACCTAAGACTTATTTTGCATTGTTACTTAGTTTTAAGCGTTATTTAGTTATAAGAGTCTAATAAGGGTTTTTTTTTGCAGTATTTTCCCTTAACTTAAATTAAATTAATAATTGTTGTAACATATTTTCTCATTTTATCCATACATAAAGTATTATAGTTGTAAAGAACTAGTTTCTATAACTCTAAAATATACTGTACGAAAGATTGTCAACATTACCCCATTCAAATATTCTTGAAAGTTTCTTCTGTAAGTTCTTACGGAACTACCTATACACATCCGACTCAAAACACGTTACATTACGCTGTATCAACAGTCTTATAAAAAGTGGCTGCTATATGTTTGATTGACTTTCAAAAATTTAGCAAGATTGATGCATATTATTTTTAAGAAAAGACTACTTGGACGCCGGAAATAGATGTCGAATTTGTCGAATGGTAAGTACGCGTTTTTCTACAGTACACACTGCCTTCTATGCTATGCTGTTTGATCCATCCCATTTAGGGGTCATAAAACGAACTTAACACCCGCATTTTTAATATTGTTTTATCTTAGCAAGCCGAATTCGGAAAATATTGATCCTTTGAATGTATTGTCTAGCAACGAACCAGGAAAACTAGCGATATTTCGCGCATTTACTGTGTTCTAGGGAAGTGAAGTGAACGTCTTCGAAAAGGTACGTTTCACACAAACTTTACAAAAGTATTACACATATTGTTCGGACGCCTTAATATTTGAATGTCATGTAATACATGCCTATGTAAGATTTATGAAATTCAAAGTTTACTTATTTGTGTCCCATATATAGGATAGTAGGAGATTAGAGTTCATGCCTTCCTTTTTTGTAGGTACGTAAATTTGGATGAAATCCCAGCTATATTGGAAGAAGAAGAACCTAATTCACACAAGCCACAACAACCTTGCTACCATGTCCTATACCTGTAAAGAATTGAAGAAAATTAAGTGGCCATTTCCAACTTACCACGCGGTCATATGATGATGGTTTCAGTGTCGACGACGACAACTCATTATCTGCTATGGTCCCAAAAAAAAAAAACGAAAACAAGTGCAATAACTTGGACCAAAAAAGATTTGCAGGTTGCTACAGGTGAGACGTTATTTAGTAGTGTATTCATTAATCAAACCCCAATAGGGATACTTGAACAATTGTTTGATAATAAAATGGCAATATATCTCACCAATAACTACACCATGCAAAAGAACATAATTTTACATCATTACATGAAATGAAATTTTTTTCCAGAATACTGTTGCTAAGTGAATATAAAGTGTTTCTTCCAAAAAGTATGTATTGGAAAAGCACAAGGGATGCTGGGTATGAACTCGTATCTTCCTGCCTTTCAAGAGATCGCTTCAATGCTATAATGTTCAATCTGCACTTTTGCGATAACCATAATCTAAACCAACGCGATCCGAAACTTAGTTGGAAACTTAACATAGAGCAGCGAGTTAAGAAAGCAAGTGTGGCTTTCTATGCCTGCAGCAGAACGTTCGGCAAAAAATGGGGTCTCCAGCCAAAGATGACCCTATGGGTGTACACAGCAGTTGGGCGTCCAATTCTTACATGTGGCGCCATAGTATGGTAGCCCGCCTTACATAAAATATTTAACATTAACAGAATCAAAAAAGTACAAAGATCGGCGTGTATAGGCATCACAGGAGCATTGAGATCTTGTCCAACAGATGCTCTAAGCCCCTTGAACTCCATATTAAATTTTCAGCTAGGTAAATGCAGTGCAGTCCGGCTCAGGGAAACTGGGTACTGGACAGCAAAACCATATGGTCACTGTAAGGTCCTGGAGACGATACCAAGTGAACTGGTAACATCTTCGACCGATTACAGGACTCCCACGCTCGACAATCTCGGGTGCAACAACTTTACCAGTTGTCCCATATCAAGAAAGACACGGCCCAGTTTCAACAAACCTAAATCAAATGAGCTACTAGGCAGATCAAGGTCTGATATTGCCAGAATTGTAGCCATTATTACTGCCCACTGGTCTATCGGGGACCACGCGGCCAAGTTTGGCATTCCTCACAATACTTTCTGTTGCAGCTGCAAATATAGTAACGAGAGGGAAACTCTTTTCCACTTTCTTTCCAGTTGTCCTGCCCTAGCAAGGACCAAACAACGCGCGCCAGGTAAACCCTTCTTTGACGATTTCAGAGAGATAGCCTATAAACGGATTGGATAACTAATCCTGTTTCTGAACTCCACGCGATGGGTTTAATTATATTTTCTATCTCCAATAAAACGTAAACAAACAGGGTACACGAGTTTTTGTGGTATCAAAACGGCGCACTTAGCTCTAATTGGGTTCTTCCGAACCACCACTTTACCTACCTACCTACCTAAACCAAAGCGATAAGTTCAGCAAAATTCGACCATTGTTCGATTACTTGAATAAACAATTTTTGGAATTTGCTCCAGTGGAACAAAAGTATTGCATTGATGAATCCATGGTCCCATATTAAGTCCGCCACTCCATGAAGCAATTCATTCGGTGCTAACCTATTCGTTGGGGATACAGATTGTGGATCGGGGCAACAGCGCCCATGCTTACTAGCGAGTCCTGTATCATCCCGATAGCTTCATTACAGTTGTGCTCCAAGTCCTCAAGAAGTTTGGTCACAACAACGATCGCTAATTATTTTCGAGGACCTAGGGATTCGAAGTCTGAGGACGTCATCGTACATTAGATTCCACAGTAGTGGACCTAGTACGAAGCCTTGGGGGACACCGCCTGTGACGTTATACTGCCTCATTCCGTCGTCGGGGCAATAGTACAGTATTCTATTTCTAAAATAGTCCGCCATTATTTTCTGCAGATAACCCGGTACTTTCTTGGCGATAAGTGCTTGCAGAATGTTACTCCAGTTTGCGGTGTTGAAGGCGTTTTTAACATCCAGCGTTATGATTGCGCAGTACTGTTTACTTCCGCCCTTCCATCGTCTTCCTTCGATGGCTTTTTCGCTGTATTTACGATTTCGTCGAAGGCATCAATCGTAGAACGTGCCTTGCGGAAGCCATACTGGCAGTCTGCGAGGCCTCCGCTTCATCGATCGCGCTTTCCAATTTGTCACTTATTATGCGCTCTAGTATTTTGCGGTGGTTTATTAGCTTTTGGTAAGAGGACAAGTCTTTGCTTCTTCCACTGATCGGGGAATACTCCTTCCTTGAGGCAGGCGTTCTATAAGTCTGCAAAGATGTGTGGGGCCAATTAATTGCTGCTTTGTTTGGGATTCCATCAACACCAGGTGCTTTGTGATCTTTGATGTTTTTGCAGACTTCTAGGACTTCTGCTGCTGTGACGAGAGTTATTGGAAACGCCCCCGTCGTGGTTCTCCTCTCCGTTTGTTCCTATATCCCCTGTTGTTGTGGAAAAAGCACAAAGACCATGTCTTCGAGAAACACTGATGACGTGAGCAACGGTTTTCTGCCACCCTTCAACTTTATCATAACCACTTGGTAGGCTTTTTTCCATAGGTTTTGATTGGCTTCGTTGCACAATTTTTCGAATCTGCTCTTTTTACTGTTTTTAATTGCAGCTGAGTTCCCCAGAATGCTGGTACAATCGGCGCGCCCTGAGGCAATCTGCGCGCAGTCTGGCGATCTCATCATTTCACCAGTATACTGGGGACCGATGAAGGTTTATATATTACTGTTTTCTGCTGCATGGAAGCGTTACAAGCTCTTGTCACTCCACTCCAGAGCTGCCTCGCTTTATCGGCAACAGGTCCATAGTTGGGTGTGAGGTTTCCACCCCTTATGCTGCATTTGTCTCCTCTGCTCTCCTCTATTTCCTGTATGATTGGGTCGTAGATGAAACTTAATTGCCTGGTGATCGCTGTGCGTGTATTTTTACTTAAGAAAGATGATGTACACAAGCAAGCAGAAAGCCTGGTAGTTCAGCATTGTAAATATTAACAACCACGCTCACCGTAATCTCTAGCTACTTTCGGACTACTAAAACATCAAACATTAATCTTCATCAAGGGACCGCTTCAATCTTAATTTAAATTCATAATAAATCTTTTCTGTTTGCATAAAACCTTTTCTGCTGAGTGAAATCTTCAAAAAAAAAGAATAACATATCAACTGCAACGCTATCTGTATGTCCTTACATATAAGAGTGTCTATACATATATAGATACATCTTCATTGATATGACTAATTTGCATTACTTCCCTGTACTACAGACAATAGATTAAAATTAATCGCACCTTTAGGCTAGAGTATATAATAACTCAATCTCCCTCTTTGATAACATAATCAACATCGGATTGTTGTGAAATTTCAACTTGCCTTTGGCTAAAAGTGTACGATTACAAACCCAACCAGTGCTTCTGCGCAAAACAAAAAGCTAATCACTTTTTCACCCAAAAAAAAAAAAAAATTCAGAAATTTTGCTTCTGCACTTCAGTAAAACTAATTGGCCCTCAAGCCAATTTCACTTAATTTTCCTTGACCATCTTTTAATGCAGATTTCTCTGCCATTCATAATTTGTTTATAACCCTTAAACCAATACCTTCATTAAAAGACTTCCTTAATGCTTCACTTAATTGAAGCATTAAGGACCACTGGCACGGTGGCTAAGAGTCATTTATTCTGGGTTTTTTGTACAAAATTAATGCCGAATCATTTGTTAATGTTAAATTTTATTGCGTAGTGTTGGCTTTTCACTGAAACACATAAGTCTGTTAATTGTTCAATTTTATTATCTCAAATTTGTACCCTTAGCTAAGTTTGTTAGACACTATAACACGTTACATAAAATTCTTGTAGATTAAAACGAAAACCAGTGGCAAAACCATCAGTGTCGTACTGATTGACTTTCGATCTGCAGGATTACATCCATTACGGTCATTGCATTGTCTGCAGTTATAATTAGTGTTTAGACCCGAATAGAATGGTCTTAAGGTATATCCACAACTATTCATGTGGGAGTACACACATCCCTTGTATTTGACAGCTCCCATAGTACCTGTTGGAAGTAAAATTTTCAAAAAAAATATTGCTTAAGGAGTGAAAGTGTACTTACGAAACTTAAGGTCTTGTCGCATGCAGAGGTAATTAGGTGAAACTGAATTTGTATTCACATTCAAATAGTAGGCGTGAAGAAATCGTGTCGTTTCATTGGCATAAAACTGATTACATTCGTATGTTGTCGCGTTCTCGCAGCTTTTCTCACTGTCACATTGGAAGCACTTGATTGCGTATCCTGAAAAGTGGCTAGTACTTATACGTATGTATGTTTGAGATTACTCACCCAACTGCAAAGTGCAGAAAAATACAATAATTAAACCACACACAATTTTTGAATTCATTTTTTTGTTTAACCTCCCAAAAATTACTATTGGCACCTAATGTTGATTTTTCTTCAATTGTGATCGAATACCAAACTGATTCCAACTCAAGTATTGCTTCTGTATTCCTCAGAGTTCAGGTGAAATGAATATAGTACAGTCTTATCTTATCAGCTGATCAGTAAGAAGCTAAATTCTCAGTTAGTGGTGTTCTTGGAGGCAGTGACTAATTCAAGTGGAACAGATAAGGGGCGATGATTACGGTAACTATTTTTAAAAGCAACTAAAAGACTAGAAGTTCGATTAGATACATTCTGATATTTGGATAAAGCACCCTCAAATAGTCCAGTAGCTACACTTACTCAACATACGATCTTAAAATTCAAACCACAAAACTTAAATTTTTTAGCGTAAACAATTTAATTTAATTCAGAATAAGGATAAAAAAGTACATTTCTGTGATAATACTTGAAACTAAACGCACTTTTGGCACGTTACAAAAGTCTACAGAACTAACTAATAACGTATGGGTCTTGCATGAGCTTTACGAGCAGGCACTGAATTTGCCAACTTTTTCGTCACTTCGGGCGAGATTTTTTGTCACTCTTCAACTAAAGCTGCTTTAAGACTATCTATCTTCGGATGAGCCCATAAATACTCGATAACATTGTGGTCCGGATATTGCGGAGGATGGTCCAATTTTGTCTTAACGTTATAGTAGTACAGCTCTTACTACGTTCGAAGTATGCTTCGGGTCGTTGTCATGAAGAATTAATTTTGGTGGAGGCGAAAGCCCCCATTTATTTATTTATTACAAGCTACAACTTACTTAGGGCTAAAACCTTTTTTTTTTTTGTTTTTATAATTTGCGCGCGCCAAATGGGATATGAATACTATTAAATTATTTCAGGGCACGGGCGTTTGAAGAAATTGAGAGAGAGAGAGAAAGAAAGATTGGTGTAGCGGGTTTGAAACTTAGGTGGTATTAAGTTTCAGTAAACTCCAAGGGTGGCGTCCAGATAACTGGGGAGCTTGTTTGTTTTGCTTTTTGTCGTTGCTCATGATTCACAGTATTTTTTTCCCTCCACCTGATGTCATCATCACGATCAAGTTGCATTTAAGCCATATGACCACCCTACTGCCAGTGTTATGCCTTCGCAGTAAAGTTGACTAAGCTTTCGCAATTGATCGGCTTTTTTATTTATTTCAGACGAAATAAATAGATGATTGTTGAGATCAGGATTTGAACCGTGAAACAAGAGCGTGACAAGCGTTGGTGTTACCACTACACCACGGTCACCCTCACCTAAAACTAAAACTTAAAACTAAGACTTAAAGCTAAGGAGAATGGTAAAGGAGTTCGGCTTTGAGGCAGGGAGTGCTGTGGTTAAAATCAAAATGGGTGATGTTTGAGTTAACTTTTCGCAGCATACGGAAAATTGATTCATTATATCCATATGAAGTGCGTTGGGACGGTAGATAGAAAAGACGAGGGCATCGTAAATTTCGTGGGTTAGTATTGAAGAAATTTGAGTTATAAAGAGGTACGCAATCGACAGAGCCTGAAAGAAGTCGATGAATGAAAAGAATGTCTGCAACATCTCGGCATTTCTCTAGGGTACTCAGGTTGATGAGGTTGAGGCGGTCTTGATAGGGAGGCAAGATAAATGGATCATTCCAAGGAAGACCTCGAAGGGTAAATCGAAGAAATCGACGTTGAACATTCTCGATTCTGGTCACATGAACTTGCTGAAGGGGTGACCACGCTTGACTGCCGTATTCAAGGAGTGGGCGAACAAAGGTAATTTAGAGGGATCTGGTCACGTAAGGGTCACAGAATTCTTTGGCCATCGTTTGACAAAGCTAAGCTTTACGAATTATCCCATCAATATGTGAAGGGAAACTTAGTTCCCTATCGTACAATATTTCAAGATCGCGGAGAGATTGAATGATGGATATAGGTTGACCATGGTGAAGGTAACGGCGAGCGGAGGACACGTGGTGCTTGCGTGATAAGGTAATGGATTGGAATCAAGTTCGCCAGTTCGAAAAACTATTAAGGTCTTGTTGAAGGAGACAATAGTCATATGGTGAAGAGATGGCTTTGAAAAATTTGGTATCATCAGCGTACAGAGAGAGGGAAGAGTATACATAACCCTCTCAACATCGTTTATGATTAGAATGAAAAGAAGGGGAACTCCAGAGGAACTCCAGTTATGGAACTCCAGAAGTGACCAAGAAAGGAGTCGATAGGACGGATCTGAAGCGGACTCTGTAAGGACGGTTTTCCATGTAAGAAGATATCCATTTTAGCAATATGGGTTCAAAACCGAGGGCAGACCATATGAAGAGGATTCAGTTATGAGATATCTTATCAAAAGCCTTACTAAAATCAGTTACAATAACGTCGACTTCTTTGCCATTCTCTAAGGCAGACAGGGTGAAGGACACGAATTCGACTAAGTTAGTTGTAGTTGATCTACCTTTCAGAAAGCCGTGTTGGGTGGGAGAGATAAGAGACTTGCACTGAAAGCTTAAGGCATAAAATACTTTCGAAAAGTTTGGGTAGATGAGAAAGTTTAACAATGGGGCGATAGTTTGTTACTTCGTTCTTTGATCCCTTGTTGTGTATGGGGGTTATGAAAGAGGTTTTCCAAATCTGAGGGAATTCTCCTAGTGATAGAGAGAAACGAAAGAGATGAGAGAGGGGGAGGGAGACCATCTGGGCCGGGTCAAATAAATAAAGTTTTTGAATGATGGGAACGTAACTGTCTTTTATATATCATTATGCAGGTGCCGATCCATAGTACCTTCTATAAATCTTAATATTCCGACTGCACTTGCAACCCCACACCCTGTGTTTGACTTTAGGGACTACATTTTTGGGATCAAATGCTTTATTTGGTTTTCTCCAAACTTTTGCTTGTCCATCGTTTCCAAATTTTTTTTAATTTACGCTCATCTGTAAATATAACTCTCTTTCAAAAGAATGGATCCATTTCATGTTTATTTTCGTACCATTTCCAACCATTTTATCTTATTTATTGCACTTATGAAGGGCTTTTTTCGAGCAATTCTTGAAGAAAGTCCAACTTTTTTTTTAAACAGTGACGAATTGCTGGGGCATGAACAACTATTTCTTTAGTATTTTGGATCTCATTAGCTGTCTTTACCGCGCTCTGTCTAGGACTTTGAGTTACAACTTGAACAGTTGCCTTTGACAAATTTAATATTCGACCGATCTCTGCATTAATTTTCCTTAATTTTTCACACTTCAGTAGGAGATTCCTTTTGATTTGACATTTAAAAAAAAAAAAAATCACGCAAGAAGATATCCCAAATTGCTTACGAGTACTTAGAACTTTGAATGATCAGTACTACGTACAAAAATAAACTTCAACCAGTTGTCATTGGGATACATAGCGGTAAATTTGGTTTTAAAAGATCGTATGTAGACTTTTGCCAATTTTCCAAAGCCAAATGTTGCCATATTCTTCATTTTTAAAAGAGATTACTAGTGCTGCTATTTTCTTTTATATTTTAAAGTACTCAGTAAGATAAGTGAGTGTATAAATAGAATTACGTTTATAATCAGCGCTGCCTTGACAGTTTTATAGGCAGAAATAAAATCGTACCTATGTTGACTTTTGTAACTAAGTGTATATCATATCAATATATCCCAGAGGGCTGGAAGAAAGCAAAATTTGCCTGCAGACTGGACCGCTGCTAACATTAGGTGTGCTTTTTTTTTCTACCGAAGTGCAAAAGAATGATTAGCCGTGAAATTGTCAAAAGTATAAATGAAATAACTAAAGCACACAACAAAAACTGGGTCCTCACTTAATTTGCAGTAGTAAAATATCTGTTCAGCAATTGCGCGCTATCAGGAATGCAAAGACAAAAGCAAACGCCACAAGCAAAAACACTAGAGGGTGGCCGTGGTAATATTATTGCTTGTCACGCTGTAGGTTCACAGTTCGAATCTTGATGTCAAGAATCATCTATTTATTTCGCATGAAATAAATAAAAAAGTCGATCAATTGTGAAAGCTTATGTCAACTCTACTGCGAAGGCCTAACACTAGCAGTAGAGTGGTCATATGGATAAAATCGTGATGATGACATCAGGAGGATGGAAAAAAATACTGTGAATCATAAGCAAAGACAATAACCGAAACGATAATACCCCCCAGTTATCTAGAAGCCACCATTGGAATTCACTGAAACTTAATACCACCTGAGTTCAAGCCAACTACACCAATCTGTATATATCTCCGGCTCTTCTCATTTCCGCAAAAAAACGCCCGTGTCCTAAATTTAGGATAGGATTTTGTTTTTTCTTCCGTTGTAAATTCGGACATTAAAGCACTTATACAGCGATTTCTTAATTTATCTTTAGATTGGGGCGCTCCAAACGAAGCTACTGGTATAATATGCAGTACGTTGCCTTGACTTCTACAACCAGTTTTGTCAGACATGGGTTTGCGTCGGTTTTTTTTTTTTTTAGTTAATATAATCGAGCATAATATTTTCACTTTAAGCTAAACAGTGAAAAATAACCAAGAATATCAAATAATGAATACTTAACACCTCTTTATTAATTTTAAGACCGCCTATAGAAGTGAGAGTAGGGAGAAGAATGCGCCATGTAAAGTTTAGTATCCGTCCCTGCTAAACTCGTTCGCCTATGTAGTGACCATACGCAAAGAGGCCTTAAATACCACTTATATTTCCATCTAAGGCTACTTTTTGTTACCGATCGCTGCCGATTTTCTTCCAGGAATCATAATGAGAACAAAAGTTATGTAGGTACATAGGTAGCAGATATATTATAACCATCTCGGACTGCTGTCTGCTTCGGTGCCTTGTTCTATTCCTTATATTATAAAAAAAAAAATACCCACCATGCGCCATGTATTTATCACGCTACAGATGGCTGAAGCTATCAACAAAATTTAACATACCTATATGAAATACTGCATAAAATTGATTCCTAGACACGGTTAATCACTTGGTAATTAGATGTTTAAAGAAAAAGAAGGGTTAACCGAATCCGGTTCGCATCCGCCGTTTGTTGTAGCGATCCCGTGTAATTATAGCTCGCGACTTGCATTTATTACCATGCTAACAAGGATCACTGTAAGTGATAGGTAGCTGCCGCTCCTTCTGATTGGTCCTACTTTTCCTAATCATCACCTTTGACCAATTATTTCACCAATTTAGCCTTTAATTGCATCTAAAGCGCAGACCTATGAACTGAAATGGATGTAGTAATAATTTTGTTATCTGAAATGCAATAAATCCTTTTTTCATTCTTCAGTTCGCGGGTCCGCGTTTATTTTTATCGGCGTTTGTTGTGTTGTATGTATTTTGTCTCTCTCTCACTCTCTATTCATTTTCCCTAGATGTCTGATCTGAGCTGTTATGACAGACTACCTTTGATGGTAGTAATAACAGCGCTCGAAGGATGTTCCATATCTACGATCGGATCCCCAACCAGACTTAATATCGCGCTTCTGTTTTATTGATATAAATAGTTCCATTAGGGTCAATTAATCATACATTGGCTGTCGATGGAAATTTATGCCCATCGTATCTTATCATTATTGCAATATTCTCTCAGCGAAATGGGATTCAATGGCGGTGGCAACATAGAACATTAAGATCCAACCACAGTCAAATGAGAAAAAAGAAGAAAAGCCCAACGATGAAAAACCCGATAAGCCAACTGTATCTACCTACACAAGACCCAACACAAATACACAAGTTGCATGATATAAAACTCTCATGCAATAATCTTATCTATCTGTCGGCTGCAAATCGAAGAAAAGATTATACTTCTCATGGAACTCGATCCAAACCTGTATCTGTGTGGCACGCGACTCATGCACATCGTGTAGGGTTCGGAAAATTTCGGCTGCACTAAGTGGTTGACCTGTAAGCTGCCCTCAGGCACGTTGCTTGCAGTGCAGATTTCCTTATATGAAAACAACGATCATGATCACACGACACGATCAGAGGACGTACAACCACTTCGTGGAGACGTCTATGCAGGGCAGATGTACTAACACTTTGAACCTGTTTCTTGCCGCAAGAAGCAGACACCGACACCGTTGACGGTGAGCTGGGGAAGTCGTCGATCGCCTGCCCCATTTGCAGCAGAAAGTAGGGGTATAAATTCTCTCTTTGGGATTCTTGGCCTTGCTCTCTTTAGAAGGTGCTACTGTAGTTGCAGATACTTTTTTTTCATGTTATTTATGGCGAAGGTCCCTACTTCGCTCGACATCTTCAGGGGAGTACACAAGATCAAAAGAGATCGTGGGATTTTTTATTTTTTTTTGCTTTACCTGTGTAGAGATTGAGCTGGTGCGCGCACACCTTGAGTACAAAATCAGAAGATTGAGGACGAAGGGATTCATTAAGGGATACGCATCCTCGGAGTTAGCATCTTGCTCAGGAAATTGAGCCCTTAAAATCAAAATCGAAAAGTATCTACAGTGCACGTAAAATTTGTGATAGAAGACGATAAAAGTTTCATAGTGAGTAGACATGATGGCGCTAGGATCGGAAAGACTACATCACGTCCCACAGATGTCAGTTGGAAAGTATTTAAAGCACGTACCTATAGCGCCAGCCAATCATATATCCTTGGACGGACCGAGACATAACAAACGTTATGTCTACGCAAATAAGCCGTATGGTGGAATTGAAACAAATCCGTCAGTAATACGGCGAAACGCTCGTGAGAGAAACCGTGTGAAACAGGTGAATAATGGATTCGTTAGTCTGCGGCAGCATATTCCACAAGCAATTGTAGCCGATTTAAGTGATGGCAAACGTACTGGAGGCAGTAAGAAGCTCAGTAAAGTTGACACCTTACGGATGGCAGTTGAATATATCCGTCGCCTGAAAAATCTTTTGGATGAGGACAGCAATGACGCAGCGAGTTCGTTGTCATATAATAGTCAAGGTTCAGCTGAGGGTACCGCGGAAGAAATTCATCAACAGTCATCGAATGTAATAAACTCTTTGTCGTACTACGATCAGCATCAGAACTTTGAGAATTATTACGTAACTCCATCAGCCTGCCAGGATACAGCTTTAATATCGCCAACATCATCATCCTACAGTGATGGATATTATTCTTCGGCAGAACAAGTTCCAAAAACGCAGATTAAATTCGAGAGTTCATTTGATGATTATCACAACTCAACGGAGGACGAGGAACTTTTGGATTACATTTCACTGTGGCAGGAAGACATTTAAATGTGCTGCGGCAGGAAGGATTAACGCGGAGCTCTAGTCAAATTGAATAACAAATTATGGCCATTGACACTATTACCTCTTGTTAAGTTATTGTAATTAAATTTGTTAGATTGTTATTTTTGTTTTTAGCTGTAAATATGTACAAAGTGAATTAGATAAGAATTATTTTTTTAAGATTGGAAGACAATGATTTAAAACTAATTTTAATGAAACAATTATTTAAAATAAAAAAGAATTTAAGAAAAATTATAAATTTATTTTATTTTTTGGTCTGGATTTTCAGTTTATTTCTTTAAATAGATACATAGATACGATACATGTTTTTGGATTATCTGCGGATTTATTACGGCGGCGAATCAATTCTGTGTTCAGTTTTCAACGGCATTATCGAGAAAAGCCTCAGATACAGATTTGTTGGATTAATCTTTTGTATTTTGAGCAAATAGGAATGTAAGTATGGAAGTGCTTTTCACAGACAGACAAAATGGCACCTATGTCTCTGTAAGGAAAGTTATTATGGTTGCCTTACGAGTGCACTGTGTGTCATGCCCACCAAAACGCTGAGGTATTCAATGACTTTGAAGATTAAGGTGAGAATGTCAGGGCTGCATAATTGTCTTGAGTACAATTCCTGGTGAAGATCCGCTCTGACATCAAATGAATTAAAGGTTGAACTTCATTCTAACTCTCTACAGCAGGTAAAGAATACGGTAAATTAAAAGCATTGCGACGTGAAAAGTTTTACTACATTCTACATTCTCGAGTCTAGCATGCCTTATAAAAGGAATTAGGTATCGGGGGTAAACCTCATTCTTTCTATTTCTCAGACAGATTATTCTTTAGTGTGCTCCAAGAGGCTCCAGAATCTCCCATGTTTTCTTGCAAAATCTACAAGTATCCCCATTTTTTATTCTAAGGTGGTTTATTTGCATAAAATGCCCTGAAGACCAGCGGTAGTGTATTTCTACTTCTACCGAAACAAGCCCTACCCCTTTTCTGGCTTAAGTTCCGAAGCAGTATTTGGATTGCCTCAGTTTGGAAGTGAGCTTTGTTTTGTTGATTCCGTCATCTCACCGTAATGCCGTTGGTCCATCTATGTATCAACACAATCTTCATGAAATCTGTCCAGCCGCCGGTTTAAGCAGGCGGTAACGACGTTTTCAGCGAGCTTTCATAAAATTTATACGGCAATTGAAGATGAGGCAGAGTTGCTTTTGAACTTAATGAAGACCGAGCAAACCTAAATTTCACGAATGACACCATCGTGAAAAATCTCACAAAAACTGACGACTAACCCTTCTTAACTCAAATCCAAGTATTTGAGTGTGACATAATAACTGGTTTACAAAAAAAAAAAAAATGCTTTACATAACAATAGACCTTCCAGTGGCGATTGCTGGACGAAAGCAAAACGCTGCTTAATTTGTATCCTGTATATGAGAAATGCAAATGGGATAACAACCGTGAATTCTTCATCCCTAAGGTCTCGCCAATTAGCAATAATAAAGGCTCATCGGTCGGAGATGGCATGTGCTCTTGATCAACGAAGGTAAATGTATCTAGGTCCGATACACAATAAATATGTATCTAAGTTGTATTCTCCTCATTTAAGCCTCAGAACTTTATGCTTCGTCTAAGTATTGGATTTTACAAGTTATTGCCACTAGCTTCGTCTTTACTCCATATTTCACATTCACTCAAAAGAAATTATGACTATCATACGCTTGCCTATTGCTCCCACAATAACCCCACTAACTATAGGGTGACCAGATAAGAACAATAGGAAAATTAATTTAAATAAAACAAGAGATATGTCAAATTGATTCTGGCTTTATTTTGAAGCTACATTCATGCCATGATGTATGGAATAGCACATCATATAAACGCTTCGCTGGCAGTGCTTTTTTTGATGACTCAGTCCAATATGTGCGGCGTTATTCCGGCAATAGCGTCTCGAAGGTTGGCCTCGAGCTCATCCAAAGTGGTAGTTAGCGTAGATGACCCAGTCGCCAAATTTCTCCTTCACCACTTCGAGCGTTGCGTCACTTGTATGGCATGTACGAGTGCCGTCTTGTTGGAACCACAACTCGTATATATCGATGTTGTCGAGCTCTGGCCACTGAAAGACGGTTAACATCGCTCTATACCGAGGACCATTGACGGTAACGGTGTCTCCATCCTCATTTCGAAAGAAATAAGGTCGGATGATGCCGCCGTGCCATAAACCGCACCAAACAGTCAATCTTTGTGGATGCATTGATGCTTGTTCGAACACTTGTGGATTATTGGCGCTCCAATAATGGCAATTTTGCTTGTTGACATAGCCGCTGAGCCAAGAATGGGCCTCGTCCGAGAAGATGAAATTTTGGCCAAAATCCGGATCTTCGACCAGCATTTCCAGCGCCCAATTAGTGAGCTGATGGCATTGTCTATGGTCGTTCGGCTTCAGTTCTTACGTCAGCACAATCTTATATGGATGTAGGCCCAAATTCAACCGTAAAATAAGACTGGTTGACTCTCTGACGATGCCCAATTCAGCTGATCGACGCCGAATCGACATTTCTGGGTCTTCTTCGATGAATATTTTGACAGCTGGATGTCATTGGTAACTTTGACAGCTGCTGAAACATAACAATTGGAAAAACTATCATTGCTATCTGGTCACCCTTTATAAGGTCAATTAAAAACCGATATGATTGGGAAAATTAATAACCGTTTACGTAAGTGGGTACATATTTCTTCAAAGAAATGTGTAAAATTTTACTAAAGTAAGCTTAGTAAGGAAATTGGTATTAGCATCGAACCACAGAAACATTCCCGCCCTAGGACATTCCCATGTAACTGCAATAGATTCTGTAATAAGGAAAGTGCTGATCCTTATCAAAAGTTGAATTTAGTACTGAGCATTGTGGTTTTATAGTTTGTCATTGATTCAAAGGACCATCACTGGAAAAACAAATTCTGGGAATGGATAGAGGGATATAAATAATGGAATACAGATACAGTGGGTGATTATTAGAACCACCTGTAAAAGTACTCGATTTCACATTTAGGTATCTCACAGAATGTTTTTAAAGTGAAAAAATGCGGGTCCGCAGTAACGAAAAAGTTCAGATAAATCTCACGATTAGTGGCGAAAGTAATCAAAGAATTAGCACGTATTCACAGCCTGTGAAGACCTAAGACATTTTATACGAGGATAATTCTTAAAAATCGACGTTTCAAATTCATATTACGATACAAGTCTAATTATCCGCACCAATGATGCGATCAAAGTGGTCAAGTAATTAAAACATCTTTCATTGACATTATGCTTGCGTAGTCAACAGAATCGGCAGATGTTATATTTTAAAAATTTGAAACGCCAAGATCTTCCAAATAGAAAACACTATGAATGAATGTTAAATTGTCAAAGAAGAGCAAGTATTAAAATGCATAATGTCAACTATAAACTAACTTCACAGCTTAAATTACAAACGATTTATAAAGAAAACTGATCACGTCGACGTATAGGCTCCTTTTTATTCAACAATCATCCAACGAGATGGTTTTCGATAACGTTAAAGTTATTTTGGAATGCTTGTACTTAAAGATGTAGCCTAGCAGATGGATATTACCAAATCGACTTGGAAAAACGGTTTATGTACATAACGTCATGCATTGAAGTAGATGTTCGGATCAGATTGAGATTCAAAATCGATTTTGACAAGGTATAAGCTGCTTTCGCATCTATTCTTTTCTGACAAAGCACGGACGCGTTTCGCAGACAGAATGCCACACATAAGATAATATTTGAACAAGTCCAATTCAAATTCTTTCGAGCTTCCTCGGTTGCATTAACAACATTTACGTTAGTCTTTCATCAAAATATCATTAAGCCTATCTATAAAAAAAAAATGCCACCTACCTACTTTCTCTCACTTGTGCATTCGTCATAATCGGATTATATCCACGTCCAGATACTCGTATCGATTTAAACGACCTTCAGCGGTTCATATTTAGAATTTATTGCTCTATTGCGATAGCATGTAGAGAAATTAACCTTTAAATAGCTTAAAGACCATGCACTGCACACGGTTCTCAAATAAAGAAATAAATTATCGTCGCCTTCGTTGATAAGGTCACGATTTCGCTTTCTTTTAGAATCCTTTTTTTTTTTAATTCGTATCTTTTTTTTAAGATGAGAAATAAGCATTAGTGTCTCTTAAAGAGAAAGGCTAAAGAATTATGATTGCGGTCGTAAAGTCAGGGAACAACTACATTGAACTCTCTTCATTATCTATCACAGTATCGATGAACACACAACAGGTATACTGTGAATTCTTAGAATAGAAATGTCGGTTAGTATCCTTTACAGTTAAGGATCAATTTTTATGTTTTTCTCATCTATTAATATTTAGGTACTTTTAATTAATCTACACGCTGTGAAATTATTGTTTTGCTATTATTTCACAGGATTCAACAAGGAATGTGTCGCCCATAAATTCGTATCTATTATCGGAATCAGTGGAAGAATAAACAAAACACCCTTTCATCCTAAACGGAATTGTG
Organism: Pocota personata; assembly: GCA_963082735.1. Lineage (NCBI taxonomy): Eukaryota > Metazoa > Arthropoda > Insecta > Diptera > Syrphidae > Pocota > Pocota personata. The sequence continues at coordinate 48,310,342 of OY720430.1, read as the reverse complement.
CGTTAAATATTGTAAAGATACCTATAATAAAGGAACTATTGGGCGTCAACCACACATCGCCGATTTGTTTGTGACCCTTATCTATGTGGTTTGTCTGATTTATACAAAAAAAAGATTATACACCGATTTTTTTTTACTAGGTGATGCCCACAAACTTTGACTTAAGATAAGTGACAATTTAATATTCGGAAACACAATATAATAAGTTGCAAAATCCAACTTATTATATTGTTGTTCTAACGAACCCTATGTACGATAGGTGGCTGAATAATTTAATGCTAGGTAGGTTAATATAATATTATAACCCATATATTGCAGCAGTTTTCAGAAAGCGCGGATAATCAATCGCAAAACTTGTAGGCATTGAAATTTACATAAGATTCACACTCAATTGCTATCAGCAGAGACGCGACGTTTTATTTGTATTTTTGGTATTTGCCTGGTTGTGTGATTTTATTATTCATTACGAGTAGCTATTTGCTCTTTCCTTAAAAGAAACTTGTATATCTTGTAACTAAAACTCTGCCTTCAACTATGTTTCAGTAGTACCATAATTGTATCAAATCACTGAAATGTCAAATGTGTGGGAGCAAACCATTTGTAAATTGAAATACGATATAAGTATCTACCTATCTATAACACCTGATGTATTATTTACTGGTTGCCCGTGTTCTTGCTCGTGTAAATTTTCCTATTTAAAAAAACGCTTTAAAACAATGTGTAAAATTTGTATGATACATAGATGAGCCGTGTGACATACAAAAACCAATGAATTTTAAAATGATATCCAACTTGACCAAGTTGTGGGCAAAATAATGTTAGTCTCCACATTGTCCTGCATAAAAGTTATATCTTCACCTTGGCGAAATTCGCTATAAAGATTCAAAAGTTCCACACATTTTTAAGAATATCAGTTACCCAATTCGACCCATTTGCCAGAACACCATGTTTGTGATCCGCACTATTCCCAAAAGTAGACAAAGCCCAATGTCCTCGTAAAATTGGCCCTTTTTTTATAATTTTGCACGTGTGAAAGGGGTTATGAATACCCTTATACTAATTTTAGGATACGGGCGTTTTTTTGTGGAAAGGGGAAAAGACAGAGAGAAAGAGAGATTAGTGTAGTTGGTTTGAAACTCTGCTGGTATTAAGTTTTAAGTGAACTCCAAAGGTGACTGTCCAGATAACTGGGGAGCTTGTTTATTTTTGCCTTTGTCGTTGCTCATGATTCACAGTATTTTTTTTCGTTCTCCTGATGTCATCATAACGATCAAGTTGCATTTTAGCCATATGACCTCCCTACTGCCAGTGTTATGCCTTCGCAGTAGAGTTGACATAAGCTTTCGCAATTGGTCGACTTTTTATTTATTACATGCGAAATAAATAGATGGATGGATATACAGGATTCGAACCGTGAACTTGTAGCGTGACAAGCGATGATGTTACCACTACACCACGGCCACCCTTTCTAAGTGAGAGACAGATTTATGCGTGTGATAAAATTTGTCGAAATATAAGGTGTCCGAGTATTGTTATTCCAAACCATATGTAAACAAAAAAAAAAAAGCACCAAGCTGGTATCCGAAAAAGCTACTGTTGTTTTAACATTTGGAGCAGAAATCTCTTATAGTAATAAGTGTAGTCTCATTTAAAAGATTACAAATTACCCTTTCCGAAATCATCATTCCATTCTTCTGATTTTACTTTGTTGTACCTAACCCATAGCGTTTATTAATTTTAATACATATGTATGTAGCTTGTAATATAGAAAAATATTAATATAAAAGTATAGGGTTATCCAACAAGAGGTGTCATTTTAAATTTCGCGAACTGATAAATTGTTGAACTGTCAATATTAGATGACTTTTAATAAGTAAAAACTAGAAATTAAATACGGATCGATACACATTCGCATGACGTGTCGAAATAGTGAAAATTCACTACAAAAACGGTGCAAATATCGCGGAAATGTTTCGTAAAGTTCGCACTGCTTTTGGTCATCATCAAGCGCCTTCTCGCACAGCTGTAGTGAATTTAATCGATCAATTTGAACGTCTCGGACAGGTTAGTGATGTGAAGACTCCAACTCGTGTTCGTCCGGCAAGGTCAGCTGAAAATATTGCCGCCGTAGCTGAGAGTGTGACTGAAAACCCACGTGAATCCATTTCGAGACGATCACAGGAATTGGGCCTATCCGCAACCACTTTGTACCTAATTTTCATAAAGATCTTGGCCTACATGCTTATAAGGTCCAGTCGATACAAGAATTGAAGCCAGTAGACCACGCACAATGCCGTACTTTTGCTGATTGGGTGCCTGAAATGAATGAACAAGATCATGATTTTTTACACAAAATTATTCTGAGTGATGGGGCTCATTTCCATTTGTCTGGGAACGTAAACAGACAAAACTGTCGCATCTGGGGCTCCAAAAACCCAAGAGAAATAGTGGAACAACCTCCCCATCCGCAACGAATGACAGTTTGGTGCGGTTTTCGAGCTGGCGGTGTCTTTGGGCCATATTTTTTTTCGAAAATGATGATGGTGCGACTGTTTCAGTGAGTGGATTGCGTTACCGAACGATGTTGACTGACCTTTTTTTTGCCTGAAATTGATAGTATGGACGTGGATGACGTTTATTTTCAGCAGAACGGCGGAACAGCGCCACATGCCACACAGCTGGTGAAACAATGGCTCTATTGCGTGACAAATATCCTGGACGTGTGACTCAATTGGCCTCCAAGATCATGCAACTTAACAGAATTAGACTTTTCCCTTTGGGGCTATGTTAAAGATAAAGTCTACGCCAATGCTCTACCAACGATTCATGCACTAAAAAAATATCAGAGCTGTTATTCACGAAATACAGCTGCAATTATGCGAAAACGTGGTGAAAAATTTCATCAAAAAAATGACTATTTGTAGGCAGAGCCGAGGCGGACATTTGGCAGATATTGACATATATTCCATTACTAACCTCAGAGTTTGTACTAAAAAAAAAAAAAAAGTTTGATTAAAATAAAAATAAAAATATCAGCACTTTTCATAAAAATGTTGCACTTTTCTACGGATTTAAAATGACACCTCTTGTTTAATGACCCTATATTTATATTCAGCATCGAAATTTATGCAAATCTAGCCATATCCGTCCATCTGTCTGCATGTAACCAGTTTTTGTACCTCAAATTTTGAGCTAGGAGGATGTAATTTTTATATAAGCTTTCTAGGGTTTGAAGCAGTACAATTGTACAATAAAATATACAGATGTTGGCTTTCCGATCAATTTCCAAAATATACAGATGTTGGCTAACGCCCACTTTTCAGAGGCGTTTTCTTTAAAAAAAAACACACATTTTATTTTACAAAGCTATTTATCGTAATGGTTGTAAAAACAGTTTTTCTCTTAAAAATATCTGATATATTCTCTGAGTAGAAAGATGTCATTGCATTTGAATTCAAAGGTTAATAGTGTCACGCCCATTTTATAAGAGATGGGTTAGAAGATAGGATATGTTTGTTTGTTATTGCTAGTCCGTTACGAAAACTAGTTGAATACTTTCGTTGCAATATCCGTAAATGAAATGCAGTCATTTCTTCAGATAAACATTTTATATTTTTTCTAAAAAATGCGTATTTTTAGAAATTTTAAAGATGCTCTTTACAGTATTACCTAATTATCAGATGACGTTTCTTTTCTCAACTACACAATGATTATCTCTCCAGAAACGCACAATTAATTGCTAAGAAAAAAATACCGAATTCATTATTCACTAAACAACATACGTGTACTTCTCTTCTCCATTTTAAATGCATTTATCTTTTAAATAACATTCTTTGAAACATCGATAACTCCATATCTGAGATAAATGTCGAAAAAAATATCTAAATGTTTATTTATTATCTTTTAAATGAGGCTATGCTTAATAATTTGTGTTAAGATTTCCAGCAGATAGAGGTGTTTTTCAAATGCACTTAGTGTATATTTTTGAATACAGTGGGACATTTTTCATGAAATTGATCCAGTTTCATGAATGTGTCTTGTGTGTGAAAAGATACATTGCGTTTCCCCTTTGCATACTCGTGGATTTCAGGTCATACAGGAATGTGAACATGCACCTAGTCTCTTGATCTTTTGGGCAAAGTCAGAAACTTATTTGAATGATGATAGAGTGAGCAGTTTCCTGTGAAGAAGTCTATTAAAATCTTTGTATCACGTTTACTCAAAGTGAAAAGCTGTTGTTATAATTCCATGGTAGTTTGGAATGGCTGTCTGAAAATATGTCATTTATGTGGGATCTGAAGAGGTTACGTCTAATGCACTATTTATCGAAAGACTCAATTGCGTATAATTGCCTCTGCTTGGAATGTGGAAGTAGAGGAGCCGAGAGAGGGATTGGTATTCCAGTCCTAACCCTTTCATGAAGTTAACTGGGAGTTCCCGCTGACAGGACCACCATTCTCCCATGCAGTGCTTTCCGGGCTGTATAATTTAAAGGGATGAGTGTAATTATTGTTTTAGCCATGCATCAGATTTTGTATTTTAAGATGCCCGGTAGATCACCAGATTTAACATTGCCTAGGATGTGGAGTTTCATGGCGCTTGATATGGTGGACTTTTTGATTTATATGTGCAGTGGAGGAAGATCTATAAATAGTTACAGGACAGCATTTGGGCAAGAGCGTATAGCAACGGTGATACCGACACAAGAGTGTTTTTCGTAACTTTGCATTACATTTTGGGCAGTGGTCTCTTGAATATTTTTCCACCAAACTAATGAAGCATATGTAGGTGACAGTTGAAACAACCATATTGAGGTAAGCTCAATAAACAATTTTTCAGCTTGATCCCACTTTTCCAAAAAGTCTTCAGCATTCCGATGCTGCATTGTTTATAAATTTGTTAATTTCTAGATTCCACGAAAAGTTTCTGTTTCAGAGTATCACCCAGATACTTCCAATGGTAAAAGTTTTTTTTGTGTAAAGGAAACGATGGTACTACTCCAAGACCTTGCCTAAGCGACTTGGCATTAAACTAGTTGGAGGATCTATATATTTAGCTCCAATTACTATTTCCACGTTATCGGCATATCAGTTAGGTGGTGCGAGAACGCCTAATTAAGGGTAACCTTTGAAGACCTTGATTGCAGCAGAATATTATCCTATCCTGGCCGAAATAGTCCAGTTACTTAGCATGGATCTAAGTCTGATAAACTGCTATTTCTTTTGCGGATTAATCTTTTTTTCGGAATGGTGCAAGGCATTGCCTGTGGACTTACCTGCTTGGTAAGCAAATTGATTTTTATTCAGTGGATGTTCTAAACTGGAATTAGGAACACCATTTTTAGACTTATGGTGAACTTTTGGTATATCTTTCCAATAATTTCAGATACATAGAGATACATGGAGAGGATATCTTTAAAAATCACTATAGAGAGCAATCGTTGAATAAAGAAGGCAAAGCTTAACGTCAACGTCAGCTACAAAGAACAAAAAACAAATTTTCAAAAGATGTAATTCATGTATAAACACATGGGTATTCCTTTTTTTTAAAAAAGAAAGTGAATAGCGGAGTGAACAAAAAAAAAAATCATCGATTTGGCATCTTAAGCATCAAAAATATTATTTCCGGCTTCAGGATCAAGATACAGGCAACGAACAGCTTTATCGTAGTTTCTTCTCCTTCGACAAGCAGAAACGAACAAAAAAAATCTCAATACATCGGACACAGTGCAAAGACAAACACGATGTGTGTGAAGAAAATGCCAACAAACCGTGTCGTGTCGTTCAATTGATTGTAATGTATGCAACTTTTTGCGATTACATTTTTATGATTTATTAAGGAAATCAGTAAGGAAATATATTCAACTGGCTCATGACAGGACCATGAAGGAATGTGCAGTAAAAAAAAAATCAGATTTCCGATGAACTATAAAGATATAAACGCCTGCACGTTTTCAAGACAAGAACAAGTGCGACACAAAGGACCTTTGCCAGTTTGTGGCCAAATGAAATTGTCACCATTAGAACCAATTGACTAAGGAATATTTTTTTGAGAGAAAAAAAAAAAAATACTATTGCAAACCAAAAACTCAATGAAACTGGGCTGTCCCCTGGCATTAGGGAACGCCCCTATAATATAGGGTCTTAAGGATTATTTGTTTTTCGTTTTTTATTTCAGTCCATCCGCTTGTCCACTGGCACATCGTCGTAGTCTTTGCACAAAAAAAGGATGTTTTATTTTGCGATACCACGATCGATTGCAGGTGTAATCCTCGGCACAGGATTTAAATTTGTACAGGTGAATTTGAGTCTTTTTTTTTAGTTTAGTTTTTTTCTTTTTATTTCTCTGTTTATCGTCCTTTTGGAGATGGTTGCGTTTGCACACGCACAGCAGGTGGTCATATTGTTGAGGTTTCGCGAAATGGAGGCACCACTAGCTATCGGCGCTATTATGTGGTGAGGACATTAAATGAAAAAAAAGAGAACGCCGGCAATCATACTTCATCATTTTGGTCGTGTGGCGAACCTAATGTCATTTGTCCCTGTAATTTTGATATTTCATTAGAATTCGAGCGGGATAGACAAAATTACTGACTGAGTTGTTGAAATTAATGTCTCTTTTATGTGGCAGCAATTTTTATAAAACGTTTTCTATTATTAAACACAAACACAGGCAGTGCTATCGTGTAAGCTGCTAGAATAGCTACTACATATACGAATACTCGTAGTAGGTACCACATTATGTAGTTTTAGGCTGTTTTGATTTTTAGCCAAGATTATAGACCTATGCACTCCGAAAAATGTTCTCAGTTTTCAGAGTTAAAATAAAGTCATGCAACTGCTAGACACTCGGCATTTGAACTCAGTGAAAAAGGACCTTCCTTCTTTTAAAATGAGGTATGCAAATATATACCATTGCAAATATTGTTGGGACTTTACAAGAGGTGGCTAATAAGTTCGGGTTCAGAGATACTCAACAACGGGTCATATTGTTATTAGTGATAGCACTAACTGCGGCACTCTTTAATAGTATAAATATCACCTCGTTTCAATAATAATCTCATTTCGTTATTATCTGTGATAGAACAAACATCACCATGTCAGCCGAAATTGGAAATTCTCGCAACTTTGAGCACCGCGCCGTGATAAAGTATCTCGCGAAAAAAGGAAAATCGCCTAAAGAAATTTTAGAAGACATGTTATCGACTCTTCCGTATTCTGGGCTTTCATATAGCATGGTCCAAAAATGGATTCGCTTATTTCAACAAGGGCGAGAGAGCTGTGAAAACGACCCTCGCCCAGGGTGTCCTGTGTAAGTGGTCAGTGAAGGAAACGTCGGAAAGGTTGAAAAATTTGTTCTGACCGAGAGAAGAATAAAAATGTGGCAGATGGCGGACGAGTTGCACATCAGCAAAGAATGGGTTGGTGAAACTTTGCACGAGCATTTGAACATAAATAATATTTGTGTGCGCTGGGTACCGAAAATGCTCACACCGTTCGACAAGCAACGACGACTCGAGTGCTCCGTAGTTTTTTTGGAGTTAGCCGGAGACAAATAAAAGGTGTCCCAAAATTCTAGCAAGATTTTAATTTTGAGCCATTTGTGTGGTAAAGTGTTGCCAACGAAAAAAAAAAAAAAAAGACAGAGTGACAGCTGACAGTTCAGGTTTCTTAAAAATGGGGTGCTACACGAAAGAACAACGTGTTTTCATTGTTGAGCAATGTTTTGAAAATAATGAAGGTTTTGCAGCTACAGTCCCAATTTCCGTACAAAATATGGTCGAAATAGTGATTTAACTTCATCAACTGTAAAGAGATTAATTCAAAAATTCAGGGAGGCTGGATGAATTAGTGATTTTAGACACTCTGGCCATCCTTCACCAAGTCGTTCAACACAAAATATCGAAACAGTTCGTAAGAGTGTTGTTGAAAGTCCAGGAACATCATTTCGGCAACGTGGTCAAGAATTGGACATATCGAGAAGCTCTCTACAGAAAAGAAAGATTTGCATCTTCATGCATACAAAGTGCAACTGACTCAAGAACTGAAGCCTACTGACCACCCACAGCGAAGAGATTTCGCTGACTGAATTATGGAACAACAACAAGTGGATGCTGATTTTTGAAACAAAATCATCTTCAGCTATAAGGCTCATTTTCATCTTCACTTTGTTTATAGTCAAAATTGTCGAATTCGGGGTTCAAAAAATCCACCAGTGATTGTTGAGCAACAAACGCATCCACAACGTGTCACTGTTTGGTGCGGATTTTGGGCTAGAGGCATCATCGGACGATTACTCTTTGAAAATGCGGCTGGTCAGGCAATAAGAGTTAATGGTGTTCGCTGTCGCGACATGATAATCCAGTATTTTGTGCCTAAATTCCAAGATATGGATGTTAATGACATGTGGTTTTAACAAGACGGTTCCATATGCCATACAGCCCGAAACTTTTTTTCTTTAGGGTTTTTTGAAGTCTAAGGTTTATGCCAACAAGGTCACAACAACCCCGCCTTGAAGGAGCAAATCGAGCGCTGTATCAACTAAATTCAGCCATATTTATGCAAAACGGTCATGGAAAATTTCGACAAAAGAGTGGTGCGTATGTGCCAGCAAACCGTGGAGGCCATTTACCCGATATGCTATTCCATACGTAACCCTATACTGTATACTTTATGAATCAATAAAAAGTTTACAATTTTTAATCAAAAACCTGTGTTTTCTACCAAAATTATTTCTTGCGGGAATTTTGGGACAGCCTTTACTCTAAACCAAACAAAAAATTGCGGAGGGGAGGGAGAGGAAGTGAAATTACTTTAAAGGGCGTTTCAAGGCGTAAATCTGCTACACTGAAAAATATGTTTTCCATGCCGAGAGTCTTGCGAAACATTCTGGTGCGGAGACAATTAAAATTGAAGAAGGGTACCAATCTTAAAAGAGTTGATCTGGACCTTGTATGCAACGAGCATATAGGCAAATTCTCGGCCTTTTTTCAAGTTATGTTAATAAATTTTAAATGATCGTCATAGGGGAGGGAGTTATATCTATTAGGCCAAGGAAGACCCCGCAAAGAAATGGACTCTGTATTTAGTCTATTTGAGCAAGTGACTGGTGTCAAAGTGTACCACCTTATGACAGCTGTGCACATCCCGGTGATATTTAGTAGATCATATGTCCGTAAGTCAAAACATTTTGAAGACTTTCCTTTTATTAACTGTCAGCACCATCTTGCTGCTCTAGGTCTAGCCACGCATATAAGTTCAAGACTGGCTTGGTGAACATTTTGAGATCAAACTTTGAATTGAATTGGCTTCAACCGAGTGGTCATCAATTTGGTATTCTTGTTTCTATCCAGCATTTTCTGGATGCATGTGTATACCGTGTAAAGTAGTTTTCAACCCGAAGATAAAATTGCAAAGGCATGTTCCAGTACGTACCGATCTTCTGGACTAGAGTTTTTATTTCTTAAGATTGTAACTCAACGTGGTATTCTAATGGAGTGAAAGCCAGATGACAAAATTTCTTTTCTGTGTGCTCTGTATCTAGCAAGGGTATTTCCTTCCTATTCTTCTGAACATTCCATTTAAAACCCTGCTTCAGATGAAATATAAAGCTCTTCAGTATTGAACCCGGAAGATAATTTGTATTGTGGTCAAAAGTGATTACCACCAGATTATTATAATTTTTTCTTTCTCTAACCAGTTCTGGTCACTTCTTCAACAACACAGTAGTGACTGGTGGCGCGTGTTCTTAACCACAAAATTTCAGTTCGTATTACTCGAAGTAATGAATTATAGCTTACTGATAATTCTTATGGGCACGTGCACTTGTCAAAATAATTGCAATGATTTCAAGAGAAAAATAACATACACCATCGTATCTGCATCTGTAATGCAATCCATACAAAAAAAAAAATAAAAAATTAAAGGGAAGCATGAAATTTGTATTCAAAGGGTGCAATTACTTGTGTACCGAGATCAGATAACGTTCTTTCATTGAGATACAAAAAAAAATAAAAAAAAAAATGAGAGGAAACTGTAATACGTCTTGTTAAGCCTTGCAGTTCTTTGTTCATGTTCATGAGCTGTTGATTTCACTTGATTAACTTTAATCGCTGTAAAGTCACTATAAAGGAAATGCGATGAAACGAATTAGTTTAAATTGATCCTCTAATTTGAATTACGCATTTTACTGAAGTTATTGTGAACGTAAACAGATTACGAAGTCATGCTTTGATAATGAGATCCCTTTAAGAGGGCATCATAAACTTAAACTAAATGTTTGGATACTGTCTTTATATTTTAGGATTCCCTTTCATTTTTACCGCCAGTAGCTATTGACAATTAAATTCTATTTAAATTTAGCTTCTTAAGGTGTCACATTGCGTACATTTCTTTGAAGATCTCTCCTCCGCAATATGACAGGACATCTGCTGCCTTCCCTGTTGGAAGAGAAATCCTTTTTGCACACAATATCACAGAATAAGAGATTTGTAAATATTATAACACTCAGCATGCGCCACAAAGTTGCATTATCGGTTTTACGCCACTGTTCGTAGGTAAACCAATTGCAGGACATATCCTTCACAGTGGACCATCTCCGGTATTTGCTGAACACTTTTCCAGGCAAATAGATGGCTAGTGCCGGCTGTTGTTTTACATGATGCATTCGTTTCGGCTTTTCCTGAATGCGGTCAAAGGATATTGTTAAACGTGCATATTGGTGTCATGCTTTCTCTGTACAATGGAAAGGGCGTGAATTGTTGATTGCATGTGAATGGCGAAAAAGGACCTTAGGTCATTATTTGGTAATTTTCATGAATAGAAATATTCTTTGTCAACTTTCCTATTTTCTATTGTCCCTGGGTTATTTAAAATATGTTAAATTTTTTTAATTCAAAATGGAAATGCCGAATATGTAGAAATTCCTTGAAGGATTAAATCAAAATTCACAAACTTCTTTCGAACATGTAATCAGGTTTTTTCTGGATTTTCTTAAAGTGACAATTCTTGATAATTAAATGATCGCTTTAGACGGTATGACCAGTTTGCTATAAAGTCCCTCAAGATTTCGAAAAGTGTGCTGGTTAATGATTTCATCATTTGATAGCCATTATATTTGTTCAAGTATATTTCCCAAGTGTAAATTCATTAGGACTATTGTGGAAATAAAAGGGACACTTGAGTTGTATTGTTACGAACCTATTGATGTAGAGTTGAGTTGAGGTACTTTTGTCTGATACTGGAGAATGATTAATTGAATTTGTTACCTTTTTGGCGGTGGTAAAAGAAAGGATATTTTCTTGGAAGGGTTTTTTTTTAGGTTTGGCTTCAACTGAGTGTGCAAACTGAAATGCAGTTGTAGCAAGCAAAAAACGAAAAACTTTCTTAGGTTGCTGTAATACTAAGTGAACCTGGGTATTTACTAACTACAGTAAGAAGCTAGTTAGATACATACATACTGTCTCCAACAATTTTGATAGGAAATATTCGAAAATTCGAGATGAATTATGAATGCAAAATTTTGACAAAAAAAAAAAATTCTACGAAAATTTGGATTTTGTAACTCTCTGGCGCATAGAAATGGAGACACTTATAAACACGATTGAAACCGTTAAATTCAATTGTCTTTTCAGTCTTACTCCAATCATTAATTTCCATAATGCTCTAGTAACTGAGTCGGTTTGTTGTTGCTTTTATAAATACGAGAAGAGAAATGACATTTCCAACACAGTGCAACCTAGAAAACTAGAAAACTATGAGCAATGAAATTCTTCAAAAGATTCTGCCCGTTCTATGAATTTATAGGGTCATCCAACAAGAGGTGTCATTTTAAATTATAAGAAAAACGCAACATTTTTATGAAAAGTGGTGATATTTTTATTTTAATCTAAAGTACATACTCTGAGGTTAATAACGGAATGCAATATCTGCCAAATGTCCGCCTCGGCTCTGCCTACAAATAGTAATTCTTTTGGTGGAATTTTTCATCACGTTTTCGCATAATTGCGGCTGTGTTTCGCGAATAACAGCTCTGATATTTTCTTTTAGTGCATGAGTCGTTGGTGGAGCATTGGCGTAGACTTTACCTTTAACATAGCCCTAAAAGAAAAAGTCTAATGGTGTTAAATCGCACGATCTTGCCGGCAAGTCTCCATTTCGAGAAATCACACGTCCAGGAAATTTGTCATGCAATAGAGCCATTGTTTCACCAGCTGTGTGGCGTGTGGCGCTGTTCTGCTGAAATTAAACGTCGTCCACGTCCATAGTATCGATTTCAGGCAAAAAAAGCCAGTCAACATCGTTCGGTAACGAAATCCATTTACTGAAACGGTCGCACCAGCATCATTTTCGAAAAAAATATGGCTCGATGATACCGTCAGTCCAAAAACCGCACCAAACTGTCACTCGTTGTGGATGGGGAGGTTGTTCCTCTATTTCTTATGGGTTTTCGGAGCTCTATGTGACAGTTTTGCTTGTTTACGTACCCAGACAAATGGAAATGAGCCATCACTCAGAATAATTTTGTGTAAAAAATATATTTTTTTTTCTGCCGAGAGGGTGAAAATCTTCTAAAGACACCATAAGGCCCGACCGCGCGTGCTTATGGTAGGGTGAGATCTTTACTCACTAGAAAAACACCTCTCTTCAAGATTAATACCACAACTAAGCCGACGCTTATCCAGCAGTTTTATTTTCGCTTACGAGACTCGTGATTGAAAGAATGTAGCGCTTTACGAGTAGACAGGTTAAATTCCAATGAAAGTCCCTGCTGTTTTCACGACCGGCATATACTATGACGCGAGGTCAAAAAGTTTTGTCCTTTGCAGACGACGAATTGAATTGTTCGCGTCAAGTAGTTGAAAGACGGTACACGATCTTTGTGTTTACGAGCAAAATTTGTTATCTCTTCGACGACGCTGGGAATTCCCAGGTCCCGATGAATATCTTCGTTAAGTACGTACCACGGTGCTCTAACGATCGTTTTAAGAACTTTATTTTCAAAAGTTTGTAGGATGTTTCTATTGCTTTTGCTGGTACAACCCCATACTTGTAGACCATACGTCCACACTGGCTTTAGCACTTGCTTATAGATAACCAATTTGTTATGTAGGCTCAACTTTGAATATTTTCCTAGTAACTAGTACATTTGTCGGTATTTGTTTTCGAGCTCGTCGCGTTTCTTTTTTACGTGCGATTTCCATTTAAGCTTAACGTCTAGAGCCATTCCTAGATATTTTGCTTCGTTCGCTAACGGTATAAATATACGGGTAAGCTATCCACTTTGTTGTATGTAAAGTTGGCGTGGGTAGATTTGCTTTCGTTCAGCACAATACGCCAAGAATTCGTCCAAGCGCGGACTTTATTAACAGCATTGTACAGCTTTTCAGTTGCTGCTTCAATTGTATCGCCCGTTGTCAATATCGCCGTATCGTCCGCAAACCTGGGGGCGACGCAGTTACTTTCCCGCGGGATATTACGCGTACAGAGTACATATAGAAGCCGGCCAAGCATAATTCCTTGTCTCAAAATGCACACAACTGGGCTTTCAGTCACACTCTCAGCTACGGCGGCAATATTTTCAATTGATCTTGCCGGGCAAACACGAGTTGGAGTCTTCGTATTACTAACCTGTCCGAGACGTTCAAATTGATCGATTAAATTCACTACAGCTGTGCGAGAAGGCGCTTAATTACGACTGAAAGCAGTATGAACTTTATGAAACGTTTCCGCGTTATTTTCACCGTTTTTGTAGTGAATTTTCATTATTTCAAAAAGTTGTGCGAATGTGTTTCGATCCATATTTAACTCCTAGTTTTTACTTATCAAAAGTCATCGCAATGATAGTTGAATATTGACAGTTCAGTTAGTTGAATATTGACAGCTCAACAATTGTTATGAGTTTGCAAAGTGTCAGCTTTTATGGTGTTCTAAAAATTGTGGAAAGACGCATACAAATGGAAAATTGTATACAACTCGAAAGATTATAAACAAATCGGCTACATCAATTTTTTTTGTATGGCCCTTACTAGGTTTAAGCGAAGTTATAACTTTCTCAGCCAAGCATCCAAAGATAAGGATGAGCAACACGTATGTACATTGCGAAACTTTTTAGGAAATTATTATATTAGAATACAAGATACAGTTTCTATACAAAAAAAGAGTAAATAATAATCTTTGACTCATGACTTGTCCCCACTTTTATATGTGATCAACAACCCGAGCTACAAACCAAATTTCATCAAAATCCGTCCAATGGCTCTTGTGTTAGCTGTGTGGCAGGGACGTTTTGAAGATTTTTGAAATCAAACCTCTTTATTTCATCCCAATCCAAAAATCATCGAAATCTATTCAGTGGTTTTTGAGTAACCGATGTCACAGAAATTAGCTTTATTTCCTCTGATCCCCATAAGGGGACTTGTTAAGCCAGTTCGCGCATTATTAGGTAATTTCATTTTCGCAGTTTTTCGCAGAAAAAAATATGACACGCACTTGGAAACTTTTATGTTTGTTGTTCAGAATCCTTTTTTTTTTTCTTCATTTAAAAGATAATTCATTTTTATTGTATTTTAAAATTAACTCATTTTAAATGGCCTCCGCGCTCGGTGACGCATGTGCGACATCTTATCAAAAAGTTGTTCATTACTGAGTGTAGGGTTGCAGCGGGAATTGCCTCAGTTATTCTTTTAATTGATTGCTTCAAATCATTCAAATTTGTGGGTTTTGTTTTGTACACTTCCTGTTGCAATAACACCAGCCAAGTCAGGAGACCTTAGCGGAAAATCAGCTTGTTTGGAAATTATCGCTGCAATTACTACCATAACAGGCCTAGTTATGTGTGAGATTGCACCATTTTTTTTTTTTTTTTTTTTTTTATAATTTGCGCGCGCCAAATGGGATATGAATACCATTAAATTATTTCAGGGCACGGGCGTTTGCAGAAATTGAGAGAGAGAGAAAGGAAGATTGGTGTAGTGGGTTTGAAACTTAGGTGGTATTAAGTTTCAGTAAACTCCAAGGGTGGCATCCAGATAACTGGGGAGCTTGTTTGTTTTGCTTTTTGTCGTTGCTCATGATTCACAGTATTTTTTTCCCTCCACCTGATGTCATCATCACGATCAAGTTGCATTTAAGCCATATGACCACTCTACTGCCAGTGTTATGCCTTCGCAGTAGAGTTGACTAAGCTTTCGCAATTGATCGACTTTTTTATTTATTTCAAACGAAATAAATAGATGATTGTTGAGATCAGGATTTGAACCGTGAACCAAGAGCGTGACAAGCGTTGATGTTACCACTACACCACGGCCACCCTTGCGGCCACATCTTGCTGAAACCATACAGAGTTGAGAGTGTGGCATAATTCTAGGAAGAAAAACTCCTTCAACATCTTTAAATAACGGTCTCCATTGACCTTTACAGTGCGACCGATTTCTTAAAAAAATTATGGCTCGACAATGCACCTTGATGAAGCTGCACACCACACTGTGACTCGGGCTGGATGCAGTTCCATCTCATGGAGTATCTCCGGATTAGTGTCACTCCATATTCGACAATTTTGCTTGTTTACATTGCTGTTAAAATCAAAAAGGGCCTCGTCAGACATAAAAGGAAGTCTAACATGTTGTTGTCCTCTCCCATAATTGGCATGATTTTCTGGCAAAATTCCAGGTGAATCGGCAAGTCTGCTGCATTCAATTTTCTTGTTAATTAAATTTCATAGGGAAATAAGCTCAAATCTTTATTCAAAATTGTTCGCAGTGATTATCTACTTATTCCCATTTGAGCAGCTAAGTTCCAGGTCGAAACGGATTGGTTTGTATGGCAGCAGCTACAGCAGCAATCGTGTCCTGTGTCCTAACTGAAGTATCTTGCAAAAGAGTTAACTAGCCTTATAATAGTCCATTTGCTCGGAGCTCTGTTTGGACGCACTATCCAAATTCTAGTTTCATCGTCCTAATTATCTATTTTTCTTAAATCTAAATGTTGGTCGGTAAAATAAAAAAAAAATGGAATCGGTTTCACAGAAAAAAAGTTATTACGTTTACTTTTGGTAGCGCGTTTCATCAGCCACCCTGAAGTTTCCGATATGTTGGCTTAGGAGTTTTCCACTATTCTTTGTTGCAGGAAAGTGTTTTGTGTTGGCAGTGTTTTTTTTTTACAAAATTTATAAACCCCCCATCATCATTCATAGTGTCCCTTACAGGATGCAGGCGAGGCGGTCCTCTTTTATGGATCGAGTAAACCTGGCTTTAACTGCTTCGTTTCGGTACAATCGGTTACTTGGAAAAAATTGTCGCTATCCATACATGCGTTTAACAGCCCACAGAAATAAGCTCTCGAGCTACGAGTATTTATAGTGATTTATGTGTTTCAACTATGATGTTACAGTTTGAGTAGCGAAACTCTGGATTGCTCAGTTCACTCAGTTTCTCTCGATCTTACGTTGATCATTATCTCTTTTTTTTATTTCTAGTATTTTTCTTCCACACTTCTCAATTAATTTCGTTGTGAAACCTATCGCATCTATAGCCACTATTCATCGACGCCGTTTGTTGCTGCTTTTGGGTTTTTCACCAGCAAATCGAAAACCCTAATTTTATCTTCCCATGATAAATAAGAGATTGGATTTATATAAAAGATTACCAGCAACATGGGTCAAGAGTGAGCAATAAAATTCTTAAATAATTTCATTAAATACACAACTTGTTTCCAGCGTAAATATGCATTTTACAAATAAAAATGCCATGATGTCATAATCTTGCATAACAATCACTTCCAGGAAACTCGATGCATCTTCCTTTACCATGGAGAGTTCATTGTTCCCACAACTCCGATCAATGTTTGCAAATAAACCAAGAACACGACAGAACAACAACAAAACAAAAACCCAAACTGCAATGAGAGCTAACGAAAAATACTCCCTTTCGCATAAAATTGACTTCTTTATCGATGTTCCTTCCGCTGCATCCTTTTCGAACAGAAAATATTTATTCCGAGAGCCGAGAAAATTTGAATTACAATCGATATCTCTCTACTCTACCCATTCAAAAGGTCTCCCGATTCTCTAACTAAATCAAAAAAAAAATGTTTTATTTTTGTTTTGCATTCGGTAATTTACAGTTCAATCTTTATTCAGAACAAGGAGGAGTACATCTCCTCCTTTGAAGATCTCCTTTTCCTTATTATATGCATTTGTGTTCACCTCCAGCGAATTTGTCACCGCCATCAGGTTATTCCAATCAACTGCCGAACCAATTTTCTCCAACATTCGAAACAAAGAGCCTTTAATCATGCCGCGCAAAATCAAACCGATCTTGTTGTGCCTTTTCATTTGCATATGGTCCCGCATAAGCAGGAAGCTGTAAGACTACTTGTGCGACAGATTGGTATCAATTGGTGTAATCGAAGTAAGAGTGCATAGAATGAGGTACATCGGACGATGGTCGGGAAGTCGTAAAGCATCCGTAATATTAGTGCGAGGGGAAAATTACTCCATCGGATACCCATCGATTGATCATTGAGGGAAAATTGCTGTAAATACTTTGAATTCAGATGCAGAATGAAGCTCCAGATATGTCTTCCTGAAACTTATTTACACAGAAATTGCAGGTTACGAGGTTAAGCTTTACGATAATAAGATTAGTTTCTGAAGATGCATGACGTTTGATGAGATCATCAGCATTAAGGTTACTGCTTCCTGATGGTTTAATGGTTTTCTCGTCACTCGTTATTTTCACCTCATGGTCGACAAGAATTGAATCATGGCAGAAAGTTCGAATGACTTGCCTTGGTAACATGGCATCAATGCATTCGACATTCATTTAACCTTGTAAGTTGCCAAAAGAAGGACTCTATTCTTTATGTGCCTTTCATAGAGCCCAAATCTCGCAGTTAATATTCCAACCCATAATAGTAAATCTTTTCTCTGTTAATAATATGTAGACAATCCCATCCTGTTTCAATTTTCGAAATACATTATCAATCGGAATAGAACGTGAGGGGTAATAGAACTATAGATACCTACATCATAAACAACAATTCATGGTAAGAATTATGCACAAGGGTTAAAAAAAAATCTTTTAATTGTAATACACCCTTTTAACCTCTGTGTGATACGAAAGTATTTTCACCACGAATGCTCTATTGTAGATCGAAAAGGATCAATTGATTGTGGTTTCTTCTCCTGTGTTTGCTTTAAGATTGATCTTTGAAATCAATTCACTCCCACATGTGGGAATTTTAAAATTTCTATTGGTATTTAAATTTCAATAGAAAGGGTTCGTTTATAGAGTGCGATTTTTGGCAGGATGTTTACATTGAATTGTTCTGAGTCGGCGTGGGAAACTAAATAGATACGTGCAAGTGATTTCATGTACAGAATGTGATAATTAGGGATCGTATGGTGTATTTTAACAAATATACCGGAAAAAGGCAAAAGCTATCGCCATAAAGTTTGGAAATTAGGTGCTAATCAGTAATGGCTTCCTGAGTCCTGGGTATTCTTGCTAACTTCGACAAAAATGAAATTCAGACTACAGATATATCCAAACCATTGTACAGTGTTCCGTATCAGAATGGTATTTTTTTTTTCTCTGGGCGGGCACACCCTACTGGAGCACACAAACTCAAAACAGGTCCATTGTACTACCAGGCAGAGAACACCATTTTAATGGGTTTTTTTTTTTTTTTGTAAAAAGACGATTAGGCGCTTTAGTGGTGAAGAGCTTAGGTCATCAGCACTTACCACATCAGCAACGAAGGTCCACCAGCTGACCCGAGGAAAGGGAGGACAATTACATAGGAAGTGTTATCATCGCCCTCTCCACAGGAGTTGCAGACAGGGGTAGTGCTCAAACCTATCACATGGAAATACTTGGCAAAGGCGAAGTGGCCCATAAGAATGCCAGTAAGTTATTTGAAGTCTTTTCTGCTAAGAGATAGCGTCAGGGACCATTCGATTAGTCTGCCTGCATCTTGGAGAGTTATGCCACCTTCGATTGTGTTCATTGAAAACGCAATCGTCAATGGAAGCCCTAATCGAGGACGCTGGCAAACCCAATGTGATTCAGGTCCTGAAAAAGTCTCTTCTGAGCCTTGTCTAGCAAGCAAGTTGTGTCCTGGGACCCAAACAAGATTCAGTGAGTTCAGCCTTCCGACCGGATTCGAGGATGTTTTGCATTCTCGAACTATTTTGGAAGTAGTTAGAGGATTGAGCAAGGCCTTAAGCGCAGCCTGACTGTCACTACAAACGCAAATACTTCGCCCCTTCCACCTGTTCTTCACAATATAGTCTGCAGCCATTAGGATAGCATATATTTCTGCCTGAAGACAGATGTATGTTTCCCCAATCAGAAGCGAATGCGCCAGCACCAGATCCCTGTCCAATTTTGAAGCCGTCCGTGAAAATACGACTACATTCCTTTCCTAGCTCAGACTCTGGTCAAAGCCAATCCTGAACACGAGGAAAGTTGACTTCAAATTTGCACCGCAGCCATAATTCGGGTGTCATTGCATCAGACGGCATATCCATGAGACAGGGGTCGTAGGATAATCGTCGCGCAACGTCATTAAAACTCCAGTGCAAGTCGTGCCAGAAACCATTTCTTTTTAAACGGAAGATAGCTCTGATTGTACACGCCATGATGTGAATATCTATTGTGTGCGATCCATCGAACCGTGCAGAGCAGAGCCAAAATGGTATATAAAGGAACACTAATGGTTTTTGCCTATCTGAACATGCGTCTGTCACAGGCTTGTAGTATAGTATGTTATTGAAAATATTTTTTTTTTTTTTTGTAGGGCTTTTGGGAGCATAATATGCATACTAATGTGCAAAAATATTTTTTTCTGACAAAGTTCATTGAACAAAAGAAAAGGTAAGTAGCTACCCTTACTTGATTCTATTTCGATAATTTCGAGATAATTTGCAAGTCAAATTTGGTCAAAATTCGCTCATACGTCCTTGATGATTTAAAGATTTTAAAAATCCTGCTCCCAACATCCCACCATGCTTCATCCGATCCGAGGGACACCCAGCCTCATACCATATATCAAGCAGTGCTTATAGTGCTTGGGCATTTCCTATTTGTGGACTGAAGTCTTTTCGTTCTTTTCGGATCCAGGTTAAGCTAGATCTGCCTCGACTAAAGAAAAGCGCTGATATTGTTCGACCTGCTGTTTACCATTTTTCTGGCTTCAAGGCGGAACTTTATCGATTCTATAGAAGTAGATGGTTCCTCCCTATTTTCAGATGTGTTCACTCTGCAGTCTCCCGGAATGTCCCTCTGTCCTGGCAAGGGAAACTTTGCTTCAGCCAGCGATCTCGTTCAAAGACCTGCGGCATTGCTTTATCAGCAAGGCTTTCATAGCTACCTGACTATTTATATTTAATACTATAACGCCACCCTCTAATGCGTTAACTGAAAGTCAATCTGCAATTTCCTGAACTGTCACAGTGATCCGGCAGTCGCCTGGTGATATTGACATCAGATTCATAGAGTAAACCCGTGCCATACGATATTTTAGATCTGCCTGCGTATATCTTTATCGCAGAATCGTTCAGAAATTTCCCAAATTCCCTAACGCTTCTAGTAGGAATTCTGGTCTTGAACTTGACATTAAAGTCGATGTGAGGGACAAGTCCGTCTTACAAGGAAAACTTTTTTTGCCCTTCAGGATTCTGGAATGACCGGAATCAGCGTTATCCAACTGTGAAGATTCCTGAAACCTCAATGTTGTTTAGCTGCCATTTGCCTCTCATAGATATCAACAGCGCAACCTTGTAAGTTGTTTTTAAAGCACCCGTTATACAGGCTCAAGATAACCTGTGAACTTCCCTAGAAAATCAACACCTATGTATATATTATGTTAAGGAAATAGTTCTTCAGTAAAAATAGTGAAAAAAAGACATTTTTAAGAAGTGGGCGAACTTTAAAAAATGTTCACACTTTCTAGAAATTTCGCTTTCCCAGCTCAAAATTTAAGACCTAAAAACTGGTGACAGGCAGATGGGCAGACCTTTTGGAGGTCTTTCTTTATAACTTCTTTATGTTGCAAACTATGTACTCGTATCAGCAGCAAACAAATTTGTTCCTACTTGTGGGTAACCTAAGCTTTTGAAAGCAAATCCTATGTAGATTTCGTACGCCCATACTAATACTAAGAATTACCATTCTATTAGGCAAATTAAATATTTGTTTTGTTTACATACGAACGATGTAACAATGTAATACAGCCCTTGACCAACCGCATAAAAATACATGTTTTCCTTTATCAATACAACATTCCATGCATTAAACCGCAACCACATTGACTTAAGCCAGAAGACACGTTCTCTGCGTTTAATTAGAATCAATCAAAACCAGTTACCTATATTGTTTATCCCAAGATAACGGTAATAAATTATTAAATTTACAACACACACTGTAAAAGCATGAGAATCAAATCCGTGCCGAAAAAATTACGTAATCAGAACTCCTGCCACACGTCTCTTGCAACCAAAACCAACACCGAAAGAAAAAAATCCGTATCTGAGGTCGTACGTCAGGTGTGAACAATTCTGCTCCATGCACCTGTAGACGTGTAACCAAATTTCCACGCGACCATCGATCTGCAAATCGTGTCTGGCGAACACCCTCAAAAGGAGATACAAAAAAAAAAAAAAAAAAAAAAACGAGAAAACACTAACCAACTCTTACCACAGAAGTACTGCGTACTTCGACATAAATTCTTAAGAACCGCAAATAAGAAACCTTCTTAACTGAGGCACACGCAAAAGAACATACCATTAATGAAAGATGAGAGGATTTTATTTAGTCATCCTCCCTCTCACCTTATCGATCAGTGGGAAGGGCAACCCGCATGAAGAACAAGAAAGAATTCGCGCATCCGTGAAATTTTCATATCCAGCAGATTGCAAGTACATAAATTACATTTTGGCACAAACGAGGCTCCGTTTGAAGTGCTTGGTAATTTTGCTCGCAAGGCTGCTAATTAGCTGCCGCTTCCCTCGTCCATGCACCGACTGGTACACCGTCCATCGATATCGCATTTATTGCGCCCGCCTGCGAAAGAGAGAGTATATGCGACGACGCGTGTCATGTGATACATCGACAAGATATTATCAACTGGTACTCGTATCTGTATAGTCCGCATGCTCGGAGATACAAAAAGGCAACCGAAGACCCACTGAAGATGTCGGTAGTCGGAGAGTTTAATTAAAATTGCCAGCCAGTCAGCCACTCGGCCAGTGTCAACTGACACGAGACCTAGTTTATAACAAAAATATTATTATGCGGAATGCTAAGCGTCATGCAGTCAGTCGAGCAATTAATAATGCCCCGAGGGCATCATTAATCGGGATTGCGCTATAACTCATGCCGGAGCCGGATCGATGGCTTATATTAACGCGCACAATCTGTTGGAAATTTAACGCAATGCCATGGTTTTTACTTTTTTGGTTCTGCAATTTTGTCTCGGGATAGATGGCGGTCATTTTACTAATTAATGTTGAACGGACATGGTAAATGGTTATTCGCATGGGAAATTGCAAAATGAGTTGGCGAAATTTTAATCATTCCGTGATTAATGTGACGGAAAATGGGTGTTGCACAAAAACTAGTTCATGTGAATGATACGAGTACTCCTTGCCGCGTCCTATGCCTGTACCAACATTTATCAACCTGTGTACATGCGGTATCGGAGATCTTTATGAGAGAATGTCAAGTAAAATACTCTGGACAAATAAACCTTGGGAATACTACATTTAACACTTGCTCTGGGAAAGGAGATTTTTATCATGTAGGTACATATTCGCGATCGAAAGTAATAAATTTTAAGTCTGATATGGGTGGAGAAATCCTCGACATAAGTCCTCCGCAAGAGGCTAATCTTTGGTTGTATTGCATATTAGTGTCAGTTAAGATTAACAGACAATTACAGTGAGCTCTTGTCTCTTGGCGGCTATATGGGTATCTAACACCTCCACGTCTCGTAATAAAAGGTACATCGGACAAGGAAATGAGAACTTTTTTTCCACCTATTATTGGAATCCCCAGAGACGAGTTAATTAAACAGGACAGATTACTTGAAAACTTAAATTTGATGAATCCACAACATATGTATTGGTAGGTAAATTTTTAAAGGGCCACGGATGAAATAAGAAAAGATTAGAAAGCCAACAGACCTTAACTCTGGAAAATACCCTTAGGTCTAAGGAAGGTTTATATACTCCTTGGGAACTTTAAGGTTTATTAAACTGCATTAACAGTCTTCCTCTCATGGCATAATGAACTAAAAACAACTTGCATGAGCTAAAAGCTTAGAGAATGTGAGTTTCTGAGATGAAGAAAGGGAATCTGCGAACCCGCTTATAGGGTCACTGATTAGGAAAGAATACTTATCTACCGCGAGATGGGAGAGAACTATTTTAGTCTTATCTTTTTAGTATTTCTTATGTCCTGTACATATAAAGGGTTTTTCAATACATAACATTACAATTTTGTATTTAAATAAAGCACAGAATAATTGAGATATCGGGCTGAATTCGATCTCGTTCATATGATCAAAGCGAGCACGTTTGAAGCGATCGATTCTTTGGAGCCAAATTGTTCCTGAGCTCCTCTAACGTTGTTGGCTTGTTGGCATAAACCAACGACTTAAAGTCACCCGCATGAGCGGGCTGGCCATTCGACCGGACCATTCCTCGAGATTACACGATTACGGAACTTCCCCTTCAATAGATTAATTGTTGGACCAGCTGTGTGGCATGTGGCACCATCTTGTTGGAACCACATATTACTGATGTCAAGCCCATCCAATTCTGGCCAAAAATAGTTTTCCAACATGGCCGTAACATGGCGATCATTTTCGTCGGCGAAAAAATACGGTCCAATCACACCTCAGGCAAGAAATCCACACCCCACGGTCACTTTTTGTGGATGCAATGGAGTCTCTTGAAGCAGATGTGGCTTTTTACTGCTATTCATTAGCGCATACGAGTATTTTACTTATTGACAAAGCTATTAAGCAAAAAATGAGCTTCATTGTTGAAGATGATTTTTCGATGTAATTCACGATTTTCTTCAAAATTTTGCAGATCCCAATCGGAGAAGTTTCAACAGGCTCCAGTTCTTGAGTGAATTTGATCTTGTAAGGGTGTAGGCCAAGATCTTTACCCAAAATTCGCCACAATGTGGACTGAAAGATTCCCAATTCCTGTGAACGGCGTGGAATCAACTGATTTTGCTCATTTTGAACTGAAGCAGCTACGGCTGCGATATTTTCGATACCTCGACCGATGCGTTGTCTCACTGGCACAAAAATATTCAATAGTGAATACGTTGACTCGAATTTATCCACTATAGCACGCACAGCCTGTCTGGTGGGACGATTATGACCACCGAAAATTTAAGTAAGTGCTCTTAAAGTTGCGACCACCGACTCAAAATTTCGGTAGTAATATCTAATAATTTCCGAACGTTGCTCCTTCGTACACTTAACCATGATAAGAACGTAAACCTTGTCTGACGTTTTGACATTGTCAGATTACAAAAAAAGTTTAAGGGTGCGTTTCTATGAAATGACAAATTAGTTATGTCCCTATTGAAAAACCCTTTACATACAGGTTGTTTCATTCCTAGCGTTAAATTCTCCTTGGTTCAGTACAATCTAAAATTGCATGGCAAGTGGAGAATTAATTCACTCCTGAGCTGCTAGATAGGGTGAACAAATCGGTTTTGGACCTTTCATAACTTGTCACGTTAGAAAGAAAGAGAAAACGCTATATTACTATAGGAATTTGAAGAACCGTTATCGACCTAGAGGACTTCTTAACAGTAAAAAATGTATCTACTACCACTGTTATGTGAAACTCGCTCTGATTCGGTTATCTTACAATACAAGTTTGTTTACACTTGCCTCTGTAGCAGCCTTAATTGGTCGTCCAGAGCGGTGGTTTGAATTTCGAATTCACTTAACCAATTCTGGTTATCTTCAGTGAATCATAAGAGTCACAGTAAAAACAAATAATAAATTGTTATCGTATTTTTCTGAGACTAGATACGCACATTATTCCTTTCCTTCGTTTTTGGTAGAACTTAGCGTGTACTCTATTGAAACATAACTCCTACTCCATTGGTTTCGAAACTAAATCTTAAGTCCATTGGACTTATTTAAAAAAAATATATACTCGTAAATACCTATATATATAAATTTATTACTTTTCTGCAATATCTACACAGGCAAGCTGCCCTTCCATCTCCACAAGCATCAGTTTCTCTGATTCCAATTTGTAGGTATCAAATTACCGATACATCTTCAGCACTCATCTTACCCTCAAGTTTACTTTTGTGCACCTCTCGTTCGCCTCAACAAGAAGCCTATACTACCAGGAAACATTTTGATTTATCGGGCCTAATAATTGTGTGGTAATCGAGCCGAACTGTAGAAGTGTGTCACCGCTAATTATGGTCATTCCGGATCCTTATCACCGCCACAGCGGTAATTGTCGGCCACTGATGAAACAGCAGGGCAGAAAAGTGAAGAAATTTCAGTGCACTTTTAGTGCCCGTGCCTTGCAGTAACGATATTTTCTTCGATGGTCATCATTATGCACATGAGAACATACCAATCACTATCAGGGAAGAGGGTAAGAAGAGCAAGGAGTCTTGGTTATTTCTACTTAATTGACGCCTTTTGCATGTACACGCGGTAATCTTTCTGTTGGTCAGGTTTAGCGGATTCTTGTTCAAGTAATTCTCTGACTTTATCAGTAAAATCTAGTGGCACTTCTCCTAAAGTCTGTAATAATATACAGATATGGACAAAATTATAATTACACTTTGACTCTTGACCACTATTGTTGATATCACTCATTACAACGCCCCATTAACACCTTAAGGTCAACAGAGCGGCTCACTTAAAGAGAAATCGCTTTCATATAGTTAACCACGTCGGTGAACATGGAAGGAATGCATACAAAGTCCTTCATTGGTGATAAATTATTGATCGCTATTGTTGTAGGCGGTAATTCAATTGATACGGTGGTATCAAGTGTGAAAAGGACTCCTTTCACACCATTCGCCACACCTTTCTTCGGTGCCGATTTTGGTTTTTTAAAATAATCTTAGCGATTACTTGATTTCAGTGTCCTGAACATCGGACAATAGGTATATTGGTAGTGGCTAGGAATGCATTATCAAAAATGTGTAATTCTGCGCGCGGTCCTCCTCTATTCCCTAATCGATTCCAGGTACTCTCCACGTGATAATATTTTTATTGATGTTTAATTTTTACTTTCCAATCGTGAATGGGATTTGTAAAAGAAATTAAGCTATTCGTCCATAAAACATGGTTGACTATTGTTGTGGAATTATAATTATATTGTGAAGACTATTATGGGAAAATTTATGGAGGGAATCGGTGGTAGCACAGAGTTGAAAACTGGTGAATTGGGCAATCCTTGTTCTAGCCTAGACAATATCACAGGAATTATTTCATTATGAATACCATCTCTTAATTTTATTGTCTCTAACAATAGTTTTAGTTCAGGTAAAAAGATTGGGCCGATTGGTTAGAAAGTGGTGACATAGCTTTTCACATAGCCTATTGTATTGTCAAAAGTTTGATCTATGGGATTAACTAACATTTTTGGAAAAACTACGTTAACCTTCATACACCCTTTGGACTTGGATCTTTTCGACCCAAAATAATCTTCCAGTTCAAATATCTTTTAATATATCAGTACCACACAATCTTTTAAAGATTTAATTCGTATGTAGAACGGGTTGGGGTCACAAATTCGAAAACAGAAATCCCCAAAACCCAAAATCCCGAAAATCTAAAATCTCGAAAAATTTGGTTGGGTACAATTGTAAATTCATGTTGTCTGGGAGGCGCCTGTATCTTATCAGTACTTGGGTGGCGCGCTTTGCGGAATAAAAGGATTTCACACTTTGGGACATCTCAGG
The DNA here is from genome assembly GCA_963082735.1 of Pocota personata. Lineage (NCBI taxonomy): Eukaryota > Metazoa > Arthropoda > Insecta > Diptera > Syrphidae > Pocota > Pocota personata. Next base: position 48,283,374 of record OY720430.1, on the reverse strand, counting down.
GCGCCTCTACGCAGCGTTTAACCAAACACCAAATTTTTCAATTTTTCTAACAATAAAATTTTCAGTTTCACTTTCGGGATTATATTTTTCGGGATTCTGTCTGACTCCCATGTAAAACTAAATTTGTTTATAAAAAAATTGATTCTAATTAGTAGATTCGTTTATGTAAAAAAAGATATATCCTGGATCTAAAATCGTTTGCGAAGTACACAATTTTATTACTCAGTTATTGCTGCTCAGCTGGCTTGATGAATTATGACCCACTTAAAACAGAAATTAAATTTTGTCCAATTTACTTTTTATGCACATACGAAAGATATGCACAGAAAAAGTAATTAAAAAAGTAGGCCCGTTTTCGAAAAAGAAATTATTGACGGTGCTGACCGGCCTTTTTTAACCTGAGAAATAACTGCCATATACTAAGCAAAAATTGTATCCAAAATGTTTTATTTTCATAGCTCAAGGTTTAAAGGAACATCAGCTTATAAAAAAAGATAAACATGGAAAGACGTAAAATAATTTCTGTCTTTGTTCAACCAAAGGTGAACGTCGCACTTGATACAGCATACAAAAGATCGAAATTTGCAATCATTTTGAATGTGCTGCCTACCTCTTTTTCATTCTGGAAGATGATCGGTCGAATCTAGACGGACTACATTCAGAGGTATTTCATGGCGACGAGCTAAGTATTTCTTAACTTTTTTGGCTGCATAGAAGTCGGGGTCGAAAGACAAGAATCGGAAATTCTTTTTCTGTTTATTGGAGTACTCATGATGGAAGCAGTTCGACCCTTCTTGTTACTAAACGTTCTACTAACCTTGCATAAATGCTCTGCTAGTACCATTTTGAAGTCAAATAGGGGCATGTACACAACGCTCTTTCGACGCAAAAATATACACGCATTAACTTTACTTTTCAGCAGTCTAACACATTGCTTATATACCATAGACAAATATTAAGGACAAGTCTTTCCGGTAATTAAAGGAACTCTGCGGTAGTTTATTATATAAACTTCAAAAGCCTTTCATGGTGGAGCGTCCTCCCGTATCACGTTGACTACTCCAGGCACTCTATTTGTTCACTTGAAAGATTCTTTATTATTCTTGTTAAATTAAATTCATGTTCTAGGAGATATCGTTACCATTCCTTCCGCATCGGAGTCCGTGGACATTAAATCGATGAAGCTGTCAGTCCAAATATCTTCTTCTATTTTTAACCTATACGAGTACATCTGGTCTTGCGCCAACCTTGTTACGTTTCCTAAGGTCTTGTCCGCCATGTCAGCCTTTTAAGGTTTAGCCTTGTAATTTTTATGTAATTTTTGTTAATTTTTTTCCCACGAGTGAAAATCACAGTATAGCTGGTTCCACTGCGATAAGGTATTGCAATTTGGCTCTGTATCTTTGGGAACGGTTTTCTATGTGCTAACACCATTGCTGGAGATTTATCAGGTTTATTATTCATCAGCTTAAAATTTGCAGAAAATCTCCAGGAACCCTACAGCTTGCCATCCTGTTATGGCCCCTCGATTCACTAGGTTTTACAGAGAAACTCGTTACATACCCCATGATGCACGTCAGAATGGCAGGGCTGCGCGAGGAATTCTCACAAATTACGCTCAGTACAGTAGAACTTAAGGCACCAGGGAACGCCGTTGTGGATTAAGTAGTAAGCCAGAAATTTTACCGGTGTACTGCCTGAGACTGAGGGACGACATATCAAAAGCACATAATATCAGGACTTTTGTGCGCCAATACCACAAACATTTTTTTGCACTGATTGAGGTTTAGGATGATTCAGAACCCTCGTCTGCAAGATTTTCAGTTGGAGTAAGGAGGATGAAGACAAAGCCATATACATAACGTACATATACCGAATATATGTATTAGAAGCTATTGCGAAAGCAAGCAAACAAAAAACACAACCCACTAGAGGATAGTAAGAGTCCGGTCCCACGGTCGAAAATGCCACCAACGACTTCCCGAATGATGTGTCCGCTGTCTGACCACACATTAGAACTGGAATTAAAGCCTGATATACTGTCGACTAGAAAGTCCAAACAATCTTGAAAGAAACATCAATCCAATATCAAAGGGTCTCCCCGCAATCGAGGCTGCAGACCAACCGCACCCTCTTAGCGCCACCTTTCTACCATTAATGATCGCTAGATACTCCAAAGCAAATGTAAATCGTTAAAATAAGTGCATTATAATAACTACAACTTTTGCAAAATCATTATCATTAAGCCATTCACGCTGAAAGCAGATCGCTGCTGTAATGAACATCCTAAATTTAAACTGCATATCTGTTGATTACCCGCATTCAACATATTTTTTTCTCACAATTTATATCCCACAAAAACCAATGCATTGCTGCCAAAGGAATTTTGCGCTGTGCTAATTTCGGGCCCTCAACAGAAGCGTACACATTAATCCGACCAATGCCTTTTCCAGTAAATCTGGGTCTTTAATCCTCCGGCGGCGCGTTGGCTCTCTGCTTACACATTTAATGTCCAAATTAACTAAAAGAAAAACAATTTTAATGTATAATTGCATTGCCAGTAAAATTTCAAAAAAAAAAAAAAAAAAAAAAACGAAAAAGAAAACAAATTCCGAAAAAAGATTGCACAGCAAGTGGAGGAGAGTGCACAAAAAATTGCCACTGCGCGGCATCATGTATGCAGGGAAATGGCTTGCGGTGTTCGACTCACATAAGAGTATATCTCTGGTAGCACACCGCAAACTGGTCCACACACTCCACTTAGGTGTGCCCGGTGCTCCCAGGGAACTGTCGGCTGATTAATTTGTGCATTAACCTGTAATGTGACCAAGTCAACATACTGATTCACTTTTGATTTTCGAGACCCCCGAAAAGTGATGGAGTGCCATTAACTTTGAAAGTTATTCACATTCACGCACACAGAGAGGGAGATGGGTGCACACAGGCCAATTACCCCGACGGGCATATCCTTGGTAAGTCTTCGTCGAGAAAGCTTCATGTGGTTTTACGAGACGGCGACGCACGGAAGGATGCTGAATTCTTTAATTGCATTGCACGAAAACCTCTAAAAAAAAAAAGTTACATTAGTCAAGTTTGTGGTCATTAAATCAAAGCAATAACTCGACAATTGTGTAGCCCGGGCTTGAATCTTGACTGTATACGCCTAGGGATATGTAAATATGCTGCACAAGTATTTAAGTAGAGATGAAGGTCTCGAGCGGAGTATGTAATTTTACGACATGTATCCGTGGGAAAACGAAAATCATTTCACACTTGCAATGTAACGTCTAATAAGTTGTTACGTATCCTTTGATGGTTTTCGTTTTATTACCTGGCAAAGACAACTAAATAGTGTTAAAAAGTGACGGCGCTTCAAGAGTCTAAACATTTCAATGATTGCTCTCATTTCGGCGCTTCGTACACGCAACAAATGCCAAAGAAACCGAAACCTGCTTCATGCATCCTTTCATGGAGTGAAATTAAGACACTGATAGGGAGCGATTGCCAAAGGATAAAGGGAATGTTGCGTGCTGAAGTGTTAAATGAATGTATCTTCCCCACTGGTTATCGCATTTGAAGAAATACTTTAAAAATTGATTTCTTGTCTTGTTATTGCAACAGTTGTTTACCAATCGACAGATTTATGTATGCGGTTTGGCAGTTTTCGGCAAAAAAGGATTCGGTGATCAAAGACGAAGGAGCCGCACTTTCAACACCTATCAGTCATAGATCAATTGATATGTAGCCACACGGAGATGTGAATATTTTGGACCAATCAACACTTATTTTGATTGATGTTCGCAGCTCCCAGGGGTGTCTCTGGGATCTTTTATTAAACGGACTTTTTTTTGGAAGAATGGTGTGAAAACGTGCTAAATAAAAAAATATACTCCAAAGAATTGTAGTATGACGGAGGTAGGAAGAAATATAATCGTCTTGAATAGAGGACATGCTCTCTGTAGTTGGACTCTGATCGAACAGTGTCGATGTCGGTTATCTGACAATCATATACATAAATAAATCTGCTGAATGTTCCAACACTGTTCTTCCATAGATCGACCATTTTAAAGGACGTGAGCTTGTGGTTAAAAATAATTTATTTTATATAGCTATACCATTTAGATTCAAAGACATTCTTAAAGTGTTTTCATAATGGGTAGTTCGCCTTTCATAAAATAAAAACTGTTAAGTATTGGTATATTTATATATTAGTTGTACTACATATGACTCTTGTGAAGGTCCCTGTGGAGTTGGATATCGTTTTAAAATTCATATTTATCTGATTTCAGATGCAAACTATATTCTCTAGATTCAATGATATGCTACCGGGTTCATCTATACACTTTTTACATTTTGTTCTAAAGCGGCAACAGCTAGCTCGTAATAATTATTTATGTAGTCTTTAGAATATAATCCTGACATACTACTAAATGACCACCATGACTCCCTAAACAATCCCTAACGAGCTGTCTATTAAATTAATTGAAACATACATTTTTAACCCTAAATCATAACTCAATTTGCAAACACAACCTTTCATCCCCATCAATCCCCCTACTACTACTTTCTTACTTAACAGACTTCAGACCCATGAACAGTATCCGTCTGTGACACCAATCACCATGTACATTGCTTCCAATTCTCTAAACCAAACCTATCACCTATTGGTTAATCTTTAAAACGGAGACCCGATCTTCCTAGTTTTCTCGAACCTGGGGACTGGGACTCGAAGATCCTCTTGTCTGGAGCGTTGTTGTGCGTTTGCTCTATGCGACTATGTTTACATCTTAGTACTCGTACAGCACACAGAGTTCGGGTTGTACCTTCTCTTCTATTCGCGCACAGGACCAAATATTTGCCGCATAGGACCAAATATCTGCTCATATTTCCTGCTTATAGTAAAGCATTCCACGCCATACGTATAATAGAACAGAAAGGATCATAGACCTACAGAAAATTCGAGAACGAGGATATAACATGTGAGGTTTAGTTTTATTTTTTAAAGGAATTTCCAAATCCCGGAGAATTTAGACACGATTTTTGGTCTATTGTATACCAAGCAGGAAGCCCTTTTTGATGTACGAGTAGTGGTTGGAGAAACAAACTTATATTTTGTTCGTTTATGTTTTATTCTCGGTGACTTGAACCTACTCTACTCGGATACTTAACTTGATTTTACATGGATAGCTCGATAGTTCTTATAAAATATACTGTCGCCTTTTTGTAGATGAGGCACTTAGAGCCGATATATATCCCACCATGCAGATGTTCTGGTGCATACGTTCTACCAAAACATTGCCCCGATAAACACTGGGGCAATGTTTTTGTAGCTACCTTCTTTTACAGCAGTTGAAGGACTGTTTCTTCATTAATTGAAGTTGGATTCTTCTCTTGCCCTATCACACTCCATCTGTTGGCCATCGAACAACTGCTGGATGTAAATGGTGTCCCAAAATTCACGCAAGAAGTAAATTTGATAGAAAACACAGGTTTTTAATTAAAAATTGTAAATGTTATAGTACAGGTTATGTATGGAATAGCATATCGGGTGAATGGCCTCCACGGCTTGCAGCCCTCTTTTGTCAAAATTGTCCACGACCGTTTGCATAAATATGGCTGAATTTCATTGATACAGCGCTCAATTTGTTCCTTCAAGGCGGGGGTGGTCATGGGCTTGTTGGCATAAACCTTAGACTTCAAAAAACCCCAAAGTAATAAGTTCAACGGCGTTAAAGCGTGTGGCACCGTCTTATTGAAACCACATTTCGTCCACATCCGTATCTTACAATTTAGGCACAAAAAACTTGGATTAGCGAGCACCAACCGCATTTGCTTCTCATCATAACTCGTGGATTCTCTGAACCCCAAATTCGACTATTTTGCCGATTAACAAAGCAATTAAGATGAAAATGAGCCTCATCGCTGAAGATGATTTTGTTTGAAGAATCAGCATCCACTTGTTGTCGTTCCATAATCCATTCAACGAACTCCCTTCGCTGTGTGTGGTCAGTTCTTGAGTCAGTTACACTTTGTATGCATGAAGGTGCAAATCTTTCATGGGAATACGCTAGAGAACTTCTCGAAATGTCCCATTCTTGACAACGTTGCCGAAATGATGTTCTTGGACTCTCAACAACACTCTTACCAACTGCTTCGATATTTTGTGTTGAAGGACGACCAGAGTGTCTAAAGTCACTAACTGATCCAGTCAGTTACAAGTTAAATCACTATTCCGACCATATTTTGTACGAAAATTGCTGAACAATGAAAACGAACGTTGGGCAACGCAGAATTTAGACCGGGATTGGAGCAACATCCTATTTACAGATGAATCATCTGTTAGTTTATAATTATTGGAAGAAAGCCTGGACAAAAAAAGATAAAAAGTTTCTGCAACGTACCGTAAAACATCCAACAAAAGTTCACGTTTATGGATGCTTCTCGGTCAAGGGATTCGGAAAGTTAATAGTATTAACACCAATTCATGGTAAAATTACAATGTACCAGAAGGGTTTGCTAAAGTCTGCCGAATCGATGTATTGACCAAACAATTACGACTGGATTTTGCAAGAGGATAACGATCCAAATCATCAGAGTCACATCTGCACGCGTTGGAAAGAAGAAAATTGTATAGAGACATTAGATTGGCTGTCCCAAAGTCCTGATGCAAATCCAATAGAAAATGTGTGGCCTTCAATGAAGCAGAGGCTTAAAGGAAAAAAAAATAGCCACGATAAAACAACTTGCGCGAGTCTTGAAGCAAATTTGGAGAGACGTAAGTCGCGAATATGCGCAAAAATTAAGTGAGAGTTGCACTAGGCGATAGCAAGCAATTATAAATAATAATGGTGACTCGACTCCCTACTAATATAATTGCGCAATTCGTTTTGATATATACTTTAATAAAAAAAAAGATATGATTCAATAAAATATTGGCATTTTTCATTCGTATTTTAGATGCACGTTTTTGTTGAACACCCTGTAAATGGTATTAAATATAACGCACAAAGCCGTACGTTCAACAAAGTATAGATGGGTCCCTTATGCAAGATATTGCAACTTACTCGTCAAGATCTACAACCAACTCTACGATGGAAGCCAAAATTGATTCAATTACAAATCTACAGATGGCATTTGTAAGTAAAGCTGACTTCACCTTAACAACCAGTCGTTCTTTTAGTAAATTTGACGCGATATGAGCTTTATTTATTGTATAATCAAGATTAATTTGCCACTTTGAACTTCGGGAGGGAGAATGGAGGAGTGACGTGGGTCGGAATTCTCTGGACCCGTTCCTGGCACTAACAAGTTCTCAATCGTGTTCGTGTTGTAGGTAGGTAAATTTGACGTGATCGTTAATAGACATATGTACGAGGGTGGGTCAATAAGTCCCTGAAAATTAACACAAATTGTGTCGTCACCTTAAATTTAATTTTTTTTTTGTCAAGAATCATCTTTGAAAAGAACACACCCAAATTTTTAGACAGATCTGTCAAATAGTTTTGTTGTGGCAGCCATTTTATATAGACGCCTACTAGCATTTTCGTTAAAATGGAAAAAAGTGAATTTCGAGTGCTCATTAAACACTATCACGCAAACCAAATAAAAGCTTGACAAATGTTATGGGGACTCTTCACCATCGATTGGAACCATTCATCAGTGGTTTTCTCAATTTCGGTGCGGTCGTTCAAGCACAAGTGACGCCGAACGTTCTGGTTGCCCAATTGAGATCACCACACCAGAAATGGTCGACAAAATCCATGGTTTGATAATGGACGATCGGCGAGTGAAAGTGCGCGAGCTTGAAGAGGCCACAGGCTTATCACATGGCTCAGTGAATTCGATTTTACATAAATATTTGGACATGAAAAAGCTTTCCGCTAGATGGTAACCGTGGATGAATCCTGGATTCATCACAACACACCAGAACCAAGGAACAGACAAAACAATGGACTTCTCCTGGTGAATCGAAGCCGAAGAAGACCAAGGCAGGTTTGTCAGCAAACAATGTCATGGTGGCAGTTTTTTGGGATGCGCGCGGTGTTATTCACATCGATTACCTTGAAAAACGATCACCGGCGCATATTACGCAGAGCTGCTGGATCGATTCCAAGCCGATTTGAAGCAAAAACGGCCGCATTTTGCGAAGAAAGTTTTTTCACCAGGACAACGCACCGGCGCACAAGTCCGCAGTCGCAATGGCAAAATTGCATGAGTTAGGCTACGAACTCCTCCCTCATCCAGCATATTCCCCAGATTTAACCCCCTGCGACTATTTCTTGTTTCCAAACATGACGAAATGGCTCGGAGGTAAGAGATTTGGGTCGAATAAAGAGGTCATCGCTGAAACAAACGCTTATTTTGAGGGGCTCGATAAATCGTATTATTTGGAGGGCAATCAAAAATTGGAGAAACGTTGGATGAAGTGTATGGAGCTAAAAGGAGACTATGTACATATGTTCAAAAATAAAATGTTTTTATACCGAAAAGAGTGTTCCTTATTTCATTTTTCAGGGACTTATTGACCCACCCTCATAGTATATTGTGTAAAAACGCTTGTATTCACATTTCGCATCTGCCATTTGTTTGCACTTCGGATTAAAACCATTTTGTTTGCATATTTAATACAAACGAAATTCTAATTATATCATGTACCTATCATAGGTAAATTGATAGCTCAACTCGTTTATCGACTAGATGTTCAACAAGAGAAACTAAGAATTTAAATTTAGTTCTCATTCGTTATTTTTTATATTAGTACTATTATGCAGGTACAAATTCCGGTTTACCTATGAGAACTGGAGCAGAAAATAAATTCAACCAAAGGAATGTGCTGTCATATGAAGACCTCGCATAAATCACCGACTGCACCACACTTGTAAAGAAGATGTTGCTTGCAATCTGATGAAGCAATTTGTAATGATAATGATCGCAATGATAAAATAAATCTTTATCCTTGCTCGTTGATTTTTGTTCTACGGCCATTTTCGGTGGGTTTCTGGTTAGTGTAGGTACTCCTCGTGGTGTCAATTCAAAGAGAACATAAACAAGAAATGGGCGATGAACTCGATTCATGTCGATGGAGAATGATAAAAATCAAAAACACTGCACGCAATCAAGATTAATTGACACCTGATAAATATCTGACGACGATTTAATTTTAATTTTTTTTTTTTTTCGTATTGCTGGTGTTTTAGATTTTTTTTGGTTTTGGTGTACATAGCTATCTCGGGGAAAGTCGTCAAGGTCTAACTTGCTTTGAGTTCCAGTTCGGGTGATTTCGATTTTTTTTTTAAGTACAGTAGCAGCATGTCGGCATATCAAACAGAAGGGCCTAATCCGATTATTTACCTGTTATCGATTTTCTACTCGGCTATTGTGGTTAAGTATGTAAAATGCCGACAGCTACTGTGAAATCATCAATAATCCTTTCGAATGGAAATGACATTTTGATGTTTTCTTTCAGTGTCCGACATGATGATTTGCAATTGGAAAATGGAGAATTGTCATAACCCAAATGAAGTTTCGTGACTACGCATGAACGGTTTATACTAAAAGGACTCATAGACTATGCTTATAAAGATAAAGGGTGATGATGGACGGATGTCATTCCCTGTTAACCCTGTATGTGTTTGGTTTATATGATTGATGACTCATAAACATTACGCATTCTCTAACTCTGTAGCGTTAGGGTTATAAAAAAAAACTATGTTTTATATCAATCAAACGCTACACCATAAAAATAGTTAAGTAAAAAACGTGCTAGGTGTTCTACTATAACAATTATTAAGCTATGTTATCGTCGATGGATTTCCGCTCAATAATTAATTAAAAAAGGGTAAAAAAGCAAACTGAGGCAAGCATTGATAATATGTATCTTCTTCAAGTCTGAACGTTTTTCTAATAATTATCCGTTTGTTCTGAAACTTGACATAAGAGATCATTGACTTAGACTTAGTTTTTACATAAATTTATGTGACAACTCAGCGCAGGAAACATAGATCTCAGTTTTTTGTAATTAAAGACATTCACTTTCATATTTCTGCCTTTCTACAAATATTGGAGCGAGCAAAACGTAGAAAATTAAATCTAAGCATAAAAATACATACAGGAAAGCTACTCCGCCCAGAAGGAATCGTATGATACCCTATTATCGTCTTCTAACTAATAAATCTAATAAAGTGAGAGTGGCTTTACGGAAATTGTAAAACAAATGCAATGATATGTTTTTATACAGAGGATATTTATGCGATTTTAAAAAAAAAAATTGTCATAAAAATGTTGTTACAAGTTTTTCTAAGCAGAAAATGGGCGTGGCTCCTCAATTTTGTAACCTTAATTCACGGATTCTAATGATATTCACAATAAGACTTAACCATTATGTCATAAATTGCTTTGAAAAAGTAATGTATGGTTTTTTGAAAACCATACAACGAAAACGTCGCCAAAAAGTGAGCGTGGCCATGCATAATGTAGGATTAAAATGTAGAGAAAGTCAACGAAAGTATACATATTTTATCTATACAATACTTTTTAAATTCTAACGAAAATAGGGATAAACACGACATTTTTTTTTTAAAAAGTTGACGTGTTCGTGGACGGATTTCAAATATGTTTCGGATTCGACAATTTCATGTTCCTAACTCAAAATTTAAGGCCCAGAAAGTACTGACATACGGACAGATGGACATAACTTTTGATACCGATCCCTAGGGATTGCTAGAAGGGAAAGTTTCTTAAGAAGTATATCATATTCCTTCAAATTGATGTATTTATCCCTCCTGATACCCTCCTTTGCCAACCTTAGGATTGTCCGCTTAGCGCTTTACTCAACTACGATGAGAAGCGGAGTTAGTTCCAGGAATACTTCCATGGCTGCAGTTGGACATGTTCTCATGGCCCCAGTAATACAGAGGCAAGCAAGTATTTTGCACTTTAGTGAATGTCTCCCTCGTTGCGGCTAGACTAGTTCATTTAGCCTACGCTGTCGCTTCATATGTGATTGTTTGTTTTACAATGGCGATGTACATCCATCTTAGAATGCTCGGGCTAAGTCCCCTAGACTTACCCGCTAGGCCCCTACATATCATATCCTTAATGTAATAGCTTCTCATATATTTAATAAACTACCCGTCGTATAGTTTCACATAAGTTCAGGTTCCTGCAAAATCTTAAGACTTGGCTACTTTCTAGATCTGAAGTAGAAACTTTGCTTCCTGTTTTAATATAACTGATACTTTAACTGTGTTTAATTTCTGTATTAAACGTTCTTATTGAAAGCATCATTCTTGAATCCGAATCTAAAAAGTACACTTGATACTGGTCCTTTTTTTGCCACAAAGTGTACTATGTATCAACAACTACATACACATATATTCATTAATTCTCATTCAGAATGATCTCAGGAAATTGTTGCTTCTCCATTCAACCAATACTGTTGAACCAATAGAACTATTTTCTTCACCAAGAATGTCGATTTATCCATTTTAAGGGAGTTGTTGGTAGTCTGTTTGTTTGTGATCCGAGCTGAGCGGGTTCGAGCCCTAGTGGGGAACAGCAAACAACAGCAGCCACCGAGAATAATTGAGAAATGAACTAAATTTAAATTTCTCCAACCACTACCCCAAAAAGGGGTTTCTGCCTGGGGTAATACAGTGGACCGAGCTCCGAGATTTTGGAAATCCTTTAAAAAAAAAAGGATTGGGGGTTTGGAGACCCTAACATTTTTCTATTGGCGAGGGTATATACTCATAATTGAGGCTTATGTGACTACTTTTATTTCATACCTTTTTGAGTCTAAGCACCTGTACCGATTTCCATGAAAATAGTGCCAAACAAGTCCCCTTGATTTTGATTTTCTAAAACAAGATGCTCTATGTAGGGCGGTAGACGCAATTAAATTCAGTTACATCTTCTAATCCCTAGAAGTTAAAGGTTTTCCTCATCGATTTTTTTGTGAAGCTGCATTCAAATTATGTACATACCTAGTTAAACTATGTCAAGTTGTTCATATGTAAAAACTAGAAACGCCCTTTTTGACTTTCTAAATCATCAATCATACATTTCAAGGACTCTCATCGTCATCAAATTTTTTACTGTCACGTAAAAAAGCTACGTCGCAATCGAAAAGTATATTGAACTTGAACCTTGAAACATGGACATTAAGATGCGCAACAATGTTTACCAATTTCAATTTAAATTTCCAGGCGCACATCATTTTTTCTGTATCCGCTAATTGCGATCATCAAAAAGCATCCGTAATGGTCGAACAATTTCAAGCACTCGCCTGCAAATTGTATTGAAATTACACTGGCGAAATATTTTCCTATAGGCGATTAATCAATCGATTGGGCCTGAGTAACCGGCGCAACCAATTGCACGAATTGATCTGAAGGTGACAATCATTAACCGAAAGTATGAGAATTTGCAAGTCTCGGCGTAATTTCTCCTCTCGAAATAGCATAGCAAATTCATTACTTGGCGTGGCGGTCCTCTGATGTCCGCAATGGCAATGAGCCCATTACCACGTTCGCTATTTTAAGGCCTACACCACTACTACCACCACCACCACCGCCATGATGATTAGTCCACCAACTCATTGGCTATGACTAGGACAGGGAGTGAAGTGTGGCATGCTGCTGGTATTTTCTTTTAAGGTTGCAATTTTCCTCAATCAAAAGTGTCGTTGGCTGTAACGCGTTAACCGACCGAGACCGCTTTAGTAATTACAATCAATTAACCGTTGTCATATTGAAAGTAGCGCGGCTGATATAAAAGGATTACCGCCTTGCCGCCATACCTATACATAGTCGATGCCGTTCGATATAGTGTATCAATTTAGATTTTATATAATGACAACAAATTAGCTGTTGGACAGCGTAAGTACCAATAATTTGCGGTTCGATGAAGATGGAGGAAGACATGGCAAGGACGTTGGTAAAATGCTGATAATTAGTAGTATCCTTCGCAGCGTTCCATCGGAATGCTCTTTTTATATTGCAAGTACATTCTATAAAAATTAATCGCAAAAATGTCATATGGGAGTTTTTAAGAGGAGTAGATAAGGTTACACAATCGTAGGTACACAATGGAAGATTTTGAAAGTTTGTGCGTATTTGTAGAAGTAATTACGTATATAATTTACTGCTCTGAATATTAAGAGTTACTCTTAAGTACAACAAAGTTAAATGTTAGCTATATTAACACAGATAGTAGACTTGGAGACTACAACTCAAACGAGATCATTATGCATATTAGAATAATTATGTTCTAAAGTACACTTTTATTTTAGAAGTTGCCTTCCTTCGGCTAGTCTTGGAGACTACAACTGAAACAAGTCCATTTTTATTTCGTAAGTTGTATTTTCTTCATGCAAATACAGTGGGTTATATGCTATTAGGCAAATCATGTACGGTAGTAAGGTCATACAAATAATATCTAAATAAACAACACAGGCGTGTAGTGAAGTGAAAGTGAAATACCCGATAAAGGAAAGAAGTTTTAACATGACAAGCATAAAAAACGATGAGGTGTACCGCGGTGACTACATTCCAACACAGTCGGGCTAATAGTTAAGTCAAGCCTTTCATCCTGACTGGAACTGCAGAACCACTACTGATTGAGGAAATCGTTTCGCCGTCATCTGAACCCATAGATCAGTTCTCTACTCTCTTTTACTGCCACTAGCGATCTTCCAAAGCATTCATTTGGTACCCAATCTCGAGGCACCCGGGTAGACGGACTTTTTGAACAAGTGGTCAATTCGTCAAGTCGTCAAGTCGTCAAGTCGTCAAGTCGTCTGGTCGTCAAGTCGTCAAGTCAGCACTTCCAAATTTCACATTAATATAATTATTTCAGTACTTTAAGTCATCCAAATCATTCCATTGTTCATCTTTGGGAAAGATCTGAGTCTCCCAGACAACTTGCTACTCATGCCACTATAATGTTATAGCACCGGGTAAAGTTATACATATGGAAAATTTGTCAAAAGGATAATAAAAACGGGAAGAAAATTACCAAAAACTCAATTTGAATTATAGGGCCAAATCAATTCACCAATTTCAAGTTCCTTTAGATTAGGTTATGTGAGGTTTTGATCTTGCGAAAGACGAGTTGCAGGTTATCGAATGGGTCCACGGGTTAGTATGGTGGAACGGCTTTCAGAAAGGTTAGCTGTGAATAAGTATGTACTATATATTTACAATGTCCTGAACAGAGAATACTGGATAGATGTGAAGACCTTTGAAGTTCGGCGCTGCGATTTATTAAGAAAAATCACACAATGCACAAGGTAAACAGATGTCGCCTTCAAATAAATATCAAACCATGATCACTCTCTGCAGTGTCTGATCCATAACGAGCGTCTGCGAATAAGCGTTTGTTTCTCCAGGTTAGGAAGCGGCAGAGATCAATATCTGCCAAAATCTATCCTTTCCTCTCTTATTTTCAATTCTTCTTTATATCCTTTCCTATCTCTCCATCACTGGGTAAGTTTAAAGAAAATAGTCTTTCTTAAGTAGTGTGGACAAAGCATTACAAATTTCGGCTATATTTCTATAGCGAAAAATACTTTTGCATCTGCCTTGATCTTCTTGTGGCCTAGGTTGTAACTTACTATGGTCAAGAAACCCGTTAAAGCTTTCTCGTTTTTGTGTTTTTAAAATATGCGCCAATGCCTCTGTCCATTTAAAGCTGTGCCAATAAGTGTGGACTCAGCTTGAATTATTTCATTGGTTTCTCATTCCTCCCTACATGGAAAGATACGGTGCAGATACAGATAGAGTAGTACATTAGGTAAGCGGAGATAACATTTGAGCCTAAATAGTTGTTCAGTATCCGAGTGTACCTAATCCAGCACTCCGATTGATTTATTCCTAGAACACTTTTGACTGCCGACACCCGCATATAATTGGGGTTGTTCTCATCGTACCGGTTATTTAGTCAATGCTAGTCTTAGTACCTTTACCATGGCCTTGAAGTGGATGGTTAATGTCACTAGAGACAAAACCAAGCCTCCATATGTAAGTATTTACCGAACAATCGTTGTTGTTTTGCGGTATTTCATTCGTTCGAGTTCGCTGGATAGAAAGGGACCAAAATGGAAGGATCAATTTTCTCAAAGAATTGTGTAATCATTGTAAGGTAAGGTTACATTACCAAAGTTTATTTCGCAACAACATATGTGGCAGCAATGTGCTCGCGCCATCAGATAACACTTAACGAACAGAACTGACAACTAAGTGGTGGCGGCGTTTGTCGTCAAGTTTGCATCGATAAATAGTTTGGCATATTGTGAAATAGCCAAGAACTTTTCGGCAGCTATTTTTGCGATTCATTCTTTTCTTATAGACTGCGGTGAAGCCGCCCATAGAGGCTTCACCGCAGTCTATAATTTAGAGAGGATTATTAAACTAGGTGGCTTCCCCGCAATCATACTTTGGTGCACACGGTTGCACACGTGTAAATTTATGTACTCACATTATTCTAAGCTCTTATAATCCTAAGATAAAATAAAGCTAAAAACCAAAAGGAGTTGCACGTGTTCTCATTCTCACGAGCGTCGTAGTGGAGGATCCCCACACATATAGAACTAAATAAATCTTTGAAAGAACTATTCCTAATTAAAAACCAGAAAAGTTCAAATGCTACTCAAGTATTACAATTTATGCTACTCTTGGAAACGGAAAAAATAGAAAAGCACTGCTCCAAGGTTATACGCTCCGCTGGAGGTGAGGGCAGAATTGAGAATCTTTTTGGCGTCGCTTAAAGGGATCATCAAAAATGCTATCAGGTTCTTCTCAATTCAATTCCCTCCGTTCCTAGGTATAAAGCTAAAATTTGTTCTTTTTAAACTCATACCAGTTATGCTGGTTTTACTTCTCAATTGTACGAGTGCAATGGAAAGTAATGCATGAAAACCTAATTAAAATGTATAGCAAGCAGCCTTCATTACTATGTGCCGAATGATTTGAAAGTCAATTTTTCATTCCCATTAATAAAATTTCACGAAGATAGTTTGTACTTACCTACAACTATTTTCAAAATCGAAATGAAAATGGACGAAACTACACATTGGAAAACTGTACTAAAAAAGTTCTAGGAATGTACTTTGTAACATCCTGTATTTTGAAATTTGAAAATTTGCCTGAGTAAAGTTCAGTCCATCGGTATGTACTAAAAGTGAGTAAAGTTTAATCTTTCCCGATAGTCCGGAAGTTTCCGAAAGTAGTGGAAAGGCGCACACACACATTGCGAAAGGTCTAAACCATTGTGTTTGCTGTAGGAGTTTAAAGTTGTATCTTTCTTTACAGTAAGGTTTAGAGGTGGCCACGATATAGTGGGTAGTGTGTTGGCTTGTGACCCGAACTATGCAGGTTCAAGCCCGGACGGGGAGCAGCAACCTCAGCCATCCGAATATAAAAGAGAATCGAATAAAATCTTTTCTAGAACCACTAAACCAAAAGGAGTTCTGCCTGGTAGTACAGTGGACACAGAAAACTGAGTCTGAGTGCTCCGGGATTTGGAAATCTCTTTTTTTAACAAAAAAAAAAGTGTGTGAAGGATGTACATAGGGAAAATATATTAAATAAATGCTAAAAATATTTTATTTATATTTAAAAATCGAAAATTCGTCTACGTTGGGTTCTACCCCATGAGCCAAGCTGTGTGGGCAAGTATTTTATATTTCTAGGTAATCTGGAAGGTCATGAAAATTTTGAAAAGGCACATATGAGTACACAAATTGGGAAAGTTTATTAAAATACACATAAAAGTGTTATTATTTACAGCCTGTATTCCGAAAATCAAAAATCTATCTACTAAATTTCATTCCTATAGACCATTCTATAAGTGTACCAAGTTTCATCTTCCTAGGTCATTCACGCACATACACACTGGCAAGTCGTATTAAAGTAATTTTTAAAAAATATTTTCAACACAATGTATTTCGAAAATTGGTAGTCATGCTACAGGAAAATCATTTTTAAGGATTTTGAAAAATACTGCTTAAAACGCCCTGCATTTCGAAAATCACATAATCGGCTTCATTAGCTTTTCATCGCAGTCCCTGCAATAAATGTGCAAAGTTTCAGCTTTCTAGATCATCCGGTGTCTTTCTTAGGATTCGTGAAGTAAAACCCCTGCAAAATGTCGAAGTTTGAGAGGCTATTCAATTCAAATTTGTGCCTCCAGGCTGCGACAAATCAAAAAAATAGTTACGATAAAAATTGTAGACCATTTTATGCTAAATAATTCTTGGCTAGACAATTTTTTCGTAATTTCAATGGTTTTCCAGAAAATAGACGAAAATCATATTTATAAGTTAGTTTCAACGATAGGCTTCTCGATATGGTAGCATCTACCCTGGGATATCAGCAACAATATGCTGCAAAGAAACTTATTTGCTTAAAAGTATGTATCTACTGTTAGTTACTACAGTCTGGGTTGTTCAATCAGTGTGTTACCTTAGCAAAGATACTAAGTACAATCGGTTTTAAAGAGTGAGAAAGTCCCACATTGATTTCGATTTTTATTTTTTTTATTTTTTTGCGACCCTTGAACATAAATTACGAGTAATCTTGTTATTTGTGATAAAATCCGAACATGATAATATTTATTTAGGTGTACTCAAGTTGTTCTACTATACAATTTAAACCTTCTCCCCGAAAATAGTGAATAAAAGAATTATGGTTTTTCAAAACCCTACAATTGTCCAGTCTCCCTGAAGTGGTTCAGTACTTGAACTCGGTTACGTTTGTATAGGAAGTTACAAACAACATTTCCTTTTAATGGTGCTACATTCAGTAGCATGACATCTCTTTTAAATGTCGAAACAGTCAACACCCAACAACATTCAATCAACAAACATCGTTGACGTGATAAACGGAAGTGAATGAATCAATCACCGGTGATCGACATCGCATAAGCAGAATGAAATAACATATAGTACGGACTTGTATCCTTCTCACTCTACACCGATGCACACAGAATGCGATGACTTGATTGACTTATCAAAAGGATTTTATTACGTGAGTCTCGATGTGATTTATGATGTGTACGTCCAGTGAAGTGCTTTATGTCAAGTCGGACAGCATAAATCTAAAATTCAAAGGAATCTTTCATCTTTTACAAGACTCGTCAATCTCATTGAAGTCACAACATTGACCTCAATTTGAATAAGGCTGTACTCCTGCTTTCGAATTCTTGTTTTCCTTTGAATTTACACGTCTTGGGGATTACAGAACTGGCGCTCATAAAATCCACTGAACCTTAATGCCACGTGAAGAGGGAAACTTCTCAATGGATTGATGTACTCGGAATGACTACGACGATGAGATACATAGCAGCTTAGGAATACGACGACGTCAACAACGGCGTCTTCCATTTCCCATGTATGGACATGGAAATACGACGTGCACACGACTACACGAGCGACTGCACTTGACTTGATTTCAATTTGATGCACAGAATGCGCGGCAGCCTGAATCTTATTGACAGAACAATAAAAATCGATTTTCGAAAGAACGAGATCTCACATCTCTTCTCAGATGCATGCCGAATTTGGGTGAGTTGAAGTGCAGACGGGTTTTTGTAGTAGATTCAATGGAAGCGAGCGAACGAATCGAATGGACAACTGAATGGAGTCGTCACGGTGTTGGACTTAACACTCAAATGTTGATCTGGCGACCGAAGTCGCGCGTTGCACGGAATTGAGATGTCCTAAAGTAGATGCACTCTCGCATTGATGCAATGAATATTTTGTAGAGCGGTGTTTAAAAATACATTTATTGTTATTTATGCGATTCAAATATTTGACAACAATGGATGAGGGTACAAGAAAGGAATCTTTGCTGTTTCTTTGGTCTCGATAGTAGTTTCTTATTGAGATAAATTCATTGAATGATCTTTTTTTTTGCATGGAAAATGAGATGAATGCACTTAGACACATGGAAACATTTGTAGAGCAAAGACCAAAACGTATAATTTACACTGAACGTCTACAACAAAGCTTAGATACCTTACAAACAGATACGAGAACATTCATGAACTGTACGAATGATGGTTCAAAATCTCGAATTGAAGAGTGGAAGGAAGCACATTGTACTGCGTTTGTTGTTTTGATTCGAAAAGACAAGATATACACGGATACGAATTTAGCTCTTCCGATAAACATGTGCCTACAGAGATAATCTTGGCTTGTTAATGTGGTGACGGCATAAATCGTAGGAAATTCTAGAGTAATCTCGCTGAAGCTGTACCAAGAGTCCCTTATATTAGCTAGAGCAGATCATTTTCGTATAAGCTGACGAAGAGATATTTTTATCTAAACTACTCTGAATCAATAAGTTCAGTTTCTCCCAGTCTGATCTATAAAATCGGGGAGTTAAACTAAACTGTATCCATATCGCTCTCACCATAGCAAACGATTCTACCCGATGTGGTGTTATAGAGGAGAAAATGACCTTAGATTGCGGATATGAGACTTTTATAAATAGATTGCAGATCAAATCCGAAATGAAGAATGTGTATAGTACAGAATGAGACACCTAGAGACTAAGTGAACAACTCAGGAGAAGCTCCCAAGTACGCCGTCATAGGCCTGCAGTCAGTGATGTCAAACCAACTCGTCGGTGGAACTCGATTCTCGATTCTCGATTCTTTATCTGATAAACGAGAGAACTGTTTAATGAAGCCGATAAGCCTCGAAATCTGTCATTCTCATACAGATTCACAGGGGAAATTTGAATGAGGGTTTAGTCTCTAATGAACTGCAAATTATTACTGATTAACGACCTTTAAATTAGATCTCTGATTTTTGGTTAAAACTTCAACTTCAACGTTTACCAACATACCCAGCGTTGCTAGGAACAAAGCCCATTTTTTTCAGTGATGAAACTCACTTCTGTCTCACTGTCTTTGTTAATAAGCACAATTGTCGGATTTAGAGCGACGAAAATCCAAAGGTGATCCATCAGCTACCGATGCACCTCAAAAAATGTACTGTTTGGTGCGGTTTATAGGCTGGCGACACGAGCGGGTCTTCAAAAATGAAGAAAATCGAAATGTCACCATGAATGGGGCCCAGTACAGATCCATGATCAACAATTTTTTGTTTCCCAAAGTGTGTGAACATGATCTGCAATACATTTGTTTTCAACAGGAAGGTGCCATATGCCATACTGCCGGCGAAACCATCGAGAGTTATTGGAGGAAGTGTTCGTCGACAGCATTACCTCCAGAAATGGACCTGTAGCCTAGCCTTCAAGATCGTGTAATTTGACGCCGATGGACTTTTTTCTGTAGGGGTATTTAAAGTCATTGGTCTATGTGGACAAGCCAACAACAATTTCAATTCAAAATTCGTGAGATACACGTCAAATGTTCGAAAAAGTGGTCGGAAATTGGAGCTCCCGGATGCAGTTACTGAGACGCTCCCGTGGTGGCCCGAAATCATTTGCTAAACTTGTGTGAGTTTTATTTCAATTTCAAATTCTATAGCTCTTCAAAAAAACACCCTTTAAATGCAGTAGTGTTGGTTTACAAGAAGTACTATATTTATAAAATTCAACAGGCATTCTATCATCTCACTCTGGGTTATCGTATTCTCCTTTTTTGTGTAATGGGAAATGATCGCTCATTAGAAACTCTCCGGGGCGGGGAATCCAGGTACTCATTGAAAAATAGCAGGGCTGCGTACTGGAACGAGGGTAAGATTTGCGTTTGGTTCAAAAGTTTGCTAAAGTGCTCCTTAAGTAGTGGTGCTTCTAGAGTAGAGGCTATCATATTTCTCTGCCCGTTTATAAATCGTACAGCTGATGACCTTGAAACGTTCACTACATCAATGCTTTTTTGCGTAAACGCCGCCTTCTTTGCATAACAAATACTTTTAAAGTATCTGTTCGCTACCCTATATAGTGATTTAAAGATATCTATACTGTATTGTACAGTCTAAGAAGGCTTAAAAAAGCAAAAGACTTATACCAGGCATTAGAGCACTCGCTGTCGAACCACTTCTGTTTATACTGGTGAGGTGTGCTTTTTTAATGAATGTTCAGCATCGGGTTCTCAGTATACTATCTTTAAAGTTCTGCATTTAAATAATTTCGATATATGTTGCGATTTTTATCGTTTCGGGCTAACTTTTTAAGAGGGTTTCATGATTTCTTGTTCTCTTCTGCTGTGATGCACTATATTTTACACTCTATTTCGAGTAGTATGTGATCTGAAAATATTTCTGAGCCCATCTGAAAGTATCTTATTAGAGAGTTCCAATATCCGGGGATAAGGTTTCCACGAATAAAGGTATACTGCCCATAAGAATCACCTTCGAAGCTTCCATTTAAAATACAACAATACACCAGCCAAATACGTCTGCCATTTCAAGAATTTTTGTTCCCTTGTTGTGCTGCTGTGCAGAGTGACTCTGAAAAGCTTAGTTTTAGCAGCTGAATCCGGTGAATTTCGAAAACTTGGTCCAAGTTGCTCCTGAAGATCATGGAACTTATGAGTGAGACCTTTACTTTGGCTCACTGCCAAAATCTGATATCGATCATTTAGTCAAGCTTGAAGTAGCTCAGTCTATCGGCCTATTATCAAGCAGAAAACACATGAAGCCATAGATTTATCTTAAATCTACTCGGAAGTTTTATGCCCATATTATATGATATATACAACGTAGTATAAAAATTTGCCAGCGATTTAACGATAATAAGAGTCTTGCCCCATTAATAATTCCGGTTGGCATACTTTGGTATTGCTCATTTTCCCTGACTGCTTAGTTGTAGATTAAAAAGAATGTATATGCAACTTAAAAAATTCCTTAAAATAAGATCTTCGCATAAATTATTGATCTGACTAAGTGATCTCCTTAGCAATTAGCTGCGCGTATATGACTTGTGTAACCGGCCGCGTGCTCCGTTTTCTGGAGCAAGCGACAAAGATATTTATAACTAAGTATCGACGGTCAGAGAGGTCGTAAAAATCTTCATTAAGTAATTTTTGTGAACATTTTCCCCAAAGAAAACAAAATAATTAAATAAACACCTGCCATTACAACACGCCGCGCCGGTCGTGTCGTCGTCATCGTCGGCGGCGGCGGTCACTAGTGATGGCAACGGTAAAGTGTGCCATCGCCTGTCTTACAATTTTCCTTCTCCTTCCGATATGCCGATACACGGCTGGACTCGGTGTTATTACCAATCTGAATGTTGACCATCAGGGTACATACATCGTCTCCACACCAACTACATCATCAGCAACAGGCAACAGGAGCGCGAGCAAAGGGATACCCGCGCGCATACACAGCTGATTTTAATGAGTGACCACCAGAATCTCTTTACGTGCACCTGCAACTAAAGTAAATTAATGAAGACACGGTACCCTCGTGCGGGGACAACAATTATGCATAATGTCCTACATCTCATTGCAATGCAACGTACTATGCACCGGATCTATGGATGTCCTGATCTATGGCACAAGGAAAGGAATATCCTCAAATCCACTTGCAGGAAAACATTTGGCAACCCTCCGGTAGGCTGCGAGGGTTTCATTAACACTCAAGGGTAACAGCAATGAATTTGATTGGTCAGGCAATGCAAGGTGTTTTTAATAAACACACACACAGTTTTGTAGATGTATGCAGTAAACAGATCGCGCGCGCGCGCACATTTCTTGAAGATAAAGCATCTATAGCTACATACCTACAGAGGTGTGTACGAGTATATCTGAGGTCGCGCTCTGAGTGATTGGTACATGGCATTAAAAAGGACGAGCACGACCACGTTCCAAGCAATAATGGTATCCATAGAAAAAAAAAAAAAAAACTCTATGTATGTATTTGTGCTCTCCCTACCAAGGACAATTTTTAAGGATTCCATTGAATACTCTTCAGTGTGTGGTGTTGCACCTAAAACCTCCATCGCTTGTTTTGTAGCCGCATTGGAAGCAACATCTGCCCCAAACTACATACAAATACGAAATAAAAGAAAAAAATTCTTTCCTCGGTGTACAAAGTGTTTCCGTATTCAGATATAGGGAAAGCAAGTTGCATCTGTTTGGCTCAAAGGTGCGCGTGGATCAAGCAATGAAATATTTTCAATCAATTAAAATATTCACCTGAGGGTCTAAGATACAAATATAGATTTTTTTTTTCAAAAGGATTCTGTAATGTCCTTCATGGGAAATGACTTAATTTTAGAATTCATTATTCAAATGGGACAAATATTTTTCTCTTTTTATGAACTTTTAACCAATTCGTTACGATTTGATTGGATCTACTTGAAATTAAAGCGCAGGAGTTTCAGTGAAATTGATTTATAGCTGAATGAAGAAATAATCTTTCTGGGTGGACAGTGGACACTACTAAAAGATATTGGAACGAAATTTATTAATCAATCTGTATTTGTTATATTATTGTTAGGTGCATATTCTGTTGTCATACTTGTGGATGTATTATTGACTTATTGTCCTTGCAGAAAGGTTCTAGGAAGCATTTACGTGTTTTCTTTTGACCATTTTTTACCTACTATTATGGAAGAATTCCACTTGGAAACGTGAGAATTCTCGAAAATTGTATTAATACTTTATGGGAACATTAAAATTGAAAGAAAATTCTCACACACAAGTCAGTTGACGACTTGAATATGCTCCCGTTTGGTAATTCGTAATGAAAAGACTCCAATTTGAAGTGACCAATGATTTTCTAAACAACTCTTCCCCCATTCATGCATGCATGTTGGACTGTGCAATTAGGTATACTTCCCAGCTGTTCCCATCATAGACAGACGTGTTGTTAAAGTTGGGTCAAATAATTGGGGTAGCAAATTATACCTGTTTGCCTCCCACGGATCTTCATCGATCCATTGGTAGGGTCTTCACCTAGAATCTTTTCTTAAACTTTTTTTTTGCAAACTACCCAAAATTTTAGGATGCATTGTCTTTTTCCTGAATTTCATGTCGACAGGAATTGTTGAAAAAGTGGAAGTAAACTTAAGTATTGACTACATTTTGGTAACAACGAATATTAGATCAACACCTTTCCTTCGTCCATGAAACTGCTAGAGTTGGATAATTATGAAGAAAATAAAAAGAACGGGAACGCTTATGATGTACTTTCTGTTGCTGATATGCAGGCATGTAGATACGTCAGAAGCTGCCAAGACAAGAAAAAAGAAGAAACGATCACTCATCTTTGTAATAACCGTCGGCAATTACTTCTTCGTAAAATTAAGCGTTCTTTTCGGTCAAATTGTTCTACGCATAAGCTAAAAAGAAAAACCACCGCGTACCGTAAAGGCTACCCAATTTTATTTTTCAAGGAAAATTCAGTTATTTAGTTCCAAGTCCTGAATAATCAGGTAACTAAAGGGTGACCCAAAAAATAATTTTGATAGAAATCACAGGTTTTTAATTGAAAATTGTAAATAATACAGTATAGGGTTATGTATGGGAGAGCATATCGGGTAAATGGCCTCCACGGCTTTGCTGGCACATACGCATTCTTCTGTCGGAATTTTCCATGACCATTTTGCATAAATGTGCTCAATTTACTCCTTTAAGGCATGGGTGGTCGTGGGCTTGTTGGCATAAATCATGAGCCTCATCGCTGAAGATGATTTTCTTTGAAAAATCGGCATTCACTTGCTGTTGTTTCATAATCCATTCAATGAACTCTCTTCGCTGTTCGTGGTCAGTAGGCTTCAGTTCTTGTATGAAGTTGCATATCATTTGTGTAGAGAGCTTCTCGAAATTCAAATTCTTGACCACGGTGCCGAATTAATGTTCCTGGACTCTCAACAACTTGTTGAAGAGTGTCTAAGATCACTAATTGATCCAGTCTCCCTGAATTTTTGAATTAATCTCTTCACAGTTGATGAAGTTAAATCACTATTCCGACCATATTTTGTACGAAAATTGTGAACTGTAGCTGTCAAACAATCATTATTTTTTTGTTCGTTCGTGTAGCACCCCACTTTAAATAACCCTGAACTGTCATCTGTCACGCTGTCTTTTTTTTTTCGTTGATTTTTGAATTTTGGGACATTCTTTATGTGGTATCGTATCTTTGTCTGAGCATGGTCAGATACCTGATCAAATGCAAACTTGCTTCAAGTTCACTCTTGATGATCCAAAGTAATAGAAGTTAAATGAAAAATCGCTCAATTCAAGGCATGTGGAATAGGTATCTCATGGCTTAAATTTTTACTTGCAAGTATTGGTTTCTTGAAAATTTTCAATAGCGAGATTTTAATAAATCTTGGTATGACTATAATAGATAAACTCGAAAAAGCCTCGAAATTTTGTCTACTTGTCCGTCTGTGTGTGTGTGTGTGTTTTTTTTTGGATTGCGCCAGGGATGTGTAATCTTCATAGATACTAATAGCCCGAGTGCTACTAGCATGTACGATTCGCAAACCTGAGTAATCGATGCCAGGAATATGCCTACGTACTAAACACACACCCTACACATTTCAACCACTCTCCCCGCGGGAATGCCGTTAGGTATTACTTCGCGGGGCTGCTTAGCAGTTTATGCTACGCTTCTTGTGTCAGCTTCTTCCGCTGCTTCAGTTGCTCTTCTTAGCTTTTCTATTCTCCGCAGCTCTTTTTGTAGAGTTGTTACGAAGGAACATATTGCCATCCAATTCTCTTCCGACCGTACTGGTCGAGGAGTAATGACGGACTGGCAGAGTAATTCTCCATGCCGTGAAACGTGTGCAGTAAAACACCGCGTGCTCCGTATCCTCTACTTCACCTGGGCATTCCGGGCAGGATGGTGAGTTGTCGTGTCCAAATCGGTGTAGATATTTGCGGTAGCCACCGTGGCCAGACAGGAACTGCGTTAGATGGTAGTTGCAGTCTCCATGCTTTCGATACCAGTGGCGTCGTGATGACTCAGTGCTCTTCTGTTATATATCCTCAGCATTTCATCTGCAAGAATATCGATGGGGACCATTCCAGCTATGACAAATGCAGCTTCGTCAGAGATGGTTCGAAAGCCGCTGATTGTCCGTAGCGCACAGAGTCTGTATGATGACGATAGTCTCCTTTTGATCTCCTTCGTCCTCAGTGCCTCCG
Organism: Pocota personata; assembly: GCA_963082735.1. Lineage (NCBI taxonomy): Eukaryota > Metazoa > Arthropoda > Insecta > Diptera > Syrphidae > Pocota > Pocota personata. Next base: position 48,257,301 of record OY720430.1, on the reverse strand, counting down.
CCCAGACTGGGGCGGCATATAACAGAACTGAGGTGATAACTCTAGAGAGTAGAATCCTTCGAGCGTATCCAGGACCACCGATGTTAGGCATGATACGCTAGAGAGCTCCCTGCATTTGCGATGCTTTTTTGGTAACAAAATCAACATGCGTTTTAAACCGTAGCCTGTTGTCCAGCATCACTCCAAGGTATTTAACTGCCTCTTTTGACCTGATGGTTTGGTTACCAATCTGAAAGTTGGCAAATTCGACTGCTTTCCGGCTGGTTATAAGAACAGCTTCTGTTTTATGGTCAGCTAGTTCTAGTCCGGCGGATATAAGCCAATCTTTTATCCGGGCAATTGCTTCATTTGTAGCTGATACTACTACACGGATCTGTTTAGCTACTGTCACGACTGCAATGTCATCGGCGAATCCAATTATCGTTACTCCCCCAGGTAGCGCTAATCGTAGGACTCCGTCGAACATGATGTTCCACAATAGTGGCCCTAAAACCAATCCCTGTGGAACATCCCGCAATTACCTTGTAATATTTTACCCCTTCATCGGTATTGTACCTCAGCTTCCTGTTGTTGAAGTAGTTCGTCACTATCCGTAGCAGGTAATATGGCGTATCCATCCTGGCAAGTGACCTTCTAATAAACGACCAGTTTGCAGAGTTAAATGCATTTTTAACGTCCAGCGTTACTACTGCACAATACTCCTTTGTGCCGTAGAGCCATCTTTCTCCTTCGATGGCACCTTTGGCGATATCGACTACCGCTCTTATGGCATCAACAGTAGATCGTGCTCTTCTGAAGCCAAATTGGTGATCTGAGAGGGCTCCTTTCTTTTCTGCTACTGCGAGTAATCTATTATAGATTATCTTCTCGAGGATCTTTCCCATGGTGTCTAATAGGCATATTGGGCGGTAGGATGATGGTTCTCCTGGGGGCTTCTTTCCTTTTGGCAGTAGGACTAAAAGCTGCGTTTTCCATTTTTTGGCAACTTCTGCATTGTTGTTATGAAGAGGTCTGGTCTTTTTGTTACAGCTGCCTTTACTGCCTTATTCGGGATGCCGTCGGGTCCCGGCGCCTTGTTGTCACCAATCTTACTGCATGCCCTTAGCAGCTCCTCGTGAGTAATTAAAGGAATATCTTCTGGATTGACTTCTCGTATAATATTGCACATAGTAGCAGGCCTTTGAGGGAAGAGGTGCTCTACTATGGATTTCAACATTATTGGGTATGTTATTTGAGGAGTCCTATAGCCCTTTAATTTCGTCATCACCATTTTGTATGCAGAGCCCCATGGGTTAATGTCGGCTTAGGACAGAGACGTTTAAAGCATGTAGTTTTGCTTTCCTTGATGGACTTGTCCGTCTGTCTGTGTGTTTGTGTGTGTACAGCCGGGTGAAGCCTAGACGGCTGGATGGATTTCCTTGCACTGTTCTTATTAACTGATTTTTAAAACATAGCTACTTCTCGGTTATTATTCAATCGATTTAGGACAAAATCCATATATTATGAATGTTACTATACTTAGAAACTATTTTTGTATTGGCAAGCAAAATAAAAATAACAAAAAAGTGATAGCTCAGTTGGTAGAGCATTGGTGGCTAAAGCCAAGTCTATCGCAGGACATTAATTAAGAGCGAATATTTATTGTTCTTTATTAATTTATTTTTTGTTTTTGTTTGTGAGAGTTTTGTATACCTATTAGTTATAAGTGGTCCCCTGACCAATAATTGGTTCGTAATCCAAATTTAGATAGATAGATACATTCATAGATGTGAGAAAAAGTCAACTTCGAAGGCTGTTTTCTGACGCGCATAAGTGACTAGATACGAGTACACATATACTTAAACAGTTGAGAATACCACTTGAAATAATCGTAATCAATTATTAATTATTTATGCTTCATCGAAAGATCTACTTGTTCGTAACTTAAGTATTGCATAAAATTTGTCATGAATAGTTCAAGGACTTAACTCGACGATTAGCTGTCTAATAAATGGATCTAACTATTGCTGATTTAAGTGAAAATAAAATTGGAAACTAATAAGCATCAATATTCTTGTGAGCATTTAATGCCGGCGGCATTTTGGAACATTCACAAAGAATTGCTTGTAAAAAATATGCAGAGTAATACATTACTTGACAGGTAGGAAAGTCAACATCAATCCATTGTTAGCATTGTGTCCTTTTGTCAAATGGTTCATTCTATTGTAACTAAAAAAAACATGAAGATAATATTTCAAATTAACAAAGAGCATTTGTTTTTCAAACCAATGGTCAGAGAGGCGGAGAAAATAATACTCTTATTGATGTCGACATGACATTTCTAATTTTTGTTAACCGCATTTTTGGCGCTAACCATTTTTTTTATTATTATTATATATATATACTCTCGGATGTTTTTTTTAATTTTTATTTTATGAAATTTAAACATTGTCTTTACATTTGTTTCCCGCAAAGCCTATGTCTTATCCGCAGGATGTTGTTAACGATTTAATTAAAAAATTGCTACTAGAGAGTATGTACCTATATAAAAATTAAAAATGTGGGTTTTGTTGGTACTAGATGCCGCAATTGATTTCTGAACAAACAAAGGGTACTTCCAATAGTCTTTGGGCTCGGCTTTTCGTGTTGAAATCGTGTTGTATTGGGCACTGATATCGACTGTCATTTAAGTACTCTAAAATTGTTGACATATCAAATTTCAATTCCGTGATGATTACTTTCGCCAATATTCTACAGTTTCTAACCAATGTGCTAATTCTCTCCGTATTCCTTCTCTTTCAGCAGCTTCCGGTAACTTTCGATGGTCAAGCGTATCAAATGCCTTAGTAAAATAAATGAACATAACAAGGACGTCATGATTTTTGCTGAGGTTCTCAATCTTCTTCCAGAAGATTGTTTTCGCTTTTATTTTTCCGAAAGACAAATTGGCTTATTTCGATCACACAGTATCGCTCAATGAAAGACTTAAGCCATGCACTTTTCTGTAATGAATAGAAATTGGCCTATAGTTTCCGACATTATTTTTTGTCCCAGACTTATAAATCGGTCTTCAATACTCTTGGAATTTGGCTTTGTTCAATGCTACCGTTGATTAATTTGAGTGTTGGCGCAAGTACTTCTTTTGGTGTTTTCTGAAATTTGAATCTTGAGTCTCCCGCTCAGTGATCGCGCACTAAACCATTGAGCCACGGCACCTACTAATACTGCAAATAAAATTCACACTTGAAAGGATTTCCTTATTTTCTCTTAAGATTAAGTCTGTTTGTCAAGAAATATTATTTTTTTTTTTTTTTGAAAGAGAAATGGGCTTATTGTAAAGGGTGGTTAAATTTTAAGGGCCGATGTTGAATGTGAACCACACCTAAACGTCAAGTTTTTTTCTGCATTTCATTTGACATTTCTCAATTTCAGACTAACTCAATTTGAACCATGGAAAGATACACAATCGAGCAACGCGCTAAAGTTATTCAGGCTTATTATGAAAATGGGCGTTCAAATCAAAATGCATATCGTGCATTTCGTGATTCTTTCGGTCAATTTAATCGTCCAAATGTGCGTACAATCGGAAAAATCGTGCAAAAATTTGTGCAAACCGGTTCTGTAGGAGATGTGAAAATACCAGTGCATGCTCGTACAGCTCGTACTGCAGAAAATATTGCTGCTGTTTGCGATAGTGCGGCTGAAGAGCAGTCCACCTCAACTCGTCGTCGTGCCCAACAATTGCACCTCTCACGCTCGTCGTTGATGAACATTATGCATAAAGACTTGCATTTACGCTCTTACAAGGTGCAATTGACTCAAGAACTAAAGCCTCTTGACCATTTCAAGCGTCGTCAATGGTCACAATGGTGGCAAGAAATGGCAACAGTGGATGATCAATTTTCGAAGAAAATCGTCTTCAGTGATGAGGCACATTTTCACCTCAGTGGATTCGTCAATAAGCAGAATTGCCGCATTTGGGCGAATGATAATCTAAGAGTGATTGTCGAAAAACCAATGCACCCAAAAAGAGTGACCGTTTGGTGCGGTTTATGGGCTGGCGGCATCATCGGGCCGTATTTTTTCCAAAATGAGGCCGGTCAGGCAGTTACTGTGAATGGTGTTCGCTATCGTGAGATGATAACGAACTTTTTATGGCCCGAATTGGAAGATATGGATGAGGACGATATATGGTTTCAACAGGATGGTGCCACTTGCCACACAGCTAACGAAACAATGGCTCTTTTGCGCGACAAATTCAATGGCCGTGTTATCTCAAGTGGTGGCGATGTCAATTGGCCGCCAAGATCATGTGATTTGACACCGTTGGACTTCTTTCTTTGGGGTTATTTGAAAGAAAAGGTGTACGTCGATAAGCCAGCAACAATTCAAGAGCTAAAGGATGAGATAATTCGGCACATTAACGGCATAGAACCTCAATTATGCCTCAGCGTCATCGAAAATTTGGACCGGTGTGCCGCCGAGGTCGCGGCGGCCATTTGGCCGATATTTTGTTCCATACATAATTGAACCATACCAATATTATCATAATAAAAAGAAATGACAGTAATTTCCTAAATAATTTGTGTTTTATTCAAAATCAACATCGGCCCTTAAAACTTAACCACCCTTTACTACCAGAAACAGTAACCCCTTTTTGATGTAGTGTTTGAAGAAAATTAAATTTTATTCATTTCTCTTTTATCCTCGGGTGGGTGTAGTTGCTGTTCTCCGCTCGGATTCGAACTTACACAATTTTACCTACTTGTCAATTTCCAGTGTAAAATAGCAATCGAATTTTACGATCTGTTTTATTTTTACAAGGAATTCACAATAGATATACAATTTACCGCGACTTCTCAACATTTTTCAAAACAGAATTTAAATATTGCCAAAGCAAAACTATTATGTATGTGGTTCGCCACTTGCAAACAAGTTCTAGAAAATCGCATGACGGCATTCAGGCCTACTTACTTGGAATCCTACAACCAAAAATATTACACTTGGTGCTCCTAAACAAATATATGAAACAATAAGGAAGTTATGTTTACGCATAAACATTGCGGCGTTTATCCTAGGATTTCACTATTGTTTTTTTCAGCTTACATAATCACCGCGTCCATTGATCTCACCTCGAAAATCATGTAAGAGTATCACGCCTTGCAGAGCAATTACAAAGCCGAATCTCATCCTTGATCCTGCCGACTGTTGGAAATTGAGTTCAAACTCTTACAAAGATTAGACCGTCTTACGTCGATTTTTAGGATAATGCGGTTTGCGGCCTACCGATCTGGTTCATTGATTCTTTTGCTCTTTGCCGCCCCCAGATACTTGGAAATAGATCACCACGAATACGATTTTTTTTCTATTGTAATTGAATTCTGGATCGCAAGGGAATATTCAAATCTTGAGCATGTTTGCATAATTTTTGAACTGATCTTTCTGAACAAGATCGGAGAATAGTCAGGGATTACAATTTCTGTTAATCCGATCACCAATTATCGACCAGAGAGGGTTTGGAAAAATAAAACTACATTTCTACACGAAACAAGTACATTGCACATAAATAGGAGGCAACAGTCGTTTTTATGATCCATCCCGTCGGCTCGGCCCGCCCATGAGACCCACAGAGAGAAAGAGAAAATGCATATAAGACAAACAAATCCAAATATAAAATCGGCAATAATCATGGGAATCTGTTGCATTTTATTACACTGTAATAAAATCGTCTTTCGTATCGAAAACGTTTAATTGCTGCCGATAGTGTATTTTCGGGTGCAGGGGTTAACCCAACCCAAACGCCAGGTACCAAATAAGTACGAAATAATGATCTCGCACATAAAAATCAACTTCGTCGTGCTTTTGAGACAATGTTTTGCCGCAAGGATTAAGTCACTTAATACAGATTTTAATGGGTCGTTTACTGGGAAAATGTTGATGTCTCGAACTTTATGTTGACTGCAGATCGGGAGTCGTATTGATATGGTGGGATGTTCCAATTGCTTGTAGGTAAACATTCGTTTTAAGGATTTTTAATTTGATTGCAGTTTTGATTGTTATTTGATCGTGATTGGGGTAGATTTAGTCGTCAGACTGCCCTTGAAGAAAAGTTACGACTTTCGCGAAATAAACTGCACCGGACTGCATCAGACACGAGTTGTTTCTTAATTCTCGAGGTGATATCTTTATTTTTTTCTTTCTTTTATATAATTAATTGTGTAACATTGTTGTCTACTGTTCGAGATAAAAGTTATAGCATTCAAAGAGCTTACGATCTTATCAATGTACAATCTATGCCCTTTAAATGGGATTAATCTTTTAAAAGGACAGATAACGAGAAAAATGGTAAAGAAAGACTTTAGGGGAAATGCTCTTGTGGAACTATTTTTTTTTTTAATCACAAAATTACCGTATGTTAAAGTAAATATATAGTGTAGTGTAGTAGTCTTCCGTACCGTAATGTAAGACGGAACACTTGTGTATTGAATGTGGTGTACATCTGCCTTAGAGTCTATCAGGGCCTTGCCACTCATTCGAATTCGACCTAGAGAGCTTCCATTTTTCAAAAATATCACATGTGTATAAGAAGGACCAAAGACAAGCCGAAATTTTGCTTAGCCTGATTTGAGGGCACGATTAAAAGGAATACAAATTACAGAATTCAAATGAGCAAAAAATGTTCTTTTGATAAAATCTGTAGAAAAAATATGTTCAAAAAAATGCGAATAAAGCCAAATGAACAAGAGGGCTAAAAATGTATAAGCCTCCACAAACGATCACATATGTATGTATGTAGTTTTCTCGAAAGCGGTACGGAAAGCTATCGGCACGAGATTAACTTACAATTGACCAATTGAACAGTGGATCTGTTGCACTTGATATTTCTAAGGCATTTGATAGAGTTTGGCGTCAGGCTCTTTTGTTGCAAATGTATGCATATGGAATTGACAAACCTCTTCTTTCATGGATTCGAAACTGTTTTTCCGGCCGTTCGATCCAAGTTGTGTTGGGCGGTTTCTGATATAATATCAAAAACCTTTTAAAAGTTGTACATACACTCGTCAACCAAAAGAAATATCTACAAACAATTAAATCATCGCTTGCTTACTGCCAATAGATACTTCTGTAAAAATAATTGAAGTAATAAGCACTATTTTTAGAGTCAGAATTAAACTAGTAAATCTCAACTTTATACTTCATCGAATCGATTTACCCCATCAATGAAGTTTGCCCAATTTTGCAAGGAATTCGAAGACTGTATTTAAATAAAAGCTTTCCAAGTACGGAGTGCCTTTATTACTTGTTAAATGGATCCCTAGGTTGGTCCAATTAAATTAATAAATTCAACAATCATTTTTTCACTTATTGGCCAAGAGCGATGAAATGTTAGTATCGACACAAGGTATATGTGCTCTGCTATGACGTAGCGGACTTATTGCTTTAAAGTCTAGGAACGGAGTAAAGTATTACGTGACTTCTACGTGACTGCTGTTTAAGCTTAGATTTTTGAGGTCCCCTGTATCACCACTACTCTACGGCGATGTCTCCCTCAGTCGCAAAGCCGCATTGCTATCTCTTTCATATAAATATCCAAAGGAAGAATATGCAACATTGTTTCCAGCGCCGCGGTAGGAGTGGTCCTTAACGTGTTGAATCCTCTGAATCTTATTGAGAATAGAGATGTAACTAACTTTGTCCAGTGCTGTCCACCGGCAGTATGTAACCAATGCATTATTTGCGGACAGAAACCCCATCTACAGCCAAGCGGCCTTTTGCAAGAATATAATGCGGTATCGGCCGCCTTTATTCGATTAATTTTCCAGCACAGTTACTTGTCTAATATAAGATCTAAGTATTTCGAGTGGCCAGATAAACTGTACTCTATTCCCCTTATTCTTGGTGATGTGCTTTGCTTCCTGCTTTGACCGGATTCACACTAAGGCCACATTTTTCAAATCACTGGACCAGCTTTGACGGAACTGATTCCATAAGTTCACCAAGAGTTGAGAAGTATTTACCACTAATTGCTATAGCGATGACGTAAGCATACGCTATAACTTAACGTCCTTCCTTTTCTAAAGTGAGGAATATTTCGTTCATGGTGAAAACTGTGGTAATAACACTAGGCAAATTCAGAAACGTCAAAAAAAAAAACTCATCGATGCGGCATCACTGCTTAGTTGCGATAGTGATGCGCAATACAGTTGATGCTGATACAGTTTTTTGTTGACGTCTCAGAACGTAATTTACAATTGTTTTTCGAAATCATGGACGTTCTTTTAGTGAAACTTTTAACTGATGGCAATAGTCATAAGAGAAAAAGTGATAATTTTGTTTTGAAAATGTGTAAATCGGGAAGGAAGCGTGTAAAAACTAGAATCCTGTTATTAAAAAGTGCATAACAACGAAATATACCAAAAATTAAAAATTATTTCGAAATAATAGAAAAATATCCGGATGACGTATTTAAAAGTTATTTTCGTATGTGCCGCTCAACTTTTAACGTCAGTTAAAATTGTCCGATAATATACACATTTTTTTTTACTCTAGAAGAATACATTTTCAGAATCTGCAATGTGAATTGCTTCCATTTTGGACACCTTCTTATACAGGTCGGATTGGTTATTCCTTATAAAAATGCCTGTACAGCAGGATCAGTTTTTATTTATTTATTTATTCATCTACCGAGCTTAACTCTAACAGATTTCTCAGAATTCATAATAAGTACATTATGTAATAGGTAGTTACATTTTCTAATAATAATATTTTAAATTGAAATCTATCAAAACTTAAGTCATGGTCAAGAGAATTAAATAATTTAACACATCTTGTGATTGGCTCATTTGTTGCATAATTGTAGATATGCCTTTTAGCGTAAAAACACTGTCGAGATCGAATTATTCTCTCTGACATATAAATGTTAATTAACTCAAGAATTTCAGGACATTTAACACGATACGCGAAAACATCGTAAACAAACATTACACAATGAACAATACGTCGTTTTTAGAGCATATCCAGACCAAACAGTGCACATCTGGTGGAATATGAAGGGATTTCGTCCAGATTCCAATTAAGTTGTCGTATTAAAAATTTAGTAAATGCTTTTTGGACTTTTGCAATACGGTTTTTCTGAACTTCATAAACTGGTTTCCATATTATCGAAGCATATTCTAAAAAGGGACGTACAAGAGACATGTAAACAGATTTAATAGCAAAGGGATTCGAGAAATCCTTGCAGGTTCTCTTAAGAAAGCCAAGCATTGAGTTGGCCTTTGCTACAATATAATCAATATGACAAGCAAATGTTACCTTTGTATCAAAAATAACTCCAAGATCTTTTACTTCAAATTGCCTAATTAGGCTTACACCAGAAATAGTGTACGTATATACAGAAAGTGTTAATATACGATGGAAAGAAAAAAAATTGCATTTGTTGACATTGAGTGATAAAAAATGATCTCGGCACCATTTAACAATATTATTCAAGTCCTTTTGTATATTAACGCAGTCATTTACATTTTTTACGTATGCAAAAATCTTCAAATCATCCGCGTACATTAAACACTTTGCAAAATGTACCAAAGATGGGATCTCGTTAACAAAAATTTTAAATAACAAAGGACCGAGGTGGCTGCCTTGTGGAACTCCAGATAGGACATTTATAGAATTCGATTGAATATCACCAATTTTAACTATTTGTTTTCTGTTTCTCAAATAGCTTGAAATCCACTTAAGAAGTGAAAAATGAATGCCAAAATCTTGCAGTCTCAGTAACAATACCTCATGGCAACAGTATCTAATGCCTTTACAAAGTCAGTGTAAATGACCTAAACTTGAAGTCCTGGATGAGGAACAGCATACAATATTTTTTTGAAGCTTATCTGCTGTTTAAAAAGTGAAATAAACCGACCATCTTCTGAACAATAAAAGAGAAAATCCTTACCCATTCGTTGTGGGTTGCGTAGATGCCGCTCATTCCAACATACCAACTCCAAATAAAGAATCAAGCAGTTACTATGACCGAAAAGGATTTTTTTCAATTGCCATTCATGTTTGGTAGGCCCTTTCCTACATCTAAATCCAACGCAGCCTCTGCAACACAATCATCGATTAAATCTTCTTCAATGGTAGGTGGCAATGTAGACTCCTCTTGATTGTGGTGGTTATCGGGCAAATAAAGCGATGCCTCCAATTTGTCAAGGGTGGCTCAATGGAATGTTTTGTTTCATATACCTCATCCAGCGCTCCAGTGTTCCCATGCAATTGCATCTCTTCCGGTACTCTTATTTCTCTTTTTGATTCGTTTGTTCATAATATCATATTTAAAATTTTTCGGTGAATTTGATTTTTGCAAAATTTAAAATACGGAATTTCTTTTCATTTCCGACAAAATTTTTCCCCATAACACAGCTTTTGATATTTTTCCCGAGGTAAACGTTTGCTCATATTTTAATCCCGTTCAAATTAGAAGTTTAATTTGTGCGGCACTGATTTTAATTTAATTGTTTTTATTTACTTTTTCCTCTCCTCTGCCATTTTACAAGCCTTATTTGTCCAAAACATCAACAACAAATCACGAATTTGTTTGATACTTTTTTCGTTGGCGTTTGCGCATCAGTTTATCCAACTTTGCAACACTTTACGAAAGGAGTGATGCCAATTATCTGCATTAATGAACATTTGGCAGGGCAGTGATACTTTTTTGAATTTACCCACTGTAAGAAATAAAGAATTTACAATAATAATTATAATAAATCAGTTTTCACATTGGATTATGATTACGCCATTGCGAAGCCAAAATCTATTAAAGCTATATACTACTCATTAGTCACAGCGTATTTTGAATATACATCCAGATTTGCAATGAAATTCATGCTTGCTTATTTCGAGTAGAATTTAAAAACAGCGAATATTTGACTGAAATATTATTGTTTGTTTTAAGTAGTCTGTAAGACTGAAGATCGGTAGATGATGCTTTAGTTGCGCGACAAAAACAGTTGTGCAAAGCGATACTGAGAGATCCATGATGGGGCAAACAAAAAATACACCAAGTTAGCAAATCATTCCTTTTACATTAATTTCAAAATTAAAAACATATGTATGTCGACCTGCGACAAATTAAATACCACAACTTTGTTGGGTTTGAAATTTCATTCAGAATTAACGATTATCATTGACAAACGAAAATACCTAAAGGTCAGGGACTGATCTAATAACTATAATCGAATGTTACAATTATTTAATGATAGACACTAAAGTTCTCCTCCCACACGTTCGTTTCATTCAAAAAGCATTAATCAAATGACGTGCTTCTGTAGAAGATGTTGCAAAAAAAATAGCAAAAAGGCACACTTGAGGGACACGAGCATAGCACGTATACAACTCCAGCCGTTTTCGTCCCTTTTTTTATGAACATAATTGCAGAGATGCGATTCCCGAATGACCTGTGTCCTGGGTATTCCATTAATTTTCAGTAGTGCTGTATCACTTCTAAGTGATATGTTGCGGGATTCCTCTAATACCTGCAGCGCGCATACAGCCTATCTTAAATTGGCCCAATTTATCCACCCACTTTTTTTTCTTTAGATATATATAGGTTAGGTGAATTTCGCATTTTTCAGAACTCTGCCAAAGGTGTAATCATTGATCATTGAGTGAAATAGTTTATGGATGTCCTTAAAGAAGCACAATGCTGCCGACTGACAAAAGAATCATTAGTCAGGTATAGACTTGGTCTTTTTATCGCAGAGACATGCAATTTTGTTGATTTTGATTTTATTATAGAAATTCGAAAATGACCGGATGCAATGTCTAAAGAGAATTCATTAATGGAACATACATTATCAAATCGGGAACGATAGTGGTGATGAGTGTGTTTCTAGTTTTTTTTATTTCGAAAAATCGATTTTCTCAAAAATGTATGTAAAGATTTTAATTAAATTTTATATTTGATCTACGTTCATCATATACTTTGATTGGCGTTCCAGGTTTTTGGCAAAAAGTTTGTAAAACAATGCCTACTATCAACCGAATTTAAAAATATGCATTTCATTTTTGTATGTCTCCTAGTTTTTCTATCATTTTTTTTTGGCAAAATACGTGAGGCTTATTAGTCTTAACCCTTCGCAGTGGTGCAGCTGGCTACTTTGACTCCCTGGGTTAGTCATATGATGTGCTTTAAGGCACCCTCTAAACAAGCGTAGGAACGGTGTGTTTCAAGTTGATAGGCAGTCACAGCTTACTTAAATACCCGGTAAGTAAACTGAATGCTTCTTTACTGAATTTTTTCACCAATTTAAACCACATTGTCGATGAATTTGTGACCCGAAGTCGGGATGAACTGTCTAATGTCAAAAACTTTAGGATTCGTTATCACGAAATCATTACCGGTAGGGCGTAGCTTCATTCCTGAGGAGCTCTGCAAAGATTTTCCAAAACATCGACAGAACTTCTACACCTGCTCGTAGAAAAGGAGTGAGTGACCAAAAATAGAGGCAGGAAATGATCCTCAAGTTCCCAACAAATTGCCACTAAAGGAGTGTGAAAGTATCTGCCTGCCTTCCGCTTTCACCAAAATAACTTTGGAATGCTTTAAAGAACATCGGGAAGACACTTTCAACAACAAGCAAGCAGGTTTCCCTTCTGCGTTGACCGCATCAACACCTTACGGATCATCATCGAACAATGCATTGAGTATAAGTCTAATCCACGGTGGCCATGGTGTAGTGGGTAGTGTGTTCGCTTGTGACCCGAACTGTGCAGGTTCGAATCCGTACGGAGAACAGCAACCACAGCCACCCGAGCATATAAGAGAAACGAATAAAATCTAAGATTCTCCAACTACTATACCAAAATAAGTTCTGTCTGGTAGTACAATGGACAGAAAATTGAGTCTAAATGCTCCGGGATTTGGAAATTTTGGAAAATATATATTTGCACTAAGTTAGTACCTGTGTAAGTGATTAAAAGCGACTGCTGTTCTAAATTTAAAAAGGTTTACGAAAGTGAGGCCATGTGTCGATTTGAAAAGAATGATATATCCGTGTATCATCCTTTATATCTTTAAGTATGTATCATCCTTGATTTCTTTAAGTAGGCCAGAGAATACGGAAACTTTCATACCAGGAAGTTTTGAAAAATGTCATTTTCCATCACGAAAACAGTTTTACAATATTGCAATCGAAATATTAATTTTTGCCAAATGTCTACAGAATGGATGCCGATTTCTTACAAAAATTTTAAAATTCAAGTCCGCAATCTTCCAAAATGTCCGATTTCATGCAGGAAGTTAATGACAAAATCGTTTTTGAATGCAATTATCTCACAAACGGTCCTGCAAACAAAATAATTTTAATAAGAATTTTAGACTTTTGGATTCCCTACAAGATGTAAGCTGAATTTTTAAAAATTTTCGAAAATTGAAGGTACGAAACTTTCCAGAATGACTGACTTTACCCGAAAGTTTATGGAAAAGTCGTGGTTAAGTGTGAATAACTCTCAAACGCCTTTAAGAAATATTATTACAGTCTTCAAAATTCTCTACATGATAGATGCCGAATTATTTGTCTTAACTTTAGAAAAATGTATCTTTCAAAATGTCCGACTTATCCCAGAAGTTAATGGAAGTTGTTTTAGAGTTTGAATATCTCAAAAACAATACAGCGTATGGACCAAATTTGTTTGGTTGAAATTAAAGTTTTTGAAATTCTCTGCGGTTTTCAAAATCTACGAAAATAGTAGGAACGCATCCAAAATTTTTGAGTGCAAAATCCAAATTTTAGGTTTTGGACTTCTTTATAAACAGTGTACCGAATTTTCGATATTTTTCAAAAATTATTCAAAATTGTCCAAAATTAGCTAAATTTAGCTGCTTTTTAGTGTCAATATTCAGGAAATGATTTTTTTTATTTTTTGTTAAAATGTAAACCCCGAGCCGTCACTGGTACCAACTGCTAGTTTTGCTCTTAAGCGGTGGTGTCTAGTCTATAGCCACTCGTGTATGTTGCCTAACAGAACATTTAGCATGTTACCGCCTTCATCCTAATTGAATCCGATCAAATCCAGCATATAATTAGGGGCTTAAATTCTAAGCCTTACCGCAAAAGGAAACCAGATCAGAGGATGTTTCGCCAAAGAGGATTACACCGTGTTAAGTAAACATGCATACGATACATGTAATCTTTTCTTAGGGCTCTTCCTTAGAGTATTACATTTTAAAACCTAATTTTTTGTCTCAAAATGTTTTATTCTTCTGGCAGACAGGCGATGTGTTATGTTCTTGTGGTCGAATAGTGTAGGTCTGACTTGTTTGTTTGTGAGTCTGTAAACCAAACTGTTTATGAAGGCGTGTAATCCGATTTCCTCAAATTGTTGTCACGAGCAAGAAAAAATATTTTATATCCGATTTTAAAGAACTTTATTTCCGCATTTTAACTAATAGCAAGCATTGTTTAAGAGATTGGATTTTCTATTCTAGTCAAAATTTGCATACCATATTTGAAGAATGAATGAAGAATGGATGCACAGACAATAAGTTTTTCCTTCATTATGCCTTGTCATAAAATTCCTTTAACAATCCTCAATCACAATCAATCAATCCCCTTTAATTAGTTACGTCAAAATAATATCTTCTAGAAGATGGTAGTGGATGACTTATACGTTCATTCAAATACAGATACTACGCACTGAATTACCATAACGTCAGTCATATACAAACGTCAATTAGGCCGCGATATCCCATCTTAAGCCCGATGAGTAACAAACATCATCAAGATATGAAAACGAATGGAATACACAATGAAAACACCGTCATCGTGACCTCGCATATCGCTTCCATTCGAGATACAATTATGATGGATACTCATACCTACGTCCAGCTTAAGTCCCCTTAGTCAAATGGGGAGCGCCAGCATCAAAACTCCTCATTGGGTATACGGCGAGCAACCATTGCGAGATGGTTTTATGATGGCTCCTGATGACATTTTCCGGTTTGGATATAGGTAAATGAGACATCATCATCGTCATCGTCGTCGGTCGTAGTGCTACGTCTGGGATCAACAGACCGATCGATTCGATCTGCGAGGCGCTTTAATCCCACTTAATCCTCTATCTCTGGATTTTTCTTGCTTGCTGATTGATTCTACTCGTGGTGCTCCCTCGACAACAACCCGTTGCAGTAGTCTGCCGCCCGATTATGTCTTCATTTAATGTCATGTTATTTATGAATGTGACTCAATTTATTTTGTAAGGGTGCGAGCGGGTCGGGTGGTTCACTACAAATCCATATAAAATATGATAAACGAATGATTGGGGGGATACATATAGAATGTTCACGTACATGTTGACAACACCACAGGATAGCACTAGAGGTCCCTGTTTACTCAGCAGGGTACCGCTTGCCTCGAGCTTCCTACATTTGCATTGATTCGCTTAGCTCAGATGGACGCAGGACGACTGGGGACGGGATTGTCGCTGAGGAAAAATACTTTTTAGAGATAATTGGAGATTTCATGTACGGTGGATTTATGCATCCGTGGAATGAGTAAGTCGATGTCTTCTTGGATTTCCATTTCGAAGATACACGAGGGCAGAGCGATAAATTTGCGATCGTTTAAGAGATTTGTTCGGAGAAGTTTTTTTTTTTGCGGCGCGGTATTACTTCAGTGGACTCTGTCAACGAGCGGTATTAAGTCATTTTAATTGAATTGTTTCGAAAACGGAG
The DNA here is from genome assembly GCA_963082735.1 of Pocota personata. NCBI lineage: Eukaryota > Metazoa > Arthropoda > Insecta > Diptera > Syrphidae > Pocota > Pocota personata. The sequence continues at coordinate 48,241,598 of OY720430.1, read as the reverse complement.
CTGCAGTAGGGAGGCCCTTGGCGATTTCATAAATTTCAATTTTGACTTTAAATAATGTTAATAGTGGCATCCTGATGGTTGTCCTGTGGGAAGTTTTCTTTACTAAAGAATATCTTAATTCGCGGATAATAATTGGAAGAGAAAGTTTAGGTCGTCTTTACTTCAGTTTTATTGTATAATTACCTTGTCCGATTACATTAAGAGACATAATTTAAATTTTACTGCGAATCCAATGAGATGTCAGTTGGAATGAAGATGCTGCTTATCCTGATTTATTGCATTCAATTAAGACAACCGATACTTTGTCGAATGGAGGATTTTAAATTTGTCTTTGCTGTATAAAGCGTACGCCACCCAAGCTGATTACGATTGCTTTCAACTTTCAATCAAAAGTGCACCGAACTACTTCAGATATTTAAGTTGGTATGGATACAGAAGAAGTGCAAAGCGAGGTAATTGATGTATTTGCATGATTTATAAACAGAATTCTATCAATCCATTAATATGTCAAAAGAATAAGGGCTTCATATTAGTTTTTAATATTTTACTGACTGTCGTTCTATAGATCCTTGATCCTCCTGTGGGGAAGTTATCAGGCGTAAGAATAGTAGAGTAGTCAAGTAAAGATCCTTTGCCGAACGCCGCTTTTGTATTCAAATTCCTCTGACAGTCTTCTCTTCGCCAAGTAAGTACCCAGACTGTGACACTTTTATGCATCAACAGTTGCCTTGATGCATAAGAAATGGGTACGAGTATACTGCGCAAGGGGAACCTAATATTTAAGCTCTCTGTTGAAATAATATGATTGATCATGTAAAGTACCGATCGATATTCAACTCATTGGTTTGTGGTTGTGACATATGCGGATCGAAAATAATTTTTCAGCGTTAGGAAGAACGTATGTAAGTACAACAGCTGTCAAGTTTCCACACTCCATGCATTCTTTGGCAAAGTTATTTTGGGCTCCTAAACTCGCTCGACTAGTGGATGCTGTCTCCACTTGAATATGATCAGCAGGAATACTGTCAAGGTTAAGAGTATTCTTGCCTTTGACTACGGTACTAGTAAACTATTCTTTATTTAGAGTTGTTTTGTGAATTCTGTAAATTGGAGCCTAGTGCAATGGTTTCGAAGGGGAAAAAATCTCCAATCGTGAAAAATTTTCTTTTTCCAATATACGGGTTACATCTTTTTTAAGCACCTACTGAACTATCTTTCTTCTGAAATGATTTCAATTTTGGTTGACTTTGCATATGTACCTATGATATACTAGGAGTCATGTCAATCACTTGCATAACAAAATATGGTCGAAATATTTTTATCTTTATGGCTTTGTTAATCGTCAAAATTGTCGAATTTGGAGTTCAGGAAATCCACGAGTAATTATTGAGAAACAAATGCATCCACAACGTGTCACTGTTTGGTGCGGATTTTGAGCTGGAGGCCTCATCGGACCATTCTTATTTGAAAATGCGGCTGGTCAGGCAGTAACAGTTAATGTGCTCGATATCGCCAGTTAATCCAGTTTTTTGTGCATAAATTGCAAGATATGGATGTGGATGACATGTGGTTTCAACATGACGGTGCCACATGCCATACAGCCCGGGAAACAATTCAATTACTGCATGATTCATTTTCTGGTCGTATAATTTTCCGTTTTGTTGATCAGAATTGGCCGCCCAGATCATGCGATTTAAAGCTAATGGACTTTATTCTTTTTATTTTTTGAAGTCTAAGATTTATGCCAACAAGCCCACGACCACCCACGCCTTGAAGGAGCAAATTGAGCGCTGTATCAACAAAATTCAGCCACATTTATGCAAAACGGTCATGGAAAATTTCGACAAAAGAATGCGTATGTATCAGCAAGGCCGTGGAGGCCATTTACCTACAACACGAACAAGACTGATTGATAACTTACACATTGTTAACGCCAAGTAAGTAGGCAGAGAATTCGGAATTTATAGTCTTCTTCTCTAAGTGCATCTCAGCGCCCCGAGATGCACTACTCGTACGAAGTTACTTACTATCTTCGACAACTTTAATGCAATCATGTCATTAAGAAATATAAACAAAATAAGAAGGATTTCTTATGCAAAATTTTGAAAATAAATCAAGTTAGTAGGAAAAAAATATATATATGAAAAAATGACTTCGAAGTCCTCCGACACTTACAAATGAAAATTTGTTGGAATAGGATTGTAGATTCAATTGACTTTTCATACATATTTCACTCATTAAATTCTGTTACACTGTTAAAGAGTTAAAGCAGTATAAGTGGTTTAAGAAAAAAACAAACTTCAAGCCTATAGGTAGAAACGGAGGAAGATTTATCCCCACCGATGATTGATCGAATGGTTTTGGAGAATGATATTTCCAAATTTTTCACGTGTTTCATCTAGGGTCGTCATCTTTATTGAAATTTACTCCCAGCAGACATGAGTATTTGCGAAAGCTTTTAATCTATTATATGTACATCTATTCGAGAGCAGAATCAAGAGGCAATCAACAAGCATCCCAGGGCATTCTCCCAACGATAGAAGTTCGCCTCTCCTAAGAGAAGATTATTACCAAATAATCTTTTTTAATTCAACTTTTAACTTTAAATTAAATTAAATTCTCAGCCAATTCAATTAGCCGAACAATGAGGAAGAAAAGGATATCAAATTCACGTCCATCCTTCCCCCCAATAACTATTTGTTTACATTTGTGTCTGTGCAAACGTGTGAGCTATGCAACAATACTGTACATCTGACTGATTCTCCCGCCAAAAGTATCCCACCATTTTCACGCTTTGAAACCAATTATTCAAGGGCTGTGTTCAAAAGGTAAATCCGTTCTGTTTAATATTTAATACAATGGGAAATGAAAAAAACTAATAATCAGATTTAAGATTATACTGTTAATTACTATATACTATATTCCAATAGTAATTAACAATTAATTGTGGTTTGTGAGAAAAAAAATCAGCGCAGGTCAAAAACTTGTTCAATAAATTTCCAAAAAAAACATTTCGGACCTCGGAAATCAAGAGAGAAACATTATTATGATGTTTGTGGGGTGGCTTGGTATGGTGGATAGTGTGTTAGCTTCTTGAGTGGGACTTGAAGGTTCAAATGCCATCCAGAAACAAAGAAAAGGGGATTCAATGCTTTTTATACATACCATACATAATTTTTACATTACGGAATAATGTTTCTGATAAATTGCAGTTCTTTTATATTGCTCGGTTTTTGAAATATCTTTTTGTAACTCTATTGTAATTCAGATTGCAGAAAACCTTGACAACTGAAAGAATTATTTTTTAAATTTATAAGCACCCAATGTAATGCTTCTGTCCCGATCCATTGTCCTATTCCCGGAAATTTTAAATTTCAATACCCTATATATTTCGTATAACCCACCGGAGAGCTTAACAATGAACAGATCGGATTTGAAAGAAGATGTTCTACAATTTGATGCAATATTCGTCTTTCATAACTTCACTACTATTTACCGACAGTACTTTCTGCTCCAGTAGTCAAAAAAAAGTCACAATACCATTGGTATGATTAGCGGCATTGTCGTGCTGATTTTTTATAATTCTTACGCAACATCTTCTAGTCGCTTAAATGTTGACGCACTCACTGAGGGATTCTGCTAATATATTTCAACTATTGAGTACTGACACGGTGTCTAATTTATGCATTAGATTATGCAACCAACATATTTCGGTTCTGTATAAGAAAAATGACGGTCACGGCCAAGTCTTCTATCAGTAGATATAGGCACTCTATAAGTTATTTCTTGCGATTTAATCGACTTACTTAATACCGATCTAAGAAACATATTGCTTTGGAAAGCTCGTTAGATGAAATAAACACGTTTGATGATCATTTCATTAACTGAATTCCATTTCCTTAAATTAAATTCTTTAAACTTCATCTGAATCTACTCCCAAGGCATTCTACTGGAATAATGTTTAATTTGATATTTGTTCATCTCATACTAAATCAGTACCAACAAGGTTCACAATGTTGTTTCAATAGCCGCAGGAATTTTATAAAATAGAGATATCAAATAAAGAATTGAAAGGCATCTCGCCCAGCAAAGCCTCTCAAGAAGTAAACAGTCTCTCTGTGCTGCGCCATAATTCACTTTTGTCGATTTCGCGGTTTAATATCATTTTTGGCACCTCTGGGTGTCATAATTAACACTTCAGCATGGGGCGTTGCAGTAAAGTGTGCAAAACCGATTTTGAGTTTATCACAAAAAGAGAGAAACTGGGCGCTTCCAGCGTGGGCAAACTTGGTTGCATGCGTTAGGTATACATATACTACATCATGAGCCTAAGTTGAGTTTAGGTCTTTGGTGTAAATATTTGGTTTAAAAAAATCTACAAGATTCATTGCCGAAGGGTTCACACTTCGTGAAGCGGTGATATACATGAAAGATATTAATTTTATCTACATATGGTTGTTTGTTTCGGAGAAACATTCATAGAATGCGTTGTATCTTTTGATTTGCAAACGCATTGGAGTTTATGGACGATTTAAGTGTATAGCTATCCACCATGATTTTTCATAATACTGTACACCACATTAGCTATTCCACAATTGAATGATTCTAAAGCCTGTCCCAGGGCGGAGTTTTGGATATGACTTCAAATTTTAAGTTATGGCTAAAATATGGTGGTCTATTTGGATTTAATGACGCTGAATTTGAAGTTCAATTTGAGCTTCTTTGACCCATACGAATATTTATCAAGCATTTTTGAAGTTTCATTTGCTTGCACAGTTTTTTTTTTTAGCTTTTTATTAGTTTTAATTCATTTATACTTACATGCTAGACAAAAACGCTTAAAACTAGCTTAACTAACTTAAATACTTGTTTATTCTATCTTACTGGCCCTATGCGGGCGCTCTAAGCTAAACTTAATCCTTAACTATGTCTTTCGACTTAATCTGTTACTTATTACTATTTTACTTAAGAACAATTATGACTAAGAAAAATTTTGATTTTGAGAAAAAAAACTTAATACCAGAACTGCTTATTTTTGTTATCTTATATATAAAACTTAAAAGCTACCTTAAAAATAAATCTTAACTTAACTTAACTACTTACATAATTAAATATGCATATATTTTTTTTTTATCCAAATGCTGTGCCTGCCTTAAAATACTAAACTTACACTTAGACTACCTAACCCTAGACACCCAAAAACTATGTAAGCCGGCCAAGGCAAAAATATGGCGGCCAACTTTGCCGTACTAGGCACCTACCCCGGATCGAAAGGGATCGACGAGGGAGCTCCCTCTAGTAACCACCAAAATTGCTGGTGCTGCTTGCTTACATCTATAGCATCGCGCCGCGATACCGATCTACTGAATCGGAGACGCTCCTCAGTGCTCTGTGCGACGTCTCGGCTGTAGTTGAGTCGCCTATCCACAGTTGTCCGGGCAACATGGAAGATAAACGGCACCGCTAACCTATCCTGGATCAGATCTGCCTGATCTAAATAGAGGAATGCTTCTGGGGGGACAAAGCCGTTAAGGCGCACCCTCTCATGGTACCTATGGTTGGGGTAATAAGCCCCGAAGATCAGGTTATTCATCGAGGTCATTGCTCTTGCAATGTGCCTTCGAGTCATCTTGACCAGGAAATTGTCCACTCTTATCAGATCCGCCTGTTGTATAGGACCTCATTAGAATAGACTTTTTTATACTGAGACTCTGGTGTTCTGTACAAGTGAAGGCAAGCCCGAAGGCAGGCCCTCTCAAACACCTGAATCCTTTCCATTATACTTGCCCCTATGTTGAACCACACGGGACATCCATATGCGAGCATAGGTCGAATGAGGGCCGAGTAACAGATTACCTTTACCCTTGCATCTAGTTGCTTGCTATAAAAAAGTCTCTTTGTAAGGGCGAAGGCAGCTCGGGCTCTGGCCAGAGCAGCATCTACATGTTTGTTAAAATATAGATATTGGTCTAGCCAAAGTCCAAGATATCTGACCACACGCAAGTGGACGACCGTGCTGTCCAACGATAGAGAACTTTCGCCAATTATTCCTGGTATCCCTAGAGGCCAGAGACAACGGCGTTCTGAAAAGAATGGTTTCCGACTTCTGAAGGTTGATCTTCAACTTCCAGTCGTGGCAATATCGCTGAATCTTATCGAAGTCACTCTGCAAGAGTGTTGCAATGACATCGATCTTAGGTCCTGATCTGTACGCAATCAAATCGTCCACGTACGCTATGGCGTGCTGAAGAGATCCTATCAGATCAGCCGTGTAAATTTTGAAAAGTATCGGCGAATTAACCGCACCATGTTGAACACCATTTTTAATTTCGAACGTCCTAACAGAAGTCACATTGCCATTTTTCACAACGGACTTTCTACTGGTGAGCATATTAAGCAACATGCACAGTAGTGGTTTGCTTATGCTCAACTTGTAAAAAAGCCCTTATAATTTTGCACAGTACAAAAGAGCACATACACAGTGTGAAAAGAAGCTTCCTCCAAAAATTTGTAAAAAGTGAAATATTAAATAAATTGTATATTCCACTTAGTAATTTGTATATTCTACAAAATAGTTATTAATTTGTATTAATCTGGTTGGTTGGATTGGAGTGGCCCTCGATGAGATACACTTAGACTATTGCGTCACTGAGTAAGAACGGGTGGCTCACACCACCTACGAGTACACTTGGAAGCAATTAATTTCCATAATGAAATTTTTATATCATTAAAATCATTAAAGAGATACTCATCTAGTATAGCTTCTTTAACGTTGGCGAGTGCAGGGCATGTAGACAAGAAGTGTGTCACTGTTTCTCATTTCTCCTCGTCTTTGCAGCTCTTTTGGTAGCCATTGTAGGGAATGCCTAACCTTTTAACACACCTAGCCCATCGTAAAGTGCCCTGTGATTACGTTGGTTAATTTTGACCCGTTTTCCTATGACCATAGCATGGATTTTGCAGCAACCAATAAAAAATGGAAATCGAAATCGCAATATGCATTTTCAAAGATGCAGACATACTCGTACATACATGTATGTATAACTAAACTGAAGTAGCAATAGCAGACTATTTTAGAAATAGAATACTGACAATTGCACCGACGACGGAATGAGGCAGTATAACGTCATAGGAGGTGTCCCGCAAGGCTCCGTACTAGGTCCACTACTGCGGAAACTAATGTACGATGACGTCCTCAGACTTCGAATCCCGAGGTCCTCGAAAATAATTGTTTCCGCCGACGACATAGCGATCGTTGTAGTGACCAAATTGCTTGAAGAGTTGGAGCATGACTCTAATGAAGCTATCGGTATGGTACAGGACTGGCTAGTAAGCCGACGTAGTGCTCATTAGCAGGAGACTATAAGAGTAACCGTGGGCGATCACCTTGTAGTTTTCAAACCAGAGCTGAAGTACCTTGGTGTTACTATATAGGTAGATGCAAGGTTGACTTTTAAGCAACACCTTCAACACGCATCTGAAAAGGCAGCAAGAACAACGGCTGCCCTGGTAAGGACATTGAGTTGCGACGTCGATGATGCTTTATGGCTCCCAAACATGGACACGTGCCATAAATACGAAATCGTACAGAAGGAAGACGGAGGCGGACCACAGGTGCGTTTAGTCGGTGGAAGTCCTACACTGTTACTGAATATGGGCTCAGTTTCGTCTTTAATAAATTCCCACCTCAATATGCAAAAACAAAAAAAAAAAAAACTTAGGTAGGTTTACCATAATTTGGAATCATTTCCGAAAGCCATCGCCTATTTTGTTTGTCCCACACACAAAAACGTTTTCTAGTTTCCCATAGTTATTTTCCAGCTAATCACAGTCCTCTTATAGCCAAAAACTTAAAATATTATATACCCTGGTAAATTTATTGCTGTGTCTGGCATATTGACAAAATATTCACGCGTCTGAAATTCCATTAATAATTCATGATCAGTGGAACACAAAAACCATACCCAACCAGAGGCATCTTCTTTTCCAATTAATGGTGATTAAAGTAGATCAGCGGCCGGTCTTCTAAAGGGTCCTATGAAGTCCTCTTTTTTTTATTGTCTCTTCAGCCCAATTATACATTTCTTCGAACAAACACTAACAGAATTCGTAATAACTCTTTTGTGTCCCTGTCAAATTTTGGTGGGAATTAATGAATTCCTAAAAAATATTTTCGCTGATTAGGTCTGCAACATCTCTATTCCTTAACGGTTGTCAATTTGATGAATTGGTTCCTGTGTTTTAGGATTAGAAAAGCAAAAATTCGGTTGGGTCTCTGTAAAAACTAGACTTGTTACAGAAGCGTGACCTGTATTCGAAATTTACCATCGACATCCATGCGTGTATCCGAATTTCAAAGAATCGCTTTTTATTTATTTTTCGACGATGTTGCTATTGGTAGCCCCACGAACTTGTGGAACATTATGTTAACTTCCGTAAACATGCTCCTTACAACCTTAGGTACACTTCTTCTCTACAATGTCACGATCATGTTGTAGACTATCGTCAACATAAGGGTAAACATAAGTTTACATAAGAAATGTACAAGTAATATCACCCAGCACGAATCAACATTTTGAAAAGCTGTTCAAACATCGACATGCAGCATGCAAATCGCCTAGAAAAGGAACTCAACAGACCACCAAAGGAAGGAAGAATGATTGATAAGGAAGCAGTGATACTTCCGCATGGCAAATGTATTTTAGGAACCCTGGCTGACTGCGTTCTTGGGGAATATCCTAGACGGGGATTGGCATAATTTAATAGCGCTGCTGGCACAAGCACGCATTCCCTCGCATATTTACACATCCACAAGGTGAGAAGAGGCAGATGCGCGCGCATTTGGCGCTTTTATTGAGCACGGGCATCTATCATCGTGTCGTTGGTGGATTCTAGTCATGTACGAGTAATTCGTAGGTCTTTTGATACCACTCGCACCTTTTAACACACGCCTACAACTTTTATCGTTTGTGTCGATCGACAGTGTCTTACTGCTACTACTCTGAGTCGTAGCGCACTATGTCGTGATGGCACCTGCTCGGAGAGATACTCTGATTGTGCATCGATAGGGTTAAACTGAATCGAAGTAAGAAATGCTTCAGTTTCGCTTCATTCATTGCTCGATAAGGCATCGAATGGGGATTTTCTTTAATCCCTAGGTTCGAATATAAGCAGATGTTTGTGTTTCTTTTTCGTCTTCCTCCATTTGGTAGGTAATATGAAGGAATGCGTTTCAGGAAATACAGGATGAAACGATAAGAAGAGGAGAAATGATAAGAGACTCTTGGGCAGGAAAGTTTTTAGTTTCAAGAATCCAGAAGAAATGGTAGCTGTTCGATTTCAGTTCTAAACGTAACGGCATTGCATTTTTTTCTTGAATTTATTCGAAAGATACGGGCATTCCTGCGACAGTTCTAACTTCATTGGCGCGCACAATTTCGCCACGAGTTTGAGAGTTTTGAATCCGAGGATAGAGTACCATTTTTATTGTTGGTTAGCTTTCAGATCCTTCCATACAAATCCAGTATTTTCAGTAATTAAAACCGATGCTCATTGCTTCACAATCTACAGGCAGGTTTGCCGATGAGTTTCAGTTAGTTGTCGCAAAGCGATGAGCGGCCAAAGTCGTATCATACTCCAGTAGCTCATAGCTATTTGTTGCGTTTCCCTAAGACATCATTGATTCTGCACGGCAGCTAGCTCACGGTTTTGCAGATATCATGACAATAAAGCAGTCGTCCCACTGCGTCATAGTAGCTGAATTGGGTTAAAACTTAAGAGGTCTGGCTATGCACTTCTTGGATAAGAGCGACCCGACGGCTTGAACTAGTTGCTACTTGTTAGTGATTATGATTATTTTGAACTACTTACGAAAAGTACACGCACTGCTATTGTAAGTTTTACAGGGGTGTATTTCTGTATGCACAATTCCATTATCTGGGTTTTTTTTTTCAAAGCAATATTCTGGCAATACTGGCACGTACTATGTGGCTCTCGCAGCAAGTCTTCAGCGGAGAGGATACTCACACAAGCAGCGGCCTGAGATACTTAACAACGAGTCATCTTCTCATTAGTGATAGCACTAACTGCTGCACTCTCGATTAAAGAAATTTTCGAAGACATGTTATCGACTCTTCAGGATTCTGGGCTTTCGTATACCATAGTCAAAAAATGGGCTCGCTTATTTCAACAAGGGCGAGAGAGCTATGAAGATGACCCCCGCCCAGGGTGTCCTATGTCACTGCAGATAATGTCGAAAAAGTTGAAAAATTAGTTCTGGCCGACCAAAGAATAAAAATGTGGCAGATAGCGGACGAATTGCACACCAGCAAAGATTGGAGAAATTTTGTAGGATCATTTAAACATGAACAAAATTTGTGCGCTGTGGGTACCGAAAACGCTTACGACGTTGGACAAGCAACGACGACTCGAGTGCTGCAAAGATTTTTTGGAGTTAGTAGGGGGCATTCTCCACGAAATTTGCAACCGAATCGGAACTGCAGATGAGACTTGGGCTCGCCAATACGATCCGGAGTCCAAACAAAAGTCTATGCAGTAGATTGAAAAAGGCGAGAGGCCACCGAAGAAATTCAAAGTGGAAAAGTCGGCTTCGAAGCTCATGGTGACTATTTTTTGGGACAACAGAGGTGTTTTGCTGATTGACTGCCAAAGGGGACTACAATGAATAGTCAATACTACGTAAATTTATTGACTCAGGCACGTGAAGCGGTGGTACGGAAGCGACGTGGGGAACTGCGGTACGGAGTGCTATTTTTGCAGAATAATGCGCCTGTTCACACGGCGCGGTTTTCGAGTTAGGCCTTAAAAGACACAAGTTTTTCAACGATAGACCATTCACCCTATAGCCCAGACTTGGCTCGGAGCGACTTTTTCCTTTTTTCCAATTTGAAAAAGGAGTTACGAGCCCGGAGATTTGCAGATGAGAAAAAGAATATTTTTTCTGTGGTATTTGAGGGTGGCCATGGTGTAGTGGTAACATCATCGCTTGTCATGCTGCAGGTTCACGGTTCGAATCCTGATGTCAAGAATCATCTATTTATTTTGAATGAATTAATTAAAAAAGTCGATCAGTTGCGAAAGCTTATGTCAACTCTACTGCGAAGGTATAACTCTGGCAGTAGGGTGGTCATATGGCTAAAATGCAACTTGATCGTGATGATGACATCAGGTGGATGGAGAAAATACTGTGAATCATAAGCAACGACAATAACATCAAAGAGAACGAAAATACTACCCAGTTATCTGGACGCCACCCTTGGTGTTTACTGTAACTTAATACCACCTGAGTTTCAGACCAACTACACAAATCTGTATTTCTAACTGTCTCTTCTCCTTTCCACAAAACGAGCGCAAATTATAAAAAAAGGCACTGCACTAGTATGCCTGATGTAAGGAATGCATTTTACTCGATGGTGATTATATTGAGAAATACAATTTTTAATCGGATCTCTTCTTCCACTTAGTGCTTTAGGCCGCGAACTTACTCGTATCAGCCACCCCTTGTATGTCTGTATGCTGCGCTTTTCAATATGATACAGCTTATTCTCGGAGGCGACCTATCTCAGTGGTTAAGTGCGTGATTGCTGAGTGGGGGACTCAGGTCCCAGAGCGAAAACTTAAAAAAGTTTTCCACTGTCCCACCTCTCAAGAACGTTTGACAAACATCCTAGAGTAAAATTGTCATGAGAGGTTTTTCAATTTAAAAATGTGCTCCACGGAAAAGGAAGGTTTAGGTATTATAAAAATGTATCTATGTATGCTGTGTCTTAGGGAGCTGCAGAAACTAGAATAGATAAATTGAGAACTTATTTGATAGATTAGGGTAACCCAAAATCAATAATTCAACAATCTGAATGAATTGTCAAATACCTGCCAAACATTTTCAAGAAAATGTCATGTTTCTTTATTTGGTCTTATTTCGTAGGGCCATCTATCATGTCATCGCATGGCACACCTCTGATAATGCTCGAAATATCTCTGTATTTTTATGAATAACTACCTCTTACAGTATTCGTTATTCCATGATCTGTATAAAGTTTAAAGCGTATACAGCGCCCAATTCAGCATCATCTTAATGACTGTAAGGCTAAATTGAAAAAAATGTCCCTTACATAATGTTAATCAAAATAATGAGTGATTGCTCTATAAGTTAAGTGAATTTAAAAACTGCTTACGGCATATTGATTGTTATTCAGAAATTTCTTACATAACCATATTATAAGACTTTTTAATTTATACACAGATTGCTTCCGCTGATAGTTAGCATAGCGTGAGTTCAATGTGTCAACGCGCATGAGTGATGTGCATCCTTTGGTTGATAAAAATCTTCAATTGCGACCACACGCACATAAGCATTACCTTTAATAATAATCTCGATGAGCCGTAGGGTAGCTATTAATGGTACCCGCTACCATATGTAAATGATCCCTAATTGAAAAACGTAGATACTCGTACTTGAGCGAAAACGATTAAGAGATTTATTAGTATTATCTTTGAATTTAATTCAATCTAAGAGTGAAACTTGTTTTTAGTAAATTCCAGCATTTTTAGCTGGACCTCACGCAAAAGAACAATTTTTAGCGAAGTGAATTTTCCATTGTTTTGGTTCCATTGACTTATGGAGCTGAAAATCAATTTGGCGCACGCCCAGGGATAGGTAAATGTCAATAGCTGTCAATCCATTGTGTATTATTCTAAACGATTTCGATCTAATTACCGTAAAAAGGGAGCGCAAAAATGTCGACCTTCTGTCCACAAAGTAGCCTGCGATACTATGCCAGGTGTAATACTTTTCGTACCAAGGTGATAATGTTTCTTGTAGACAAACCTTTTCTTGTATCTACAAAAGGGCATGCGGCCATTTGCAAGAGACGCCGCCGCTAGCCGTGCCGAATCTCTTCATAGTGCAAAAACTATTTTGATTTCTTTTAAATTATTTTTTAAAGAGTTTGTGTTTGTCCTTTTTGGGTCGTTTTATCGCGTGTCCTTTATTTGACCAGAAATGCAGACACACAGACGGCGTCTTTTTTCCACATTCACTATGAAACCACTTGGGACGTTTGTACAGGAGCGCAGGAAATGTACACTATTGTCCGGTGTAGGTATTGTCGTCGAACAAAAGTGTATCATAATTTTGATCGCCAGTTTTACAATAACAGACAGACATACTAAAAAGGGACATGAGAATGATGTCGAGCGCTTGCTAACCTATGGCATTGCAGGAGCTCGTACCGCAAAGAAGACGAAATGCAAAAGAGGACAGAATTTTATTTCCTTTTCGCGTCCGGATGTCGTTTTATGAAATTAATGGTTTGCGTGTTGTTTCTTTATGAGGAATTTGAGAAAGGAGTCGTTTTGTGTCAGAGGCATCGTCCAATCATTTGACTGGACCGGAAGTTTATCCTTTTTGAGATCTAAAAAGACCTGCCGGCAGGCAAAGAGAGAAGGTTTCTGTTTTATGCAAAGTACTAAATGGGTCATTCATCGCCAACTATTCGGGACTGTCTGAATGTAATAGATTTATGGGATTTATGCCCGTCCGTCTCTCACACGCTTTTAATTTTGGGACCAGTTGATCTATCACCCCAACAAAATATACAATAAGTATTACAATTATAAATCAATTAAACTGTAGTAATAGACCTTTAAAAGGTGATTCAATTGGAGGTTACAATTTAAATTTGAAATAAAACACTTTTGGTTTTGATAAATTGCTGATATTTTTATGTCAGTACTCGTATAACGCTGAGACATTGACATTAAATATGAAAGATCATATCGGTCAAACAGGCGCCACGGCTGAATTTGAAGACTTTCGCCCTTTAGATGAAATTTTCCATTACTTTTCGGCATAAATCCTGCGGTAGTTTTTTTTTATAATTTGCACGTGTGAAAGGGGTTATGAATACCCTTATACTAATTTTAGGACACGGGCGTTTTTGAGGAAAGGGGAAAAGATAGAGAGAAAGGCAGATGGTGTAGTTGGTTTGAAACTCAGCTGGTATTAAGTTTCAGTGAACTCCAAGGGTGGCTGTCCAGATAACTGGGGAGTATTTTTTGTTTTGCTGTTATTTTCGTTGCTTATGATTCACAGTATTTTTTTCCGACCTCCTGATGTCATCATTACAATCAAGTTGCATTTTAGCCATATGACCACCCTACTGACAGTGTTATGCCTTTCGCAATTGCTCGGCTTTTTTTATTTATTTCATGCGAAATAAATAGATGATTATTGACATCAGTATTCGAACCGTGAACCTGCAGCGTGACAAGCGATGATGTTACCACTATACCACGGCCACCCTTATAAGGGGTCGAATCCTGTCTTTTAACTCTTCGGGGGTTACTGGCATTCACCTTCTGCTTTATATAATCCCAACGATCTTGATAGACAATTTTGGTCACCGAAATGCAGCCGGGAAACTTTGTGTCTTCCACAACAAAATTGTCCAATTCGTGCCAAAAATAATTTGCTATCATGTCTCAATCACGTTCATCATTGATTGTTTTAACAGCACCACGAGAATTTTTGAAGAAGTACGACCCAATCATGCTGCCGGCCCAAAATCCGCATCAAACAGTGATTCTGGGTGCATTGGTTATTCGTGAATGGCCAGTAGATTTCCATGACCCCAAATGCGACAATTTTGTTTGTTTACTTAGCATTCAGTTGAAAGTGAGCCTCAGCGCTGAAGATGATTTTGTTCCAAAAATCGCTATCAACTTGAAGGTTCTCTAACACCCAATTAAATAATTCACTACGCTTTTCATGCTAGCTTCAATTACCGAGTCAATTGGATTTTGTAGGCATGATCTTTTGTTAAAATGCGCTGCGTGGAGTTGTAGAAAAGGTTCAATTGATGGGAACAATGGCGAATGGATTTTGACGGATTGTCACGAACGCTGTCACTCACTGCGACGATATTTTCATCTGACTGGCCACTGGCGCACCAGACTTTGCACATTTAATATTGAACCCTTTGGACCGATTTTTTTAGAAACTGCTTCTTAAAAGACTAGACAGAATCATACAGCAAAGAAGGCTTATTCTCACCCAACAATTCCGGTTTAGAAATAAGCACTCGACGATAAACCAAATCGTAAAACTAATGTTATAGAAAAAGCACTAGAAGATAAACAAGTTTGTTTCTCATTACCCTTAGACGTTGTACAGCCTTTTGATAAAGTTTGGAATAAGGGTTTAGAGTATAACCTTCATAGGAATCTTCCTAGACAATATTATGAGATACTTAAATCTTATAAAGCAAATAGATTTTTAGAGTTGGCTATGGTACAGCGTATTCTGAACTTAAAAAATACAAAAATAATACAGCCATGTACTTCTATCAATTGATGGATGCGTGGCTAAAGCAACAGAAAATCCACAAAATGAGTCAAAGTCCACCCATATCAATTTTACAAATAAAAAAATAACGAATGTTCCTGTTGTTATTAATAATCAAGTAGCTATGGATGCTAAATTTAAATGGAAGGAAGGTGTGAAAAAGAAAGTAGAAGAGCTAAATATTAGATATAGAAAACTTTATTGGTTGTTACAATATACAAAACATAATTATTTGTGTATACACTAGGATTTTGTCTGCCATTTGTAAGTGGCGAATTCTAGTTTTTGATATTTTAATTTCCGATTCAGATTCAGTGACCCAGAAACGCTTTTGCTTCTTTATGCCGAAAGCTCAATACAGGATTAGTGTTACCATTGGTAGCCCGCAGAAGTTAAAACAAAGGAATTAATAAAAATTTATCACAATAGTGCATACTCTGTACTTCACATTTCTCGATTGAGATATTATTTCTCTTATTATAGTGTTTGAGGACTATCAACGGCCCCCCCTTGGTTTACTTTAACAGTTTACAAACAAATTAAATTTGTTTACATCTTTGTCCGATTTTCCGAACTTTTAATTTCTAATTTCTTGCAAACATATTTTGCCCACGTTCTTCGTAGTCTGACTGGACTATTCTCAAAACACTAAAAACCTATCTAGTCCGAGTACATGTTACATGTACAAGTTCTATTGCCATTACGGTGCTAAGCAGTAACAAATGTTTCAAAATCTCAATGAAAATTACAGTCCTATGATCCTCCGATCACAATGTGCGACCTAAAGTATGAGATAAGGCGCTTAAAAGATGAAAAAGCTCCAGGTTTTGATTTGATCACTGCGGAAGCCCTGAAGCAACTACCAACAAAGGGTTGGCTAGCCTTGAGTATGTACCAAGCATTTGGAAAGTAGCTGATGTGATTATGGTAACTAAACCAGTTAAGGGCCCTCACGAGATGATATACTCATTTAGGCCAATATCTCTACTTTCCTTGACTTCAAAGTTGTTTGAAAAATTGGTTTGTAAGCGTTTCAAACCAATCGTAGAATCAATGAACCTAATCCCAAGTCACCAGTTTGGATTTCGAAGCAAGCAATCCACAGTAGAACAAATACACGGAATAACGACTGAAATCGAAAGAGCGTTAGAGGAAAACAAAGTGTGCTCTGCAATATTTTTAGACGTAACACAGGATTTCAATAGAAAATGGCATGAAGGTCTACTTAATAAATTAGAAGTGTATTAGCCTGAACAGTAATTTCACCTAATGGAGTCTTATCTAGCATCGCGTTACTTTCGTCTAAAACAAGAAAACTGTTACTCTATGCTAGTGCAAAACAAAGCCGGAGTTCCCCAAGGATGTGTCCTCTAGGGCTAAAGCACACAAGAAAGGATTCCAGGAGTATGTTAACGAGGAAGCAACAAGTCTTCTTAACGTATATGGCGTCAGACAACTGCAACGTACAAGACCGTCAGACCTTGCCATGCAACCGGAAATTACAGGACTAACCACATAATTGAGACAGTAACAGAGCGACAACAACGGGCGAAAGGAGGCGCTAAATCCACACAAAATTACATAATTTTAATGTATTTGAAAAATAGTAAACTGTTAGCCATTTACTTTTCTCCCCTCTACTAATCTTTAAAAGCAAAGTGCTCGTTAGTTATACAGGGTGCGGCAACATAACTTCCTTTTTTCAAAATGCAGTAAAACCCATTTAATGAACCAGGAATGTTTTAATTTTATTTTTATGATATGGGTACATATCTACTCGTAAAGTTTTCTTTTACACAGTTTTGAAAATCATATTAGGTAGGTGATGCGCCCCATTGCCCATATATACACTGAATAAACCAATTTTTTGCGTTTGCTATGACCCTCACCAGCATATCAGCGGGTATGTTGGCAATTTCTGCCCGGATGTTGGCTCTCAGGTGTTGTAGGGTCCTTGGACGGTTGACATAAACGCGAGATTTCAAGAAATCGGGGGACCGGGCTGGCCACTCCAAATCGCCCCTTAGTGAGATGAGGCGATTCGGGAAGTGTTCCCTCAAAACAGCCATTCATGCCCTTGAAGTGTGAGCCGTTGCTCCATCCTGTTGGAATCAAATGTCCCCAAAGTCCAATTCATTAAGTCATGGAACAAAAAAATCGCGCAGAACGCCGTGGGTCTCGCAAGATTGAAGCTCTCACTGAATCAATGTTCTCAGGTGATCTGATTGATCGAGGGGCTCCAGTTCTTTATCTTGTAGTACTCGCGGTTTATCTGAACGGTTTATCTAACCCATGTAACAATTGATTTCCGATCCGGGACAGAGCGCAATGGGGCTACATTGAAGTGATTTCGGAAGGCGCGCTGGGTTGTGGTCACAGAATTTCCGTTAGAAAAGTAGGCGTCGACGGCAAACGCACGCTCCACAACGTTCCAAAGTATGATGACGACTGACCGGGAGAGGAAACAAATTTTAGAACCACGCATGCCTGATAAGACAACTCACTCCGCTACGCCCCCACCACCTCAATGGCGCCCCATTAAAAAAAGGAAGTTATGTTGCCGCACCCTGTATAACTAGTCGCTGTGTTAACAAACATTTGTAATAACTGTTATTATGATTGAAATAAAAAAAAAGGAGTAACAAATTACGAGTAACTAAAAAAAATACTAATTTGTTTAACTATTCTCATGAT
Source organism: Pocota personata (assembly GCA_963082735.1). Taxonomy (NCBI): domain Eukaryota; kingdom Metazoa; phylum Arthropoda; class Insecta; order Diptera; family Syrphidae; genus Pocota; species Pocota personata. The sequence goes on along the minus strand of OY720430.1, from coordinate 48,223,540 downwards.
AATAACAAAAAAAAACTCATATAACTTTTATTCCACGTTACACACACTAACTTAAATTATCCCTTCCCTGAATTAAAAAAATCTTTTGCTTTAAAGTACGCAGGAAATTGAGATGTCCAAAATAATTACGTAATTTAACATGACACAAGATCGCACAGGAATTACCTACAACGAAAAAAAAAGAAGAAAAAAAACTTAAGCCAAAATGCTCATCCAAGATGCGCATTAAATTAGCAAATTATATGTCCGATTAAACTCGATAAGCAACTTGATTTTGCGAAGGAGGGTTAAGGCACTCTTCTCTTTATCTCCATAGCACTTAATCTCTCACTTGGCAGGAGTGAAGCTCAAGAAAAAAAAGCAACTGACCGGTCAATTATACAGACAAGACGAAACAATAAATTCACTTATCGCCCAAATCGGCAAATCGTCAATATGTACGAGTACCCCCAAAACCCCGATGTTGTGTAGTTTGGCTTTTAAAACAATGATGGGCACACAAAAAAAAGTCTCTTATTCGCCACTTGATTGAATTATGTGAGCGTAAAACGGGCATCCTTGGTGGTTTCATTTGACCGAGGTAATTGAGTGATTTAGGCCTTTTCAGTGCACGGATTAACCACTGCTGATAGTTTGGTGGCCCAATTACGTTTAAACGGATACAAGATTTATGTAGAAATTAGTTGGCAGATGATAATCGATGATCCACATCATCTGCAATCGGGCTTTTTAAAGGGATGTATGGACGGCAGTACCCTGATACATTTTGCACAGAGTTCGAATAATGTTGATATATCGTGGTAGTTACTTACTAATTGATACTCAAAATTTGGTTGTAATAACTAAGTGTAGAAAGGCTGTATTTAAAGTTACATTTATGATGGACCACCCGTATGCTAGCACTTTTCAGTATATGGGGTTTCCGAGAGTACCTATGTGCAGATTGGCTTGGTTAGGGTTCATACCAATATTTTTCAAATCACTTAATTGTACACCCGATATGTTTGTTGATTTCCGTAGTAATCTGTATATGAACATTTTTGCATTGTAACTGATAGACAGCGAAGTTCCAACCGATTTAATCATTATGTTAACGAACTGAAGGCAGATCAAGTTGAAATGGAATTGAAGGTGCAATGGGATTTTCTGCAGATGCGGGTACCGATGTTAAAAATGTTACAGTAAAGTTAACCTTCGAAGTTAGAAAAACTTAGATATAATTTACAGAGTTTGTTTTTATTTCAAAGAAGTCCTATTGAACATACAGCTTCTACACAATAAGGTAACATACTGGTCACCTGACTGGGAACTACAGTACTTTCTTACCACCTCGGACAAAATATTCGTATAACATTTAGTCGCTCTTAGATAGTCCCAAGCTCTATTCTATATACCAATTTCAGCCAGCATTGACCTCCCAGTGAAAACCCTCATCCCCCAGCAGGTCACCTGTAGTACAATCCACGATTAAGGTTAAAGATCTGAGAAATAGCAGGAGCGTAATATGATGTTGAAGACATTAGCGGCTCACCCCTAGGGGCATAGCACATGAAGTCTCAAAAATCCGAAAATGTTTTTATTAGCATAATGTTGACAACAGAGGCATTTACTGATCTTAGAAAGCAATCAAACAAAATCGCCATGGAATGAGTAGAATGGCACGTGCTCAACTGAGTTTCGGGTTAACATGCGTATGTATCCGTTAACAAGTAAATTGAATAGCTACGTTGCTTTTACTATGGAAAGGAATTGTGCACAAAAAATATGTGCCTAAAGGATAATTGCCATAAAGTAATATGCTCGAGCGATATGAAACAGTTTTGTATACGCTATCTCATAGGGTATATTAATTTTGATACATAGTTTGTAACACAGAGAGATAATAACGGTACACCCCCAAAAACCAAAAAAATGTTGTGATCAGAATCAAAAGTTATGTCGATCTAGCCATATCCGTCCGTCAGTATGTCACCACTCTTTGGGCCTTACATGAAAAATCAAATTTGGTCGTGGCGTAGTGGTTAGTGTGTCGGATAACTACGCAAGAGGTTCCAAGTTCTAATCCCAGAAAACACCAAAAAGTTTTTTCACAATCCCACCTCTCGCGAACGTCTGACAAACATCCGAGAGTATTGTTGTCACGAGAAAGCTTCTCAAAACAAATTGCCGTTCGGATACGGCACTAAACTGTAGGTCCCTTTCATTCGTGTGAAAAATAAACGCACACAACACGAGTGGTTGCGAGAAGTTAGGCCCTGGCACCTAAAGAGCTGTTGCGACAAATATTTATTTTATTTATTTATTTATATAACCTTCTTAGAATCCGAAGCAGTACAAGTGTACAAATTTTTGAATTTCACCCATAGACATGCCCATTCTTTAAAAAAATTCCATTTCATAAATATTTTTACTAGAAACTGAAAGATATCGATTTAACGAAATATATAGACGTTTCTCTACAATTCGTCCAAACATTATATAATGTCACGCCTACTTTTAGGGGGCGTTTTCTTAAAACAAAATTATTTTGCTTTCTCAGTTATTTACGATGATGATTTTATTATGAATATTTCACCAGAGTTCTTAACCATCGGTTACAAATGGTAATGGCCACTTTATTTTTAGAAAAATTTTTAACCACAAATTGCGTGATAAAATCTCTTAAAAATCGTGAGAATATCCTCTGAATATAGAGATTTAAGCCTGAAACACATTCGAGAAAGAGTTATTCATACATATACGTCAAATGGTCAAATATTTAAAACATCTAATAAAAAAAAAAAAAACAAAATTGCCTCTGCAGATCTCTAAGAATTGGGAGACAAATTCTGCGAATGTACACCGAGGTGTTGGAAATTGTGTGGAAAATGTGTTTTTTTTTTTTAGAATTTGCAAAAAGTGAAAGATTAGACCGAGTTGAGCTTTGAATTTTTTTCAAAGTGTATAATGCGGTAAAAAGAGATAAATCTATATTTACCACTTTTTGTTATTTTTCTTGAATGTAGTCTAAGCTTTAATGTCTATCTTTTTCTTATGCCTAAAAAAGAGTTTGAACAATTTTTTTTATTTTATCAAATCGACTTCGCTGAACTAAAAATCTACTACCCTTTGTTTTCAGATCTAAATATTAAGCCTTAGCTTTCCTATAATGGCAACACTGCACCTGGGCAATTCCTCAGTTCCTTTTAATGTTTTATTATTCTGAATGAAGTAAATGACTTTAGAATAAGACAGTATTTTCTTTTATAGCTGCCTACTGAGATCGCCAGTGGAAATTGATGTTGAGGTTACCTTGACGATGTCGTAAAGAAGGGGCTATTGTTAAGATCCGGTATTTCAGCACTGATTACTTCGTCTCCAATCACATTAAGATTTGAATGTAAGGCAGACTCTACAGGAACGTCCTTATAGGACTACGTTTGCTTAAAACAACTACGTATCATCTGCTATATTTTAAGTGATTACGCACTTGTTGCTCATGAAGGCACCTCCAGAAGAATCAACAGCTTGTCTGGAAATATCTTCAGTCAAGATAAAATTAAATGGGCAACCCATTTAAACCCATTAAGGCACGCGGCAGTGATGGTGTTTTTCCAGTCCTTATTCAGAAAGATCTAGAATACATCCTGCCCACCTCGGTAGCATTATTTAGAACAAGTTTCAACTTGAGATACATTTCACTAACTTGGCGGGAGGTAAATGTGGTGTTTATCCCTAAGTTAGGTAATAAAACCCAGCGAACTACCCAAATCCTACCATCCAATCAGCTTGGTATCGTTTTTCTTGAAGGTTTGAGATTGAGATCCGAAGCCGTGATATATGGAATAATTGCGAACCGTTGCTTGATCGAAAAGGAATCGTGTGGTATACTGATGGATCAAAAATGGATTCATGAGTTGGCGCCGCGCCGGTGTGTATGGACGAAATTATAAGATTTCGAAATCACTTGGAAAGAGTCCTAGTGTTTCCCAGGCCGAGCTTCATGCTATCGAGATTTAAGCTAGTATTAACTTGCACTCAGGCATCAAAGGTGCAGCTATCCACGTACTCACCGGCAGTCAAGCGGCGCTTAAAGCACTGATCTCTCACCTGATCGGTTCAAAATCAGTTCTAAGCTGCTTCGACAGTTTACAAAACTTGGCCCGATACAATAAAATAAAATTGTGGTGGGTACCGGGTTTCTCTGAGTTGTTCATTGGACCTGAACCCTTTTACGGAATATCTGATTCTGCCTTTAAACTGACCTTAAACAGATAGGAACGCAACTTCCCACTGGAATAATAAAAAGTCTCAGACAAGCTAAAAGAGCTGTTCAACCCTTCCAAAATAGGCAGTTAATACCCTAAAATATAGCAGAATGAGAAGGCTTGTGAGCTTCCTTACTGGTCACTGTCAATTACTTTACCACCTTAATAAAATGAGAATTTCAGAGGATATCAACTGCCGTCTCTGCCGAAACCGCAAAACACATACTATGTGAGTGTGTAGCTCTGTATATATTTAGGAGAAGCTTCTTCCTTAAGGAGATTATATCTCCATTAGACTTAAGGAACTTCTCCGCAGCCGTAACTATAGCTTTCATAAGGTAGAAGTCCTGCTTCCCTAAAAAGTTGCCTATAACACAACAGATCTTTCTGGTCGCAGTGCCTACATTCCAATTGGGTGTGGCCACATACCTGTTAAAAAAAAAAACATCTACTACAACTTGACGGATAAATTTTTGTCAATGACAAATAAACACTTTTATTATATCAAGCCATTCGTAGTTACTGGTGGGTTAGTCCTTACTCATGCCTGGTTAGCAGTCTATCGGCTTTTGGAGTTGAGGAAGCTTTAATTGTAGTTTGCTGTCAAAAAGTAGATATACAGGGTCTTCCAATAGGGACCTCCGAACTTTGACAGTAGATAGCGGCCATATTGTTGAAGCTACATCTGTCAAATTGGCTGTCATTCATTCAGTCTGTTTTGCCAAATCACCATGGATGGCAAATAATTAAATTGTTTTATCAAAATATGTATTCTGTTCGGGCAACGTTCCGCGCGCTTCGCCCATTTTACGGTCGGCATAATCGTCCTTCTGAGAAGACTATTCGCAGTGTGGTAGATAAATCTGAGACCACTGGTTCAGTAAACGATTAACCAACACCTGTCGAAAAAATCGCCGCTGTCCGTAAGAGTGTGCAGAAGAATCCGAGGCTGTCGATTTCGCGTCGCTCACAAGAACAAGGCCTTTCGCAGACCACAACTTGGCGAATTTTTCATCGTGACTTGGGCCTGCACCCATACAGAATTCAACTGACCGAGGAGCTGAAGGTAAACGATCATAGACAACGACGTGTGTTCGCTGAATGGGCTATGGAGCAGTTGGAAACTGACCCTAATTTTCAACGAAAAATCATCTCCAGCGATGAGGTCCATTTCTGGATGAATGGGTACGTCAACAAACAAAATTGTCGAATTTGGGATGATACCAATCCATATGGGATCCAAGAGCGTCTAGTGAATCCCGAAAAAGTCACTGTTTGGTGTCGATTTTGGGCTGGAGGCGTCATCGGTCCATATTTCTTTGAGAACGACGTTGGCCAGGCCATCACCGTCAACGGCGAGAGCTATAGGTCGATGATTGCCAACTTATTTTGTCGTGAATTGGATCATATGCACACCAACGACATGTGGTTTCAACAGGACGGCACTACGTGCCACACAGCTCACGCCACATTGGAAATTCTGCACGAGCGATTCGAGAGCATGGTCATTTTACGTGGAGGTAATGTGAACTGGCCACCGAGATCGTGCGATTTGACCCCATTAGACTTTTCTTGTGAGGTTTTCAGAAGTCGCAGGTCTATGCGAATAAGCCACAAACCATAGCGGTCCTTAAAGCCAACATAACCAATGCTATCGGTCAAATTAAGCCTGACTTATGCTCCAGAGTCATGGAAAATTGGACATTTCGGATGCGCACCACCCTGAGAAGCCGCGGCAGATATTTGAACGATGTTATATTACATGCATAATGGCATCAATAGGCCTTTTAAACGAATAAAAAATATCGATGATATCTCACACACACTTTGATTTATTTAAATTTAAAAGTAGGAAGCGCTTAATGAAAGACTCTTTAACATAGACAAAAAACTGTGGAAAGATAATTTTGGGATAATTCTCGGATTTCTATGCATGCGATAGTCATGCCTCTACTGCTCCTTTTCAATCTAACCGGAATAAGTAGCAGGAACTTACGTCTAAGGACTAATTAATATATTCTTGTATCTTTCATTTTCCTTCCTTTATAGAAAACTACTTTCAATTACTTAGCCTGCTTATGATAGTAATACTAATTTTATGGCTTCACTAAGTAATTAATTTAAAGTTTAAACAAGCTGTAATCATCTTTAATACCCTCTTGATGAGTGTAAAGAGATCACGTTAAAGTTAAAGATTCACAGGCTTATCGAATGCTTGATAATCAATTTCCTGCTGAAAGCTTTAATTTGATTTATAAAACCATAGGAAATTGCCTGTTTAATGCTACATAAATCTTCTTGTTCCATTGTAACTTTCAGATAAGTTCTCTTCATGTTGTGTCAACAACTACCTTGTATAACTTCATCTAAACATCTTATTGGCACATGGATTTCATACCCGTCAAATAAATGAATATTTATTATGTCAATAAAAATTCAGAACGATCGTTAGCGGAGACAGAAAACCCGAAAAGAATTAGGTTGCAATCCTCATGCAAGCCGCTAATTTACTGGGGAAGTAAAATATTTTCACAGCAGAAGAAAAAAAAATGTCTATCTGCTCTCAGCATCTTACTCCTGTCGGACAACTCGCCGAGGTGTCATAATAAAAGCAGCCGACATCGATGCCTCGGGCATGAACAAATGAAATTTCGCCTCCCCAGGAGGAATACATATGTATAGGTATAAAATTCCAGGATTCTGTGATTTGCAATTAAGTCGTTTGTGTAACAATTAAATAACTCAAAACCCGCCAGTAAACAGTTAGGAGTGAATATCTTTTTACGATCATGTTCGGAACGTTCGCGTGTTTCTGTCCGCTGGATGGAAAAATGAAAAATGGTACCATGGGAGAGTGTTAGTAGCCAAAAGATATTTATTTTACACACTCCAGGCATTGTGCACACTCCACAGCTTCCCATATAGGGGTGGACTGGTCGTAATTTGTTTAATTGCATTTACCCTGGAGGCGACATTTTGACGTACGTTCCGGCAAAGACTAAATGGAGCGGTCGAGGGTAGATCGGCAAATCTGTTGGCTTCATTCTGAAGATTACACATTTGGAGAAAGGTGTTTTGGGAAGATACAAAAGTCGACAGAGTTAATCGTGGGAAATCATTGCTAGGGATTCTGCTTCAGAGTGTGCACTGGATATTAATTGAGTCTCCTTGAAGTTGGTAATTAAATTAAATTGCAGATTAATAATTAAATTAACATAGTAATAAGGAATTGTGCCCTAGAGCAGAACGTTAATGGAAAACTTTGAGTTCATAAATATTCTTAAAGAGTTGTGTGAGTAAACCACCCCCAAGGCAGATCTTCTGTCAACATTGAAGATGTGATAGATGCAATGTTTCTAGTTGTTACACACAGCTACAGAAAAACTTGGCAACCACACTTTTACGATTAAACAGCTTGTTTCATGGAAGGGCTATCTATTGATTCGCAATATGTACGAGTATGTGATAATAATAAACAAAACCGGCCGTAAAGTCATATACATTGTACCTATTCAAAATATATAATTTCCTAAGAAATTGCCTCATACATTCTGTCCTTTCGAGGACTACAAATGATTTGGGATACCCTACAGAGCTAAAATTTCGCACACCGGTGATACAGTGAGTTACACGGCATCCACAATACATAATTTGCAAAGAAATTGCCAATTTATTGTGTCCAAGAAAGCCGAAATCACCGAATTTAAGACCCTTCGCAGCCACCGTAAGCCCCTAGATCAACGAGAAAGTTGAGGATTTGCACTCCATAGTATAGAACAAAAGTCAGGTACGTAGTCAAGTTTTCGTTTTTAATAATACGGGTGACACAAAAGACTTTTTTTCTCTTCTATTAATAAGACATGCTTAAGGCAGCTGCAATCGGCAGGCCTATACACTGGTATATGCAAAATCTGATAATTTCTTGCATTAGCGAATAAAATAAAAATTTATTGCCCTTGTTTTGGCTGGAAAATCACAACCAGCTGAAACATTTGAAAGTGAACAAAATGTTTGTGTATCGAACCATATCGCGTTACAACGAAACCGGCAGCATTACTAAACGCTATGGAGATGATCCGAAAAAGATAGCAACATCTCGGAGTGTGAAGGCCAGAATCGAACGAAATCCTCGGCGTAGCGGAAGAAAAATGGCTTCTGAGGTAAACATATCCAGAGAACGGATGCAACATTTTTTGAAAAATGAACTCGGACCCAAAGCGTTAAAGTTCCAAAAAGTGAACGATCTCACAGCTGACAAAAAAAATAGTTAGAGAGGAAAGAGCAAAGGAGTTGATCCGCTTGCACGCAAGTGGTCAATTGCCAAACAGTGTCTTCTCTGATGATGCACCATTTCCAATTGAACAACTTGTCAATAAGCAAAATGATCGAGTTTACCTGAGAATTGCCACCAGGAAGTAAGCGCCACCGTTTCTGTTGGTTTGGGCCGCAGTGACTGCCGATGGTCGGTCCACTCGTATTTTTGGACCGTGACGTTAAGATAAACGCTATGGTTTATCGTAAAACTGTCTTGAAAGATGTGTTGAAGCCATGGGCACGCAATCATTTCGGCCAAAGACCCTGGACATTCCAACAGGACTCTGCACCTTCCCACAAAGCCCGAGCAAATCAAGAATGGCCGGGACAAAACGTTCCGCACTTCATTTCCATACGAATCCATTAGACTTTTGTGTCTGGGGCATTTTGAAGGCCAGGGTTGGCACTAAAAAATACCAAACAATGGACGCTCTCAAGTAAGCCCTTCGCCGGGTAATGGAAGCGCATTTCACAGACACACTTGCGTGCAGCGTGCGATAAATTGATTGACCGTCTCAAGGAAATTGTTCGTGCCAAAGGTGGCTATATTGAAAATATTTATTAAATCCTTGAATTTCTAACATTTGTAATAAACAAAACCAAATATTAATCCGAAAATAACTGTGAGGAATTTTCTCCTCCGCGATATTTATCCTAGGAGATATTGCAAAAAAAAAAATTAAGGTTACAATTTGTTCCAAATCATCTGGGCGAGACTTTGCGAATTTTTAAGACAGATGCAATGGTATCTATCTATGCAGAGGATATTTCCGAGATTTTATCAGAAAACTGTTGTTACTTTTTCTCAGAAAAAGTGGGCGTGGCTGCCAAAATTTGAGGGCAAAGTTCCCAATATCACCATGAACAGCTTTGAAAAAGCAATATATATTTTTTTAAGAAAACGCCCCAAGGATTGGGAGAGGCCATGTACAATTTATGGACGAAATACAAAAAAGAGAGAACTATAGTTATTATTTGTCTATGTTACAAACTACGTATCAAAATGAATGCAGCCTATGGGATAGCGTATAAAATCGGATTTGGTTGCGAATCTGGAAAGAAGGTCTATAATTAAAAAAATAAAACAACCATTCCTCTGGAAAGATAAGCAATTATTTTCTTGCACCATTGGGCTTTTTGGTTTTGGGAAAATTTTCAATCTTGAGATTTTGATATACACTTTTATTGCTAGTACAAAAAATCTCCTAAAACTAGTCTGCCGACAGTGTGTGACGATCTGCAGACTTAAAGGCTGAGCGGGTTTACTTCAAACTTCAGAATTCGAGGCTGAATCGGAGTCTGAATTCTAATCCCAAGACTAACAGCAATTTACTAAAGGCATATTTGAAAAAAACAAATCTCTCAAAAACGTCTCATACGATTCTGTTTCGCAGATCAAGTCTTTGAAAAATCATAGCGATACTTTACGTACACTACAGCCTCGCTAGTCTAAACACATAAACTTTTGCCTCTGTCTGGATTAGAGAATCTAGAGGGGGGAACAAATGGTTGGTGTTTTATTTTAAATAACCATAATAACTATATACAATTATAAATAACGAAAAAGAAATAACTTGAATACGAACTTCGAATGTTTTATGAATAAAAATAAATAAAGGTAGGTACATATCGGTATGGGGCCACATTAGGGTGGTTTGGTGGATTCAACTCCTCCAATGGCTTGGAGTTGGTCATACAGAGCAAAGTCCTGATTGCTCTTAACTTAGCGGGATGCCAGGTACGATCCCTGATACTGCCCAACTCAAGTTGACATACAGCCTCCACGCGGCTCTCCTGGATAGCTATCTCAGCACTCGTTGAACGTGACACTTACTTCCCTCGTAAGTAGCCTTGATAATAGCTATGAGTTTTCCTGGGATGACTCTCCTGCGCAAGGCCAACCAGATAGCATCTCGATTGAAGCTGTTGAAAGCCTTCTCGAAGTCGATAAACAGTAGATGTAGCGGAGACCAATAGTCGACGCATTGCTCTATTATGACCCGTAAGGTGTTTATTTGGTCGATGCAGGAGGATCCAGAACGAAAGCCTGCCTGCTCGACATCGACAGTTGAATCTAAATGTCTCTTAATGCGTTCTAATATGATTTTAACTATTATCTTGGCTACGGCCGGTAAAAACCTCTCCAGTTTCCACAATCCATCAGATTTCCTTTTTTTGGAAGCTAAACGATCATACCTCTTTTCCACTCCTGAAAAAAAATTGAAACAGGAAAGGAACAGTGCCTGTTTTGATCTCAAATGAAAAGATCAAAAGGAAATTTTTAGATCGAAAACTGAGAAATGTTTAGCTTTCAAAAATGATCATATAGCTTTCTAATATTCCGAGCATTAAGCTGCAATGAAGATAAAGGGTGGTTAAATTTTAAGGGCCGATGTTGAATGTGAACCACACCTAAACGTCAAGTTTTTTTCTGCATTTCATTTGACATTTCTCAATTTCAGACTAACTCAATTTGAACCATGGAAAGATACACAATCGAGCAACGCGTTAAAGTTATTCAGGCTTATTATGAAAATGGGCGTTCAAATCAAAATGCATATCGTGCATTTCGTGATTCTTTCGGTCAATTTAATCGTCCAAATGTGCGTACAATCGGAAAAATCGTGCAAAAATTTGTGCAAACCGGGTCTGTAGGAGATGCGAAAACACCAGTGCATGCTCGTACAGCTCGTACTGCAGAAAATATTGCTGCTGTTCGCGATAGTGTGGCTGAAGAGCCGTCCACCTCAACTCGTCGTCGTGCCCAACAATTGCACCTCTCACGCTCGTCGTTGATGAACATTATGCATAAAGACTTGCATTTACGCGCTTACAAGGTGCAATTGACTCAAAAACTAAAGCCTATTGACCATTTCAAGCGTCGTCAATGGTCACAATGGTGGCAAGAAATGGCAACAGTGGATGATCAATTTTCGAAGAAAATCATCTTCAGTGATGAGGCACATTTTCACCTCAGTGGATTCGTCAATAAGCAGAATTGCCGCATTTGGGCGAATGATAATCCAAGAGTGATTGTCGAAAAACCAATGCACCCACAAAGAGTGACTGTTTGGTGCGGTTTATTGGCTGGCGGCATCATCGGGCCGTATTTTTTCCAAAATGAGGCCGGTCAGGCAGTGAATGGTGTTCGCTATCGTGAGATGATAACGAACTTTTTATGGCCCGAATTGGAAGATGTGGATGTGGACGATATGTGGTTTCAACAGGATGGTGCCACTTGCCACACAGCTAACGAAACAATGGCTCTTTTGCGCGACAAATTCAATGGCCGTGTTATCTCACGTGGTGGCGATGTCGATTGGCCGCCAAGATCATGTGATTTGACACCGTTGGACTTCTTTCTTTGGGGTTATTTGAAAGAAAAGGTGTACGTCGATAAGCCAGCAACAATTCAAAAGCTAAAGGATGAGGTAATTCGGCACATTAACGGCATAGAACCTCAATTATGCCTCAGCGTCATCGAAAATTTGGACCATCGGATGGAGATGTGCCGCCGAGGTCGCGGCGGCCATTTGGCCGATATTTTGTTCCATACATAATTGAACCATATCAATATTATCATAATAAAAAGAAATGACAGTAATTTCCTAAATAATTTGTGTTTTATTCAAAATCAACATCGGCCCTTAAAACTTAACCACCCTTTACATACTTAATGATCTTTCACCCAAAGTCACAGGAGATATGCATCACATACCGATGCCACATTTCATTCAACTACAAATCTAACGGATTTCAAAAGGATTTTAAAAACGAGTCCATTTGCAAATTTCAATTTCATCAATCACTCTGATTCACTTTTCTCACAAGAAAGGGATCAAATTGAACAAATAAATGATTTCAATCCAGGTGCAAAAATATCCTTCGGAAATCGATAGAATGAAATTTTTTTCAATATGCCGAAAACCGTGACAATTTTCACTTCCACTGCGAAAATCTGTGAAAAATCCTTTTTTTTTTTTTTCGTTTCCTATTCCTTTTGTTGAACAAACGATTAACACTTTCCATCACACTCACACATGCACTGGGCAACAATAGGCAGTAGGCACCTCTTGACTAAGCAAATATTCATCGAAAAATACCCGTTTATGCTTGAGGGAATACGGGAAAGGATGAATCAGAGATGGAGAGACGAGGCATCCATATCATTATTGATAGTGCCACTGTGTGCCGTGGTGCGAAAAGTACAATACTTTGCTAAACAAATGGCAATAATGACATTGAATGCATCTCAAGTCAGAGTCCTTATATCCTTTGCATTCACTTAAAAGGATGTGGGAACTTAAACCTTTTTTCCCTCCTCAGACATTTGTGTTTGTGTTTAGATCTGAAGTATCTGAGATGGGCAGATGTTAGATGGCCTGTGCCATTGCCATGCAGATTCATATTTCGTGATTTCGATAATCTAATACAGGATATTGTTTCCAATAGAATTTTACATAAGACTTTGTAAGGAATTCATTGAGAGTCCCCTAATGGTTGGCGAATTAAACAAAAATATACGAGTATCCACCGTCCAGGTAAAAGAATTCTTTTCTCATAGTTACACCTGCCACGCGACTGAATTGCATCGCGCCGCGCCGTGCATTTAATTAAAACAACACACACCCTCAGGTTCAGGTAGGGTACGTAACTTTCATCTCTCCTGAGTTCCAGTTTCCCTCTTTGTTTGGTTCAGGCTTCCGGAACTTGACAAGGACTTGCCTGTGTGTGTCGGTATATTTAATTTGTTTACGTCACAATTCACTGGGCATCTCGCTGTTTATAGTGTGCACACCTTTTAACAAAGCATATCATCGAAGGAGGGGGGAGCCACTCTTCTGTTTGTGTTTGTCCAGGGAGACCCACTGGTGCACTTGAAATATTATGCGCGACACGTGTCTCATGCCACCGGTTTTTATTTACACAATTTCTCATAGATTACCATGGTTACACTGAGTCATTCTGATAACTATTACGTGTTCACTCAGCCGGGAAGAGTAATCAAGGAAAAATTTATTCATGTTTGTCCTGCTTGAAAATTTAAATGAAAATGCAGTTAATTGATGTAAATTGCTTTAAGTGAACGTGCCAAAAGGAGTTCAACGGCGAACCAATTTTAACTGAATGCAAAGTAAACATGCCATTTTTTTAGGAACAGAGGAAGCACAGAAATGTTTATGGCTCACTTTGCTAGAGAGATGTTTGGTAATTACTTTAATGACTCAATTTGAGGTGTAATCATTTGAACATTGTATTGTAGGTACGCGCTACATTGGTATACACATGTGCGACTCAAGGAATTTCTGAACAGTCATTCAAGGACATTCTGTAGGAATTAAGTTAAAGATGTCCGTTGTAATAATTGATTTGATGTAATAGTACAAATTGGAATTTTTTTGAAGTGGATTCACCTCTGGTGAAAAAGGACGGGTCACTAGCCACAACACCAAAGGAGAAAGCGGATCTTTTCGCTATTCTCAGGCTATTCGACACAAGATCCGGCACGCCACCAACTATAACAGAGGTCCAGTCACCGATGTCAGAAGTTTTGACCTCGTGTAATCCGGCGCATCCTTAATCATCTGGATTGTAAAAAAGGCAAAAGTACCTGACGGAATACCAGCCATAGTCCTCAAAAACTGTGTACCAGAAATACTCGTGATATCTATTCTTTGTAGCGGTTTTGGGCTAAAAAAAAATATTTAATTCTCGCTGAAAAACTGCTCGCATTCATCCGATTCCCAGAAATGATGGAAAAAGTCATCAATACTGACTGATAAGTAACCGGCAGTACGGTTTTCGCAGCCGCCGTTCAACGGAGACCTGATGAGTTATGCAACCCACATATGAATCTCAGCCATCGAACATCACGGCGAATCAAGAGCAGTTGCCCTGAACATCTTGAAATCATTCGATAGGGTTTGGCATAACGCCTTATTAAACAAACCAGCCTTCTATTGACTACCACACCAACTCTGTGGTTCTTTGGAACATTTTGTTCGTAACAGATCAATTCAAGAAGTTCGAAGATTCGAGGAAGCCTTCATGTAAAAGAACCTATCACAAGCAAGACGAGGACGACCGGCTCAGTTGGTATTGTTATGTTCAAAGGAGAGACCCTTTGAACCCCGTCAAAAAGGCAACGTTCCTACACAATCGCGCAAAAAAAGGCAGACCAAAAAACAACTGGATAACACAAATGCAAAAAAATCAGCATTTAATTGGCCTCAGTGACGAAGTGATCCAAAGACGGGAAGCATGCCGGTACTTTCTGAGGTCAAACCGGCAAACCCGACAGGCGGACCAGTAGGAATGCAGTAAAGTGGGAGGGTTGTGATCCTTCTACTCCGGAATATAACCTCACCGTAAGGAAAAGAAGTAGAAGAAGAAGATCAATTCAAGTTATGGTCGATGGTGTGCCTTCCGATACATTTGCTGTAAACGCTGGACTACCTCAGGGTTCTATACTTTCAGCAACTCTGTTTCTACTCCATATCAATGACTTTCTAGGGTCAACAAACAACAAGATCTTTAATTTTGCCAATGATAGCACCCTGATTTCATCTTTTTCTAACATCGTGTCCGTCCTTGAACATTTGTATTGTAAAAAGGATACAGGTCCCGACAGAATACTATCCGTACTTAAGAAACTGTGAACGAAAACTAGCACATGTTCTTTGTAAATTCTTTTCTATGTTATGCCCGCAGAAAACATTTCCTGACAAATCATGCGCATTCAACCGATTCCCAAAAGTATTATATTTACTTCAAGTGCGAGTGCCTCAGCGGTGATCATTTTTGACACAGTCAGATGAACAGACTGTTTTTTATTTCATGTCTGCTGCGTTTGTTCTGATAAATCTTGGTTTGTATGTTTTTCCTGATGCGTAGCTAGTTTCTTTAAATTCGAAATGGGTGTGGTTGAGATATATGTACACATCTCTGCTTGAAAATAAAATCTTCAAATAATCCGTGTTTATTTTTGCCATGTTCTTGTAGCTTTTTTGTTCAAAAAACTTTCCTTTCCACAGATTTAGAACTCCAGCTTTAATTTGTTTTTTTTTTTATTTAATTATTGCACGTATTATTTATGGTTTGAGTTTTTCAAGATGCCCTCAAGCATTTCTTAAAAAAAAAATAACTACACTAAAAGGCTCTTCATTAAATAACCTCCCCTTGTGAATAGTTTGTGGTTTAAACCCAAATGGTCTTATATTTCCATCAGATCTCGAACACCCACTTGGAAATTGTTCCGTCCACCATTGTCTTTGCCAGAGCTATCTTAACATCCTCGTTATAAGGCTAGAGCTCCAAGTCACTGGATCACAATAGATCTGCAAGATCGCAGTGCGCTTAAATGAATCTACAAGATACCCTCATTAACGACGACGTCAAATATTTTCGCTAGATGTAACCATATAATCGTTCCTTTCCCATGTAAAATGCCTCTTAAAGTATTTGACAAAAAAAGCAGCATCTCCAATGACTACAAAGTCTCGTCTCGAGTGTCACCAGCTCATAACACTGATCGCTTGATTAAGTTCAAACTAAGCTGTCCTTTTTGTGTGCTCTTATTGTGTTTTTGTTCTTATCCTGCAACTGTTGCTTCTGATATGCTCCGTCATCATTACAGCGAAGCATCTTGATCTTCGGCTCATATTAGTTGCGCGCGCCACTTGCGACTTTATTCCGTGTGTGCGCGGATAAAGCGAAGGCATTACGGATGAGCGCCTTTCATCCGGGCCGACACGACAACGTTCCGCACACACGCTGGAGGAGGACGTTCGGTCTGCCAATTCGTTGATTGTCGTTGTTTCACATCGTTTTTTTTATTTTGTTCGCCTTTTTGTCCGCCCTCCGTCTTCGCATTCGCATTCGCATTCGCATTCGTTATGGAATGTTAATGTTTTTATACGTACTGCACGAAATTTAATTCGATTTACAGTGAAACTGTGCGGTGTGTAGACATTTGTGAGCAGGCACCACCACCATACCATACTGTGATCTCTGGGAGTCCGGAACATATTCTGCGAATTAATGTCCAAATATTGCGATAGTTTTGTATCGGCACCACAGAGCGTGTTATTTACGCGATACCTTTCGCATGTGATCAGCTATCGCAGATGACAGGCGGAGCGGTCAGGTAGGACCTGTATAATTGCGATTTGGTACTTACTGACAGTAAAACGAATGCGTGGACCATGTAACATTGTAGAGCCCCGGGGAAAAGTGCATTTCATAAATTTGGTTGGCTTTGTCGTTTTGGTGTCAACATTTGAGGGCAATGCAATTATGCCTAATTAAGGGCAACTTTAAGTGTGGGGTTTCCGCCTTTGGCTAGGGTCAACACCTACATACTTATACCACAGTTGGGCTTGAGTTCTGGATTGTTTTTTGGCGCCTTGATAATTTATGGACTGTGTCTCGCAGCGTGGTGTGCAGAAAATTATATGGGAAAAGGTTGAGGAGACTATCCCGGCATCAAGGAAAAAGGTGTGAATTGCTTCACAAGAAAACAAGAAACGTTTCGCACCTTTCTGATGATGGTGTTGGCACCACACAAGCACATAGTTAGAGGGGTGATTAATGGCATTTTAACTGGCTCTTCGATATTTTAATTGGAGTTGTTGTCTACATCGGAATGGTGTGCAATTTTTGTTTGGCAAATCTCAGTTGGAAGGTTTGCGTTTCAGTATTATTGATGGATAGCATTTTCATGCCGCAAAATTATACTTAATTTCGAAGACGTGCTTCAAAGACCAAATCAATCAGCTGAAGGTAATGGCACGAGTTGGAAACAAAAGAAATATTAATCTAAAAAGAAAGTGTGGGTGCACTTTTCTTGGAATTAGGGATGTTTTGTTTCTATTTAGGTTGGGGACTGTAATTTGTGAATTTACGTGAAAGTTATTAAATCGCAAGACCCTACATAGGTAAACCTAAAATTTGAAATCATCTCGTCTCTAAATCTTTCTTTCCTTAAGTGTAAGAGTTTTTGCAATGCTATGTGAGAAGTGTGAAATCTCGCGTTGTCGTGAAGGAGTATCGAGTCTATTGATTGTTGTTTTGCGCATAATTTTTCTAGCATTATTTCAATTCCATCACAGCTACTCTCCGCAGATATCCTTGCATCAGTCTCCAAAAAGGAATAATGGACAATACCTTCTGCTTACCACCAAACCGTTACCATGGCCTTATTGCGATGAAGCGATTGGTTCCGGATGTGTTTCAGTGCATCAAGCCACTATCCCGATCTTTAGCGATTATCATAAAGGATCCATTTCTCGTCACAAGCAATGGTTCGTGTGAGAACTTTGTTATTTTCGCCCCTTGATGACAGTGAACAACAAATTTTCAACCATTACAAAAGTCGTTATCAACAACGTTTCAAATCAAGGTACAGTATTTATGCTTCTGGTTGCTACCTATGCATTATGTGTAAGTTTGAATTCATAAATAAAATTTGTTCTCTTTTAATTATTAGACAAGGTATTAAAAAAAAAAAACCCTGAAAAATAGAAAAGTTTTAATTCAATTGCTGTGTATCAGCTTTGAAATGATTTCAATATTGATCCACTAATTGACTGTAGAACATAATATTTTGTTTAGTTTTTTTACGTTTTACCCATATTGACGCACCATATACTTTATTGTATACTTCCTTGAGAAGAGGACTAGTTCGGTCTTGTGGGTATTCACTCCTAAACCACACCGAGCTCTCCACCTAGCCAAGCCTCTTATACAAATATAATTTTAATCATAAGTTTTCTTAGCTTGAAAATGTGTGCCACGGCTGGCCTTACAGACTTAAGTATTTTTGATTAATTTTTCAATTAATTTTCGGTATAAATCCCGTGGTAGTTCATAAATAACGCGTCCTTTAGCTCTTTAATCGTTTGGGGGTTATTGGCGTACTCCTTCTGCTTCACGCAACTCCAAAGAAAAAAATTCAACGGCGTGATATTTGCTTTCATGTCCCGATAACCTTCACCATTGACTGTTATAGCAGCTAAACGAGAATTTTCGAATAAGTACGGCTCAATCACAAAATCCGCACCAAACAGTAACTTTTGTGTGAATACATTGGCCCGTGATTTTGTATGACCCCAAATGCGACAATTTTGTTTGTTTACGTTGCCATTCAGCTGAAAGTGAGCCTCATCGCTAAAGATGATTTTGTTCGAAAATTCGACATCAACTTGGTGGTTGATGCGCTGCGTGGTGGTGTAGAAAAGGCTCAATTGCTGGGAACGATTTCGAATTTTGACGGATTGTCACGAACACTGTCACTGACTGTGGCTATTTAGAAAAAAAAACTATATTTCGAGCACCGTCTTGTTGAAATCACATGTTGTCTACATCCATATCTTGCAATTTAAGTATAAAAACTGTATTATCATATCGCGATAGCGAGCACCATTAACTGTTATTGTCTGACCAGCCTCATTTTCAAAGAAGAATGGTCCGATGGTGCCTCCAGGTCAAAATTCTCATCAAACAGTGACACATTCTGGATGCATTTGTGTCTCAATAATCACTCGTGGATTTTCTGAACCTCAAATTCGACAATTTTGACTATTATCAAAGCCATCAAGATGAAAATTAGCCTCATCGTTGAAGATGATTTTGTTTGAAAAATCAGCATCCACTTGTTATTGTTCCATAATCTATTCAACTAATTCTCTTCGCTGTGCGTGGTCAGTAGGCCTCAGTTATTGAGTCAATTGCACTTCGTAGGCATGAAGATGCAAATCTTTCGTGAGAATACACTGAAGAGGTTCTAGAAATGTCCAATTCTTGACCACGGTGCCGAATTGATGTTCCTGGACTCTCAACAACACTCTGACGAACTGCTTCGATGTTTTGTGTTGAATGACTTGTTGAAGGACGGCCAGAGTCTAAGATCACTAACTGATCCAGTCTTCCTGAATTTTTTAATTAATCTCTTCACAGTTGATGAAGTTAAATCAGTATTCCGACCATATTTTGTACGAAAACTACGAACTGTAGCTGCAAAACCTTCATTATTTTCAAAATATTGCTCAACAATGAAAACGCGTTGTTCTTCCGCGTAGCACTCCATTTTTAATAACCCTGAACTGTCAGCTGTCATCTGCCTTTTTTTTCGTTGGCAACACTTTGCCCAACAAATAGCTCAAAATATATGTATGTGCTATATCACCTACATACGAGGGTGCGTCAATAAGTCCCTGAAAATTAACACAAATTGTATCGTCACCTTAAATTTAATTTTTTTTTGTCAAGAATTATCTTTCAAAAGAACGCACCCAAATTTTCAGACAGATCTGTCAAATAGCTTTGTTGTGGCAGCCATTTTATATAGACGCCTACTAGCATTTTCATTAAAATGGAAAAAAAGTGAATTTCGAGTGCCCATTAAACACTATTTTTTGCGAGAAAAATCTATCACGCAAACCAAACATAAGCTTGACAAATGTTATGGGGACTCTTCACCATCGATTGGAACCATTCACCACTGGTTTTCTCAATTTCGGTGCGGTCGTTCAAGCACAAGTGACGCCGAACGTTCTAGTCGCTCAATTGAGGTCACCACACCAGAAATGGTCGACATGGTTTGATAATGGACGATCGGCAAGTGAAAGTGCGCGAGCTTGAAGAGGCTTATCACATGGCTTGGTGATTTCGATTTTACATAAATATTTGGACATGAAAAAGCTTTCCGCAAGATGGGTGCCGCGTTTGCTCACAATCGACAACAGACACATTCGTTTGACAACTTCAAAGGTGTGTTTGGCGATATTCCAGAAAAATTCGGCTGAGTTTTTGCGCCGTTTCGTAACCGTGGATGAAACCTGGATTCACCACAACACACCAGAAACCAAAGAACAGTCAAAACAATCGACTTCTCCTGGTGAATCGAAGCCGAAGAAGGCCAAGGCGGGTTTATCTGCAAACAAGGTCAAGGCTGGGCTGCTGGATCGATTCCAAGCCGATTTGAAGCAAAAACGGCCGCATTTGGTGAAGAAAAAAGTACTTTTTCACCAGGACAACGCACCGGTGCGCAAGTCTGCTGTCGCAATGGCAAAATTGCATGAGTTAGGCTACGAACTCCTGCCTCATCCAGCATATTCCCCAGATTTAGCCCCCTGCGACTATTTCTTGTTTCCAAACATGACGAAATGGCTCGGAGGTAAGAGATTTGGGTCGAATGAAGAGGTCATCGCTGAAACAAACGCTTATTTTGAGGGGCTCGAGAAATCGTATTATTTGGAGGGCATAAAAAAAATTGAAGAAACGTTGGGTGAAGTGTGTTCAAAAATAAAATGTTCTTATACCGAAAAGGGTGTTCCTTATTTTATTTTCCAGGGACTTATTGACTCACCCTTGTATGTATGCATGTATATTAAAATTCCGTATCTCAATATTTTAATGCGCAATGTAATTATTTTGAATAATGAATCCACATACAGAGGTTAAATATACGAGTATATTGGTACATTATATTCGATGTAACTAAGCCAAAGTCTTTTGCAATGCATGAAAGTTTCGTTCCACATTTTTTTCACTCATCCTGCGGCATATGGAACATTAGTATCCAAAATATTCTCACTCAACATTCATTAATTGAAAATGTATCAGATTCGAGTTGACTAGCTATCAGCGAAGATGCACGAAAATATTCAGGATTCGCATCACGTTCACCCTCATTCATTAGCGCCACCATACTTGTATTTCTGTTCTGCACGCACAAATATTCTACGTGTATCTGGTGCAAGTAAAGGTGCAACGCATTAGAAGTGAGATGTTCGAGAATCTTAAATGAATGTCATAGCAAGGAGTAGACTTGCAACAATGCCAGTAATTTATCTAATTAACCGATCAAAGAGAGACGCAGTTAGAGAATACCTACTCTTCAATGGAATTTTGATTGGAGAATTTCTTAGATTGTTTCCATTGTCAAATTAAGAAATCAACAAGTTTGTTTAATTGGAATTCTTAGGTTTGGAAGTCAGACACTTATTTCCGGTGGTAGATTGGACGAGTTCTTTTTTTTTTGTAAGATGACCTTGAATCGAAGCAAGACATATTTTGTAAAAAATTCATTAGAGACGGAGAGGTTACAATAATTTATTACCAGTTCTATAAAATAGTTGGACACTATTCCTACGATGGTTTAAGTATTACTTTCGTTAACATTTTAGATCTCAAGGTTTTGATTTCGAATTTCGAAAATTAAGTTCCGCAATTGTGTCCGTCTGTATGAATGTCTGTCATTTCATTTCAATTTCAAATTGCTGCTGTAGTGGCAATACCCAAGTATTCGACAATTTACTAAAATTGTATATTTCGTCGAATTTTCTTTCTTTCCAGCCCTTATAAAGAAGCTATTTTAAGTACGAGTATACCAACTTTCCGGAACTTGGATTTGCAACACTATTGCAGCGGTATTAAGAATTGACAGAAAAATATTATAAGACAGTGTGGTTTGTGCTATCAAAACTTCTCCGATGAAGTACTAATCGACGAATACCCTGGCATCTAAGGCGGACACGAACAAATTCAATTTCTGATCACACCTCAGATCTGGCAATAAGCATACCAATGGGAGGTACGCACTGACCAGTGTATATGCCCTCTACGGTGCATGTATTCTTGCGACTAAGCTTAACTTCAGTGTCGCCTATCCCATAGACCTAGTAGGCACAGTGCTTAGAGCTTACGACCCTTTTAGGTCCTGCGATGGGTCAATATTTTGCAATAAATTGCTCCAAATTACACACCAAAGCTGTAAAAATCTTTTTAACGTTTGAAAAATGTTGCTTTATGACTAGCTGATGATGGCATGTACAGTACATACCATAGTAAGACCGCATATCATAGTAAGCTCTCTGTCCAAACGAAAAAAATAAACAAAACTTTATCTTAGAAATAAATAAAAATTTTCTGAGAACTATAAATAAAAGTGCCTAGGAAGGTGTTAAAATAGCCCGGGGTCTCATCTTTTCGAAAACTGAACACAGCGCTCTCGCGGTTGTGCGTATATTTAGGGCTTGTTTGTTCGCCTTATGACACGAAAGGGGCATGTTTTCGACTCCTTCCCTGCAATTTGACTTTCTCCAGATCCTCACTCATCCGTGATACAGCGGCTTGTCATTTTTCTAAGGGATTCTAGCACCCTCATGGCTAGTACAGAAGTCAGTTCTTGTCGGATTGCCAAGAATTGCCCAAGATAGAACAAAAGCACCACTGTAGAGAGCATGAATACAATCTAAAGAGCCTTGTTGTTGAATCAGAGATCCATAAGGATGAGATTTATCATAGTCTCTAGTCTAGAATATTTATTCTCATGAGCATTCCACCAGATCATCATGTCTAAATGATCATCATGTCTTGTTGCGTTTTAAAACAGCCGTATAAAACCAATGAAACCATCGAAAGCCACACGTATTACCTTCTTGATGTGATCGCCTTTCCCGAAGATATGAATATGAGTCTTTTGAAGCTGAACCTTGAGGAAATTGTTAAAGACAAGTAATCCATTTCAAGATAGTAGAGTAAATCTCCTTATCCTCTTTTCTTGAGGAGATGGAATGGGCTCCAATAAAAATTACTGAAACCATGGTTGACCCTACCATTTCGAGATAAAAATTCTTTGAGTTTCCTTGGTCCCGATTGAGAGAGTGTGGGGTAAAAAATGTACTGTGATATTGGCTATTGTAGGCTATTTTCTCTCTTTAACATAAAATGACTTTTATAGCTGACATAAAAAAATAAAAGTCTGAAAATAACTGTTATGTGATGACTTTTATTATTGAAGTCTCACATTTTAAAATAATGTTAGAAATAGAAAATGGACTTGTCTAGGATGACTTCGGTGCCCTTGAATCGAAACTACCTAAAATAATTATGTACGACTACAAAAAACAACTCTTATTTATAGGTACAGTGCCTGATTTTTAGCCCTAAGTTGTGTGTATCCTCTGACTAGTTAAAGATTAAACTGCTCCCACTTACCGAGTAAATAATTCTTCAACTTGTATGAGCTGCTTTATAAAAAAGGGAAGAAATCAAAATTACCAGGCCATCATCGTTTCACATCACCATTCTCTGAATCAAGTTCTGTTCTCGAAGACCCTAGTTCCATGAAATAAGTGAAAATATCTCATGCAATAAAATTGAGAAAAACAAAACTGTAGCTCAGGTAGATATCAACAGAAACGCGGTACACATAGATAGACAACACACATCTAAAGTACTTAGGCATCTGCATAAAAATTATCCCCTCCGTGGTGTGTGCAGACACGGCACGCGTTTCACAGCCGATCGTGTAGGGTCGTTCGCATATGTCCAGTCGATGTTCTTGTTGTGCAGACCTCTTCATCGTATTTCAGGTAATCTTCTGTCGATCAGACAGACAGTGGGGAAATATAAAATACGCATTCTTATCAGAAGGCTCACGTATGCAGCGACAGACAGGCACTTCCCCTCTTCATAAAGTGGGGGTTGATCCGATCAGCTCTATGGCAACGAACTTCCCCTACATTAAAGAAACTCTTTGATTTACCTGTTTACCGGCAGAATGGCAGGCAACCAGGTATTTCAAGAGAGTAAGAGAGTCCACCACAAGTGGAAAGAAGGTACAAAACGCAAAGGTTTAGGACGAAGGGACTCATTCTCGTGCAAGGTGTCGCAGTGTTGAGTTCAGCTCTAGTTGAATCAAGGTTTACCGGTAAAGCAAGTTAAATTGCAGTGAGAAAATACATAAGTGACGTGATTTAGATACATTGACGTAAAAATATGGCAACAGTATATAATATTCATCATATGGAGAACAAATTAAAATACCAACCGATTGCCCCAGCTCCAACAGCAAAACGGTCTACAAACCCGACGGTATTGGGCATGAACAGTATGAATACACTTCCAACGGCGAATGATCATCAGAGTTTGCAGTACAAGAAGAAATACACGTACTCGAACATTCCATATGGTGAACAAACACTTTCTGTGGCTAGACGGAATGCCCGTGAACGCAATCGTGTGAAACAAGTGAACAACAGCTTCGCCAAATTGCGCCAACATATTCCACAGGCTATTATCGCCGACATCTCCAAGGGTGGTCGTGGTCCCAGTAAAAAGATCAGCAAAGTTGATACTTTACGGATAGCAGTGGAATATATTCGTCGTTTGCATGAACTTCTCGAGGACATGAACTCCAGTGACACGTCCAGTAATAGTTCGTATAATGGCCAAAGTTCTACATCGGGATCACCACCACCCACGCTGTATTACGATGCATCCAGTCCGGAACAATTCCATTCGCCGGCGGCGGCGCAACAATACCCTCAGCAGTCGACCAATTCCCCAACATTGTCCTTCCATTCCAGTATGTCCTTTGAATCGGCAAACTACGAAAATACAGCACCTCACTTATCAACAAACAACTCCGCGGAACATTTGCAGCTGAAATTCGAGCCATACGACAATTTTGGAGTGCAAGATGATACTCCCGATGATGAGGAAATCCTTGACTACATCTCGCTGTGGCAGGATCAGTAAAGAGGACAACAATAGTCCCAAAAGGTCAAAAGTGTTTGTTTGCACCAGTGTTTTGGAAAATTTGTACCTTTTGTTCCACCGAAAACGGAAATGAAGTGTTGTTGTTTCAGCCGTTCTAGTCAAACTAGTGAAAGTACTTGAATGTAAATTATGTAAAAATTTAAATAATATTTGTACAAACGTAAACAATTTTAAATTAGTGATATATAAGATAGATTATAAGTTTATAGAAAATGGAAGACAATGATTTTTTTTTTTTTTTTTAAGAAATAATTTTATTTTTGACATAATGGAAGAATAAAATTTATGTCGTATTAACGTTAATTATTTTTTTAAGGACATAGCTATTTTTAAATAAATAAAAATAATTTTTGATACAAATTATATTGTTTCAATTTAAGTGGAATTTATTTTTACAAATGGTTAGTATTCACTTTTTCAGATTTTAAAGGAAATCCTTGTTTGACTTCAGTAAATGAAGAGAGCAACTACTCTGAGTTCTTCGCTATATTGATACCTACCCAATGGTTTTAATGAGTTCTATTCATTCAATCTTTAAGGAAAAGTGTCTGTTTGATAATACAATTTGAAGCCTTTGAAGGAAACAAAGGAACTGCTAATTGGCCTTAAACTTTTAATTTAGGGGCCTGATATTTGAATAATTCTTTACACTCTGTGACCGCTGACACAAAAATAAAAGGAGGACAAATATTTTTACCGGATTGTACATAAATAATAAATTATTAACAATTTCATAAACAACTCTGCATTCTATTAAATAGCTCATAAAGGAGGCGCTCCTATTTTATAAGGAATACAATTATCTATAATACAATTATTGCCTTATAACTGTAACTATCAAGGCATGTTGTTTGGTGTTTTAAAAGTCTTAGAATTTAAATGCAACAAAGAAAAGTTTGCACGTTTTTCATTTCCACTCAGGGTTTCTCAGTTCCCGGGGTTTTCACAATCTCGGGATTTCAGGAAAAAATTAGAATAATCACGGGATTCCGGGATAATATTTTAAACATTAGAGAAGTGTACAAAAATAAATCATTATTAAATCACATTTATTGCAGCTACTTTAGTCTATTTTGCTTTCCATAGATCACAACTCTAATAAACACAATGTGCGTTCACAACCGATCGAATTTTTAACTTGAACTTGCTTACTATACAGGAAGTGGCATTTAGATTAAGGCTCCTGAATATCTCGAAACGGTTGGATGATATGACAAAAATACTTATAAGACAAGTTGTAAAAAAATATGAGAGAAGTTATTGGGTGACCTTAAGTGTCCTTCATTAGAGACATTCTTGCGTTTTTTAAATAGGAGAAGATATATTTGAGATAACCAATCGAAACAATTTTTATTTCCAAAACTTTACCGTTTCAGAGAGATCTAAGAAAGAGAGTTTGAGATTTTTAGCCTAATGTCTCGAAAAGTATTTGATATACGAGTAGGAGAACATTTTCCGTTTTTTTTCTTTTTCAAGATAGCAGTTTGGAAGTTGATCTTTCCGCATATTCTTCATATCACCGTTTTTTTTATGCAGCCGATTTTCGCCTCTTAAAAATTTTTATAATTAAGGGTGTCCCAAAATTCAAGCAAGATTTGAATTTTGCGCCATTTGTACGGTAAAGTGTTGCCAACGAAAAAAAGAAAAACAGCGTGACAGCTGACAGTTCAGGGTTATTAAAAATGGAGTGCTACATGAAGGAACAACGCGTTTTCATTGTTGAGCAATATTTTAAAAATAATGAATGTTTGGCAGCTACAGTTCGTAGTTTTCGTACAAAATATGGTCGAAATAGTGATTTAACTTCATCAACTGTGAAGAGATTAATTCAAAAATTCAGGGAGACTGGATCAATTAGTGATCTTAGACACTCTGGCCGTTCTTCAACAAGTCGAGAGTATTGTTGAGAGTCCAAGAACATCAATTCTTCAAGGTGGTCAAGAGTTGGATATTTCGAGAAGCCTATTCTCACGAAAGATTTGCATCTTCATGCATACAAATTGCAATTGACTCAAGAACTGAAGCTGGAAAATCATCTTCAGCGATGAGGCTAATTTTCATCTTGAGCTTTGATAATCGGCAAAATTGTCGAATTTTGGGTTCAGAAAATCCACGAGTGATTGCTTAAGTCATTTCCTGGCCGTGTAATTTCTCGTTTTAGTGATCGGATCAGAATTGGGTTTTTTTGAAGTGCAAGGTTTATGCCAACAAGCCCACGACCACGCACGCCTTGAAGGAGCAAATGAAGCGCTGTATCAACGAAATTCAGCCACATTTATGCAAAACGGTCGGAAATTTTTGACAAAAGAGTGCGTACGAGTATGTGCCAGCAAAACCGCGGGGGCCATTTACCCGATATGATATTCCATGCATTACCGTATAATTTATACTTTATAAATCAATAAAACATTTACAATTATTAATTGAAAACCTGTGTTTCCTGTCTAAATTTCTTCTTGCGATTGGATGGTTCGTAAGTTTATATAAAACATGTCCTCAATTGTGAAAACGCAAAGTGCGTATCGTGCAAAATATCGAGTGAGGGAAGCGCCTTCAGGCCTCACCATCAGGCTTTTACACCAACAATTTATAGCGACTGGTAATCTTGGTAATGCCAGTCATCAAGGCCGACGTCGTCCGAGGCGGTCTGATGAGAACATTGAGGCTGTACAGGCTATTGTTGAGATATCACCGAGAAAATCGAGTCGTCACAGTTCTTGCAGTTGGGCATCCCTCGCACGTCTCTCCGATGCATAATTCTTGGTGATTTGAAATTAATTGTGAGTGATAATCCCATGGACAACTTTTAGTTCCAACAGGGCGGCGCTACAGCTCCTTTGTTCCTCGAACGCCTAATTTCGAAAAATGGTGATTTTGACTGGCCTCCGCGATCACCCGACTTAACGCCTCTAGACTTCTTCCTGTGGGGTTATTTGAAGTTCAAAGTTTATTTCAACAAGCCACGGACCCTAGAAGCCTTGAAAGACAATATACGACAGAAAATGGCCGCTATTCACCCCGAAACACTTCGAAAAGTGACGGAAAATGCCGAAAAACGACCATTTACGCGATATTATATTCAAAAAGTGATCAGAACAAATTTGCAAGGTTCGAAATAAACGAAAACTCTTCTGAAAAGTGGGCGTGGCTCCATACGTATGAATGAATTATAGAGAAAGTCAACGTCTATATATTTGATGAAGCAAATATTTTTCAGTTATAAGTAAAAATATTGTAAAAACGTGGTCGTATTTCAAAAATTTCTACACTTGTACTGTTATAGGTCCTAAGAAGATTTCGTGTGAAATTTCAACTTTCTGACTCGAAATTGAAGGTCCAAAAAGTGGTAAAATACAGACAGGTGAACGGATGGTGGCGCGTCAAATCTATGATGCACGTCAAAAGATACACGTTCTAAAAGTTTGTTGATATAAAATTTCTCTGCTATTTATGAAAATTTAGTTTTTTTTAAAAGAATTATAGTGCTATCGTCATTATGTCATAACTTATTCCATCTGCTGCTTGTAAATTTAGTTTTTAACATTTTTCTTACTAACCAACCATTTCAATTTACCTAAAGTCGCGATTGCAATTCATTTAAAACAACTCAATTTATGTGGGAACACATTTCATTCATAAAAAATCCTGATCTGTAAGATTTGCACCAATTAGAGGAGAAATATGACATATTAATGAACTCCTCCTCAAATGACAGGTCCTTGGCATGTAAACTAAATTCTGTCCATCTTCTTCATGTATACGTTTTGATTTTGATACTTCTTCCAAGAATGAACTCAAAACAAAATATTAATGTCTACATGTTTTGTTATTCTTCGGAAAAAGTGTGCAATTTTCTATGTCGAGAATATTTTTATATCGCATCAATGACGAGGATGACTTAATTAAGACAGCTACGCTGACAGAGAAAATATCATTTCAGGAACTGCATTCAGAAAAATATATATTTTTGGGACACTCTATAATTCGGCCTTCTATTTGTTTTCCTCAAAAATGTTTGTTTACTTCTTTTGAGGATCTACAATTTACTCGGATTACATCCGCCTTCTGGATCTTCCTTCGTATGATATTTGACTGCTAAGGATGTGGTTCCAATGTAAATAATCTATAGGAGATTTCCGTCTCATCATTCATTAATGGTTTCTCAGGACTCAGAAACATCGATCGTTAAATGACTCCCTGAATGTAAACCAACGGAAGAATTTTGTACAATAATTATCCTTGTCCTCCTACTAAACTGAAGGACGGAGACCTGTTCATGAACTTATACTACATACACACATAGGTATATATAATTATGATGGAATAGCATTATTGTGTATTAAGATGAAATCCTTCAAACTGAACTTTGACATTAAAGGAGAATCTCTTACACACAGTCTTAGTCTCCGATATGATCCACTCGGTTGCACCTGCAATAATCTTGGTTTTTTGTACATTACATCAAAATGAACAATTTTACTATTCTAATACATATGCACACCGTAAATATATACAAATAGCAAGTGCACTTAGAAAATGTTCAAGGCAAATTCCAATATAGC
This sequence comes from Pocota personata, assembly GCA_963082735.1. NCBI lineage: Eukaryota > Metazoa > Arthropoda > Insecta > Diptera > Syrphidae > Pocota > Pocota personata. Next base: position 48,193,851 of record OY720430.1, on the reverse strand, counting down.
GTCTAGTCTGGCAGATAGACATTTTTCACGGCGCAATTGAAAAAAAATCCTCTGAACTTCAAACTTAGACCGAATTTCTGGAAGATAATGGCCAGGGCATGTGCCTTTACGGAAGGCACTACGTGTACATATGTACATAAATGTGTCGGGGGTGTTCAGCTCTTACGTTAGGCAAAACCGTCGTACGTTATTTAGCTTACCGTTATGAATATGAACATCCATGACGACAAACAAAGAAACATCACACTACGGCCTAAGACGAAATGTTACCGTTAACAATTTTTTACTTGCACCTATAGAGTAGGTATTGGTTTCCTGAAAATTTTCAATATCGAGATTTTGATCAAACTTGACAATAGGTTAGGTTGAGGTGTCTGTCACCTAAAAGCCAACACCCTTAGACCAATAATAGGTCCATTGTGATACCACGTGGATTTGGAGCGGTCTAAGCCCTATTCATTGAACCATTTGGAGCTTCTGATGAATCGTAGGAGGTCCCTAACGTCTGTGTTTTTCAGATCGTTTAGGTCGTTGAAATAGAAAGCTCCTAAGTGGAGTTTCCTTCTTTGGGATAGAGCTGGGAAGGTGTAAAGAAAGTGAAGAATAGTCTCCTCCTCCTACTCGTCCATGCAGCTTCTGCAGAAATCATTTGAAAATACGCCAAGCCTTGTTGCATTCTTGCCTATCAGACAGTGTCCAGTGATGACACTAATTACACCACTGATATACAATCTGTGTTGAACCACTTAAAACGCTGGCCCAATATTCTTCAAACTTCAAATCTGGGATCAGTTCGATCAGAATTTGAGGGAAATCGGAATTTTCATTCTAATTTTGAAAAAAATCGATTTTCTCGAAAACGGCTCTAACAATTTTGACCAAATTTGATATTTGAGTTATGGTGGATATATCAGATGGTGTACCAGTTTTTTTTAGAAATACTTTTAACTGTACTTTGTACTTTGTATCTATTGGCTATTTCTCGACTACGGTTCAATCAATTTTGTTCAAAATCAATATTTGGAACATTTTTGACATATACAAGACTATGGCATACAAAGTTTTTTTTTTTGGGTTTTTTTTTAAATTATAAATACTGTATGAGAGATTTGCAATTATAGGACGATTCGTCATTCTGGAGACATTGACTCTGACTCGAGAGTGAAAAAATACAGACACAGTGGCCACTGATTGTACCAGCCAGCATTTTGAGATTGATCCTGTCTAAGGTTCGAGAATGTCAATATTAACGACCAATTGATTCGAACCAGAAAATAACAAGTCCTGGGTGAATTTGCTTTATTGAATCTTAACGTTGTACACTGCGTTTTTTATATTCCAGGCCGATATTTCTTGCGGTGAAGATGCGTGCTCTTTCAACATTTTGCATAACATTTTGGCCTTGTTGACTTGTTGGTGTAGACTTTATTCAAAGGTTGGAGGGGGCCAATCGATATCACCTCTGTTTGACATTATACTTTCATTAATATTGCAGCTCACTACAATAATATTTCGACTTTTTGTGAGATATTCGCACTCATAAAAGATTTTCTCATTACGATGTCCCGCAGGAGTCACCGAAGAGTTCCCAATCAAAGTCGGTGTACACCAGGGAAGCGTCCTTAGTCCTTTGCTATTTATTGCAGTCCTTGATTATCTGCCTGAAGGAAAAGTGACGGACCCCAAAGTACATCAGTTATTCTTTGCTGACGATGGAGCTATCATAAGCGAAGATCAACGAGCACTTGATGTATGGGTGGATGTTTTGGAGGGAAATGGGTACCGTATTAGTTCAAAAAAGACAGAGTATCTGTGCTGCCCGTTCTCTGATCCACACCGGCCTATTCCAGACTATACTTGAATGGAAAAGTGCTTCCCAAGTGTGAAAAGTTCAAATATCTGGGATCTATGATCAATAGCGAAGCAACTTGTGATGATGACACCAATCATCGCGTAAGCGTAGGGTGGATGAAGTGGCGGAAAAACTCCGCTATCTTCTGTGGTCGAAAAATGTCCCCTAAGCTTAAAGGAAGACTCTACACCGCAGTTGTACGTCCGACGCTCACATACGGTTCACAATGCTGGACAATGTACAAAAAGTATGAGGCAAATTAACTGCAGATGAAATGAAGATGCTTCGCATGACAGGAGGAGTAACGAAGATTGATAGAATAAGAAGTTCAAAGATTCGAGGAAGCCTTCATGTAAAAGAACCTATCACAAGCAAAATAGAGCACGACCGGCTCAGTTGGTATAGTCACGCTCAAAGGAGAGATCCTTCGAACCCCGTCAAAAAGGCAATATCAATCAACGTTCCTACGCAATCGCGCAAAAAAGGCAGACCAAAAAACAATTGGATCACACAAATGCAAAAACACCAGCATTCGATTGGCCTCAGTGACGAAGTGATCCTAAACCGGGAAGCCTGCCGGTACTTTCAGGTCAAACCGGCAAACCCCACAGGCGGACCAGTAGGGGTGCAGTAAAGTGGGAGGGTTGTGATCCTTCTACTCCGGATCAAAACTTCGCCGTAAGAAGAAGAAGAAGAAGAAAAGATTTTCTCATTAACATCTATCTTGTAGAGAATTTTAGTGACCCAAATCTCGGTCGTAGTAATTATTTTCGTAGAATCCACAAACTTAAAAAATGCAGCATTTCTCCATTGCTCAAGAGAATTACATTATGGGAATTACATATACTTTAGTCACTCATGGTTGGTACACAATTCCATTCTATATGACACACACTCTGCATGTTGACCTTAAGCTGAGATGAACACGTGCCATTCAACATTCAACTCATTCCTGACAATTAGTGGAAAGATGTTCGTGCTTCATTTCATTGCCTTGCAATATTTACACATTCTGCAACAATAGCTTTCGAAAATGAATAAAAGTTTGCATGTAACACAAGAACAACAATTAACCGGGTACAAGGTTTCAGTAACTTTCGATATTCTCCACAGTTATCGCTAACTGAGTGTAGCATAGCAAATTTCGACTATCAGGAAATATGTAGCTCAAAAGTGTGCTTCACTCAGGAATACTTTTCGAGCAATAAAGCGTAACTGCATATCAAAGAAACACGGCTAATATTAGCAAAAGGCGTTGATGTCAACATTATGTAAATAAACTTCACTTCATTGTGGAAGAGTGTTTTAAAAATATGAAGGATGTGGATTTTTCCTAGAATCCATTACTGCAAAGCACATAAATTGAAGTTCATTCATCACTTATATCGTATGAACACCTCCAAAGTTAATTTGTTTGACTTCCATTATAAAACTGCCATGCACCAAATTTCAGAAGACAAAAACCAATTGATACACATAAAATGAAACCGTTCTTTGAAGTGAACAAAGGCGAGATTCTCCGACGTTATGCATAAATGAGTTATTGCGTTATTTGACCAAAAAATTTACTTACGGTCCACTTCAATATTCATTGACAAATTGGCCAATTCAAGCATCTTCAATGTATGTACGTTGATACGGTCCTGTCCTGAAAGAAAAATGTGATTCCAACCGAAGAACAAATTTGACATGCAAAACACGTTTCACATCCGAAAAGTGGTACCATAGTTTATTTGGTTATTTATTCATGATTTCGTCTGATCAATAATTCATAGCCTTAATTAATAACGCCCCTTTATTATCCACGAAGCCAAAACTCAAACAGACATCCTTAAATGACCACAGTCCTTTAATAAACACATGCCGCCTGTCGCAAAAATCTTGAATACCAGGCGCGGATTTTCGCAGATTAGTTTGTGGTGTGATATTAAAATTAGCAAAACGCTCTAAGATTAGCTTAAACATAAAAACAAAATCCTAATACCCGAAGGTGTTAAGCCGGCACACTCATGTGGTCAAACGTTGCATGTTATCTGTAGTAATAATAGCCCCAACCATAACCACTTCTGCTAATGGGCTATAATTTAGCACGATTTTAGGATTGATTTATGCGGCAGTGGCCGAAAGATACGAGAATCCTTTCGGTAGGCCATATCGCACTGAGATATCGGGAGGAAGCAATTTTTTTTATACAACTCTTATATTTTTTTTTTTTGAATCCGAATATCCTGGGAAAATTAAACGAAAGTGTGGTTCCCAACTTGAACTGTTTCTCTTTGTTTAAGTTGTTCTCTTTGAAAATAGAGAAAAATTGGAATAATTTCCCTTTTCAAATGGAATACAAAAGAACTGGGACAATGTTTTATTGTCCCGACCTGTCACAACAAATAAACAAAGCATGTGTGCGCACTGGATGGCATTCAACTGTCAAAATCAATGTCAAGGGAATAGTAAAAGGGAGAAAGTTCTACGACAACTAGTGTGCGCCTAATCCTTTTCTGTAGCTGCCATTGTTTGTTCTGGTGGATACGACGAGGTTGGTGAGTGTAAGACAATTACACTGAACTCATGCTGTGATAAAATTGGAACAACTATATCAACTGGAGGATATGTTGGGGACCAAGATAAATGATTTATGACTTTAATGAAATGACAACCTGAGAATAGAAAAATGGAAAATTCATACAGCAACCTCTTCACATAAATAGAAAAAAAAAACTTAGAAATAGAACAAAATCTATGTTAACTACAAATAGTCAATAACATGTAGAACAAAACAGATCTGAACTCAAAAAAAAATTAGCGAACAAGTCAAAGGCATTGACACATTTCTGGATCAACATGCAAGTGACATATGGAGGTCTGAACACGAGATCAATAAAAGCAGTCGTGCTGTAACTCCGGTCTGTGGAAGAACGACCAATTAACGAAAATGACACAAACATTCGTTTGTAAGTAAATCATTTTTAAATTCTGTTTAATAAACTTAAACGATTTAATTTGACTTAAATGTCGAAGATTTTAACAGAGGTAAAAATGTTTACCCTATGGTAACTCGGTCAGATTCAGCAGGGGTTTTTTTTAAAGCGAAGACATTTTGATAAATTTAAAAATTTATATATTTTTTTTCTTTAAAAATGTGTGTGTTTCGAACTGTGACTCTGTTGTCAAATCTATCCCGTGGAGTTCAAGAAACTGATGATATCACCGACACTCTCCTCTGATACCTCACTCAGGTCGTCGAAGAAAGGGTTTATCCAGTGTGCGAAGCTTGGCTTTACCTAGAGCAGAGGAAGTGAAAGAAAGTTTTCTTATCGATAACGCTCCCACAACTGCGGCAGAATGTGTTAAAAGGGATGACGAGCCTGGCCGCATGTATCCCTATTTGCCAGTGACCCGTGCTGATCGCCACAACCCTGGTGATATCCGATCGAGTCCTGTTTAGAAGCTCTTGTGTCTTGATCCAATTACAGTTGGGCCATATCTTCCTGGATAGTCGATCTGTGATAGAAAGTCCAGTTGTGTAGGAACGTTGATTGATATTGCCTTTTTGAGGGAGTTCGAAGTATGAACATGACAATACCAACTGAGCCGTTCGTGCTCTATCTTGCTTGTGATGGATTCTTTTACATGAAGGCTTCCTTGAATCTTAAAACTTCTTATTCTATCAAGCCTTGTTGGTGCTGTCATGCGAAGCATCTTCTTCTCAGCTCACATTAATTTGCCCTCATACTTTTTATACATTGTCCAGCATTGTGAACCGTAAGTGAGCGACGGACACACAATTGCAGTTTAGAGCCTTCCTTTCAGCTTAGGGGACATTTTTCGGTCACAAAAGATTGCGGATCTCGCTATTGATCACAGTTCCCAGATATTTTAACTTTTTGCACTTGGCAAGTACTTTTCCATTCAAGTAAATATTTGGAATAGGCCGGTATGGATCAAAGAACGGGCATCATAGATACTCTGTCTATTCTGAACTAATACGGTACCCATTTCCTTCCAAAACATCCACCTATACATCAAGCGCTCGTTCCAGTAATGTATGATCTTCACTTATGATAGCTCCATGGTCAGAAAAGAATAACTGATGTACTTTGGGGTTCGTCACTTTTCCTTCAAGCAGATAATCAAGGACTGCAATAAATAATAAAGGACAGAGGATGCTTCCCTGGTGTACACCGACTTTGATTGGGAACTCTTCGGTGATTCCTCGTTATCTTAGCGCCACCCATGAGAGATCTCTTAGTTGTCTATTAAAGGCTTTTTCAAAATCAACAAACACCATATGCAAGTCCTTTAAGGAATCACGATGTTTTCCATTATGATCCGTATACTTTGGATTGCTTCTGTTGTTGATTTACCCGAAATCAACCCGCACTGGTCATCAGATAGCCATATTATTTTCCACAGTTGGCCATCTACCCGCTCAACGATCTTCATGGCGTGTGACATCACCTTGACAGAACAGTAGTTATCGCAGTTTCGCGTATCGCCCATTCCTTTGTGCAAAGGAAGAAAATAGCTTTCCCTCCTGATTAGGCATTGGATCACCACTCATAAGTTTGGAAATAATAATCAGGAACCGTCTGGACCCGATGTCTCCCATCTTTTCCGGAACTCAGAGGGTATCACGTCTGGCCCAACCACTTTTTTTTTTTTTTTTTTGAGTATTTGACCGCATTCCTAACTTCCTCGGCAGTCAGTAATGTCGGATACTTCGTCATGATTAGGAGCGGCTCTTGAAAATTATACCCGGGAAAACTGTTCGTTCAGAAGTCTTTCACAATACTGTCGCCATCTGTGGAGAATTTTGTCGTCTTCCACAAGAAGCTGGCCTTGAGCGTTGTTAATGAACTTTATGGAACGAATCTCCTCAGCATTTCTTCTGCTTCGCAAAACCTTTGCAACAGGTATATATCACTTCAAGGCGAGCTTTTTCATATCTATTAGTAGAAGAGCATTTTGGCTCTCTCCAAGCAAGATCGCTATAGGGAATGCCGCATATCTTGTGGTCTGCGCTCCTCATCACGGACCTCATCGATGATGGTAAAGAGGTAATTTGTTATGCTGGTAATAAAAACTTCGCCTTTTCCTTTGTCCAGCTTGAACCAATTGATTTTCTCAGGAACCTTTGTTTGCTTATTTGTTTCCTTCCCCATCTCTATAAAAATTTCTGTCAGGAGGATACGGGCGATCACTTCTCCCAGGATCACTTTGCAATCTTTAACCCGGGGCTTCATAAAACTTGCTACCAAGTAGTAGTCAATCTGGGTTTCATTTCTGCCACTGCTGTAAGTGATCAGGTGCCGGCTTCCGTTTGACGATCATGATATTTAGCACGATAAGACCTTATGACTTGCACATGCTTAGGATGTCTTCACCAAGAGAATTCTTGGTGCCGTACCTCAGTCCTCCATGGCAGTCTTCATAGTCGTCGTTTGTCTTCCTGACATGTCCGTTCAAATTTCCGCCAACAAACAAAAGCTCTTCCTGTTTTTGATGAGGTTGTGAAAATCCAGTCAGAATGCATCTTCTGTTCTCATCCGATTTTGGTATCACCCTGTATCACGAATTTGAGAGACATCAAACGGTCTCTGCCGCGATAATTTATTTATATTAATATAAATAATTAATTTATAATATTTAAAAAAAAAAATGAAGAATTATACAATAAAAGTTCTACACTATACCCACATTAAACGATTTGCGGTTGTTTAAGACGAATTAATTAAAAACATACAGGAAAGCTACAATCCGCTTGGAATGGATCATATGATACCCTATTCCTTATTTTCCAACTATCCAAATAAAGTAGGTGTGGCTTTGTGAAATTTAATATTCAAATGAAATGATATCTTGCAACTTCAAGAATATATCTATATTTGTAACCAAAATTCATGTATTCTGATGAAATTTTCAAAGTCAGACTTATCCATCACCGTGAATTGTTTTAAAAATCCAAGTTTTTTGAAGAAAGCGACTACACACAATGTATAGACAAACTATAGAGAATATCTACGTACATATTTTGCTTTTAAATTTTTTTTTCAGTTTTGATATAATTAATTAATGAAAACAAATCGTATAAATGCCAAGACAACCTTGCACTTACCGAAAAAAAAAAGAATGGTTCACCATTATAATTGGTAAATAAGAAACGAGATACTCCGCTGTACCACACTACCCGAAGATACTTTCTAATAAACTATAGGATTATATAATTCCGCACTCAAATTGAACTGAACAAAGTGAATGCTCGTCCCATGTTTCGATACCTACGCATGGACTTCTTCATCGAGAAATTAAAATGAGACACACATTTAATTCCGTCCCACTAACATTAATATTGTTAAATGTTATGCAAAACTATAACTATTAATGTAAGTATCCGCATACCATGACCCGACTTATCCAATCAACCTCAAATCGATCCATTTGAGTCAAAATTCAACAAAAATCCCATCAATTTACCTCCGAATGCCGACATCTCACATTAGCAACCTTTCAGTAAAAAAAAAAAAAATTTACATAAAAATTATTTTCCTAAACGAAAGCCAAGTTGGTGCAACAAAATCAGAACAAAATAATTTTTAGTGTTACTGCTGGCAGTTGGCGCAGTCCTCCCCTACCCATATAAAAAGGAATAATTAATTGATATTTGTTTCTCGTTCTGGGAACATAACCACTTATATGCATACACTCTGTCCTCGTTTGTACTGTCATAGTGCTGCGCTGCACTGCTTCGGACTAAATTAATTAAGTCGCGTTCGAATTCTCGCACACTGCCCTCTGTGCGCTAAACAAGTAATTGTAAGCCAGAACTCTTGCACTCAACACGTAAAGTGGTGGTGCAACTTTTGTGTTCTGAATTAAAATATAAACAGAACTAAGCATCCCATCATCACCCATCCCATGCGTAGTGGTGGACTTCAAATCACTGCATCAATCGGTGCCCACGTCGGAAAGATCTCTGATGCGACGACATAGCTACATAGTTGGGTGGATAGTGGTGGCAGGCTATTACCACAATTTCATGGGAATGAAATCCTGTTTAAAGGCAATTCTCAGATAGATGGACTTGATGCGCTTTGTACATAATCGAAAGATTGCATAATTAAGATCAATCGAGGTGGAATTTTTATGTTTCGTCATTATAGGTGACGTGCTTACGGAATGACCTAGGAGTAGAGCAATCAATGATAGGTTGCATGTCTACGAGTCTCCTATCTACATATCTATAATTGGTAATGAAACTAATGAGCATATCATACAAATAATTGGAATAGCTCGTCGATGGAAGGCGTTAAACTGTCTAAATTGAATAGTACATTTGATGTGAACTGCATGTCTTGTCGCTTTCCTATTTGAAACATACATCAGGTTGAGGGGTTTGTTTATTTTTCAGAACCTTATGGATTGCATTTGTTTCACGAATGAATGCCTTTCTTATTACATGTCCAAGGGTAATATAAAGTAACATCAACATCAGGTATCGTGGGAAAGTTATTTATAACGTCATCTGCTGTAATTTACTATAATAATAAAAAATTGTTTATAGGTGTCCTGCTTGTAGTACGGTAACTGCTTAATAGAATCCATTAAATTTTCGTCATGAAACCAGACATTATGGTTTTGTACTTCTAATAGTCCATAGCAGAATAACCTGGTTTGATGACGATAAATTCATTCGCTTGGATTTTGCGCTCGCCTTCATATGTAAAGGATTGTGCTTCTCACAGGCTGTGTGAAACAAATTGGAGTAGGAAAGGAAAATTGGCCACGATCAACGTCAGCTTAGATGAAACCAACTAATCAGCCATCCCTCTTATTCCTATCCTACTTAAGGTAAGTTATAAATACCTCTGAATTTCATCCACAGACGTCAATTCCTTGCTTAGAGAACAGTCTTTCAGTGACGTTCATCGATTATAAAGGGTGGTTAAATTTTAAGGGCCGATGTTGAATGTGAACCACACCTAAACGTCAAGTTTTTTTCTGCATTTCATTTGACATTTCTCAATTTCAGACTAACTCAATTTGAACCATGGAAAGATACACAATCGAGCAACGCGTTAAAGTTATTCAGGCTTATATGAAAATGGGCGTTCAAATCAAAATGCATATCGTGCATTTCGTGATTCTTTCGGTCAATTTAATCGTCCAAATGTGTGTACAATCGGAAAAATCGTGCAAAAATTTGTGCAAACCGGGTCGTACTGCAGAAAATATTGCTGCTGTTCGCGATAGTGTGGCTGAAGAGCCGTCCACCTCAACTCGTCGTCGTGCCCAACAATTGCACCTCTCACGCTCGTCGTTGATGAACATTATGCATAAAGACTTGCATTTACGCGCTTACAAGGTGCAATTGACTTAAGAACTAAAGCCTCTTGACCATTTCAAGCGTCGTCAATGGTCACAATGGTGGCAAGAAATGGCAACAGTGGATGATCAATTTTCGAAGAAAATCATCTTCAGTGATGAGGCACATTTTCACCTCAGTGGATTCGTCAATAAGCAGAATTGCCGCATTTGGGCGAATGATAATCCAATAGTGATAGTCGAAAAACCAATGCACCTACAAAGAGTGACTGTTTGGTGCGGTTTATGGGTTGGCGGCATCATCGGGCCTTATTTTTTCCAAAATGAGGCCGGTCAGGCAGTTACTGTGAATGGTGTTCGCTATCGTGGGATGATAACGAACTTTTTATGGCCCGAATTGGAAGATGTGGATGTGGACGATATGTGGTTTCAACAGGATGGTGCCACTTGCCACACAGCTAACGAAACAATGGCTCTTTTGCGCGACAAATTCAATGGCCGTGTTATCTCACGTGGTGGCGATGTCGATTGGCCGCCAAGATCATGTGATTTGACACCGTTGGACTTCTTTCTTTGGGGTTATTTGAAAGAAAAGGTGTACGTCGATAAGCCAGCAACAATTCAAAAGCTAAAGGATGAGGTAATTCGGCACATTAACGGCATAGAACCTCAATTATGCCTCAGCGTCATCGAAAATTTGGACCATCGGATGGAGATGTGCCGCCGAGGTCGCGGCGGCCATTTGGCCGATATTTTGTTCCATACATAATTGAACCATATCAATATTATCATAATAAAAAGAAATGACAGTAATTTCCTAAATAATTTGTGTTTTATTCAAAATCAGCATCGGCCCTTAAAACTTAACCACCCTTTACAATAACAACTGCATTTTCTCACACTGCTCGCACTACGTAATTATAGGTCCTATAGCTTCCAGCATGTAACATACTATACCAGCCAATTTGACTGATTCTCATAAACTGGTCGATATAATCAGACCTCTAATGGAGATGGCTTCATTGTCAAGTTACGGGTATTAAGAAAATAGCTGACTTCCGTTCAGCGTTGCCCTTCTTTTTTTTTTAGCTACAATACGAGTTCAACAGTCATAGCATAAAGAGTTTATATGGTATGAATGACACTTCTAAACCGTATTTTTTCTTATAAGTCAACAGTCAGTCAGGAGCGACTAACATAGAACTGAATCCTGAAAAGACAATAAGGTTCCTTCTGACAATACACTTCCTCTGCCACTGATACACTTTAGTAAGAAAGGTATCGGTAATACGAGTATATTGGAGTTCGCTGGATGAACAAGACGATTCCCCGATCGCTATACGACATATTTTCCTTTTGATACTCCCCATAATCCCAATACCTACATCCCATATCAATGCATAATTCCCACAGCACAGTACGATTCCTTACAGTTCGACAGACGAAGGGAACACAACGGGCCCAATGTAGGAATAAGTGAAGAGCATAAGCTCACACTCTTAAATCAACCAACCAACCATGTAAACACTTGAAGTTAGGAACAAATAGCATCTACTCCTGGAATTTGAGATATGTAGGTACTAGAGTGTAGGTACTAGTATGCTTACTATATCGTATTTATTTTTTTTTTTTTTTTTTTTATAGTAGGGCAGGAAAGTTGCCCTCTACACATAGTAATTTGAACCTGTCCTGCTTAGTTTGTAAGATGGTATCCCTGAAAGTGTGTTGGTTATGGCTTTGTGTAAGCTTGCTGCCATCGGAGTGTAAAGCTTGCATAGTGTTCCCTAAATTCTCTTTATCCAATTTTTTTATTTCTTCATCGTAGAATACCTATAGTGTAGCAATAATTCATTACCATCCTCCGTTCCACCTAGCCTTTTTCACTAAGCTAAATACTTGCTTCTCCAGAGGCATCCAGAGGGTGTATTGATACTACAAATCCCCGATGGATTACCAATCATAGGCTTTGCCGACGACATAGCTATAATGGCTACGGCGAAACACTTAGACGAGCTAGAGTTAAAAGCTAACGAGACCATCGCATCTGTCAAACAATGGTTAGAGTCAAAGTGTTTAGCTTTGGCAGGGCCCAAGAAGCACCAGGAGACTATTACTGGCTAGAGTTGTTACCCCAACAATGCTTTACGCATCACCAATCTGGTCTCATGCAATAAAAGTGAAGAAAATTCGATCGCGTATACACAGCGTCTGTAGACTAACCGCAATTAGAGTTGTATCGGCTTAAAGGACAATTTCGGATGAGGCGGCTTACATCATTGCTGGTATGATTTCTATCGACATCCTAGCTGATGAAGCTAAAAGAATTCGGGTTGGAAAAAAGGAAAACATTTCAGATAAATAACTTAAAAGAAGAGAGAGGACATTAACGTTAAGAGTGTGGCAACAACGATGGGATACCTCACACAACACATACAAACTAATCCCCAGCATAGAACCGTGGATAAGTAGAAGACATGTCAGGCCACGGCATCTATCGCCGATACCTCCATCGCTTTAGACTAGACACCTCGCCAGAAAGCCCAGCATGTCCTGTATGCGAAGAAGACCCGGAACATGTCGTTTTTAATTGCCCAATATTCTTTGAGGAAAAACGTAGATTGGAGAGTGAAATAAATAAAACACTTAATGCTCCAATTATAATAGCAGAAATGCTAAGATCGGAGAGCAGTTGAATCGGGTTAACACATTATTAACCCGAGTACAAATCGAGCTCAGACAGACAGAAAGCCAGAGAAGAATGCTGGAAATGCAAATAAGGAAGACAGTGTAAACCGGAATACCCGCCCGCGGGGTGTACATGTTTATATTCATTTAAAGGACACATTAATGTTGATACATACATAGAGGTATACCCCCAAAAGTATATAGATTTGTGATCAGCATCGCAAGTTACCATGTCTGTCCGATTATCTGTATATTTTATATAATTTTACAAGAAATTGAACAAAATTTAGTAAACTGAATATGTAGACGTTGATAATCTCTACAACTTATCCATCTTCTATATATATAAAACTCAATGTACCTATATTTGTATGTATGCTATGGACTCCGAAACCACTGAACCGATTAAGCTCAAATTTTCAGACAATCTTTGGTATTAATCCGAGAGAATTTCTGTGAAGTTTGGTCAAAATAAGTCCAGCAGTTTGCCATAAAAACATGTATTTCTCTTTGTTAGGCGCAGCAACGCACGCCGGGTACCTGCTAGTTCATTATATAGAGCTACACCCACTCTTTAAGGGGTTTTCATACAAAAACACTTTGTAGGTAAAAAGCTGTATACGCTGATGGAAAAGTTGTATTCTTTGCTTAAGCTGCAATCCTTAATATTCTAAAATGAAACCACAAAATCGTCATCACATCCGAAGAACTTACTACGTTCTACATTTATATAACCTAATCACGATCAGCTGGCTATGAACCAGGCGCATGGCGCTTCGTTTGATCGACTGCATTCAAGGGTATACATCGCCACATGCAACTCAATAATCAATTTGTGTCCACCAATAGACCACATGATTCACTACTTTCCCTTTCAATTCAATGATGCTCACCTCACTTGAGGTCCAAAAACCAACAAACAAAACACAATCCGAAATGTATCTATCAGCTTGAGTCCAGAAGTCGTCGCCTTCTATCTAATGCGGGCGCTGGAATTAAAAACACATCATGCTCCGCGCACTCATAACATGCGCCACACCGGCTTTTATTTCGTCTCGTCATGGGATTTATATGCCAGCGTTTAACCTGCTGCCGGTTGTTGGGCTGGGAGATGGTGTCTCACATCCAAAGACACTGTCTGTCGTGCCATGCCACACAACCTTCAGATCCCCAGGTTGCTCTCTGCCATTATTTGTTCTGTGTGGCACACGACGCATGGTCATGCATGCGGGTCGACTATTAATAGAGCTCCACCATCACCAGGTGTACGTATCGATTTTTATTAAGAGTTATTCTCCTTCTCCTTACTCGTAGTCTTTTTTGTTCCATTTTTTCGTTGTATTCTTTTCATTTTGCGAGTCCATTTCATTGGCACACGTTCGTTGCTGTCTATGCAAAAGTTTCTGCACTCTCGAAATGGCACGTCTGACATCGTGTGACAAAAGAAATTAAAGTCACATCATGAAGAAATCAAAACAGCATAAGGATTAAATAGGAAAATATTCTAAAAGAAAAAAATTATTCTAAACTCTGCTAAGTGAGACAGGAGATCCACACTCTCACGGTGGAGAAAAAAAAACCCCATAGAAAACCAAACAAAAGTAAAAAAGTATATTGAAGGGGCGTAACACCGCCCCAATAAATCACGAACAGTAATCACCCGCTGGCGCTGAATGAAGGATGACCACTGTTGCCGATAATAGCATCGCAGCAGCCAAAGGAGGCATCCATGGCGGCTTGGTCGGTATTGGTAAACATGGCACTTGATCTCTGATCCCTCGCACTCTTAAGGATCATAACGCACCACCATTACACAGTACGTGCGCATACTCATCGCTGAGATATGGTGTCGGTGTCGGTGGAGTGGTAGCGCAACCGCAACAAATTGTTTACCCATCCTCAATCGACCAAATGCTGGAAGCTGTGTGAAATAGAAGGTGAGACTCAAGGAGCACTGCAAGCACCTGGATGCGCATCCTTATTTATTTACAATCGTTGTGTAGAACAATTTGAATAATCGATCCACGTAACCCTTTGTCGGTACGATTTACAACCATCAGTCTTGACCATAGAGGTCCACTACAAATGCAAATATTGTTCAGAGAGTTCTTAAGTGGATTGGTCACAGAACCGAAATGATTATGTTAAATCATGGAGGCGAAATAAAAGTCGATTGTCCACAATCGATCGACGGAGGGTGGATAAAGAGAAGGATTTTGTCGATTATTATGATGGTCCTATGTAAGCAAGTCCTACATAACGCACATGAGGGTTCTCTTTTGTCTGCTTTCCTTTGGTAGGGTCTTTGCGTAACAAGCCATAACAATTTGAAAAGAGGACCTAATATTAATCCTTTGGCGTAACGCTTTTATTTGATTTGGTTACCTGATAAGTGTGCACTTGAATTGATACATTTTTTTTGAAGTTAAGTATGTACGAGTACTTGGCGGTTCAGTGGAGCCAAACAGCGAAGAGAATGAAAATATTTTTAAATAAATGTTTACTGAGATGAAACATCAAAAAATAGAGGTGAGGAGTGTTCTGCTAAAGCAATTCCATAAGTAAATTCTTGAGAGTTACTCCTAATCATAATCATTGGATTGAGCCAGTGCGAGGTGACCAGTGCGAGGTGGACCTATCTTTTGATAGGTAGCAAAAATTAGATTCGAATTGGTCAAGACCAAAATGTCAAAACACCTCACAGGAGTCAAAAATGAGATAAAAATCGATTCGAAATGCTTATATATTGCCAAATATAATTAAAAGCGATTTTTATCGCTTTCATCTACGGGTATTTTCCGCACTGTATCGTATTTTCACCGTAGCCAACAATAACAGCACACTAACTCCAGGATATACTATTTTAAAAAATTGCGAAAATATTTTTCTTTACTTACTCGAATCGCAGCACGCAACAAGATCGACAATATTGTCACCAGAACTATTGTTGAAACAAGTATCCTAGGGATTTTTCTCTTTTTCGCATCACAACAGGTACACTTCTTCATACCTTTCTCATTAGAGGTAAAACTCCGAAGAGTGACACCGGGGAATACCGTACTTTGCATTGTACTTACCGATTAGCAATTAAAACAACAATAGACCCATAGAGCATGATTTTATTTCCATACTTTCGAATGAGCAACGCCCTGCAGGGTCTCCTTATATGATTTTCCATACAAAGCGACAAATCCTTGAGCAGGGTAACTACAAAATACTAAGCATTGTGAACAAAAATGTAAGTATGCACTACATATCTAGATACTTCTTTTTTTTACAATTATTCACACGGCAAGTGCATCGTCCAACCATTGTGTTCAGGTGGGAGCTCTTCGCGCGGGGGGGAACACTATTCACGTCCATTTCTGTGTTGTAAAACTTGAATGGAGTGATAGCTTCCGCAGCCGAACGGATGCACAAAACACACGATGCACGATGCAAAGAGGTCTGGAGCACTCCTCCAGATACAATACGATTCACATGATTATTTCTTGTGGAGCGCATTGTTTCCACCTTTTTTTTCTGCGTATTGGCTTCTCGCTGTACGATCTTTTCTTTTGCGCCGGTACTTTGGAAATTTATGAATGAAATCAGAATGTTGGTCGAATTGTCCATGGCGGACAACAGCTCGCCGCAGTGCTCTTAATACAGACCTTGAACATCATCATTGTGGTGCGGTGCTGTTGCGATGCATGGATGCATGGTGCTGGTTTAAATTCTCATGAGAACGGAAAACTCGTAAGGTGACTTTAATGATTTTATCTGCAAATGAAATTGTCTAAATGGTTTGCCACTAAAAAACGGCTTTATATCGAAGGAGTTTTTGTGAAAGATTGGTTTTGATATACTCGTAGCATTTCATTCTTCTCGACGAGGATATTATATGAAAAGTGGTGCACTTATTATCGGCGGTATATAAAAAAGATTTCATTTTGTTTGAAGGAAAGTAAGGTGAATATGGAAATTTACGTACCATGATATAATTTTTAGCTAAGGAAGGATTAACACCAACGGAGAACCAGACTTCTCATCGCAGTTCAAAATAGCGACGTCTTCAATGTAGTAAGCCCAGATAATAGTTATTGAATCGATTATTACAACGAAACTATGATCATTCATTATGAACAGACGTCTAAAAGTGATTCAATTGAATGAAGAACCAGCTCCGAAAAAACAGAAGTCAACCAAGCACCAAAACGCATATGGCTACAGTTTTTTGGGAATGTAAAGGAATCCTCTTAGTGGCTTTTGAAGGACGAGATACAGTCATTTGCGTGGCTTATTGCTATGATTTACTGCGGCAACATTGGACAAAAAATAGTTACTGAGCGACGAGGTGCAAAGGTGTCCGCCTGTTATTTGATAGTTCATACAGCTGCGGTTCATTTTGGTAGGATAGATTTGAAATCCTTTTATAGCTGAATAGAACTTTTAAAATACAGAGAAAAATAATTGAAAAATAATAAACCTCTGTTCTCCTTACCTCTTCTTCTATGTTAACCTAAGAACATATGACACACTACGCACTACGTTAAAAAAAACTAGGAGGAAACACTCCAAAAGGACTTAGAGATAGCACCTATGTAGCTCCTATCAACCATTTGCTTTGTGCGTGTTATCTTATTCTCATAAAAATGAAAGGGACCTACAATTTTGTTGCCCAATCAGAACTGCGAATTAAGGAGCATCTTATGACAATTAAGAAATGTCCACACTGCCACGGTGGCGATGGACGAGGTGGCGATTGACGAGGGAGCGATCATTAGGATTAGATATTGTACTTCCACCACTATCGCGTCAGTATACGGATCGCTTTATATTCTCGGAGGCTTATCAGACATTCGGGAGAGGTGATGCCGTAAAGATAATCGGGATTCGAAGTTCATTAACATACTCAGTACTGAAACACGCAATTTGAACCCTCACTTCAACGCAGTCAATCAAAAACTGTGCTGTGTTTTCAGTGTTATTGTTAGTTCTAGTAAAGCATTGTTACAAAGTCCTTCCTTG
This sequence comes from Pocota personata, assembly GCA_963082735.1. Lineage (NCBI taxonomy): Eukaryota > Metazoa > Arthropoda > Insecta > Diptera > Syrphidae > Pocota > Pocota personata. The sequence continues at coordinate 48,175,982 of OY720430.1, read as the reverse complement.
AGGCACAAGTCATAAACACTATGATAGAGGCTTGTTATGGTTAAAAACGGTCTCTACATCACCAATAGCATCATAGTTTAAACCCATTGTAACAAATTGTGACGTGCGTCAAAACCTTCTAGGGAGTATGCAAAATATTGTTTTTTTTCTCAACACGTCTTATATTTTCTACCTTATCTTAAGCTTTTTCAGCAATAAAATTGTTAACAAATAATTTGCTCGCAAATGGGTACCAGTTTAAAGCGCGTCATCTCCTGATTCCAAATTTTTATAGCTAAACTATTTCGATTCAAAAATATTCTTAAAAACATCCAACATACTGAATGATTCGCCTACTTGTTCTGCGTATTAGATTGTTTCGTAACAGATTAAAAAGAGATTATCACTCTTTATAGTGCTCGAGTTAAGCTATAATTGTTATGCAGACCCCCATGAGTCGAGTTGGATATCCTTTTAAAGTGCATGGTTTGGTGATTTGCATGTGGTGATTTTTAGGACTGCGACCGATTTGAAATTGCCTCCATTTCTCACAGAGATGGTTTTATTTTTGAAAGTTGGCAGTAGTATTCAGCTGTCAATGCCCTTTCATCATAAAGAGTTTGACGCCACAACAACATGTTTTAGTGATTAAAACATTTCATCAAAATGGTTCATCAATTATTGCAACACACCGTAAATTACGTGATTTTTTGGTCGACGTGGAGTGCCTGTAAAGAGCACTATTTAAAAAATTATCTACAATTTCGAGAACCTTTACACAGTAAGTGATTTACCGAAGCCTGGACCACGTCGTACGCGCTACACAACAAAACATTCATGCAGTGAGGGGCAATGTAAGTGAAAGTCCGGAAACTTCGATTCGTCGTCGTACTCAACAAATTGGGATTTATCCAACGTCTATATACATTTATTTCCATGCTAAATTCCAGTGCCTCAAGAACTTCAAGAAAATGACCTTCAGGGACGACGGGTCTCGAGTGCAAAAATTGACCAATTGAAATTGATATGAGTGACGAGGCGCATTTTAACTTCAGTGGAGCTGTAAACAAACTGAATCGCCAGATATGAGGAGCGAAAAACCCACAAGCAATTCCTGAATAAACCCTTCATTCTCGTAGAGTTATTGTTTGGTGTACGATTTGGGCTGGGGGGATAACTGGACCACTTTTTTTCGAAAATGACGATGAAGAAACTGTTACTGTTACTGGTGATCGATATCGTGCTATGTTACAACATTTTGTTTTGCCTGAAGTTGTTCGGCTTCGTCTTCGAAACATGTAGTTTCAACAAGATGGTGCCACATGACATACAGCCAGAAATTGTAAAACAGCCATTTTCAGGCAGGGTCATGTCGAAATTTGGAGTTACAATGGGCCTCCAAGCTCACTAGATTTAACAGCCCCCGACTTCTTTCTCTGGCATTACTTGAGGGACCGGATGTACTCTACCAAATCAATAACATTGCAACAATTGAAAGACAATATACACAACGCAATTGAAGTTATTCCAGATGACATGCTGCAGAATGTAATTGGAAGGGCACGCGTTTGTGCCAGCGCTGGGAGTGGCCATTTGGCCGATAATATTTTTCATTATTAATGGCATTGAATACATAATACATTTATAACAAAATCAAAAGATTTGTTTATTTTTTAAACGATTCCAATTTCAAATCGGCCGCGGTCCCAAAAAACTCCCTGTATCATACAGTTTTTTGTACACTTTGTTCTAAATTGGGCCGCGGAAATCAGCTAGTAGAAGTACATATATAAGATTATAAATGGAAAAGAAAAATGTTGTCATTTGGCCCTGTGCAAGTTCCACTGTACTAAGTTGCGTAGGGGTTATTTTAAATTACAAACACATTGAACAATCAGTTAATAAGTGATCTGTGGATAATAGATATCTTTCTCTTAAAATAATACAGGTAACCCTGAACCATTTTTAAATCAGGTTTTTCGACCACCCCATCCTAGGAACCCTACCCAAGTAACATCTGTCCCTACGCACCCATATGCCTAGTCCCGTTTTCTACACTATACCCTAGAATTTCCAGCACCCTATCCAAATGTCTCCTAATAGATCACCTCGCAAAGGAATTCAACCCTTCATCACTGAAGACAAACAACAAAAAAGAAAAAAAAAATTATTCTAAGCAATCATAATGACAACAATAATAGAAAACCATTCTGGGGGTTCGACTTGGTTTCTTTTTACCATAAAATCATAAAAGAATCAACGGGCAGGTGCCAGTTGTCATCAAATACAGATTTCATTGTGGGTTCTACAAATAAAAATATCATAGAGAGGGAACGATTCGCGTGTCACACATACCTCCACTGTCAACTATCGCGCGTAAAGTAACAATTATTTTTTCTCAATGATTTGGTAACGCGTTAGCGCAAGCGACCAGTGATTACCGCTGCACTCATTCAACAATTGAAATTACCCTCCCTGGCCGGCTGTTGTTGCCTTAGTCTACTTGGAAGGAAGTAGATCACGCAGATGGAAGTAGTTTCGAATTTATGTATGGATATTTGATTCAATGTTATTATAATGCTTTGAAACTTCCATTGGTTGTATGCATTGTAATTTGATATTATTCTTGTTGTTCGCTTGCATTCTTAGTAAAAAAGTAATCGTGAGTAGGATATAATTATTTCAGTATCATTTTGTGTGAGGAGAGACTGTACTTTAAGAATATACAAAATATGAACACGCGTCAGGGGATGTAAATTAAGAAACTCAAGGTCGCCGCAGGATTCAAGTTTTAGTTTCATTTACATGACACTTCGTCGCGTGCTTTAATTCGATAGGGAAAGTAAATAGGTAATTACACGAGTAGAATTAAGTTATCGTAAGGCATGTTTTCATTTAGAATTTTTTTTTGTAAGAAATCACTTTGTTACTCTCGAAAAGCATGCTTGATGAGTCCTCCCCTCATCAGTTCCAAAATTTTACCCGAGCAAAGACAGGACAAGTGGGGCGTCGTGGCGTAGTGGTTAGTGTGTCGGATCACTACGTAAGAGGTTCCAAGTTCGAATCCCAGAAAACACCAAAGTTTTTCCACGATCCCACCTCTCGCGAACGACTAACAAACATGCGCGAGTATTGTTGTCACGAGAAAGCTTCTCAAAAACAATTTGCCGTTCGGAGACGGCACTAAACTGTAGGTCCCTTTCATTCGTGTGGAAAATATAACGCACACAACACGAGTGGTTGCGAGAAGCTAGGCCCTGGCACTTAAAGAGCTTTTGCGCCCTTTATTTATTTTTTATTTTTTAAAGACAGGACAATCACAGAAAAAGTGTTCCGCAGTGTCGTCATCCTCTTCACAGGCAGTGCAGATGGTGGTTTCACTTAAAATATAGCACATTTAGTTACTTGGTAAAACTGCCTGTATAGTGGACCATAAGAATGCCGATAAGTAGTCTGAAGTCTTTCACAATTTTCAGTAACCCAATGTGACCCGGGATCCAGAGAAGACTCGAATTCAGAGAGGTTCTGTATTCTCTCACCATTTTGGAAGTGGCTAAATGCTTTAGCATAGGCTGGTTTTAGAGCCAAACCATGAAAATTCAACTACAGTTTTTTCTAGCACAAGCACTGGCTAAAACCAATCCTGAACACAAGCAAGTCGCCTTTAAATTACCACAAAAGTTTAAATTGCCGCGCAAGTTCATCAAACCTATAGTATGGATTGTACCGAAAGTCACCTCCTTTTATACTGAAGCTGGTTTTGATAGCGCTTCCCATGATATATATATCAAGGGGGAGAGGTTCATCAACGCATCTAGAGCAGAGTTAGGTTTTCTAGGGAAAATTCCAGTGCACCTTTGAAGATCAAAGTGTAAGCTTTTTTTCATCAAACAACTGACGCATGTGCAAAGATGGGGCTCATCGTTGATGTGCAGGACTCTTTTCGGTGATAAGTTTCATATTTCGCCGAAAACACTCTTGTACTTCCAGAAAAATGATAGCGCTCAATCTTTTACTTAACATATTTGGACCAAATAAGTTTACTATACATTGTGACTCTTAAATACTCACTCACTTTCAACTGAATGGCTACGTAAACAAACAAAATTGTGGCATTTGCGGTCATGAAAATCCACGGGTCATTCACGAACAACCGATGCATCCAAAAAAAACCACTGTTTGGTGCGGATTTTTAGCCGATGGCATGATTAGACCGTATCTCGTCGAAATTGGAACATGATAATACAGTTAGCACCAATGGAACGATATTGATGTGGAAGACATGTAGTTTCAACGATACGGTGCCACCTGCCACACAGCGTAAGAAACATTGTAGTTGTTGCACATAAACCCGTCCGCGTTATCCCTCTTTTCAGGCACCAAATGTGGGTGGAACTTTTTTGGCTTATGTGAAGCAGAATGTACATATATGCCAATCATCCCCAAACGATTCTTGAGTTAAAGGACGAGATTCGGTGCGTTATATATGAACTACAGCAGGATTTATGCCGAAAAGTAATGGAAAATTTCATCAAAAGGACGAAAGTCAGCAATTTCAACCGTGGTGCCCATTTGACCGATGTAATCAATTTCAATATCTCAACATTATATTGAAATCAAAATATCAGCAGTTTATGAAAAGCAAATGTGTTTTATTTCAAATTTAAATCGTAACTTCCAACTGAATCACCCTTTAATTACTTAGATGTTTAACTTGATTGGAACTGTATGTAGGTGTCATCGTTAATTTCATCTGGAGAAGTATTCCGCTACTGCAGAATCTAGAAGAAAAGCGCTTTAATTAAAGCATTATCTTATTAATCACTTTGCTCTTCTACAGGGGTTGAATCAGAATCTTCAGTCGAGTCGAGTCGAGTCGCTATAACAGGACCCTTTGCCAACAAATTAGTGTGCATGGAAAAACCTATTGTGTTGTTCCTCAAAAGTTATGAAGAAGAGAAATTTCTTCTCTGGGTGAGGATGGACTTGAAGAGAGTACACTTTCCAGTTATTTATGGCAAATAATTTCATTTAAATGGCTGCCGCAGCTGGCTTACCAGTGGCCCATCCTGCCAACCCGGGACTCTATTTCACAAATAGCTCAATCAATATTGTCTGCATAATACCCCTCAAAAAGTCCAACGGCGGCAAATCACAGTTCCGCGGAGGCCAAGCAACATCACCAAAATGGCTGATTATTGAACTTGTCGCCAAAAGATTGATTGTTGGACGGGTTGTATGGCAATAGCATGTAGCGCTGACTTGATAGAACCAAAGATCATCCAAGTTCATTTCCTCAGTTTCTGGGTAACATGTATTATCAACAAACTTTCTTCACGGACTTGCGTACAGCAGGCTGTTTCAATATTTCCACTGAAATTTATTTCCTAAATTTCCACTGTTTCTGCCACACAGCACAGTGGAAATAAGTTTCCAATATTTCCCAACGTTGTTCAAGAGTGAATTGATTCATTTCGTTCCGCGGAAAGTTAGAAAGGGTACTAAGGAGCTGTCAGCTTCAAAGGCAGATGCCCACCCTTCATTAGAATGTAAAGGGAGGTATAGTCACCATTAAGGTATATATTGTCTACACAGCGAATCTACTGAAAGACCCATACATACCAGTGAACCGTGACAATTCTAGTTGGTATGAAATTGTTTTAATCAAGGTTTACTAAGAAGCTCTCTACCAGGAAACTTAATCGATACTGAATAGTTGTGAGAGTAATGGCCAATACCAACTTGCAAAGTCCACGGACTAGGGTTTGAATATTTGCTCTGGTTCTTGATGTTAACGAAGACAATTATGTAATCGACAAGTGAAGAAGCAGATTAATTTAAGGCGTCACTGTCGACATACAACTTCGAAAGTACACAAATGACACTCTCGTAGGGAACCGTTGTTGGAACCTTGGGTTCAAAACTTACTCAAAAAACAAAATGATTGCTCTACAGTTCGATTATTCTTCTTGTTCTATTATGCGGTGCCTTCTGCTGGAAAGCTTGAAAAGATATTAGACTCTTTCCGGATCGATAACATTACAAGGCTGTGTTTCAATTCGCACATGGTTTTCATGATTAGCGAATTGAATAAGTAATTATTGCATTATTAGGCCAGGACGCTGTCCCTGTACTCAACTTTAAAAATAATACAAAAGATCGCCGTACTGCCAAGAATTATAATACTTCCCATAAACATTCAAAGAACAACAACAAATTTCATATTATTACCATCTAAGACTCAAAAGCGATCAAATTGGTAATAGTTAGAGCCTCTGCAAAACGCAACAGTTTATCATATCACTGTTATACATCACTGCAATTGCCAACGGTCATTTACCATTACTCAATATCACTAACAAGGTGAGATACTAAATTGAAGTTCGCTTCTTTTTTTCACAATAGCAAATTAGTTTCCTCTTTTTCAATGGGGCAGGAATTGCCTCCAGTATTTTTGCTGCGAATCACATTCACAAGATGGTACTTAACAGATCCATTCCAATCGCGGTAGAATTAATGCTCAGTGACTTGGGCACTGGCAGATACGATCGTGTGGGTCTTACCGATTTTACATGCATGTTGGCCGCAATAATCGACGGATTGTGCGCGCACCATACATAAAATTGCTACGAGCGCATTTGGGTGGGCTGCCAGCTTCCATCCAGAGTGCATCATACATAACCAGCTCGGGAATTGTACAATTCAGTATCGATCGATCGTAGCCAATTATCAAAATAAATAGCAATCAATTTATATGAGATTGAGTGTAGAATTGCTTGAGCCTAACAAGGATTGAGCAAGTGATTTGAAATCCGAAACTTATTCGACTGTTGCAGGCGATTTTTGAAATACGATATGATTTACAACTCGATCAGCGCAATGGCAATACGCTACGGATGAGAATTTTTGTTTCAAATGGATACTCAGATGGATAATAGTGATTGTAATTAATGTTATTTAAAGGGATTATGGTCATTATTTTCTTTTTTTTTTGTTTGTGGGAGGTTATTAGGAAACAAATTGGTGAGCAATTTCATTTTAATGATCATTATAGACCGTGCTTTGTTCATTAATAAAATAGGTATATTTCAATAACTTGAACATAAATAGATATTTTTTATAAGCATTGGTAGAATTAATGTTCGAAGGAAACTTTACTACAAAGAGAACAATTTGGAAATCATACATCAAAAGCTAAAAGTTATTAAACAGGGATAAAATAGAGTCCCTGTGACATTCGTTACGTATAAATCAATCAATCAGCAGTATTTTGATTATAGTAGAGTATCCTGTAAAGTTTAATACCCCGTAAAGAGAAAACCAAGTTAGGAGCCGTTCGAAAGATAAAGCTAAGTATGAAACCCAAAAGTTCTCAGCTGTGAATCATCCACCTTATCAAAGAAGGGATTCTCACTGGGATTCTTATTAGGCAATCGACAGATTCAATTTCTTTAAAATCTCTGCGAGCATTTCGAGGCTCTCCGTATGGATGCGGATGTGGATGATTCCTGCATCCGACCACTGGTCACGTCTTTCTCGTGCTTTCACATAAGTTCAAATCCAGAGCAAATTTGCTGACGTTGATACTTCGTCTCTGATTTTCCTGACGATTTTCATTGCTTGGTATATCCAATTACCCCGGCAACTACAATTAGCGGCTCCCCAGGAAACTATATTGTTTTCTTTGGTCAGTGGTACAATCTTAAAGCTTCAATCATTATCAATCCTAAAGAAACAATTGACCAACGTCCATCTTGGAGTGTAGAATACTGACTTTTCTTTCATAGTGACCATCTAGTTTCTGAAGACTTTTCCAGGAGTAAAGCACAGTGCAGTTCTGGGGGTCAGACGGTTAGATTCTGTCGACTTGCTCGCAACTAAGCACAAAGACAGAATAAAAGTGACTTTTACTTGCTGATAACCAAAAATATACTTCCCTGAGACCTCAGTGTAGTGTTATCCCCTCAACTATTGAAGTAGATCAACTTAATATACTTATCATTCATGCAACATTTCCCGTGGCTCATACGTTAATGTTTCTCTACCACACGACAACTACCAAGCCATTAATGGCTACAGAAAGATGTTGAGGTCTCGCAAAATCTAGGATTTCGTGTTCATCTATTTATATTTCACCTTGTAACGCATTTAGCATAGTGCCTTCGTAGAGTCCTTTTCGCTCATTAGGCCCTTCGAAAGGTGGTGCGATAGCTGGTTGTCACCTTGGTTTCAGAACAGTTTATTCTGGGTTTGTACCTCTTTGAACAATTACTCGTATCTGCTGGGCTCATTGAAATCCTCCACATATAACTGCAGTGTACTCTTAATCGGTCCGATCCTTTATCCTCTAAGATTTTCCGAGTATCGTTCATGTATTATCCTGCGCTGCTATCCTAGTTCTCCTTCGAACCACCTACTGGAAAAACATTTTAGAGTCTGTATCCTTGCAGGTCACTTTGACTGTTGATTGACCCTGAGAGCTCCGAATTAAGACAGCATTCCTTCCTTGTCACAGAGTAAAACAAGATCTTTTCGTACCAGGATCTTATGAAAATTTTTGATAATAAATCTTTAGCAACTTTTCACGTCTTCACAATATGATGAGAGTTTTGCACATAAAGCCGCAATATTTGGGTAAGACTCTTAATTCACATGTATTGCTGGATTACCTCAGGAAACTCTTTAAAAGCTAGTTCAAATGCCCAGTGCATGGCTTACAACCGCTCACACAACCAAAAAAAGATGGCCTGCTTCTCTTTAGTTGGGACCACAAAGAAACAAAAGTTGACTTCACTGAAACGTTTGAATATATCTGCTGCTATTTACGCATCATCCAACCTAATTGTCCTTAATTAGGTAAGAGAAGCTGGAACAAATATCTCCGGAATTTTTGATCCAATTATAAAAGTAGAAGCAAAGCATTTACTTATCATTAAAAATCCATTTGAAAACTAAACAAGGGATATTTGTGTGCCTTCTTCCTTATTAAGCAACATGTCTTCAAATAAGGAACCACTGAATGGAAAAATAGCTACTTCACTTATAATGTAGAATTAAATGCCCCAAATCTTATAGATTACCTTCTCGATACAATTTTAATGACTTTATTAAGTCGCCACCAAAGGATTATTGCTACTTACATGACTTAAAAACAGATCAAAATTTGTTCCTCTTCCTTCCTGTTTTTGATTTTGATTTATGGTCTTTTAATTAACAATTCTAGAGAATAATTTTATTTTTTTTAACAAAATGGCTAGCGGTCTGCCTTTGAAGCGATCCTAGACATTTCTTAAAATAATTTCTTAGGAATTTTGTTTACTTCAAAATCGTTTCCAATCAAAAGTCAGCCTAAAGGATTTGTTCTTCCAACTGACTCTCCATTAATTCATAGAGTCCTTATCAAAGATTAAATCAATAAATAGAAATGACATTACAAAAGATTTTGATCCTTTTAAATGAGTCCTCTTACAAATGAAGAAATATCCTCGACACGCAGTCGAAAAACGAAATAAAAGACTTGACGTGGAAACCTTTATTCGTTTTCCTAGTAATACATATCGTAGTATCCAATTTGATGCACTCAAACGTGGACACGGTTCCTTGTGGAGCTGCACAAGTAATGATATATTTTGAAATCAACCGGTATAAGTCTCGATTTATGACATAAATACCTGCATAATTGATAGTAAAGGCATATTAAGGGAGTCGAACAATAGAAGGATGACTTCAGAGTGATTTCGAGGACCTACACGATGGTTATAAATTCTACTGACATTATTTCTAGTTTCAACTCTTTTTTTATTGTTCCAGAAGTGTGTCCATGTCATTTTATATCCTTACTTATCTGTATTGTTAATCTTCAACGTGAATTACAAATTATTGAGATAAATTTAGTTATTATAAAGACGCGGGATACCATGAATGCATGCGCTTTTCTTACACTTTGTATCTATAGAATATAATCCAAATCTGCATGTAATGAAACATTTTTGCACATGATGAAATACATTAAAGAAACTAAAAGATTCAGGTATAAAAATGCGAACAAAAAATATGGCCAGGTGATTTGTTGTTCATTTCGCTTCGCTGAATGAAATTCAATATTGGCATTTTATGGATATACACAAAACATGGACAGATGTGTGAGTTTATAAATACATCTCGTGCCACTGATATGTTTCACAGTGTTATGGGATATTTTACATCTTGTTTATAGGGATAAGGGGAAGTAATTTTGCTATAGATTGGGACAGGCACGCGCTCTTGGTACGACTGAAAACTAATATCAAAAAAAAAAGTTAGAGCAATTCGCGAGCCTAGTACCAGTACCCCTAGTTGCATAGGTAACTGAAAATCTATTATTTTTAGAAAATCAAAGTAATTGGCTTTATTGCCTGCAATCTGTCAACTAAGCACTAGCAAATTAGTCTCTTAGAGCTCTAAAATAATTCAATAGATTTATAGTCTAATACATCTTTTTGGCAGAAGTTTCCTATCAAATGGAATTGCGCAGTACACCAGCACTAAAATCCTCGATTGCTTACCGAATATAATTCGAATATTCCCATTTTTACTTGCACAAGGGTAAATATTAGTTTCCTTAAAATTTGCGGTCTCGCGAGTCTGATATGAGCAGTGAGGGTCGTGCTATGCCTCCCTACTTTTTCCGGCAAGGTCTTCGAATGAATGCTGGATAGACAGTGTGAGTGAAGGAAGTTCTAGTAGGATTCAGTGCCCCCAGCGCACAAGGCCTCGACCACTCAGTACTAAATGCCGATCAAATTGCGTGATCACATAACACCAAACTTATGGCCACCTAACTTATGGTCACCTAACTCACCAGACTTTAATACGTCGGATTACTTTCTGGTGTAGTCGAATATAAAATAAATAAATAATATAAATTGCCCAGATAAGGTGTTGTTTCCGTTCTGGAAAGTTTGCCGCCAACGTTGTTTTCATCGAGGAAAATCGTCCGTTGACGTGTTTATAGTGCTGCTATTTTCTTTTGAAGGTCTTTGAATGTCCTTTATTTTAAGGATATTTACACATACTTTGAAAAAACATTGTCAAGTAAATTTATGTTAAAACCGCTAAGGCTCAAGTAACCTATTTATAGACTGTAGTATTTTACCCGCCAATTGGTTACGAGTATGTATACAGAAAAGATTCATGAATTCTATAAATCTATGTTCAATTATTGTACTGTCAGCTATGTAATCTATTTTTGCAACAAAATTACATCTTGTTCTCGCTATTGTATTGGGTTTATAATTTAATTCGTGCGGTTTTTTGTCAAAATTTGAACGTTTTTTTAAGAAAAATATGTACAATAGTATTATTGAAAGAATTACCCATCTGAAGCTATGACTTTTTCCCATCTTTCTGGCAATTTGTAGATCCCATCCCAAAAGAACTGCGCCGGCTTGGCAGCCAAGAATGAAACAAGCCAATTTTTGATATTTATTTCAGTGAGGGCGTTCTGCATCGACCGGAACAAATGGTAGTCAGAAGGGGCAAGGTCTGGGCTATAAGGCGGGTGGGGTAAAACTTTCCATCCACTGTTTTCCAAATAGTTCTTAACCGGAATAGCAACGTGGGGCCGAGCGTTGTCATGATGGAAAATTATTGCCTCGTGTCTGGTTGCATATTTCGGGCGTTTTTCGGCTACTGCTCTCTTCAAATGGATTAATTGTGTTCGGTAGCATTGTCCATTGATGGTTTCACCCGGTTTTAGCAGCTCATAATACAGCACACCCTTCTGATCCCACCAAATACAGAGCATTACCTTCGCGCCATGCATATTCGGTTTTGCCGTTGATCTGGCTGGTTGGCCGGGTTTCACATATGATTTTTTGCGCTTGGGGTTGTCGTAATGGATCCATTTTTCATCACCAGTAACAATCCGATGCAAAAATGACTTCCTTTTGTGGCGTTCCAGCACGACGTCTCTCGGCTTGAGTTCATGTGGAACCCAATTTCCTTGCTTTTGAATATATCCAGCTGCTTTTAAACGTTTTGAAATGGCTGCTTGAGTGACACCCAAAGATTCTGCGAGCTCTTCTTGTGTTTGGCAACCAGGACGTTCATCGTCTTCCAAGCCAAAATCACCACTTTTAAATCGTGCAAACCACTTTTGGCACGTTCGCTCAGCTAGCGCATGTTCACCATAAACTTCCACCAAAATACGATGACTTTCGGCAGCAGTTTTCTTCATATTAAAGTAATGAAGAAGAACTCCCCGCAAAAACACTTTTTCAGGCACAAAGTTCGACATATTTGAGTGAAAAAAAATTATTGTTGTTTACCCTTCAAATGAATGACATATACTGAAATGACGTACAATGACAGTAGCTTTCCAACGCATGATCCAATGTAATAATACAAGTTACGCCATCTCTTAGCAAACCGCACGAATTAAGTTATTGACCCAATATTAGTATTTTTATAAAACAAAAAGATGGTGGGCATCATGAATATATATATCTGATTATTTTAAAGTGTTGCCCAATCCGCTCTCTGAACAAAACCATGCATTTATTCAAGGCCCATAAAGAAAAGATAACTACAGCAATAAACAATTTTAATATAAACGCATTTAATAAAAAAAGCGTTACGTTTCACAGAAACTGTGTCCGTTTTTACACTGAATGACATGTTATCAGCAGACATATAAATTAAACTGACAACAATCGTTCAGCTAGACACAGTTTTTGATCGAAGGTTCTTGCCAAAAATTCGTCACAAATTTCCCAACATTTTCGATCAAAGGCGATGGAACGAACAAATCTCGACAGCATACTCGTACATCCGATGTGTGTGCAATGCGCGAAATCAATCATCGTTTTTCGGCCGTCAATGTCGGTTATTTTTTTTCGTTTAAACGATGCTCTTCCATATGAAGCCCATCATATCCCATCATCATGGGAATTATAACATCCACATAAAAACAATGTCCACCAAAAGAGAAGAAAAACACAAGAACGCAACCAAAAACACAATTGTTCCACGAAATAATTTACGAGCGATCGCAAATCCGTATCAGATCGAATAAATCGATCATTGATCATGGTCATCACAAAGTGCAGGACGGCAGCAAAAACCCAAAGCAGAAGAATCATATCAAATTTTGATATCTTCCAGATACATTAATAATATCGAACGTCATCTCGGTTTGGGGCGTCAGTGTATACATAGGGACACCTATTGATTTTCACACGACGGGACTCCGTAGCGTTTCTCAGGAGTATTGCAATGTTTCACAAATTTGTTCCTTGAATTCCTTTTTTTTATCGAGTACGGTACAAGAGTGAAATCAATTTGTTAAACGATTTGAAATTCATCAATTTTGATGTAACTGCTAATATCAGCGGTGAGACGAAACATGAAGTCAAGTGGATTTTTTGTTTCTATGGAAGGTAATATGGGAAACCACAGGATCGCGTGCTTAAGAAAACCAACATCTGAAGGCTGACAAATAGCATTCATTGCCGATTGGGGATATGCGCACAGGTAAACTGCTACCATATTCATTTTTATTAGGATATTGATATGAACGAGCAACTCAACGTTAATCATTCAAGGGAACTGATCTGACGATAATTAATTTTGACCCACATGGGAATTTTAATATACTCATTAAAAAGATTAATTAATCAGTTCATTCTTTTTCGTGAAGATTTTTGGTAGCCATGTTCGAGGAAATAATTAAATTTTCTTCTCAGATCCTTAACACTTCTTCCATGAATTCCATTGACTGATTCATAATCCGCTCTTATTTGTTTGTCAAACACTCCATTTGAATGATCAACGGTTGCGTTTTAGGCGTAATATAAATCGAAAATAATATATTTCCAACACACTTAACAAATGATCGTGTATCCAAAAACAGTTGGGGCTACACATTTTTCACCCAGCCTTGAACCAGGATATCTTATTGCTGATCTTCAGTGTGAACATCAAATATTTGAAGGTTGTTAAAACAATTGCTGATCTTTTTATACACCAGCACAGCCGTAAAATCACCTCACTTGCGTGACACACCTAACACAATTCAGCTTGGTGTAATATGAAACTGCGTAACTCATTTACCTAAGATGAATACTAATTATATATACGAGTATTAATATAAATAAATATAATCATAATAATATTTGATCCAATGGCAGGGAACGATCCTGTGCCATAGATATGGTTTCAGTCACCAATGATCTACGATTTTTCAGTTTGAGGATTATGAGCTCGAGCACTTAGAGGGTCTACCCCCCCAAAACCATACACATCCAATTTAAATCAAAACTAATGTCCTTTCGGAAAATGTGGGTCCAACTTTCTCATTCACAAGAACTATTCATATGCTTCTACAAAGAATAAGTGTCTGTTTCATAACTATTTTCAAATTCGAGGTTTTGATCAAGCTTTTTACTTGCTCCTATACTCGTAAAGGACAAGTATTGTTTTTTGGCATTACTTTCATAAAAAAAACTCGAAAATGTGGGTCTCCCAAATTCTGTGTTCTGTTTTTACATCGGGGTATAGCCTACATTACTTGGACTGATTTCCTTCAAACTTCATACCTTGGGTCCATGTGTTCATACCCCGGAAAGAAATCGAACTTTTCGTTCTAGTCTCAAAATTAAGGATATTTTACTGCGGGTAAATTTTGAAAAAGTGCAATTTTCTCGAAAACGGTTCTGACAATTTTGATAAAAAATAAAAGAAGTATTTCAATAGTGGCAGATTTAAAAAATATATATAAAGGACACGACTGTGTCGCACGTACTTGCTCCATATATATGCCGTTCATTTGTATATTTTCCAGATTTAAAACTTAAACAAAATTGAAAATAGCCTCCAAAAAAAGTGTTCCATGTCCCTATACACGTAGAAGAACTATGTATTGCTACACCCTTAAAAAACGAGGAATGATTGTGTCAAAGTTTTTGACAAATAATCGGTCAAACTGGGCAAACACTGCGCCGTTTAGCCTTAGAAGACTGGCTCAACACGGGTCAGTATCAGACGTGACAGGCCAAGGACCAACCGTTCAGTCAAGAATATCGTTGCTGTGACTGCAGATGTCTAAGAGGACCCTCAAACATCAACCAGGTGACGGGCCACACAATTGAGCATGGTTTTTACAGCTAATTTTGGTGAAAGACTTGGGACATATCCATATAAAGTGCAAACAGTGCATCAACTATTGCTTGCAGACCGCTAATCGCGTGTAAATTACAGCCAAGCCTTCCTAAACCTCAATCGCGATGAGGATGATTACGTACTCGTAAACGAAACTAAATTATCTCTTCTGGGGCACTGAAAATCCACATGTAATGCACGAAAAAGCATAACATCAACATTTTCGGAGGAAAGGTGATTGGCCCATATTTTTTCGAGAACACTATTACTGTGATAAGTGAGTGATACATAACTATGATCAACTACTTCTCGCTACCGCAAATTGACAAAATGGATTTGGAGAACATGTGCACGAGCAGTCCTCTTAATAGAAGATTCCGCACTAACTTCTGATCTCTAACCGTTAACTCATCGAAGACTGATAGCAGGCTTATGCCTACGCTATATATACTATCAGGGCAGATGTTCCGAAAACTTCAATAGAATGATCCCTAGAAATGTGATATTTGAGCCACCATAGTCCATCACCTCTATGTCCACCCAGCAATGGCTCGGACATCCGTTTATCAAAACTCCTTCTGCTACAGGACAAGTAAACTTTGGAATTTACTCTCAGGTGATATATTGTGGGAGCCGTGGTTCAGTGGTTAAGTGCGTGATCACTGAGCAAGAGGTTCAAGGTTCGAATCCAAGAAAACACAATAATAAAAAAATAAAAAAGTTTTCTCACGGTGCCACCTCTCGCGAACGTCTGACAAACATCCGAGAGTAAAATTGTCATGAAAAGCTTCCCTCAATCGAAAAAATTACCATTCGAAAACGGCATAAGGTCCCAATGAATTTTTGAAATTCCGTTAAAATTAAAAGACAAAAATTTACAATTTTCCAAAACTTAGTATTCCATAACCTTGCATATATTAAATACTGTTTAGATATTAGTTTCGAAGAAAATCGATACAGCCATAGCGAACAAAATCGATAGAACCATTTAGGATGTAGTCGTGCGTACAGACAGATAGACATAATTGAGAGACCCACTCTATCATAGTATAGGAAACCAACACCTCCCCTTATAGGTGCAACTAAACTAAAAATTACTAATAGGTTTAGGGGACTACAGCCTAAACGGCAGGACGGATTCACTTTAAACTTCATATCTTGGATCTGTAGGTTCACAATTCCAGGAAAATCGAAATTTGTATTTTACGGATAAATCACAATTTGACAGTGGGTATCTATTTTACTGCGAGTCAATTTTAATTTCAAATCTGTGCACACTCAGCGATGAAAAAAAAAAAGAATTTAGAAACAGACACTTAGATTTTAGTTTGAATGTTCCTAAAAGCAATTCAAAGTGATATAGAACTCCTTTCAGCTTCCTTATCCCTTTAATAGGCAAT
The DNA here is from genome assembly GCA_963082735.1 of Pocota personata. NCBI lineage: Eukaryota > Metazoa > Arthropoda > Insecta > Diptera > Syrphidae > Pocota > Pocota personata. Next base: position 48,159,465 of record OY720430.1, on the reverse strand, counting down.
ATTCCACATTCTAGCAACAGTGGTTCTGATACTGAAAATATGTTCCTTATTTGGAAATAAGTTTGGTTTCTATTGCAGAACCCGAGTCTATTTCTAGTGAACATTCATTCAGAATAAAGTTATTCTCCTAACTTGCCAGTTTAAGCCGATCATGATGCCAGAAAGTTCACTGATTAATCACAATTGAAAACTGATGGTCTAGGTTAGTTTAGGTTAGGTTAGGTTGAGGTGGCTGTCAGCTAAAAGCCAACACATTTAAACCAATAATAGATCCATTGTGATATCACGTGGATTTGGAAAGCGGTCTCGAGCCTAGTCATTGAACAATTTGGAGCTTCTGATGAAGCATAGGTCATCAGTAACGTCTATTTTTTTCAAATGGTTTAGGTCGTTGAAACAGAAGGCTCCTAAGTGGAGTTTCCTTCTTTGGGAGAGAACTGGATAGGTGCAATGAAGGTGAATAATAGTCTCCCCCTCCTCCCTCTCATCTATGCATCTTCTGCAGAAATCATTTGAGAAATCGCCAAGCTTTTTTGCATGCTTGCTTATTAGACAGTGTCCAGTGATGACATCTACATACACCAGAGCTGATATGCAGTCCATTGAGAGAAATAAAATTCTTAGAGCTTTTCAGATCCGGCCTACGCCAAATCTGTTTTCTCGCTAGACACGTTGTATCACTTGTCTACCTAGAACTTGTCCTTCAAATAGCTTCCAGCTTTAATTTAAGTTTGCATGTAGCAATCGGCATACCCAGTGAACTTTTGTCTGGAAGGATGGGTATTGTTGTTCCATATCTGGTAAGTTCACCCGGCACGCAAATTAGTTGAATATTAAACTGCTCCGCCATCTCTATAAGAGACAATCGGCAGTCCAGAGCTGTTAGCGAATTTGTGCAGGATGATTCCAAGGATTAGATTGCTGCTTGGCTGTCTGAAAAGATGCGAATATTAGCGGTTGATATCACGTTTTCCAAGACAAGCCTTCCCTTATTGCCATTATCTTCACCTGGAATACGCTACTATGGTTTTGGAGACAAAAACAGAGGTTTAGATTAAGCCTATCAGAGAAGACACCGCTACCCACTTCGTCTTTAGTTTTTGAACTGTCGGTGTAAAAATGTAGCGACTTAACTTCCGTAAATCCACCTCCTTCCCAGAATGCTCTGGAAGGGATGGTAACTTGGAAGTTTTTGTCAAAATTTAGCTTGGGAATAGTTGCCTTATCCAAGGCAATCCACCAGACAACTTCCCGGTACATAAGGATCGGCCTTATGGCCGAGATATAGATCCCATGAGTTAATCTGGGTTGTAAGCCCCATTTGTTCCTAATGGGTTTTTTGCAAGAGAAGAATGCGACAGTGGCTTTCTTTACTCTTTCTTGTATCGTGGGCTTCCAGCTTAGTTTTCTATCGAAAATAGGGCCCAGAATATTTTGCTTCATTGGAGAAGGTTAAGCTTATTCCATTAAGGGATGGAGGGTCAATGGGTAGGATTTTATATTTCCTTGAGAAGAGAGCTAGTTCGAATTTGTGGGGATTCACTCCTAGACCACGTCGAACTGTTCACCTGGATAGCTTATTTAAAGCGTTTTATAAGAGCTCTTTTAAGGTAATGAGGTGTTTACCAGAGACTGCTATAACTTCACAACCCTCAGCCTCCAATGTAATATGCAAATTAATAAAAAATTCCAGAATCTTGAAATTTTCTTATGTAAAACAATTTTTTTTTTTTTTAAGCAAAAACGAATGTCGCGCAAAATGTTAATATGCGTGGATAAGTAATTGGCACCTGCCAATATAATCAATACCTTTCTCTGGTGGCACACGAAACCAGAATTTGCATATCCTCTTAACGTCCACTCCACCCAACACTCAACGTACATGTACGAGTACGAGTCCGTCTACGAAAATTTTCATCTGCCAAATCGAGCACTTTACAACAGACAGTGGCACGCATCTAAACCATCTTCATGTCACCTGCTAACCTAAATAAATCCCTTGCGCACTTTCCAAATGCATCCGTGAATTCCACTTGGTATGCAGTCCTCAAACAAGAAAAGTGCAACTCGCCCGCCAGCTAAGGGCTCATTTGCTCTTTCTTTGACTTGTTGTCCTGTCTTTGGTATGCGCAGATAGTTCAACCGGCAATCAATTAATTACGGACTTTATTGCCACCTTTTACCGGTCAAATATCAGTCAGTGTTCCTGTCCGGCTTCCGCTGAATAATGATGGTATCATTTATGCGATACCGTTTTGAATGACCGAGGAGGATGACTTGTGTGAATTGGCACCTTGTCCGTGGTGGTGATTTACACACAGTGACATCGATCGGACTAATTGATAAGATAAGAAACTAAGAAACACCAATGTGAAATCATAAATTCAGCGTGGGTATCAGAATGAGGTGTAGTACCTCGATATACATACATATGTATGTATGCCATGTCCTGACCGGTTGCGTTATGCCACTGGAATTTTTTTCTGATTTTTGGAATCTTTCCTTAAACAAAGTCTGCAGGACACGCAATTAATGGGTGTTCTGTACGTGTGATGTGGCTTACTTTGAACGTGGATTGCGTAGGGAATTTCGCGGTCTTAATTTCATGGAAGGATAACAAAGGGATTGGATGAAAGGTCTATGAGTTATAACTTGAAATGTGCGGTAGTTGGAATGTGTTGTCTCAGTTAAGATTTTTTGATTAAAAGGCTTAAATCTTGATGCAATCATTCCTTAGTCCTGCACGAATGGTTCCATTCCTGAGAAATTCAACTATGCATGAATAGTTTATTCAGTAGAAATCTAGAATGCACAGGATACATTTGGCGCTTGGAAAATTGGATACCAGAAGGAAACGTGGTTTACTGGTGGACAGCTATCAATGACATTGAGCCTAACCAAAATTGAATGTTGTGAACTAGATCATGCTAAGCACTTTGCATGCAATGCAACTTTTGATGACGCTTCTTCCTTGATGTTGTCCCTTAGGTTAGGTTAGGTAAGTGGGTGCCCTTGTTGACAAGGTTAGCTCACATAGACTACTAAGAGTCCATTGTGCCCAATATTTAGAACCCTGGGAATCTAGAAATTTCAATCTTCGACCGCTAGGCTAAACCTTCTTAACTCAATGCTATCTAGCTCATCCAGCTCTGAAAAGAAGTATCTGCCAAAAGCACGGCATCTTTTGCTCGCCAGAGCTGGACAATCACACGGGAGATGATGAACGGATTATATTTCCTCTACGTCCCTGCAGCTTCTACAGTAGTCGTTATGAGCTAACCCTAGCCGTGCTGCGTGATTACCTATCATATAGTGTCCTGCACGACACCAACAGCTATACGGATATCCCTTCGACTTAGTTCTATAAGATTGGTAGATCTCTTTTTGTCGTAGACTGGCCATAATGATTTGGTTGTAGCACATGTATCTAATCGACACCAACGTTCATTAGCTTCATCATTATCTCGATGTTTATCTCCCTGTATACTGTACTAAGCAGTACACTAGCCTCAGGAGGGGCCCGCGAAGGGCTTATAATTGAACCTTTCTGGCTAGTTCTTCCGCTTTTTCGTTGCTGGAGATAACTATATGGCCCGGTACCCAGCACAGGGTCACTGTGTTAGCCGCTGAGATAACATCCAGTCGTTTTTAACAAACTTTTACAAGCTTGGATCTTTGTGATGTTGACTGTAACGCCTTAATGGCCGCTTGGCTATCAACATAGATGCTGATTATTTGACCTGAAATATCCTCCTCAATAATTATATCCACAGCTTGTTTTATTGCGGCAATTTCGGCTTGGAAGACACTGCAACCATCCTTAAGTCTCAACGAGCGATGTGTATTTCGGGACTCACAGTAGACGCCGGCAGTCATTTTGGCTCCGTCAGTAAAGATGGCCAGTTCATTTTCGAAAGAGACTCTTCCCTCATCCCATTCCTCTCTGCTAGGAATTCTAATAGAGAATTTTCGGTTGCTGCTTGGAATGGGGATGATGTACTCCGATTCCGCCCGGAGTCTCAATGTATTCCATCGGTTTAGAATTTAGGCATGACCGTATGGTTAAGCTTTCCATAGACCGGCTTTCCTTAGTCTTAGTGCAGTTTTGGCTGCCGTGTTCCCGCAGTATATGTCAAGTGGATGAAGATTCAGTATTGTTTCCATAGCTGCTCATCGATCTCCAGACAATCTTTGTAACGCTTTCAAGTTGGTATTTTTTCTTGAGCATTTTCCATCCTTAATCATCCAATATTTAGAGCGAAACCTTTGATATGCATCGATGACAATCGGTTTAGTAATATGCGTTGACTTCGGCAATATCACCGGATGCGCTTGTCGACGTTGCAAAGTGCGAACGACCTCGACCCTTAGGAACCCTTAGGCGTTATCTAAAAGTGGACTAAGAATTAACAAATTAGAATTCAAAAGCATAACCTTTCCTTTGTTAAGGACGTGATTTCCTTCAGAAAATGAAGCCGATGAATGTTATTAATCCAATATATTTCAGCTTTGATAGAAGACTTCAATTTCAACTTAAACATTATGATGCAAGATGCCTCCAAAGTGTTGAAGCCTTTACAGTTTAGAACGTTCGCATCGGCACATGATGGGAATGCTGTCAAAGTTTATGTTAATTATGTCCGACTGTGGCCTCTCTGAGAGCTCACTCTGTTCTAGTCCATTTACCCAAGCAATGAATTTACAAGCCATTTCACACTGATGGCTCTGATTATTAGCTCTGCTGAGTTCATCGAACCCGGAAGGTGTCTCCAATTTGAAACGTCCCGCAACGATCTAATTTCCCTGAATCTATTTTGAATGTACGCTTTCCAGACTTTAACTGATCCTAAAATCCACAACCATGCTATCTTCGAATCTGTCCATAAATAAGCTCCATTAAACTTGACCCTTAAGTTCGTCCGAAAATACTCGTAGCTGAGTTAACGAGCGTCGACCAAAGGAGCAGTCAGTTCTAATTCGATTTTATATTTTTAGCGCTAATAAAACGTGTGAAGATATTTCCATCACTGTAACAGGATCTTGCGAAAGCGACATCCCCAAATGAGTACTGACTGGCATCAGCAAAAAAATGTGAATCTGAACTTAACTCGTACAGACAAAAGCATGGTGGTCTTTAGGCTCACCATCTAAGGACCTAGAACATTCCGGTTAGTGCTTCTCAGATCCTTCGACTTCATCAGACTTACGATTTTGTCTGACATTTATTTTGTGTAATTTTGCGGTCACCTAAGAAAGGTCGACTTGAATGTCAAATATCTCTACAAGTATAAAATATAGAGTAATAGGTCGCCTTATAGGTTTGTTAATTGTCTCTCATTTGCATGCTCATACCTTGATTCATATGCAAAGATAAACTAAGAAAACCAACTCAGAATACCTCAAAACCCATGTGGTTTTCAATTGATCATATCTCCGAAACTTAGCCCCAACTCGAAATCACCATTATTATATTTTCATCTTATAAATTCACCACTGACATTTTAACATATATTTTTTTAAATCACTTCTGCTCGAAGCCTCATTATAGTGGAACTTGTGAACACCGGGCAATTTTTTTTAGGAATAAAAAAAGATTATTTGATATAACTAAAACTTGTAACAACTTTAGGTGCACCTCCCGTCTAAGTCAAATACCATACCATTAACCGCCAGCCTAAATATTTACCAAATGCAGTACACTTGTAATTTGCAATCCTATTCAGATAAAACCCACCTAACCGATACGCTGCTGCAACTACTTCTTCAAAGCGATAATGTGTACGATCTCTCTCCGTTCAACATGCATCATCCACTTCGATTTTACCAAACAAATAAATTGGCACTGGAACGGTATATTAAAATCCAGATAAATGTATGCTGAAAAATATCTACAAACAACTTAAGATACGATACGCTCAAATTCAGGCAAAATAACCTCGCATACTTGTTTATCTCTTTGGACACACGAATCAGACGACGCGGTCTCTCTCATAAATTTTCAATTTTATCATTTGCATTGCGAATTCCAGAAACGAGAACTGGACACCGGATGAGGATCCCAAGAAGCCAAGAAGTGAAATAAAGACAACGACGACACACAGATATACCAGCCAAATGTGAATATCTGGGTAAATGGCCAGACTATACTACATAATGTCTGAGAAAATAATGGATCGCACATCTTCAGTGGGAAGATGTGCCACTTGCGTGCTGCCCTGACGGCTGCCCGTGATTAGCGCAGAAGAAATCTCTGAGCCGAGATGAATACTGAAAGTGTTCACGTACTATTGCTGCAACACCTTCGACATATTGAAACGGAATTCATAATTGTACCAATCAGCAAGATGATGATGACGATAATGCAAGGCGATGACTTGCCAGAGATCCAACACCCCAGATAAGTATTAAGTGCGCGCGAGTCTTCTAAGAACCTGACTGCTTCCAGTTGATGTGCAAAAAGATGAACGAAAGCCGAGGTGTTAAAATGACCCCCAATCTACATTGTAATTATGTTGCCGAAAAAAAAAAAAAAAAACGCCCAGGAAGACGAAATTAGAGGCTCCAACACTACAACTGCCTACTACGCCGCACGGATACAAGTAGGCTTGGATTCCAAGTCAAAGTATCACTTAACACCCTTTCAGTGTGTCGTGCACGTGCAGCATCCTCTTGAGATGTGTCAAAGTGTTCCTTCCACGAGATGAGTAATATGTTGTGAAATCCCTTTGGACACTAATGCTTTGGATATAGCGCGTTAGAGCTCGAAGGCTAATGAATGTCTCCGTGGCATTTAGGATGCTGATACTCTCCTTCAGTGAAGCCATGAATTAAATGTGGGTATGCAAATTTGGAGCATTCCCAGGGCAGAATAAATTTGAAATTAAATGTTCGCCTGTAATTAAGAATGTGTTGAAACTTCGCACAGATAATTAATTCCGCTTTTGGGCGATTAATGTTTAGCAGATCAAAATGAATGCTCTAAAGGGAGCCCTAATTGCGGGTTTAAGTGCTTGAAGGCTTTGTTTGTGAAATATAACCGAACAGAGAGTGAACAATTTTTAATGGCTGCGATTACAGAAAAATGTTGAGTGAAGGGAAAAGTTCAACTGAACCTCTAACACTTAATCGAAAATTATAATTCTTCCATAAGAAAAAAAAGATATTGACCCGATTTTGGTGAATTTTTTTCTTGAAAAGTTTCGAGATAGTATTTCTTCCTTCGGTTCCGTCGATGGAAGCTTATCAATACTATGCGCAATATCTGCTACAGCACGAGATCGAAGCAATCACAATACTGTTGTTTTCTTTTCCGAAATAAGGTGAGATAGTTTGGAAAATTATTTTTTTCACAGCACCTATCTCCTGCATGGCATGACTTGATCTATTTTTTCGAAATCCCGAAACACACCATTGTGAATGCTACCATTATGCAGCTTTATTGTCTATTGCTAATTTGTGACTTTCAACACTGGCTGAAGATATTCATGTAGTATGGTAGATACAGTACTGTAATCAAGTTTTAGCAGGGATACTCGTATGTGCAAGTAGTCCTTAAACATATTGCATCAGTCGTTGAGCATGTATGATATCTGTTCACCAACTTGCCCTTTCCAAAGTATTACCTCATGCTCCAGGTTTTTTTGAGTACGAATCCTATCTATACGTCCCTGACTAATTTTCTTTAGAATGTTTTTCCTTGGAGATATGAAAACAGAAACCGTCAGGTGTTGCCTCTAGCTGTTAGCTGTTTGTGGGTCTTGTGCATCTAAATAATGCTTATCTTGCTTTAACCAATAGTTAATGGTCTTCTCTCATTCGCGTGATACTGGAACTCAAGCTCATTTCCGTCCTCTACTTCGGTAGACACAAAGAAAACCCTGCTCTATTCTATGAACTATATAAAGGAGTACCTACTCACAGGTCTTAATAAACACAAATCCGCTGGTCCAGATGGTTCTCCCCCATAGTTGTGAAGAGGTGTTCTTTCACACTTACAAAATCTCTGCATAAGCTATCCTACTCTTCAGTGCTCTTTCCGAGTAGAAACAGCATTTGTCCAGACCGTCCCTAAAAAAGGCGAATCTTGGAATGGAAACGCTGATAAATCGTCAACTTATGAAATATCTTGATTCACGAAAACTCCTCAATGACTGGCAGTATGGTTTTCGTAACAACAGGTCCACTGGTGATTTGATGATATTTTTAATGCATTTGAGCGAATTTGGCATAAGGCTCTTTTGTAGAAAATGCATGCATATGGCGTCGAAAGACTTGCCATTCTCGGTATTGTGTATTAATAACCAACTTCCATGGAATGATCACATAGTCGATATCGGCAAAAATGTTGCAAAATGTCTACGATTCCTTAAACGGTGTAAGAAGACTCAATTTATAAGGCATTCATCTGCCCAAACATGGAATATAATACCCACATCTGGTCTGGTGCAACGAAGAACGTTCTGTACATTCTAGACATGCATTCAATTGAACGTCGTAGAAATGTGTCGCGTCTTTTATAGCTTTTTTTTTTAATAAAAAATGCTCCAGCGAAATAGCCAGTTGCATTCCTCTTCTTCAAAATTTTACCCGCAATACGTGTCATGCTTCGAATACACATCAGTTCATCCTTAAGGGGATTCGTTTATAACCCGAATGGCATGAATGTGGAATGATCTACCAGGCTCTGTATTTTCCCATCACTACAACCTTCAAACGTTTAAAGCCAACGTGCACAGGCATCTCCTCTGTTCCTCTTCCCAAATGCCCGTGCCCTGTAAAAATTATAAGGGTATAAGGCATTTCCCCTCTACTTTCAGGAAGCATTTGCTTTTGGCTTTAAAATTGTTGAATTTAGCTTTACTAGTGTTACTGAGATCATTCAGACTATTAAAGAGGATTTTCTCTTTGTTTTTCTGAAGCTGGAAAGGGCGGGATACATTCAGCTTCAATTAATTCCATGCAGAATTTATTGTGTCTGAAAGTACTTGGAGAACAAAGGCGCTGAAATTGGTTACACTAACATAATGCTATGTCAGATAAACCTTAACTACTTAGCTAGCTCGTCGAGTGCACCGTTCTGTGTTACCTCAGCGACTTATTACCCAGCAGATGTTTAATTTGTCATATGTCATTTATAAGCATTCAACAGTCTTTCACTGATCTACATTGCTGTGTATATGTGGCCGAAATTGAAATATGTTTCGGTGGTCAATAGCGTTGGAAAGACGGTGGACATCGATTGGATTCGGAGATATGAATAGTTCTCTCCTTGCTGGGAAATCCTCATCTTTAAAACTGAATTGGTATCAGGTTGTGCCTACAGACTTTTGTACAAGTTAAGTGCTAGCAGAGATATTTTCTAGATAAGAAAATATTTTCCATCGAAATTATATTCCTGTCTGGTCTGAGTACTAAATAGCTACCGATGTACGAGAAGACTCGAGTGAGGAATTTCACTGCTCCCAACGAATAGGTAATGTCTCTGTTTGCCTTTTAAATTGTCAGACCAGACCTATCGGACCATGTATCTAGCTTATTCAGAGTGAATCTAAAAATGTGTGTAAGTACACAGAGAGAGTTTCAACACGCCATCTTGGGAGCTCTCTTTTTCTAAAACTTTGATAGTCACACTCTTATGAACACCCTAGAGAAACCTGAGCGCAATTACGTGCAAGGATCACTTTTTTTTTTGCTTTCATGACATATCAGCAGAACTACTCTTTAGAAACACTTTTGAATGACGATTCAGTATACCTACCTTCCGACCTACAAATATCCTTTTCATCCCTCCTCTATAATTCCAACATTAATATACTATCACTGTAAGTGTTACTTCAGTTTCTTGAGCGGATGCACATTTCTATTCAAAACGTCGAATCCTTTGCAGCATTTTAAATTTCAAGGACTATCCACTAGATGGCAGTATCATAAATGTCCTTGAATCTTATTTCAATGGTGTTCCAATAGGAATTCCTATTGGAGTAAAAAACAATAAAAGGCGAATCCAATCACATTGAATTCTCTTCCTAGGCATAACACCAACTGCAATGTGCATGTATCGTGCATCTACGAGAACTACATTTTACCGAAATCAAAAATCAATTAATCAAATCCACTCGCGCACACGGTAGCTTTTTAATGAATTCCATTAATGAATCCTTTTTTTTTTTTTTTGTGATTTAAAGGATTATTCTCAATGTTGATTTTTCTCGGTTACACCTTCGAAAAAAGAAAGTATTTTCAATTTTCCTCATTTCGATAAGAAGGCGTAAACATTACAAGGATTGAATGAAAATTAAATTAAACGGTTAAGTTCGGTGTTGAAAATGAATTTCAGTACCAAAAATCAATTACCAGGATATTATTAGGGTGCCTCGCACTCTACGCAATAAATGCACCCAGCTAATGGTGCCTTAATGACATGTAATCATTTCCCGAAATTCTTTTAAGAAAGGATAAAACTGAAATGGAGCACTAAGGGCCAACTTTAACTTACAATGAATTTAATTCGTTTATGGTTTGATTGTAAGAGAATCATTGAGTGCAAGATTATTTAATGACTGCTCCTGTTTCCATACAATTACATTGTCAGCGTAGAATTATTTTTAAAATGCAACTCCTGTAAATGTTGCAAACAGTTGCAACATTTTAGTGTTTGTGCCGTTGCCGTTTGCCATAAACACTGACCATAGACAAGAGAGTAATAAACTGGCACAGTGCAGCTGCATTTAGTGTTTCCACTTATTTTTTTTTTTCTTTTGTTTTTACACTAACCAGCACGCGCCCAGGAGACGACAATCATTCGTCGACTGTCGCAAATTCAACAGAACAACAAGAAGACTGTGTTCCGCGTCGTATTTCCCCATCAATGTTTGGAGCAGGCAGTGTACTCGTATACGCGTGCCATAATGCGTGCCCGACTGTCGTGATAACTAGTGCATAAAGTCATGTACTTTTAATTAAGAACTTCAAGGGCAATGAATGACTGAGTACCCTTAGCTTATATCTGTTCCTTGCAAGTAGAATACAATGAATCGTTCAGATTTCATAAGACAAACATTTCATGAACATGAGATCGAAATTCTAAAAATATATATTAACCTACAGTAACTCGTTCCCAATGATATTGTATCGATAGTGTTCAAGGAGAGTTGTTTCGCAAAGGCACTGCACTGGTATTTAATACAAATGTTTAAAATGTAATTACAAATATTTATATGCATTATATGCATTATCATAAATTTACTGTATAGCCGATCACTTAGTACATATCCACCGCTAATAGTAGACAAATCGACTATTCACGATAGTATATATTGTACAATATATTTGTAAGAAAGGATTCTACAACTCTGACAAGTTAAATTTCTAAGCTCTTTCATCCATATTATTCCTTTCGGTGCTTACAAACAAATTTCGAATATTCTTCACTCTCTGGCTATTGATCTTATGTCATTGCTACTCAAAGTCATTTAGGTATTGATACTAATTCCCTGCGGGGCTCACTTTGATTTTCTTCCTAACCTCAATAATCATCATATTATAAATTAGTATCGGCTGATTGTGCAAAGCTGATGATGAAATTTTCAGTTAGATTGACTTTTTTGACTTCCATAGATACTGACAATCTTACGAAACTTTTTGGAATTTTGTCTTTCCAAGTCGAAGTCCAAGTCCAAGTCCAAGTCCAAGTCCAAGTTGAAGTCCAAGTCCTAGTCTAAGTCCTAGTCTAAGTCCAAGTCCTAGTCTAAGTCCAAGTCCAGATCCATGTTCAAGCCCAAATATACTACCAACCAGTCATGACGAACACACAACAACTAGTAAGCTCTGTTGGAAAATGACTCGTAGGTAGTTAAATCGCGATGATTGACGAGGCTTTTATGAAAGACTAATGGGGTGCTTTCAGGGCTCCGGTACTTACAAGGTAACAAGAAGTGAAAGTGGAGCCTTGATAATGAGAATCAGTTGTCTGTCCGTCTGCCTGTTACGCCCACATAAATATTGAACCGCCAGACACAAAAGTTTGAAATTTGGACCGTAGTTGAGTGTTACTAATCCGTAGATCAACGATAATATTTAGGAAAAGTTCAAAAACGAAAAGTTTTTTTTTTTTTTTTATATAAATACAATATGGGTATTAAATGAAAGATGACGAAGCGTTGATTTCAAAAATATATAGCTCCATTAGTTTTACATTATCAAGTTTCGAGAAAAATCAAAAAAACCTACCAGTCTCAACCCTAAAACTACTGACCGGAAAAATTTCATAAAATGACATCTACCGTCCGCCATACTGCTTTCTGCTTTTTTTTAGGACAGCCAAATATTTATTCCGGCTCGTGTTAATAAGATGCATTGTTTGATATCCCTTTCATAAAAATCTGCCGTTTAGACCCAAGAAAGTAATATATGTTTACGAGTACATACTCGTACATGCAAAAATAAAAAAACCGTGGAATATGGGGCGCATAATGTGTATAAAATATAATAACTGTAACAAAAAGAAGAATAATATTATCTACTTGTTTAATATCTAGTAATATATTTACTGTAATTCCTAAGGAATCCTCGACACATGAAGCATGCTTAGCCGTCTTTTTTTTTTATTAAGATAGTCAATGGCAGCTGAAAGGACTCACACAAGGGAATGGATTTATATTGTGACGGGCACCTCCTTCGTATACTGAGGGTTTTTTCTAACAATGTTAGTGCTAACGATATCCCCAGTTATATTTACTAGATCAGTTGGAAATGATTCAAACCTCCTTCCACACACATTTTTTTATAATTTTTTTTTTATAATTTGCGCGCGCCAAATGGGATATGAATACCATTATATTATGTATTTCAGGGCACGGGCGTTTGTAGAAATTGAGAGAGAGAGAGAAAGAAAGATAAGTGTAGTGGGTTTGAAACTTAGGTGGTATTAAGTTTCAGTAAACTCCAAGGGTGGCGTCCAGATAACTGGGGAGCTTGTTTGTTTTGCTTTTTGTCATTGCTCATGATTCACAGTATTTTTTTCCCTCCACCTGATGTCATCATCACGATCAAGTTGCATTTAAGCCATATGACCACCCTACTGCCAGTGTTATGCCTTCGCAGTAGAGTTGACTAAGATTTCGCAATTGATCGGCTTTTTTATTTATTTCAGACGAAATAAATAGATGATTGTTGAGATCAGAATTTGAACCGTGAACCAAGAGCGTGACAAGTGTTGATGTTACCACTACACCACAGCCACCCACATTTTTAGGTTTCAAGCTAGACTTAAAAGAGGGCATTACAAAGACATACTCGTATGTGACATTTCGCATGCACAAGGGCGTGGTAAAACTATTCTATGCGTAGTATGTACTTAAGAATATACTATATCTTATCGCTATTGACACTATTCCATGACGTAACTTTCGCTACCAATCGATTCGACTGCACCAACAAATTGGCAAGTAACTAATAGATAAGCGCGTCCTACAGTGACGGGTCCAAGGTGGTCGTCAGCAGAGAAACTGACATTTTTGTGGAGACCTAGAAATCAATTTTCCATACAGGATACCAAGTGTAGCTTATTTTAAAGCAAAATTACACTAAAGATACGTTGACAATAACCTTGTTTCTTTGTAACATTATATAAATTTCAGTTAGGATTCACAAAAAACCGATATCCCTAATACATAACTAAACAGGATATTAACAGTTGGGAATGTGCATCTATCCTATGCTCTTCCCTTTGAATGAATCGCAATTAGAACAAACGTGCGTTGAACCTATTTGGACAGATGAGATGAGGACGCTATCTTTGATAGAAAAAAAAATGGCACGGGAGCAAGAGAAGATATTGAATCTCTTAGTTTTAATCGAATCGCCGCATCCTAGAATATTATTCGTAAGTAATTAGTATTACGTTGCGGCGCTTCAAGCCCAGGTTTGCGAATGAAATTGATTTTTGATGATCTGTACGTACGAGTAACATTGAGCTAAAAGACTTCCTGAGACTTACATCTGTGTTATTCTAAACGGTGTTCCAGTCTGACATACAAAACAAATAAATCATCTGTGTGGAGAGAAGAAAAAGTTTAAACCGATGGAAATCGACAGTGGATTAAAGGGACAAAATATTTATTAGCTGCGGCCATTAGTATGCCTTAAGTCTGATTAATAGCTACTGGATATTGTTGCCCAAAAATGGTGGCAAGGTCATCACATTCATCTGTGGTGGAATATCTGTGGGGCTTCAAGTCAGCTGCAAGCGTTAATACTCCTTTCACAGTCCCAGTTTATAGGGCCATCACTACGGGTGATTGGCTGCAAGGTGCTCATTCGAGTGCCTCTTCTTACTTTATGTGCCTTCGATTGCATTCAAATCTAGTTTGCCTTGATCGTCGAATTCCAATTGCATCTTGTCGAGATGCGTGTTTGACTTTGGACATGTTCATACCAATTTATTTACATTTCTTGCGGCTTACAATGCAACTTTCAAAGAGCCATGGATGTGCTAATTATTCACCTTGTTCATCATTTTCGACAACATTGGCCCAGTGAAACATTCGCATTCCGACAACTTGCATTTTTTGGTCATGTACCTACCCCATGTACTCATATGTAGTCTCAACCCCATACATCATTGCAGGTCAGACAATTGATTTATAGAATTCACTTTTGAACAAATTTTTATTACACAAAACACCGCTGCAATTTCGCCACTTCATCATATCCCGTCCGAATGCGTGTGTTAACATCTTCACATAATAACACATTTTGCGTAAAAGCGTCGATTTTAGGTACTTAAATCGCGTGATCACATGCAGTCGCTGATCGCCTCTAAATGAATGGCTTGCTGCTGCGGGCCCACAGAAGTCATATTTGCTTTCGACATACGCTTATAATATTCTGTTTTGTTGAAGGCTGATTCTGGGGCATTGTTGCCAAGTGCTTGCTTTTCTTTGCTTCCCAGAGCCTTTTGAGTTCACTCGTGTCATCATGTGTAAGCAGGATACCGTCAGTGTAAAGCATGTCCCACAGCATGCCTCGTGCTTTGCCAATACTTGCGGTGTGAAAATAAAGAACGGTATTGAAAACGCATATTCTTTAGAAGGAAGTACAAGCCTCCATGTACCTACTTTAAAAAAAAAGGATTCGAAGTTCCAAGCACACCTACATCTCACATGGGGTGATGGTGTTGAAGTGCATGCCCGTAACTTTCTCCAAATAGAATTTATTCATGGACTTTAGGCATTCTACTTTAGTGCATACCAGCCGGATTAATTTAGGAAGATAGGAAGGAGTATTACTATCCTTGGGATAATCTATTAATATTAGGTGGTAGGTACTTGGGCAAACAGCGAGCTAGTGCACTAACCCGTGGGTAGTGGATATGAATTTCATTTCCGACTCAACCTCGCGGGCTCCCACCGCTCCTTCAATTCATCCACTTTGTCGCGATGTATGAGCTGATAAAGACCATCTCCAGATGAAACCGTGAGAAAAATCAATCCCATGCCTTAGGCCCGGTGCACACTGGCCCATTCAAAATAGTCTACAGGAAACACTATATGGAATTTAAAATTCTTTATCGATGTAAAAGCCTTATAGAGAATGACCTGACTACCAAGATTACTGTTCATCATCCGTATGATGTATCCCCAAGTGAATCCATACCGAAATGAGCTAGATGAGTCTATCAAGGATGCGAAAACGTCTAGGGTGAATATGTACAACAAGAACACCACCCTATGTCAATTTTTGACACTAAATGTAATTTCTTCGCCCCGATTTTAGACAAGAAGATTTTGTTTAACGATGCAAACAAATGGAGACTCATCTCGAACGTTGATGTCACTAGTTCCTCAACTAGAATGATGGCATTCGCATCACATCCAATTAAGATATCCCGTCTTTTAACTTCTCTATATCGTACGAGGTCCTTCAGCGGATGCGATGGCTGCAGTTGATCTGAATCGAATGGCATATAAACTGTACAAATAGCTAGAGGTTTAAGATTGTTTCTCTTCAAAAGGACTGTAGTTTGGTCTTCATTACTAAACTGTGGTAGAAAAAAGTTCAAGTTGTAATACGTTCATCACTAAGTTGATTTGCTTTTGTTGTTGGAGGCAGGTCTATGCTGTCCAATCAGCCTTATCTTTATCAGAATGTTATTTACATCGGGTAGCTTCTCCATGATCGCTTGGCCATTGAGAGTTGTCAGATGGAAAAGTGCGATTTTGTCTTTTTAACATGCTGAGCAGTCTTTTTTTTGGGGAGTACAGGTCTTGGAATGAAAATCCTAGATCTCGGGGCTGATGGCAATTCATTGATCTCCACCAGGGCCAGGTCCGCCCCGGTCCACTAATTTGCCATTTCCAAACTTTGCTCTTTTGCTCCGAGAGTTCAGTCGTTGTCGACACCCAGCATTCTGAAACCCTTATAGTTATTAACGAGTTGACCGAAGAACGGCTCGTGATGGGGGCCATTAGCTAGGGTGACTGTAACACCCAATAGTAGTTGGTTGTGCACAGATATCCATTGCTTTTCACTTAAACTCGCTTCCGGGTTGGAACAACTACAACTTCCCAAAGGTATTCATTGGCTGCTTTTTATACCCTATCCAGGGTATATTAAGTTTGATACATAGTTTGCCACGTAAAGATATAATAGCGATAGATCTCCTAAAGTACATATGTTTGTATATGTATTTGTGATCTTAATTTTTGAACTAGGAACATGAAATTTGGTACATAAGCTTTCTAGAATCTGAAGCAGTACAAGTGTAAACAATTTTAAAATCCACCCACAGACATGCGCACTTCTCAAAAAATGTTGTTTTTTTCTCAATATTTTTGCTAGAGGCTGAAAAATATTGTCTAAGAAAAATACGGAGACGTTGACCTTCTCTACATTTTGTCTTTACGCCTGTGTCCTAATATGAGTTTATTCATATCCCCTTTGGTGCGCAAATTATAAAAAATACATGGCCACGCCCACTTTTGTTTATTTGAAAATTATATATTGGTTTTTCAAAGCTATTTACGGTGATAGTTAAGTCTTATTGTGGACGTCTTATCAGAATTCGTGAACTTCTTCTAAAAAAATTTGAGAGCCGTGGGTGTGGCTCTGCTAAGGAAAAGTTGTAACAACAGTTTTGTGATAAAATTTCTTTAAAATTGTGGAAATCTTCTCTGTACGAGTATACATATATTGCATCTGTTTCAAAATTTCCCAAAGCTATGGTCGCTTTATATATTAGCGGCAAGTTAGAAGATGGGGGATAGGGTATCATACGATCCATTCTAGACGGATTGTAACTTTTCTGTATGTTTCTTTTTGTTCTTTTGTTTTGGCTTTCTGTAACCAATCTTTTCGGTGTCTAACAGACCAGCCATTCGGACTCCTATTTTATAAGATTAAGTTCCCGAGAGACCAGCCCTGTAGGCATAAATTTTACGGACCGAAATTGAGGACACATTTTACGGAAGTGACGCGTCATCAAAACGGCCTCTTCTTGAGATACCCTCAATAGGATCCTGCTGAAGCATTGAGCTACTGCTCGGTCTTTTGGGGCCCATACCTGGAGCATCGTTGTCGGCTGCCTTCACCAGTCCACCATCGCAGGAGATCCCGCCGATTTTTCCTTTTTTTTTAATTCAGCCTCTGACTCCTCCGGTCGGTCACTTTCGAGGTCGGATCTAACGATTTCTATACGCGTAACCGTAGCATGCAATGTGGCGATTAATAAATATAGCGCGCTACATTCACAATTTTCCCCTGGGTGGATCTTGTAAAACTGTCTGATGAGAAGCCTCGCGTTGAGCTTCATCTTGGCGCTGATAGTCAACGACACGAGATACATAGACGCACCACTTAGTCATCTGCCGGCTTCAAGAGCTGTGTTGGTGTTGGTGGTATGTTAGCATTACTTAAAATGCTCGTTAAAATATTTGCCCACAAGGGATAGATTTTTTAGAATTTTTAGCTCCTGATTAATAAATATTCAATGGGTAGCTGTGGAGTTCTAAAAATCCGAAACAGACAGAGAGCGATACATAAGTATGACTTGGGACCCAAATAGAGGGTCTCTGCTCTTATTATCATTTTAAAAATAAAATTTTAAAAATTAGGTATAGCACTCTTTTTGAGTTTCTGAATCTTATTGTGAGCTGGACCGAATAGTACCATGACCATCTCTGCCAACGAATGTGAGATCAATAGAAAGAATTTATGCGAAGAAAATACCTACATATGTATGTATACGTATTACGACGAGTGTCTTTTATAAATGATCACGATCTATACACAAACATTTTCCCCCACAAGGATCAGATTTTTTTTTTTTTCATTATCCTTCTTTTCTTTTCATTTGGGTACAAAAAAAATAATAAGAAAAGAAAATCAAAAGAAAAGAAATCCCAGAAGAAGGTCGAACAAGTTCAACAATCACAAGGACTAAAAGAATATTATTATCCTCCTACAAATTAGAAAGCAAGAGGGAAAAGGAAAAGGATATAAATAAAGTACATCGGTGTATGGTTATCCGTGGTTGTTTTTCAATGATTTTCGTTTACAACTACGACATAAATCGTGTATTCCTTTCACTCCATAACTGCTTACGTTACGTTTTACGTTAGGAGTTTGAGTAGAATCAGAATGATTGAAATTTACTGAAAAGGATATGCGTAGAAATCGTCTTGGTGGAGTGAAAAGTTTAAGTTTTTTTTTTGTAGCAGGGATACCTAAACTTTAGTTTAGTGTTTGCAGATTAAATAATAAAGGAAAGATGTGTTAAAGGCTGGATGGGTTCTTGTGACTTATTCAATATTAAAATATGTCCCTCGCTCGATTAGATTATTCCCGAACTGATGAGCTGTGTAAAGAAGGCTTCTTACCTGAATTTTATAAATAAATCCCCCCGGAAATCTCATAAACGGCACGCGCATTTCCTATATACAAACCGTGAGTCTTTTTTTCACCCACCATTCGACGAATGTACTCATGTGCATAGAGTGCGTGCGTAATCTACAATACCTGCTTCTGCAGAACGAGTGAATCTTTCATTGAAACACCCCTCAGTGCGAACGAGCTAATGGTGTGCAGACCTAACCTGTTTTTTTGTTCAGCCTTTTGGTTTCCTCTTTTACTTATTCTACTTTGTGCTCGTTTCCATGAGCAACAGGGGTAGTGCTGTATGCGTGTGTATAATGCGGAATTTCTACTGTATGCGCAGAGCAGAACTCTACGAGCACTGATCGTACGGATAGCAGGTATCCGCCGACGGAACAGTACAAAAACGGCGAGGTTCAGGACGAAGGGTATCATTTCGGAATCAGATTCCACACAGTGAACATATTTAAAGCGCAGATCCAACTTTGTCTATAAAGAAAAACGATTTTTCTTTTGCACTCCTGTTTTGTTTACTTTTTTAACGATCGACACAAATATCTTTATCTACACACGGTGTAGTCGTATCAGTTGAGTTTGAAGTTTCCAGTGCGTAGGTTGTGTGCGGATATAATCGGATAAAATTTTCAAAAAAATTAAGTGATTTGTTTACGAGTACAAATTTTACAATGACAAGTGTATGTGCGCAGAACTCTCACATGATGCAGTCACAACAGAAATATATTATGGTGCCAGCAGGTACTACAATTATGTACCAGCAACAGAAGCAGATCGCTCCGGCTCCAGTCAACCGTAAGGTCACCTCAATCCTCGGCATGAATGGCATCAACATGATGTCCAGTGGGGGTGGACCGATCGCCAAAAAAAAGTACACCTACAACAATATGCCCTATGGGGAGCAGTTACCATCGGTGGCCAGGCGTAATGCCCGTGAGAGGAACCGCGTAAAACAAGTAAATAATGGATTTGCCACCTTACGTCAACACATCCCACCGACCATTGTTAGTTCACTGACGAATGGTGGTCGTGGTGCCAGCAAGAAACTCAGTAAAGTCGATACTCTACGTATGGCTGTGGAGTATATTCGGGGACTTCAGGATTTACTTGATGATGGTGACAGTCAAGGATCATCTTTTGGTTCCCCATCACCTTCATCATCATCGTCGTCCTACTATCCAGCTGAAGGTAGTCCAGATG
Organism: Pocota personata; assembly: GCA_963082735.1. Taxonomy (NCBI): domain Eukaryota; kingdom Metazoa; phylum Arthropoda; class Insecta; order Diptera; family Syrphidae; genus Pocota; species Pocota personata. The sequence goes on along the minus strand of OY720430.1, from coordinate 48,139,380 downwards.
AATTCATGCTTCAAAACTCATACAATTCCGAAGTGTCTGCATCTCCAACACCATCGTACAGTTCGGATATCTCCATCGGTGGCAGTGGCAACAGTAGGGGATTCCTGCAATCATCTAGCAGCGATAATCGTATTCAGTTTAAATTTGAACCCTTTGATAACTACGATCCCATGGGTGCTGACACCCCTGATGATGAAGAATTATTGGATTATATCTCATCTTGGCAGGAGCAATAAATTTCTTCATAAACTTATATACAAAAAGAAAAAAAAAAGAGACACAAAGTCCAGTGATAGGGATAGTGTTTTTTTTTTTTTGCAAACTTTCATATACATACCTGCTCTGAGAAGTAGTACGAAAAAACAAAAATTGTTCCTGATTCAAGTGAATCTCTTCTATAAAGCTCTCTAGTCAAGAATTGTAAATAGTTTTGTAAATTGTAAAAAAAAATAACTAATGTGCCTTAAAGTTAATACAAAAAAGTAGTATTCTAGATTGTAAGCTTATTTTTAATGGAAGATAATGATGTAAAACTTATTTTTAAGACTCAACTTAAGTATTGTAGTTTTAGCAAAACAAATGGAAGACACTAAACTATTTTTAAGGGTATTTTTACAAATAATATTTTTTTATATTAAAAATGTTTATTTAAAAAAAAAAATAATCCCTGTGTTCTTATTGCAATTTGGAACTTATGTTTTCAGGGGGGAAAATGCATTTTGATGGGGTCGCTGGTATTTCAATAATTCTTCAAGGACAATGGCCAGGAAATATATTCTGTTATCGACGAATTGGGCATACTTTACGACCTACTTGTTTTGTGGTCGGTATATATATATATTTACTTCGAATTAGAAATCAACTGACAAGGTAGTTCTATATTATTTTCCTTAAGTACTTGCTTCTAATGATTACCTAAAGCTTACGATTAACCGAAGTATTTAGTGCTCTTTAACACTTCCTGTTGCTAGACTTCAATTGACCGGTTGGTTTTCATCTGATTCACCTTCTTGCCTTTTTCGGGCTGACTCCCTTACCATAACCAAGCTTACTAAGGTCTCCGATGTCGACACAGTCTGCTTATGACACAATTTTGAACCATGGAGATCCTCTATTGCTACCAGCCTTTAAAAATCTGACTTCTGGTCTAAGTTGCAAAACACGTATTTGTATATTTTCAGATTATGTAAGTTTTGAGTTTCGGGAGCCTATACTTAGGCTCCTTTGGTGGTGTTATAGGTTCGCCTTATCTGAGAGAACATTTCTAAACCTAGCTGTGTTCTCAACCCATTTAAAAAACTTAATTTGAAGCTCGTTGACTTCAAGTGAAAAATGTAAGACAATAAAATTGTTGATAATTGATTATTATTTATAGATTATTGATGGTTGATTATCAAACAAAGTTTTAAGCAGTGGAGACAAATTTACAAGATTCTACAAAGCTGTAGCCCATAACACCTGTGTATTTAGTGCATTTTTGAAAGAGATTTGCTCAACTTTTTGTTTACAATACAAGTGTCCGGGATATAGTGAATAGCATGTTTGAACTACTCCTGGTTGCGACCAGATTGCCACCCGAAGTGTAAATAAAACTATGGTACTGGATCTAAGGAAATATATGAAAGGACGGTGATCGTGTCAAAAAATTATATCCGAGATAAGGCCAAATTCTAACTGTGCTATATGTACTCAAAATGTCAGAAAAAAATGGTGTGTATGTCTATCTGTCAGTCCATCTATCTGTCTGTTTGTGCGTTTGCCTGCCTGTGTCATTGCTTTTCTCCTCTTTAGTTTACTATAAATTATTTGAATAACTCCTGCATAAAAAGGACTAAGGAGACATTTTTGTATTATTCCTCATTCTAGTGTTACGTACCAGACTGGTATAAAACGGAACACTAATGAATTCCAGACGCTGCCTGCCTGTATGTCTGTCCGTCAGTAATTTTGAAGGCTTGTAGCTTTTGAACGGTTGAGCTGAAATTTTGCACAAAACTAAAATGTCCGTAGAGCGAAAATAATTGTGAAGAAAAGTGAGGATAAAAATCGAAACCACTATATTTTACCCCTGCTTCATCCTATTTTTAAGGCACACATCCACGTTTCCAACAAAATCCGTTGAGTCCTTCTTCTTAGATTATATTAACGTGAGACAGCTTCGTGTCAATCTTACCGTATAAGCCGAAATTCATCAAAATTTTATCATAAATTCTTGAGCTAGGTGCCCGACAAATATAATTTCAATATTTATACCCCGCCCCCTACATCTTACCGGCACTCCTTCCTATTTTGAATATTTTTTTGAAGAAGCTACATACTCGTACGTATCAGGATAAACACACAAATTAAATTTCTTTAATGGTTCTCGAGCAAGCCACGTGAGAACAAATACACATGTACCTACACATGTATATATGTACATTAAACAAAAAGCGTTTATTTCGATCTGATCATTACAAATACGATCATCTACATATATTTACAATATTTTTCTCCGTATTAACGTACATAGAAGCCACATTATAATACTCGTAAAATAACTGTGGGGCACACTAATCTCGCAAGCCCGGACTAACAGTTGACCAAGTTTTAATAGTTATAACTATGGGTAAATTCAAAAACGCATCACTGTATTGATCAGCACTGCCAATTGTCCATTAAAGCAGATAATCGGCATACTCCTTTCGTAAAGTGTTCATTATTGCAAAGTTGGATAAACTGATGCACAAACGTCAAAGAAAAAAGCATCAGCAAAATTCGTGATTTGTTGTTGATACTTTGGACAAATAAGGCTTGTAAAATGGCGGAGGAGAAGGAAAAGTAAATAATAACAATTGTTAATTATTCAGGATAGTTATTTCAACTTCAGTGCTGCACAAATCAAACTTCTAATTTCGACAAAGATTGCAATATGAGCAAGCGATTACCTCGGAAAAATATATAAAGCTGAATTGTGGGGAAAAACTTTGTCGGAAATGAAAGAAGAAATTCCGTATTTTAAGTTTTGTAAAAATCAAATTCATCGAAAATTTTTAAATATTATGGATCACATACAAACTCATCAAAAAGAGATAAGAGGACCAGGAGCGATACAATACAGTTTGTATGTTGAAATTAATGCCGTCTACGCAACCCACAACGAATTAGAAAGGATTTTCTATGTTCTTGCCAAAATCGTTCATGATGATCTTTTGTTGAAGATGGCTAGCTATTTCACTTTTTAAAGAGCAAATAAGCTTAACTGTCTTCAAAAAAATATTGTATGCAGTTCCTCATCCAACATCAAAGCGATCGGATAGGATTCGAAAACTGATCCTGCTGTTGCATAACTTCCATAAAGTAATTTACAGGCATTTCTCTAAGGAATATCCAATCCGACCTGTATAAGAAGGTATCGAAAATGAAAGCAATTCACGTCGCAGATCCTGAAAAATATATTCTTCTGGAATAAAAAATGTGTATATTATCGAACAATTTTAACTGACGTTAAAAGTTGAGCGGCACATACGAAAATGACTTTTAAATACGTCATCCGGATATTTTTCTATTATTTTGAAATAATTTGTAATTTTTGGTATATTTCCTTGTTGTGTACTTTTTAATAAAAGGATTATCCTTTTTAAACGCCTCCTTCCCGATTCACACATTTTCAAAACAAAGTTTTCACTTTTACGACCTTTGTTATCAATTAAAAGTAAAAAAAATTGCGTTCTGAAACGTCAACAAAAAACTCTATCAGCATGGCATCAGTATCTACTGTGTTGCGCATAAGCATAAACAGTGCTTTCCTCCTAAATTCTATCGAAACTCTACATAACACATTATTTTGTAAATTCTATAAATATGGAAGTTATGTATGGTTACCATACCGATATTTTTCATTTACGTTGCCATAAACCAAAATTTTCATTTGACACTCTAAAACATTATTATTTTTCGAAGTGTCATGCATCTAATACCTATATAAACAAATCTTAAAAAGTGGGCGTTGCATAATGAAATATTTGAATAAAACACGATTTGAAAAAAACTTCTTTTTTTTACTATTTCTCCACAATTTATTTTTTTTTTTTTTTCGAGAGGGTGAAAATTATCTAAAGACACCATAAGGCCCGACCGCGCGTGCTTATGGTAATGTGAGATTTTTACTCACTAAAAACATCACTCTTCAAGATTAATACTACAACTAAGCCGACGCTTATCCAGCAGTTTTATTTTCGCTTACGAGACTCGTGATTTTTGGAAAAAGATGTTCGTATGTAATTTAAAAAGAATGTAGCGCTTTAGACAGGTTAAATTTCAATGAAAGTTCCTGCTGTTTTCACGACCGGCATATACTATGACGCGAGGTCAAAAGGTTTTGTCCTTTGCAGACGACGAATTGAATTGTTCGCGTCAAGTAGTTGAACGGTTACAATGGCCGTGAACACGATCACGCTAGGAATTCCCAGGTCCCGATGAATATCTTCGTTACGTACGTACCACGGTGCGCTAACGATCGTTCTAAGAACTTTATTTTCAGAAGTTTGTAGGATGTTTCTATTGCTTTTCCTGGTACAACCCCATAGTTGTAGACCATACGTCCACACTGGCCTTAGTACTTGCTTATAGATAAGCAGTTTGTTATGTAGGCTCAACTTCGAATGTCTTCCGAGTAGCCAGTACATTTGTCGGTATTTGTTTTCGAGCTCGTCGCGTTTCTTTTTTACGTGCGATTTCCATTTAAGCTTAACACCTAGAGTCATTCCTAGATATTTTGCTTCGTTCGCGTATGGTATTTGAGCCGAGTTTAAGTATATGGGTAATCTGTCCACTTTATTGTAGGTAAAGTTGACGTGAGTAGATTTGCTTTCGTTCAGCACAATACGCCAAGAATTCGTCCAAGCGTGGACTTTGTTAACAGCATGTTGCAGGTTTTCAGTTGCTGCTTAAATTGTATCGCCCGTTGTCAATATCGCCGTATCGTCCGCAAACGTGGCGACGACGCAGTTTCTTTCCTGCGGGATATCACGCGTGTAGAGTACATATAGAAGCGGACCGAGGACACTTCCTTGTGGGACTCCGGCCGCAATCTCCTTGAACTCAGAGTAATCATTTCCGTGAAAGAGTCTTTCGGTGAGATACGATCGTAAAATTAGAAAGAGTTGCCATGGCAGTAGTCGTTGCAATTTATACTCCAAACCTTCGTGCCAAACCTTATCGAAAGCTTGTGAGACGTCAAGAAATACACCACAACAAATTTTTTTTTCTTCGAGAGTTTTCTCAATCACGTCAGTTATTCTGTGGACTTGGTCGATTGATGAATGTTTGACTCTAAATCCAAATTGGTGGTCAGGAATGAGACGTCTTTCGTTGATTACGGGTTGTAGTCGTTTTGAAAGTAGTTTTTCGAATATTTTAGAGATAACCGGCAATAGGGAAATAGGCCGATATGATTTCTTCTCATTCAAAGGTTTGCCTGGTTTCGGGATCATTATAATCTCTGCGACTTTCCATTGTCTCGGAACGTAGAGCAATCTGAACGAAGCGTTAATCAAATATAGCAGTTTGATAAGAGCTTTATTCTGTAATTCCTTGATCACCTGCGCAGTTATCAAGTCGTAACCCGGTGCTTTTTTAGTCTTTAGATTTTTAATCACTTCCCTCAGTTCAATTAATGCAACTTTTTTTTACTTTAAAGTTGTCAGATGTCGTGACTGGGGAGTCGGGCGTTATCAAAGGGCCTTCGAATGGCTTACACTTATCTTCTAAGTGTAAAGCAAAAAGTTCCGCCTTTTCTTTGTCGCTCTTGGCCCAAGTTCTATCTTTTTCCCGAATTGGTGGCGCTTGCATTTGAGGTTTCCGGATGCCTTTTAGCGCTTTCCAAAGTGAATAATTTGATTCTCTTCCAGTGGAGAGATTTTCAAGGTAGATCGCTATCTTATTGCTTTTAAATTCCCGAATACTATCTTTAAGGCGATTGCATAGTCGGTTAAGGATCTTTTTATACTGCGGTGCACGAGTGATTTGCCATTTCTTTCGTGCTTTTCTTTTCTCCCTCACCAGTTCAATTATTTCACTTGGATACTTTTCGTTGCGGTTAATTTTATAGCTTCTAGAAGGAGTGTTTCTCCATGCCGCTCTTTGGATTGCTTCCACGAAACGATCAACTTCGTCCTCTAGTTCACAAGGTGTTTTAAGTGATACATTTAAGGCGATATTTGTTTCGCAATCATTTCTAAAGCCCTCCCAATTTGTTCTATTGCTAGTAATTCTTGGAGGTCCTTCTTTCTTGTTCAACGCTTCACCAAGTAATAAAATTACCGGAGAGTGATCAGACGAGAGATCAAAACTTTCTTCGACTGTAATAAATTTACCGTAAATATCTTTTGAAACGAAAAAATCGATGAGATCGGGAATTTTTTCTATTTCTCCACAATGATTCTGATAAGATTTTTAGAATAATTTGTCATTTCTTCAAATACTCGTAGCTGTGAAAAAGCAAAGTTTGTTTGTTTCAAGAAAACATTCATTAAGAGTGTAAGCGTGACTCTATACAATGTATGACCGAATTTTATTTAGTAGTAAAGTGGTCGAACTTTGAACATTTATTACTTGTACTGCTTCCCGTTTAAGAAATTTCCTACATCCTACAAACTGGTGACATGTGGCTGGACATGGCTCAAGTTTTGTATGTGTACAGAAAAGTGAGATATTTTTATTCCCAGAAATGGTAACGCACCCCGATCGATTTAAGACGAAAAAGTTCAGCATTTTTCCTCTTAAAAAATACTCGAAAAAGTATTTATATCGAAAGATAAATTAACCATCTCTAAGCTGTACTTAATCGAAATATCCTCTGCTCAACGCGTGTGCATTGCATTATGAAATGCAAGTTTATGAAAAAATCATTTCTGCGCAAAAGAATACATTCTAAGAGGTCTTTTGTTCATTGATGGACCTGAATTTGATGATTATAGAACATATGTACATACATAGATCCGGAATTTTCACTGTACATACTCTTATGTAGTTCCTGTGAATTCTCATGATCGAAATCATCTCTAAAACATCTGGTTTCACATGAGACCTTGTTGCAACTAGTAGTCACATAGGCCAATGATGTGGCAACAGGAAAATATTTGTCTATCATTATCTATAAACATTTTAAATTCAGAATGACTTTCGTGGCTTACTTAGCCTTTCATCTACGGGAATGATGCACAGATCATATCACATCTGTATGAACCTTGCATGCACTGAAAAATAAATATCTTTGCAGATAGTCAAGCATTAAAATGTTCGTAAAACCAAAATATATCTACAGTAATTTCATAAGTCCTTCGGTCCTCTCTAAAGAACTCCCTCATCATCATTCTAATTTACCTACCCAAGGATTTATAAACTCCCTATGCAGACCGAATTTATTTCTTTTTTTTTTACAATTCTTTTTAAGGGTAATCAGCAATTCCCGTTCACTGGACTGTCAGTCAAGCGTAACAAAAGCACGTGGTGGAACACAATAACAACTTCCGGCCAAAGTAGCCGCAGTGAACCATATTCATACATAATATCCTTGAACATAAAATTCATATCAATTTAGTTTTGTGCTGTGTTTAATGCGTGACAAGCCGCCGCCAACCCTGCGCACGCGTGCCAATCCTTTGCAACGCCCCATAAATCTACGAATAAAAAGACATTAATCACATATTCCAAAGAAAAAAGGACGAAGGTGTGCATGCGTATTCAAATTACTATCGAAGTTAACACTTGTTCAATGTTGGAACTGTTACAGCAGCCGTATTGTGAAAGGAAAACTGAAATCTAAGATAGGCAAAGTGTGCACCCTAACTACTCGTACTCTAATCATATGCCTAAGGATATTATAAATAGAAAAGGAAAATCAGTCAAACGGCATTCCACAGAAATTTTTTTCATTTCAAGAAAATATTCTTCTAAAAATTTCGTTCATGCAAATCTTTACGAGTATAATTGGACTAAGGAAGAAGGACACGCGCATTACAGGAAATGGGTGTGCAAGAACTAACGATCAAATTACATTGTTGCGTCGGCCAAATGTAATGTTACCTCTGAAAGTGTCACCTTTTTTGCATACCCAATATGCATATGAATGATACTTTTCGTCCACCCTACTTACCTTTGGTTATGTCCTCCCTTTTTTTTTTTCTTACGAGTATTTCTTTTTTATTACCTTTAAGGAAGTGCAATCCGGTTTCGCTCGTATTGTATTCCTTTTTATTGTCTTGATATTTCGGAACATGGTCATGCACATGTGAGATATGAACAGGATATTCATACTCGTATGCCTACGATCCACCTTCTTTCATCGCTTGTCCCCGGGGACCAATTTTCTGGCAGAAAAAAAAAAAGAAGAAAAGATCTTTGTGCGCACGGAGCGATTAAGACTTGTGATAATTGTTATGCTCATATTAGGAATTGAATCAAGAAATAAGGAAGTACAGCTTAGTCTGCCTAAGGATATTCAATACGGAACTGGGGACGCAACCGAGGGTGGACATTTCACAAGATGAATTCTCATAAACAGTTCATTTGGCAGATTGTAAATCTATCGGCATGGACATAAAAGAAGAGATCTGCTGCAGAACTAGTCAGTGTAAGTGTTGTTAGATAAATTTTATGTTCCTTTTGGAAATTCGATATCCTGTAAGGATGTGCATAAGAAGTGCAATGTTTTAAGAGTTTTCCGAAATTTTTCTTTGAGTCTCATATTTTATATGTTGCGTAGAGAAAAATTTGTCTGGCGTCACATAAATGTCCTTAAGACATCATCAACAACTGGAGGTAGCGTTTGTTAAAATAAATCATATGGATGGCATATGCAGGCGCTAACGTTAGTAAGTTTGATTGACTCTTTAAGACACACTCGTAATTCGTCAGAAGTTCAAAGAAAATAAAGTGCACAACTGGATCGCTTGTATCTCATAAGCGCTGTTCATTTACAAATCACCCATACTATATTTGAAATTTAAGCGAAATAGCTAAAATGTTTTTTTTTTTTTTTTAATGAGTTGAAAAGCAAACAATTTTAAGAAAAATTGGTACGCCATGTTCTTGCATAAATGAAATACTGTGTATCCAAGAAACTAAGTACAGTATGTACCGTCATTCGATTTCTTTCGAGAAAAAAAAATAGGTAACCCATCTAGTAGCATATACCTAACTCAATCCAAAGAGTACCGTTAATATTGGGGTTAGTTTAAAAATCCCTATTTTCCCAGCATAAAACTCTATTCAACAATCTATGGAGCAAACTCCTAATAGCGATTCAAGATTTTAGAAATCGCGAAATCTCTTCATATCTTGAAGGCCTAAATGCGGATAGAATTTCAAATCATATGCTCTGGAAAGCTGTGAAAGGCATTAAAAAAAGCAATGTATGCCAACGCCATCAATCAGGTAAAAACAAAGGCTAATGGACCAAAGGAGACAAAGAAAAAGCGGAACTATTTTCCGAGCATGTAAAAGAAACTTTCAAACCATGTGACGGTCTGATAGAGGATTTTGTTTCAACCACGACACCTGCCAATTTTAAAACAAAAAGTGTATCGCTGGCTGAACAACATCACTTAATAAAAAAAAATAGAAGAAAACAAGGCACTTGGATATGATTTAATTACAGCCTCGTTATTACAGAATTGTCTAGGATAGCATTAATCACGATCCTTTATCTTATAAATGCTTCGCTGAGATGAAGTTATAATAGCTACAAAGCCGGGAAAATCTTCAAACGACAAAAAGTCATACAAACTCCTATAGCTATTACCAATAATATCGAAGGTATTTGAAAAAATCCTATTAAAGCGCAGTTAATACCGGATTATCAATTTGCTTTCAGAGTCAAATACTCCACAAGTGACCAGGTTTATAGAATAACCAATGAAATTGAAAAAGCTCTAGAGGAGAAAAAAATTTGTTCTAACATTTTTCTTGACGTCTCTCAAGCCTTTAATAAAATATAAGCTAAAACAAACACTTCCGGAACAATTATATGAAATTTGAAGTTCTTAGCTAACAGACAGACTCTTCAGTGTCAATCGCAGCTGGAGTTCCGCAAGGAAGCGTTTTTGGCCCGACCTTATTCTTAATATATACTCGATATATTCTACAAGAACAAGGCACAATTGTTGTCACGTTTTATAATATTTATTAATTCATTTGAGTCAGCATCTGTTAAGCTCCAACAAGCTATCGATAAATAATAAAATTCCGTACGCAAATAAGGTTAAAACTAAAATGGAAACCACACGTAAAAAAGGAACACGACGAGCTCGTAAATAAATACAGACAAATGCATTGGCTACTACTCAACTTACAGAAAAGCAAACAACTCCCTCGCCTTAATGGACATTGCAACAACGCCTTACTCTAAATTCTAGACGAGGCAACCCTAGTGCGCTTATACTTTATTGAAGGTAAAACTACTGAATAGGGAATAACCTAGTTGTAGTAAGAACGTGGTGAAGGTAGGTGTTTTTTGTGAGTAAAAATCTTACACTATTATGACCGTCCAGAAGCTTAGAATATTGCCGACCATACACAGATAAACCGACAAAATTGATGAACGCACTTTTTTTTAGATTTATACCCGGTTTTATTAACGGTGCATAGAGAGCAAGCATGTACTTATTATCAATCACCTCCGCTTAACTTCAGCAATGACGAACAATGCAGAACCTAGATAACAAAGGGGGCTAGTCCATCATAATGTATGTGGCACCAATATGGGCCAAAGCAGTGACAATTAAATCCTAAACCAGAAGAATTAACTCCGTCAACCGAATGTGTGCTGTGCATTTCGGACGGTGTCAGATGATGCTTATGTGTCAGCAGATATCCTGGCTAGCGAACTACAAAGGACCTACGACGCCAAAATTCAGGACCCTCAAGCTTCAGTCAAAGACATCAAGCTGGAAGAAAGACAGCGGAGCATGGGAGCATGGCAGGAGAGATGCAACCAGTCTTCGAGGGGAGGGTGGACCTATACACTTATACCGAATGTCCAAAAATGGATGGACCGGCACCATGGAGAAGTAGATTTCTACCTCAGCCAGCTCCTAACCGGACGGGGCTACTTTCGAGCATATCTGAATAGGTTCGGGCTCAATGAATCTTCCATCTGTTTAAACTGCGGAGAGGCCAGAGAAGATGCGCAGCATGTATTTTTTCAGTGCCGACGTTTTGAAATAGAACGCAGAAAACTAGAGGAAATAATTGGAGAAACACAAACTCCAGAGAATACTGTACACCTCATGATATGGCTGCGGTGAAACAGGTTTCTGTAATAATAATGAAAAAACTTCGGCGGTTGAAAAGAGTCAGGAAAAGCAACAGTGGAAATGAAGCCCAGACGACATCCCTCATGGAGCAGGGAACGGCAAACGCTTAACCAAATTTTGAAGCAGCAAACTGGCAAAGAAGAGCATAAATTGCTAACCAGCCCCGCGACGTAATACCTAACGGTACTCCCGCAGGGATAGTGGTTGAAGTGTGAAGGGTGCGGTTTAGTACGTAGGCGTATTCCTGGCATGGAGTATTCAGGTTACCGTGCTACTGGTATCTTTATAAGATTACACATCCCTTGGTGCAACAAAAAAAAAACTTTAGCGAATCTTAGAGAATCTCTGAATTGGCTATTGCTGGCACTAATGCAGAGCTTTATCTCTCTTTTGTTTAAACAACAATTTAGCTTGATAAACTTTCTTAAATTGAAAACCTATCCGCTTTTCGAAAACTTCACGGTTTAAAAAGTAGCTACTAGACATCAGTAGCGCGAAAAGTGGCAGAGTCTGGGATAAACCTTTCAAAACACCAACAGTTTCATATCTAACGACACACACCTACACAATACAATAGAACCCGCTAACCATGTATGCCAGAAGGGTGGGTTGGCTCGATCAAGAAAGATGCATGACACATAAATGATTCAGTGAGTAATTCAAGTTTCTCCGCTCATAAATATTGATTCAATTTGAGTAGTGACTCAAAATGACGGCATATATTACAATATATGTACGTACGACCAGATCGTGTATTTTTTTTTATTTACTGCAAACACTCGTAAACTGAACACTAATTAACTTATGCAGTTCCTATGTCTAGAGGCTTCTAAAATTCAAACCACAGCCTAGCGTTCCAATTAAGAAAAAAGATGAGTGTAAACGGAAAACAATTATTTTACATCATTCGAAATCGTTTATAACATCTATTAGCACCATGGTTAACCCAATCAAGAGATCATCAATAGCGCAACATCTAAAAGAAGTATCTTACCACTCTTTTCCCGGAACTGCCTCCCATAGGTGCACACCATTTCAATGCAATGTGCGCGTACACTCTACACTATACTAATGCCCATGGATATCGGATGTTTATCCGAAGTGAATATCTTGTTCGACATCCTTCGAATCGAATTTTACAAGACCCAGGGTCCGCACTTGCCGCGAGGAACCGCAATCAAATTGAATTCACACACAGGCCCAAACGTCTTCCAACGAAAGAATCACTTCGAGTCGCGCCATACGTACGTGACCCCAACCAAATAGATTCGATTGTCGTTTTCTCGCATTTACAACCGAGAGTATCGTGATAATTGAATGAGGCTGAGATTGTACCACCGACAAGTGCATATATGTATACCTATATAAAACGACGGTATTTGTATCTACGGCATACACATGGATTACATTCTCAGGGTGCTCCACATTGCTCATTGTGCCCACAGAGAGAAAGATTGGATTTACTTTTTTTTGCAGTTCAGTGTTGCATGGTATGTAGCATTCGGACTAGTGGATGATCACAGGATGGGAACTTTACAACAAGTCGGTGATCAATTAAACCGATTACAACAGCGATGATGACAACTCTTTCAGAAAGACCTATTTTGTTCCGTGGGTTGACCATGCCGGTGAATGGTTCGTCCCTATAGATTGGGGAATCCGATTGCCATTCGTGGTGGCTAAGCCATTGCAAACATTTCGTAGATAAGTTGATCTCAACTTCATCACGGCTACAGTGTGTGTGTAGATTATCAGAACTTGATTTCTGGAAGAGAAGAACTTTGCTTGGAAGATGTACACACAATGATTATACGGGTATTAGAAACCGCAAAAGAAGCAGCAACAAGTAGCCACAAGGTCCGCGTGCGACGACGAGTGGTTAACTCATCTTGTGGAGTAGTGTTTGTGTAATGCGAGCGGAAAAGAAGTCATTGATATCCCAGGGATGTGGTGATGCCCCCATCATCAATGGGTAGAGTGGAATGATCGTTAAGAAGAGTGATATCTGTAACATGTGGTTCACTGGGATGGACATGTACTAGACGTTTATGCATAGCATGGCGTGGGATTTATCTAAGGATTTCAGTCAGATTTCTAGAATTTTGATTTGACATGGTACATCAATATTGTGGATTTCGTGAACAGTGTCATGAATTCAATAGGAAGTGGGCCATGTTTATTTTAAATATTACATTAGTGTTTTGTGAAATGGTAAAGAGAACTTTTAGGAAATATTAATGAACCAATCGCAAATAGGTTGAAAAATTTATCTCACTTAAGCGTGGGTTAATATTATATAAGCTAAGCACGAGAATTCGTAAAACTGTGATTTGCATAAAAGCAGTTCGAACTACAAAGCGCACGCGAATGTGAAAACGTACTTATGGTCGAAACAGTGATTGGAACAAGTGCTGTGTTCAGGCTCAGATATTGAGGATCAGAATATAAAAGGTATGTGATCGAAATAGCTACGGCTTTAACGGAAAACTCAAGCAGTTTTGGAAATTTGGTACCTATCTCTTCCAAGGTAGCCGCTTAAACTTCTTGACAAATTATGGATATTTGAAACATGTGCTCATTTATAGAGAAGTATGTTCCAAGCCTCAACGTAAATAAGTTCGAGTTGTTAACTTCACTTAATGTGTAGGCACATTTTTGGTTTGCTCGCTATCCCCTCACAACCTAAGAAAGGAAGCCAAATCCCGAGCACTCAGACTAAATTTAGTTCCATTGTACTACCAAGCAGAAATTCTTTTTTTGATATAGTGCTTGGAGAAACTTAAATATTATTTGTTTCACTTCTATGCTCCGTATAGCTGTTGATGGTAAAAAACAGAAAAGGACTGTAACACTAATATTAGCCAAATATGCGCTTAGGCCCCCACAGAGGATAAGAACCACATGACCAATGATTCCTTGTTAAAATCGTGCTTGACGATTTTAATCTTAAAATTGAAAAGGAAATTGTTAGCAAACGATGCCCACAAATTAATATTCGTAAGAAGACCTTGTGATCACAGGACCAGATTAATCGCTGGAGGCACTCCTCCAGTGTCTTGGATATTCGCACCTTACGAGCGGACAACATTGTTGCTGCAAAGGTACGTATTCGAATATCGCAAACACAAGATCAAAGAAGAGCTGTGAGACAAATTTCATCCAACAGCTGCAATCGCAAGTCGATCGAGTTCCTCTGAACCTCTCAAGAAGATCAATCGCGCCTAAGTAGAACACAGTTAACCAATTGCATCATTGATAACAAGTCATCAGGAATGCCGGATGTGCTAGATTCCTCGCATTCACACCAAAAAGAAACCACTGGTTTGCTGAAGAGGCAAAATAGTAATAGCAGGAATGATGATAGACTCTCGGGTCTATAAAGTCCAGACAGGAGCCTGTGTGATTTAAGAAGGAAATCTTATATCTCGTAGCGTCAAAATTAATGCTGAGTAGTTGGAAAGAACACTTCTGTCAGAAAGAATGCTTCATTCAAACCGGATGATGACGATAAACATCTCCGTCAACTCGATCAAATTGAAGTGAGATAACAAAATCAAAGCTTAAATTCAGTATTGCTGCTGGAGCTGCATATGCCCAATAAATGGAACCAAAGCATCGTTCATCCGATCCTCAAAAGGAGACCCTAGAACTGTGCCAACTACAGAGGCATCAGTCTCCTCAATATTTCGTATAAAATCCTATCTGTCATATCTTTTTAACGCCTTACACATTTTATCAACAATCTGATTAGTCCGTATCAGTGTGTTTTCAGGCCAGAAAAGTCCACCATAGATCAGATATTTACATTACCGCAACCAGGAGCATCCCTGCAAAACTAGTCTATCTGCGCAGTACGACGATGGAGAATGTACACTGCTCCATCAAGGTCGGAAACAACATCAACAAAGCCTTCGACGTGAGAAAAGAACTATGAAAACGCGACGTCATGTCACGTGACTTCTTTAACATCATACTTTGGGGTACGATCTATCAAAAGTCTGTACAGCAACATAACTGGAAAGCACAGCGAGCTGCGCTAGTAAGTATTGAGACATAAATGCCGAAATTGGGTTTAGCGGTTAACGAGAGCAAAACAAAAGTCGACGACTTGAACAGAATATCAGCTACAATTTTGAGATAGTTAAGGACTTTGTCTACTTAGGCTCCTCTGAAAATTCAATGAATGACACCAGCGCAGACATCAAACGAAGAATCACTCTTGCCAACAGCTGTTTCCTTCGGCTAAGGAGGCAAAGCCCTTTCACGGACAACAAAGGTCCTGCTATATGGCACAGAAGAGTGGAAGTTATCAAAGACGGATAACAACACTTGATTATTTTGAAAGATAAAAATTCTTCGAGTGATCCGCTAAAAATTTTTATAATGACACCAGCGAAGAGATCAATCGAAAAATCACTCTTGCCCACCACTGCCCAAAAGGACCATCCCAGATCTGCTACTCGTATATGGCACAAAAGCATGGACATTATTAAAGGCGGATCAAAAGATTCTTCCTTCTTGGGGTATGAAGGAAAAGCTATAACAATGAACTACATAAGTTGTTCAGGCTCGAGCCTGCACCGTTCGGGTTACAAGCAAAAAACTGCACATTAACCCGTGGCCACTCTTGTGCTTACGCATGGTCCATGCAGTCCTACTGCAAATCTCTCACGAAGTGATATATACTGTGTGCCTTTCTTCAGTTTGGTTCATTGTTTCCGGTTGGAGTAACAGAATTTCCGAGCAACAGAAATCACCTATTTAAATTTAATAAATATAATAATTCAGCTTGCTTGCGCATAAGCAGCTGATTTAGTTTGAGGACGCTAAAAGCTCTCACAGAGGTGTGTTATGGTCATCGGCGGCCAATCGCAAACTAAATATTTGCAGCCCAACCTAACATATATATCTTCCATTTATTAGTAGCAATATCATGATTTGCATCCTTGATGATTTCAAAAATCGTACTCAAATTAGAAGATTGCATTAGGATGGAAGCTTTCTTCATATGCTTACCCACAGTTTTCCCAGTATAAACAGCTCTAGTTTACCAACCATGAGAGACTCTGTGCTTCTCCATGTTCTTCTCTTCCGCAATATGTGTAAATCTAATTTTAATATTTTGAATCTTTAACTTTTCAATGAACATCGATTTAAACTCCAGCTTCAGCATACATCTTCAATTGATTAAGGAAAAAAATCGTTCTAGTAATCAGAGCATGGTATGTATTTCGAATACTGCTTCATTACTTTAGCCGGTTACAGATCGATCTTTTTGGTATTTGATATCTCATCAATCGTTGTCCTGATCCATTGTGGATTTCTCTCTGTCGGGCTCTTTCTCGTTCTCTTATCCCCCATCTAAGATGTACGATGTAATGACATAGAGAAACCGCAAAGCAAATTAAAGAAAAGATTCACTCACTCGTGGCAATCAACTTTTGTCGGTCATGACTGTCATATCTGAGCCGTCTAAAGGCAGTTAGTTTTGTGAATTTCGATTATAAATGTCATATGGATGTGTTCACCTCTTAAACGAATGGGAATCCGAATTCTCGTGCATTCATTCAATTATATCGATCCTATAAAAGTCCGAAATAAAGGAAAGATTCCAACATAATTCTTGCGACATTCTTTCCTCCGTCATTATCCTCCTCGTCGGTTTCACATTCTTAAAACTGATTCTCAGCTCAAGATACCCGTATTTTTCAGGATTTTTTTAATAACGAATTTTCATCTTCCTTACCATAGAAAAGGAAAAATCGAAATCGATTTATTTACGTACACATCGCTGTTAAACACGAACAATGAGAGGATCCTTTTTGGTACAAAAGGTATCTCTATATGAATGAGACTTTTGAAAGATATCCTCGCCCAGGTAGAAATCCTTAGTAAATCCTCAAAGATCGCTTTTATGACTTATATTTTGATTCTCTCTGGGATGACTATAAACCATGTATAAGAAGTAGAAGAATATTTCACTAACTTCCAGGATAGTAAGATCACAGTCGGTCCACTTGCAGTGCTTATCCTCTTGTCGTTTCATTGCACAATGGGAAGCGCTCAGAATGCGAGGTTGAAAAGTGCAAAAAAAGGATTTGAAGTTGTTATTATTGTTTCTTATAATTATACCCTGCAATTGTTTTTCGTGTAATACGTGTCCTTAATATTCTTAAACAGGTACAAAATAACTTTGTCAAAGTCGGGTTTCCCCGACATTTGAACAGGTACTCCTGTGGTACCTGTGTTAGAGGAGTGCTAAGAAGGATATTTGCCAAGGTTGTAAAACAAGTGACTTTCATGTAGCGAAACGAATTTAATTTGACAACAGGCTGGACCATTATTTGCATTTAATGAATTCTCTGAATTATTGCTACAAGAACATTGTTAGTTATTTTTTGTTCTTTTATTTTAATGGGGATATTGCTATTTCTCTCACGAGGTGATTTATGTTTTCAATTTGAATTAACATTACAATTAGCAGGCAATAAACAAATGGAGTAGTAAATGACTTAATGATTTTGCCGAAAGAAATTAATTTGAATTATTCAAATATTGATGTAAATAAACTTTTCCAAGTGCACAGATACTACTATCGCTTGAAACCCGATTAAAGCTAATGTGGTCAGGACATCTCATGCTACCCGATAAAAAAGTGTGTTGTTTATTATTAAATTGAAAGAATGATAGATAGATAGGAAAGATACCGACTCTTAGAGCCTTTGTCTTCAATCCTTTTTCCGAAAATCTGCTTGTACATAATATGAGTTAATTTGGGCGACTGAGAGTGAAAGTCGTAAAAGTCAAATGTGTTCGTGGCTTTAATTTGCAACATAAAGTATTAGAAGTGACTTATAAAATGTAAATTAAAGAACTTTGTTACACTCCTTCATATGCAGCAAAGAAAGTTTAAGATTCGTAAGATTTAAGTGAAATTGTAAATAAAATCAGACACTAAACTTTTTTCTCTGAGTCATTCTTTTAAACTAACTTGCATGCACCCTCGTTTGTAACCTAATTACAATGGGAATATAATTCTCGCATCGCCGATTCGTTTGTTTAACCGTTCTAGCTTGTGGAAATCTGCCTCTGAGGATCTAGATACAATCAAAACTGCTTAATTCATCTATAGAGATACTTTAGCAATCAAAACAAGCCTGATTTAGATTTAGCGAGGAAAGATTATAATTTAAGCAATAATAATTCCGCTGCATAATAATGTTGCTGATGACAAAAGATAGGTCGACTGATGGCTAAATGATCAATTTCGGTAGAGGGTTTTTGTCCATATTTTTATATATGTATCTGAGCGATCCATTGTCGATGCTTTAGATGGAAACTCTCGACTATTATGGCAACCAAATAGTGACCCATGTTTGCACTTTGGCATTTTTCTGTACACCTTCGATATAATGTACGGGTCTTAGTTACATATTGTGCTACTGATACTGACCCAAAGCATATTTTGAACAGCCAGCATTTTTCCGATTCCATCTCGCCTTTTGCTGTCTTTATTTATTTTAAGTCCCGGTACAATCTGGGATGGACCTGGGCCGCCACCAACAAACCTATCCAGCCAGGTTGGTTGAGGTCCGTTTTCACATATGTGCGCCACCTTAACCATCTAATGCATTGAATTCGAATCATTTTGATTATGTCAGTGTTCGCCGTTGTATCTTCTCACACCGTCAGCACAAATGGGAGAAAATATTACTCATTTCTTTAAAAACTGGGATATATAAAGTCAGCTTAGTTCTGTGTGAGAGGGACTTGCTACTCAATTAGTTTCTTAGCCTAAAAAAAACAGCGGTTGTCATTTGTGGAATTTACAGCAGAGCCTACAACGTACGCGAATAGTTGTACAGACTTTTGAAAAATCGTACCCCTGGTGTTAGCTTGAGAATTTTGTGCAATCCTTCCAAGTATCATGTTAAAGAAATCAAACATCCTTTTCTGATACCAAAGGCACCGGTAATGTCAAAACTAGATATGGATCTGGGGGCGTGGATTAAGGATCCATCCACCATTTTCATCCATTTGAATATTCTAAGTCTTTAAAATCTTTATTAACCTACTTCCGAAAATATTGAACTAGCTCATGTAAGGTATCCGCTAGCCTGACTATTGACTCCACCATTGATTTCATGCAGAGAATTCTTCCAGCGTGACTCTTGTTACACTTCCGAGACGAATTTTTCAGTCAATCAGTTCAAAAACAGTGCACCGTTCAGTTTAACTGAAGCTGAAGTCTACTCAGCTGTGCTTGCGCAAGTCCGAGTGCTCAACTACGCAAGTACCATCAGACTCAGCATATGCTCATCGTTAGTTCACTGTTAAATAGCTATCCAGCAGGCACCGGGAGAAAATGATGCGATTTTGTCAAGTTCTGTTTATAAAAGGTGTCCTAAAATTCACGCAAGATTTGAATTTTGCGCCATTTGTGCGATAAAGTGTTGGTAACAAAAAAAAACAGCGTGACAGCTGACAGTTCAGGGTTATTAAAAATGGAGTGCTACACGAAAGAACAACGCGTTTTCATTGTTGAGCAATATTTTAAAAATAATGAACATTTGACAGCTACAGTTCAGAATATTGCTTTAACTTCATCAACTGTGAAGAGATTAATTCAAAAAGTCAGGGAGATTGGATCAATTAGTGATCTTAGACACAACACAAAACAAAACAAAACATCGAAGCAGTTCGTGAGTGTATTATTGAGAGCCCAGGAACATCAATTCTGCACCGTGGTCAAGAATTAGACATTTAAAGAAGCTCTCTACAGCATATTCTCACGAAAGATTGACTCATAAACTGAAGCCTACTGGCCACGCACAGCGAAGAGAGTTCGTTGAATGGATTATGGAACAACAACAAGTGGATACTAATTTTTCAAACAAAATTATCTTCAGCGATGAGGCTCATTTTCCTCTTGATGGCTTTGTTAATCGTCAAAATTGTCGAATTTGGGGTTCAAAAAATCCACGAGTGATTGTTGAGAAACAAATGTATCCACTGTCACTGTTTGGTGGGAACCATTTTTCTTTGAGAGTGCGGCTGGTCAAGCAATAACAGTTAATGGTGCTCGCTATTTTGTTCTCTTTTTTGTGCCTAAATTGCAAGATATGGATGTGAACGACATGTGGTTTCAACAAGACGGTGCCACATGTCATACAGCGCGAGAAACAATTCAATTACTGCATGAGTCATTTCCTGGTCGTGTAATTTCCCGTTTTAGTGATCAGAATTGGCCGCCCAGTTCATGCGGTTTAACACCGTTCGACTTTTTTCTTTGGGGTTTTTTGAAGTCTGACTTTTATGCCAATAAGCTCACGACCACTCACGCTTTGAAGGAGCAACTTGAGCAATGTATCAACCAAATTCAGCCACATTTATGCTAAACAATCATGGAAAATGTCGACAAAAGATAGAGTGTGTGCCTGCAAAGTTGTGGAGGCCATTTACCCGATATGCTATTCCATACATAACCCTATACTATATACTTTATGAATCAATAAAACATTTACAATTTTTAATTAAAAACCTGTATTTTCTATCAAAATTACTTCTTGCGTGTATTTTGGAACACCCTTTAGCACTCTCAGTTCGACTACACGTTCGAAATCTTTTTTCCAATTACCGACCTCAACTAATGAGAGTGTAATGATACCAAATATAGCCCTATAAAACTTCACACAATCTACTGTTCCTTTTTCAGTTCTCTGGGAATCATTTCACACACAATAATTGGATCATCAGATAATTTGAAAAATTGTTTTCGGAAATACTCCATCCACACCGTCTGTACATCTTCATTGGAACTTCCCATGTAAAACATTCTCACGAATTAGTGCAATTGCCAGAAACTGTCCCGAAGTGGCGACATACCAATAATTCCTGACAATGCTCAACTTTACGATGCATTGTTGCGGCAATCGTTGCCACAGCCAGTCGGCAGCAATGCATTTATCATTATTTGCATATGGCGCGATCCAATTCGTCGGATATCGGTTTCGCGAGGGGAATTGATTTCAAAGCTACCGAAGGAGTTGGAATTTGAATGAGAACCATGCGATAGTCCAGCAAAGATACTCTGCGAGTCAATTATATAAGATTTTTGATTTCTCTTTGGAATTTAGCCCCCGATAGGCTTGTTAATCAAAAAGGCGGCATGATGATTCTTTTTTTTTTAATTTTTTTTTTTTTTTTTTAGGATAGCTCTCCTACCGTTCCAGCGGCGAGACAAAAGGGCGTCAGTACAGCATACGCTATTGAGATGATGCTCGAAAAAAATTAAATCACCAATTCATTTAAAATGAGGATATTTTGGAGAGGATCCTTTGATCCAATTATTTAGGCGTGAGTCCAGGTCACTTGCGCCGTCAGAGATATGTTAATCACCATGCATACCAGAGCACATATTTGTATCCACACGTGAATAAATTATCAAATGCCGCTACCTCGGTAGTGAATAGTTATGAAACATAGGTAAAATCCAGATCATTTATCCAGGGTGGTCCCCTATCTATTTTCTAATTTTCTTAATTCCTTTTTGTTCGAAATCAATTGAGCTGAATAAGGAAAAGAATCCATCGCACAGGTTATGCAACCGCTCTGATGCATAAATAAGAAAGGAAGACCGTTCGTGATCTTTAAATCGGAGGCCCACACACGCGTGCAGATCCTTAAAAAATGGGATATATTCGTGAGATTTTTTAAAGATCTTCATGCAGTTTTTGTTTGAAATTCTCATTATTATTTTTCAATCTACTTTTTGACGTTTTTATTGGTGCAACGAATGGGATTACTGTGCTGAACCTGAAGGAATTGAATTTAGAAAAAGAATAGTACACGTGCCTGGCTATTGAACTGTTGGAATGTATTATATATTGCTCTGACATAAGGAACAAAGGGATTATGAGCAAATATTTGTTTGAAGAGGTTTTTTTTTGCACACAAAAATGGTTACCTTTCAGAATAAACAGCATAGGTTTATAAAAATCTCCATAACTATCGACCAGAATCATCATTTTAAAACTTAAAGAATAGGAATGTAAGCACATTTTACTTCCTTATTCATTTACTCTTTCAAAGCTAAATCATTGAAAAGCGGGCTACTTGGAATTGCCTGAATATTTTTTTTTTTACATTGGAGCTTAAAGGGTACCTTCCTCGACATAGAAGGGGCCAAAGTAAAAACAGAGGCACGAGCAAGAACTCTGGAATTCTAAGAAGTGAATAGGTCCATTACAAGGTGTGAAGAATAATGGTAAACAGGAAAATAATTGTTAACTCCGACTTCGCCCTTGGTTTTAAACTCCTCCATAAAAATCGACAGTGTTTCATTGTAGAAGCTTACAGTTTTCTTTTAGTGATATTGAATGTTTGTAGCTCAGACTGAAATCTGTTTGACAAGCAGGAGTTCGACGAGGAGAAGATGACGATGCATAGCTAGGACTCTGAAGAGTGTGTTGCTCTTTCCATTGCCGAGAATCTATCAGCCATAACGCCGATTTGGAAGGACGTGCAGTACATATAGTTCTAGTTCTAGTTGGGGAGGTTATTAAAACACCTGTTGCACAGAGACGTTTTTTCAGTATTTTTAAGTCAATCTATAGTCAGTGCAACCAGAAATCTCCTGACTCGTTCAGCTTCCTGTCGAATCTGAGACCTAAGTAGTTTAAGAGGTCCATGATAGTGATAATGCGACGGCAAGTTAACAAGAGTTCCAACCGCTTATAAGAACAATGTGTGAGTCCGCATATGCCACAACGTTGCAATGGGAATCTTCCATAGTTAAGAAAAGCTCGTTAAGAACCAGATTCCGTAGTAAAATTTATAACACTTATCATAGACGCTTGTTTTGGTTTGCCCCTGACAGATGTTCCCTCTGCTCTCGAGTATGTACTCATCAAAACACGAGACATTTACATTTACATTTATGACATACGGCAAGACTATTCGGGTTTGTTTTAACTTTCTTGAAAGCTCCCCTCTGTATCGAGAAAGGCCATAATAAAGTCCTGAATTAAGAGAGTGTTTTTGATGTTGTTGTACTCGTACTTGTACAACGTACATTTACAGCGGTGTCAACGAATTTCCTTTCTTGAAGATATGTATGTGCGAGCCCTTGATATAGACATCCAAGATTCTCTCGAGAGAGGATAAAGTTAGTCAGGCAAATCGACTTGATGTCCATGGAGAAGGTATGTGAGATCTTGCCTGCCTTTTATGAAAACCATTCTCATCTCAGGCCAAGTTCTCGTTATAGTTGCGTACGCCACACAGCTTTTCAGAAAATTTCTTCTGGTGTTACACCGAAAAGATGTCATTCGCATCGACGATTCACTTCAGTCTCCACGCTGATGAGGTCATAAATGTTTTATGAACTAGAGGCATATTCAAAGGCAGGATACCGCTGGGCAAACAAGAGCTTATCAGCAATGTTAGCAAATCCTCTTCGGATTCTGCCCAGAAGTCTTCTAATTTAGAGTATTAGAGGGGCTCAAGGGACCCTTCGTAGTCTGGAGGATTGTGAGGTGCTGTTTATACTCTCGCAATATCTACGCCATGGGATGTGCTGTGCTTCCTGACCGATGTTCTAAAGAGCATCAAATTGGTCTTGCATGCTTTCACGCCCAGACATAGCCCTGCGGACTTGGCTCTGTAAAAATTGTACAGAGAAGATAGTTCATTTCTTTTTCCTGTTAGTGGCGGGACAAAATTCAGTGAAAGCCGTCTTGAGAGCAAAGGTTAGAACACTGTTAACCTAATCCAGTTCTAACTGGGTATTTGGGACAGTGGATCATGAGATTACGTTCTCCACTGCTGTACCGTATAAATGGAAGTAAGTACATCCTACAATTGCGCTAAGGTCTGCGCAGGATAAGAACCTACCAGAAACGTCTGTCGTTGTAGACAACCTAGTCTCACTATAATAGATAACAGATCTACAGAGGTTTATAAAGAGCGCAAATTGGTTTACAAAGTGGTGAGATAATTATTTAAAATAGGTTCCTAAAATCGTTTCCATAACCATATAAGAGATTCACAAGAGACGTTCGTATCACACACCCTTCCCAACTTCCCTAATCTATCCTAAATGCATCTATAGCCTTACCTGAAGTATAAATACATTATTACATGGGGGCGTGCTAATCATTCTTCCGCAACGTGGAAATGTGAAATTCTCTCGGAGGTGGATTATTCGCTTCATGATTTCAGATAAAAATAAAACCAAAAAATAGAAATGAGTAAAACATTTACGACATCAGTTTTGTCCACGCCTAAATGAGCAAAATATGACCACAAAAAATAGAAATGCCATAAACAAAATCTCAACACTTTATTCCACTGAATTTCTTAAATCCACTGCTCAGCTCACAAAGCGTGCGATATGCCTTTTGGTCTGAGATACATTTGCCGACACTGCCCATTCGATCACATTCGACCAGTGGGTAGTTCAAAGAAATATTTCGGCATACGGCTGGTAAACTTTAGATGACAATGCCAAGAATTAACGTTCTAATGATACCGACTGGTGACCACAAAAAGACGAACACAAAAGAAAGAAAAGAGATTCTGCACAGGTCCTTAAATGGCGATAATCGATTACTCTATATACTTCTTCTTCTTATTTTCTCTTGATTGGCATGAAAAGGCGGTCAACGATGTGTATTTAGACGTGAAATTGCTGCATGGTGTCTCAGAGACTGGACAGTTTTCCATTGTAACAGATACCAAGGAACGAAAAAAAATTTAAAAAAAGTAAGTAAATCGATAATGTCCTGGGGACTCTCACAATGATACATCTTCTTTGTGCAATGTAATAACATTACGTAAAGGACGAAATCGATCCTTTATGCTAAGTCGGTGCTCTGTCCGAGTGGATTTTATTTGCTTTTCCTATTATTTGGATATTTGGGTTTTTTTTTTTTGGAAAAGATCATTCGGGTGAAAAAGCGGTTTGCCACGGAGACGCCCCCAAAAAATCTACAAAAGCAAGTACATTTTGGTTGTAAATAGTGAAATGGAGGTGTTGTCCAGTAGGCGGTCATATAAGTATGACAAATATGCTGCGTGGATCCTTTGGGTATCCTGTGTACATTATGAACAGGAATAAATCAAAGTTGATGTCTTTACATGCCGCCTTTTTCTAAATCAAAATGTTGACATTTGGGATATGGTTCATGTAAACTATGAACACATGAACAGAGGTGATGAGGAAAGTACGCATTAAATAACGAATACACATCTTCTTGCTTGAAGTAGGAGTAGATAGACAAAACAGAATTCGTACATCATCTTCGTACATCATCTTCGCTGTCGTAAACTAGCTTGTAAGTATTTTAAATATTTTCTAAAGAACGCAGGTAAGTTTGTTAAGAGAATTGAAATATCAATGTTGGTACGAGCAATCGTAATGTTAGCAATCACAGAACATTTTGCTAGGTTTCCTAATTGCTGAGTTTTGTTTTAGACTGACCTGCGCCAAGTTTTATTAGTACGATCCGCTCTACTTCCCTCTAAGTCTGGGAATGTATCTATAATGTATTTTTCAATACAAATTTTTCCGCCCAACCAAAAACGCTTAGTAACTAAGTGCAGCTAAGTGAATGACTTATTCTTTCCCTTTTGTATAAATAGCATCTGTACATTGCCGATACATTTCTTTATAAAACTGTGCGTTCGAGATGCGGTTTAGCCATAAAATCTGCAACGACAACGATAATCAAAATGTTTTCAGCTTTTCTGGAACTGTGGTGGTGACTTTTCAGGTGCTGTGGCCATATAAAGCGCCGAATCGAATCCACGTTCTAAGAATTTAAGTTTTGACAGAAGTTTGTTTTTATCACTAAAAGTCCATCAATTTATGCGATAGGAGACATCATCGGAGTAGTCGAGGTAGATTATAAGTGTTTATCTTTTGGATTCCACCACCACTTCGGACCGATAAAGCACTTCGAAGTATGGCGATAGTACGCAGCCTTTTTAGATAGCTCTTCAATCTTGAATTCCTCCGATAGCCTACTCTTCTTCAAGTTCCGCATTAATTTTTTTTTACAAAACAACTTGTAACTTACATTCTCAGATCTATAGACAACGATTCTTTCGAAAACAACACCCTCAGTTCCCTTGCAATCACCATCACTGTGCAATTCCGAGAGCCTAAAACGATCGAGACGCGGCTTGTCAAGTCCTTCACTTTGCGAATGTAAACATCGTGCAACAAGTAAATGACTTGACCCATCTTCTCAATGTCCTTAACAATGGAATCGGGAGCTAACTTGCTAACGACTGTCTTTATGTCAAAAGTACCATCATCACGTGTAATGATTTCACTCATCTTCATCGTTATCTGGTAATTAGCTGTGAATCCGATGCAGAAGACACGAACCAAGCAACCGTCCTGCCGACAGTTTTATGCTATTTCAGAAAGACAGTTTTCAATTTGCCACCTTTTGGCAGATCCTTATTTTTACCGACTGCCATCTTATAAGATCTTGCCTTCGTAACTTGCCTTGATAATAACAACCAGTTTATCCGGAATGGCACATAAGGCTCACCAGGTCACTGTCATTTGAACTATTACATATTTTTGCGATTGTGGAAGGTACACGTACGCGGATAGCTCTGTCAGATTAAGTTTCTTTAGGAATAGGTACGGCAATTATTCCATAGACGAAGTGAAGTCTCAACTTAAGTCCAACAAACCTACTGGAGCTGACGGAATAGCTGACGAACTGTTCAAAGCGGCGGGCGATGACTTGCTAAGGAGTATGCACCAACTCATCTGTGAAATATGGTCCGATAAAAGTATGCCCGATAAATGGAACATCAGTATTGTTTGCCCGATCCTCAAAAAAGGAGACTCTCTTAACTGCGCCAACTACAGAGGTATTAGTCTCTTTAAAATCGCCTGTAAGATCAAATTTACCGTGTTGTGTGAACGTCTGAAGCCGTTCGTCAACAACCTGATCAGTCCTCATCAGTGTGGCTTTAGGCGAGGAAAGTCTACCATCTGCCAAATATTCGCACTACGGCAGATCTTAGAAAAAACCAAGGAGCTTCAAATCGACATTGACATAATGGGAAGAACGCAGTGTGATGTCAGTGGAGCTTTCGTAAGTATTGAGGCGGAAGCAGCGAATATGGGTTTAACGGTCAATGAGGGCAAGACCAAGTATATGCTGTCAACAAGAAAGGACAACCAACATCGACGTCTCGGGCAGAACGTCACCGTAGTCAAATAAAACTTTGAGGTAGTTAGGGACTTTGTCTACCTAGGCTCCACTATAAATTCAGACAACGACATGAGCGCTGAGGTCAAACGAAGATAACTCTTGCCAACCGCTGCTTCCTTGTACTAAGAAGGTAATTGAGTAGCAAAGCCCTCTCTCGATCAACTAAAGTGACCCTTTATAAAACCCTAATCATTCCAGTTATACTCTATGGCACATAGGAATGGACTTTATCAAACGTGGATGACCTTGCTCTTCGCTGTTTTGAGAGGAAAATTCTTCGGGTGATTTTTGGTCCCATCTGCATAGATGGTGAGGTTGAGGAGAAGATACAACGACGAACTGTACGGGCTGTTCAGCGACATCGACTTAGTCAGGCGAGTGAAAGTTCAACGGCTAAGGTGGCTGGGTCATGTAGAGCGCATGGACACCAATGCTCCGGCCAGGAAAATCATTGAATCCATTCCCAAGGGACGGCGCAATAGAGGAAGACCGCGACTCAGGTGACGCTTGTTGGTTGAGGCCCATATCCACCTTGGACTGTAGTGTCACCTTAAGTAAGTAAGTGAGTAAGTAAATAATTATTCAATTCAATCTGCTAAGCCTTTCTCATCAATTTGTAGAGCTTCTTCTGAGTGCTTTTATTGAAGCAATGATCTTGTCTCTTGCTGAGAGAAACGATTAGAACCGTTGAACTTATGGTGGATGAACGAATTGGTATTCTAGAGCCTCGGTTCTTAAACTGTGTTCCACGGAACCCTGGAGTTCCGCGGAAGAATTTTCAGGGAATTTTCACTCCAGGGTTCCGCGGAACACAGTTTAAGAACCGAGGCTCTAGAATACCAATTCATTCATCCACCTTAAGTAATAGTAAAACACAAAAACACCAGCAAAACTAAAACGACATTTCGATACAGTTCACGAAAATTTAAAGGTGAAAAACATCAGCTTTTTTCAAAAACAAAAGACATGCATGAACCCACAGTGTCCAGTTTGACTACATTTGCAAAAGCTGACAACGGAAATGTAACTGAAGCATCTTTCCTCCTAAGCTACGGGATAGCTCGATCTGGAAAGCCACACACTATTGCAGAGTCTTTAATTAAACCTTATATGTTAGAAACAATCCGTTGCGTACTTGGAGAAGCCGCAGCAAAAAAAGTTGCAGCAGTTCAATGTTCAAACAGCACCGTGTCTGATCGGATTCACAAAATATCTGACCACATTGAAGATGAACTCGTTCGCAGATTGAATGCTTGTAATATGTTTGCAATGCAACTCGATGAAAGCACGGATGTTGCCGGCCTTTCAATACTTCTTGTATTCGTGAGGTATCCCTTCGACACATCTATTCAAACAGATTTGCTCATCTGCACACCTTTGGAAACCAATACAACTGGTGAGGAAATATTCAAGGCCATAAATTGTTTTATGAATAAACACAGCATTAATGGGAAAAATGTATTGATATATGTAGCGACGGAGCCGCAGCAATGGTATATACTTGTGGTAAGACGAATGCCAACTGATTTGAAAATAGATCTTGATGAAGCTGTGAAGATAGTAAAAGTCGTCCTCCCCCAATTGAGATTGTTCAAAAAAGTGTGCAAAGATATGGGAAGTCAGTACGAATCACTTCTTCTGCACACGGAAATAAGATGGCTTTCTTTCTGGACAAAAATATGTCTTCATCTGCAAACCTTTTTGATGTATTTCAAAATGAGCAATGGATAACAAAATTAGCTTATCTTGCAGACATTTTTGAAAAATTTAAGGAAAGTGCTACTGCTTTGCAGGGAAAATCCACAACAGTATTTTTTGCGAGAGACAAACTGGCAGCTTTAAAAAAAAAATAATTTCTGGCTTATCTGTGTACAGAAGAACAATATTGAATGTTTTCCAGTTTTACATGAATTCTTGCAAGGAAACATGCTAGTGCTTAGAGCAGATATTGGCAATATGATCGCTGGACATTTGGTAAGTCTAGAAAGATCTTTATTAGATTACTTTCCAGATACGAAAACTGACATCGAATGGGTACAAAATCCATTTCTAATGAAAACCCAGAGTACGACACTAAGCATTCCGGAAAACGAGTCTCTTATAAATCTGCAGAGTTCTTCTTCATCAAAACATGTATATGATTCTGTATCATTGAACGAATTTTGGGTTGTTATTCGGAGTGAATACCCTGAACTTGCCAAACAGGCTATATTAAATTTGCTCCCTTTTGTCACAACGTATCGCTGTGAAGCAGGCTTTTCAGCGTATACTTATGCAAAGACTAAATACAGATCGAGATTGGACGCTGCCCCAGATATACGAATACAGCTTTCGGAGATAGAAGTCAATTTTAAAAAAATTATAAATCAAACAATGAAACAGTTTCATTCTTCACACTAACCTTGAAAAAAATATTTTAAATAAAAAAATTCATTTTGAAATGTGTTATTTTTCATTTTTTATATCGTTAAGAGTTGGGGTTCCAAAATATATTTGGGCCTTGTTTAGGGTTCCACAGCTTAATAAGTTTGAGAACCGCTGTTCTAGAGCATGCTTTAGAATCGTTGACTTTTCAGTTCTAAGACAGCTCTAATCAATCGGTTAAACTAAACACTACGGTGACAGTCAATTTCCTTTCTTGTGTATCAGGCAAATTATATGGGTTCCCATCATAGGGCTAGCAAAATCGACCACTGCTTAGATTCGTTCCGTATATCGGTCTGACTTAGTATCTATGCTTGGCTTAAGCAATATAGTATTGTTCCCGTCAATTCTTATGCAATATCTGGTTTGGGTATCGAAACATCCGGTGCCCTCTAATCTTTTATAAAGTTCCTAGTTTTGTTTTGTCTGCTATAGCATCTCTCTATTTTCCGAATTCTGGTTGATGGTGCTCCATATTCCACAGGCTTCCATTTATTCAGCTCTAGCATTAGCAAGCAATGGTTCAAGAGTAGAGCACTGGAGGAGTTCTATGAATTGTCATCATTTTGTTACTCTGAAATCTAACCCGTCACCTAATAATGGTTGAAACATTGCAAGTTTCCCATGTGATCAGCAAAATATTGCAATTTATTTATTTTCTTGCCGAAATCACTGACTTTGGAGCTAATTTTTGTGTTTTAAAATGTTGGTGGAACGTATTATTTGCAAATGAATCGCAAAAAACTGTAAGAAAAGTTGCAAATTCTTTGTGTGGAATATAGTCCTGTCTTATTATGCGAGACTTGATTTTGTTTCATCTGTCGTTAGGGTCCAATATTTGATCGGCAAGTTGACACAGGGTAGATGGATTGACTGTAGCTAATAAAACGCTTAGGTACCCAAACAATGGGCTGCTGGGCATATAGGTGGTACTATTAAGAAATTCAATTTCGCCCAGTCATGGTATCCGTCATAATCTCTTAATTAGTTGAAATGGACTTCAGGAAGTTGCATAAAGTAAGCCATCAACTAAATGGGTGTAATCCTTAAATTGACTGCCTTTTGCCACTTTAAGCGTGTGCTGCGTGTCAGGAAGAAAAGTTGACCATTCATTGAACTATGTAAGTAATTTTACACTTACATCCACTTCCTTTCTACAGTCCGTCTTCTTTAATTATATGGTTCTTCACTATTCAACCAGAGCTCACTGAATGGATCTAGCTGAACAGGATATTCCCTTAATAATTAGAATTGAGATATTTCCTGCCAGATTAGAATTTCACTATTTTCATCCCAATTTCACATGATTTGCCATCAAAAAAAGAACCCATCGCCTACACAAACGGACGAAGAAATGGGAAAGTGTCATATTCTACACTTTCCACGGAGGTATACAAATGCGGTGTATTTCACGCACCTCAAGAACGTCTCAAATTTAATAGGTTTAAACCCACAAAAAATCGTCCTTTCTTTGCACTTCCTTCGAGCAGAGGCGGGCAAATTATTGTGTGAAAATTCTCAAATGATTCGTGTCCCTGCGCGTAAGGTTCAAACTACGGACGAACTGTGTCAAAAGTGAAATGGCATTAAATTGAATCCAAAAATCAATTAGCGGCGGTCTCAGTCACTACCACATTTCTTCCAATTTCTTGCGATAATCAACCACCGGCTGATCGCAGTCACGTGCGGTCCAATACCCGCCGGCTTAGAGAGTCATATAGCAAGCAATGAATCAAACGTAAAAATTTGCTTTCCCGCTCCAAAGGAAGTTGTAAAAAGATTAAATAGAAAATCTCTTGAGAGCTACGATCTGAAAATCTGATATCGAATAATTTTTATATAAACATGATCGTGTGCCATATCCGCTGAGTCAGTGCCGAAAAGTACACGCTAAGTGCTACGGTTTGTTCGAGTAAACTTATCCACGTGTTCACTGTCAAATAAAATAAAATGAAACCCATTCATTGCCCGCATTTTTAGGAAAAAGTGATTTACTCATGATTTTAATGGGTTATCAGGCCTGTCATGGTCCGTGCCTTGGATTAATGTTATCAACGCGTGTCAATAAAATTCCGAAATTTATGTCTGGACATGAATCTAATGATATTTTGTTCGGATGATGATGGGGATAAAGAGGGTGGGAGAAATCAATTTAGATGTTCTGAGAAGACTCACAAGATCACTGACAGCAAAAATTTTAAAATTTATATTCACATTGCATCTAATAGCAGAGTAACAGAGTACCGTATGGAAGTAACTGACTACCTTATTCCTGTTCGTCGTCTTCGTCGTCGAAACAGAGATAATCAGTAGAGCCATGCCACTGAAACTGGAGTAAGTAGAGCAGAAAGTATTGTCGAGAGATTTCGATTGCTGTAGCATGTGGATACCTGGAGACGGATCAAGAGAGTAAATAAATTGAAGTCCGAACGAGCAAGAGTAAAAAAAAATGATTAGCACACTAGTTGAACGATGCGACAGCAGAATAAAATCACTAAAAAGCTAATAGATTATCATAGCTTGCGTAAGCTGATTTCGGATGAGGATCAGCTACAAAGAAGAGACCAAATTGTGAATAGATGTAATTCACAAAGTCGAAATGAGCCACCCGATAGCCAAAACTCTAGAATTTTCATCGCATCTCTCATCAAGGACGACATCATTAACGCGACCAAAGTTGTCAAAATAAATAAGGCGGCAAGGCTTAACAGTATTTCCGCAGAGTTGTACAAATTCTCTCACTCATGGAAAATAATTGGGGAGCGTGACCTTACTTGCAAAAGGAATGATTTGCCAGCTTATAAAGAAAGGTAACCCAACAGAGTATTAGAACTTTAGAGGCAACTTTATACTTACCGCAAAAAGAGAAGCAAAAGTATTACTCAAAAAGATAAAAGAACATCTAAAAAACAATTTCGACAATAAAGAAGCAGGTCTCCACAACATCAACACCTTACGGATCATCAAAAATGCGTCCCCATTACACCTGCTTTTTATTGACTTAGTGCTAAATTCTTTTGTTTTTTTATAAGTAAGTTGTTATCAGTGAGCATAGCAAACAGAAGTGACAATGATCCCATTTCCCCTTATTGGTTCTGACTCTGTTGTAGAGTGATACCCATCTGTTGTTAGCTACAATCAGAATCTGTTGGTCTACTTTATCTCTTAGATTACAGAGTGGAGTTTCGATTTATTGATCAGCTTGTTCATCATCAAGCACAGAACCATTTATGGCCAGTTCGTCAACTAGTAACCATTAAATATGGTTACATTAGTAACCATTTTTTCAAAATAAGTTGTTGCATTTGCATAAAAAAAAAACAGCGATAACTTAGTTGCGCACCTAAATTTAAAATCCAGCAATACCCCTGTGGCCAGGAAACCAGCAGAGTTTTACATTATGGTGTAGGTCAAGAACCTTGAGCTCTTCGCAATAGCGGTTGACAATTTCGAAACAGCAGGAATTGCTTTTATAGCCACCTATCTATCAATAAAAATTGTAATATCATCCTGTGGTTGGGAGTAATATATCAAGCTCGATTTCCAGCCATTCGCTTGACAGATTCTAAGAGCACTTTTCGTCGCATATTCTTGAATAAAGATTCCACGATTTGGTTAAACCTCAGGTTCATGTGGATGTTTGCAATAAGTCTGCGTACTAAGTTTTTCTCTAAAAATTCGAATAACGGTACTTTACTTATTAGCAAATTTGTGAAAATCAGCCAATTCGTGGATATGTCTCGAACGAATTTTCAATAATTGATATCTAAGTAATTTTTGATATGTAAGAACATGGCATTAAAATTTTTGACATATGCACAAAAATACTTTTCAGCTTCTTAACGCATTTTACCAAAAATCAATTTGTTTGATAAGCTTCTTATCGATTTCACCTTAATTTTAAATCTGAACAATTTACAGAACAATACATATAGAGCAAGTACGTGCGACCCAGTCAACTAATGGATTCAACACGGTGTCCGCCTGCCTGTCTGTCTGTCCATGAGTATTTCACTCGGTTGTAACTTTTGAACCATTAGTAAGTAGATAGAAAAATTAGAAAAAATATTTCTTTTTGGGGGCTTTCGGCTCATAATATACCCCAAGAAAAAAAAAATATTATATTTTTCACCCCAACATGTGACATATCATACTAAAAGTAAAAATTATTTAACCAAAAAAAAAAACAAAGGCGATGTCCAACCTCTACTTCCGAAAATATGAGCGAGAAAAATTTGAAAAAATGTAGGCTTTCTGGAATGTCCCCGGTTCAGCACACAAATGGCGCCACAAATACAAAACCCTTTTAATTTTCAAAAAGTATCAACATTCAAACGATATGTGTCGAAATTTCATGACAATCGGACCATTAGTTCACAAGTTGCAGTAGTTTCAGTGACGCTACTTTTGTGATCTCCGAAACGATGGAAAAAAAAAATAAATTCGTGTGTTGATTAAACACTACTTTTTGATGGGCAAAAATACCGTTCAAGCAAAGCAGTGGCTTGATAAGTGATTACCGGACCAGGAAAATCAACTATCATTGATTAGTATGCTAAATTTAAACGCGGTCGTACAACCACCGATGATGCACCACGCTCTGGACGCCCAAATAAGGCAATTATTCTAGAAAACATAAAAAAAAAATTCACGAAATTGTTTTTAAAGACCGTAAAGTGAAGTTGGATGAGATAGCTGACATCGTAAAGATATCAATGGAACGTGTTTGTTACATTTTGCAGGAACATTTGTCCATGATAAAGGTGTCTTCGAAATGGGTATCGCGATTGCTCACAATGAACCAAAAACGACAACGTGTCGATGATTCCGAGCTTTCTTCAAGAAATGCATCGAAATGTTAGAGAGGCGTTGGACTGACTATATCGCTCTTGAAGAAGATTATGTTGATGAATAAAATTATGTTTGCCCAAAAAAATGTGTTTTCTTTTTTCGGACCGGAGCATTTTCAGGCGATGTGTTATAAATTTATGAGAAAGTTATGCGAAAAATATAAAAGGTCTCCGGCTTTAGCTGTTTTTGAAAAAAGTTGGACAACGTGGGGTTAAATTCACCCCGTCATATCTTACCCCTGCTTCATTCGATTTTGATGGTTTTAAGAAAGGCCCAAATTATATCAAAATCCGCAGATTGATTCTTGAGTTATATTTGTGAAAAAAATTAAAACTCCTCCCCACACATTTCTTACCCCACTTCATAAGACTTAAATTATATACCGATGGAACAATTTCCGTGTCAGTCTTAATAGATTTTGCGTCGGATTTCATCAAAATCTATTAACAAATTCTTGAGTTAGGCGGCTAATAAGTATGATTTAAATATTTATACACCGCCCCTCACATCTTACCCGCAATCCATTCGATTTTGACAATTTTTTGATGAAACTACGAAACAGGATAAACACACAAACAAATTTCGTCCAATTCCTTCAGCGGCTCTCGAGCAAGCCACGTAAAACAAATATCAATGTAGTCATCATAGGAGTATGCATATATAATGTCCCCCTGTTGGCTTTGGTATGGGCCTAGCGCCAGTTATAATAGTTATCATGTGTAAGTATCGGTCTAAAGATAGGGGTGGCCATGGTGTAGTGTAGAAGTAGTGTGTTCGCCTGTGACCCGAAATGTTCAAGCCCGGACGGAGAACAGCAACCACAGCCACCCGAGCGTAAAAGAGAAAAGAATAAAATCCAACCACTACACCAAAAAGGAGTTCTGCTGGGTAGTACAATGGACTTCGTGTGTGTCTAAGTTCCCCGGAATTTGAAAACTTCCTTTATATAAAAAAAAATCGCTATACTTTAGGATTTGGTCTCCAATTTCTGCCGAAAACTCGACTACATGTATAAAAGACGTTAAGTTTCCAATTCAGTTATCTATCGAGTATAAGCCCCAGGACGCCGTGGTTCAGTGGTTAAGTGCACGCGATCACTGAGCGGGAGATTCAAGGTTCAAATCCCAGAAAATACAAAAAAAGTTTTCTCACGGTTCTCACGCGAACATCTGACAAAAATCCGAGATTAAAATTGTTATCAAAAGCTGCTCTCAATCGGAAAAATTGCACTCTGAAACGGAGTAAAAGTGATAAGCTTCTTGAGCAATTGAAATTGTGTGATTACAATTTTGTTCATGAAGGACACTAATTCTGACTTCCAGGTCACACTTACACATTTAATGTTTTCAGAGATCTCTCTCAGAATTACTAGTTAATAGCAGGAAGGAATTTACCTGTAGCCAATAATACAACGTCATCAGCGTTAGCAGTGACCCCCCACTATGTTTTAGTTTGATAAGTATTTCGATCACAACTAGAACCCACAGCAGGGGAAGATGACCACTCCATATGGAGTGCCTCTAGATCCATTAACTTTAACTCCGGTTTTATCTAGCTTGGTATTTATATTTATTAGCTTAGCATACTAACAATCCAATTGCTCAGGCATAATGAAATGCTAACTTAAACTTTTTAGCAAGGCACATTTCTTTCTGCTTGGAAATTTAGAGCGATAAAGTCATGCTAGATCTATAGATTCAGTTGAGCAATACCGATTCCATTGGAGCAGTTTCTGACAAGTAGAGTGATTCATCTCCTTCGCTTCTCTCATCTGCCTTTTATATTCCTCCCTGTGCTTCTGCATGACAAATAGAGTTCAAAGTAAAAACCAATATGTTAGCCACTACCCCAAGGAATATCTTTATATCAAATTGTATAGCGGATAATTTATTATCCAAAAACAATTTCCATTTTAACTTCTGAATTACAATCAACTGTAATTCGCTTTTAATTTGTTGAACTTTATTCGACGTTTACTGATACCAGTCCAAAAATAAAATAGCACCTACTTAGATCGGAGCTGCAATTGAGATCATCGAAAATTCGCTTGCGTTCGGCCTTTGTCCGATTTTTGCAGTCATCTGCAGAACTCTCTGAATACTCGTAACAATATGAATACCACTAACAAAATTACGTCTGTTTTGATTTTTTTAAAAATAATTACAAATTGAAGGTTCCTAGTTTCCAGTTAACGAATTGATCCACAGATACCTCCTGAACAGAGAACGTGTTAAAATCATTGTTTTCGATAATGAAAAATATTCTCGATAACCTGGTCTTTTTTTTCCCAAATTAACAAGACAAAAACATTACCTGAGACAACATCTACCAGAAATTTCTTATCTCTCGCCCTCATATTACAGGAAACTACAGGACATCACAAGTGTGATTTACAATAACTAACGCTGACCAATACTGAAAATGTAATTAGGTTTATACATGTTTTACTATAATTTGAGAAGATACCTGTGCAGGTTGTAATCTCAGTATAATCTTAACAACACTATTTCATGCTGTTTAGTGTTTGCAATTGATTTTGTCAACGAAGGATATGCCTGCTCTTCGGGATCGTCTTTCCAACATTAAATCCGATTTTCACAGAAAACGAACTAAGTGAATTTATTACTTAAGCCTCTTCTTACGGCAAAGTACTATCTACTGATCACCTAAGTCCATAAGACTCTTAGATAGTTGGATGTCTTTTGGGAAATAAAATTAAATTACGATCCTTATTCGTAGAAGTGTTCTATTTAATTGGAATTTCGATTTCCGTGTTTTTAATTTGCCATCATTATTTTAAGGATATACATTTACATAATTTGAAACAGTCGGTTTGGATCTCTGTGATCATAGAAATTTATTTTTATTTATTTCAGATCAATTGAGGAGAAAATGTGTTGGGTCGGAAATGTGCTGACCAATTCGGAACCGGATAATTACAGATTTTCACTGCCAGTAAGTGTTCCAATTAAATTAATAAATTTTCCAAATAAGGCGGATCTAATATTGATCACTACAATTCTCAGTGAATGTAGAGGATTGTAAATTTATTATGGCGACGGCCGACGCGACGGATAATTTTATTCGGAACTGAGTAGGTGTGGGCACTTAAAAGAGAAACTGCGATAAGTAGGCTAGTACTTCCCATCCTACCGTTTTATGTTGTTCTTAGAGAAAAACCGCTTTAATTATGGAGTTTCCTTTCGATTTTGTTTAGAGTCAGGTTTAATGAAATATGTTTTTATTTCATTTATTGTAGGTACATAGAATGGATTTTCTTTGGAGAAAGGTACAAAAAATAATTATAATACATTCGTGGATGGAAACTTTCACAGGCATTACGAGTATATGCAAAAATAAAAGTACCGACTATCTAATGGCTGACAATTGGTTACGAAACCGCCTGATGAGTGTATTTGATTCTAGAATACCAATTAGTCTAAATACTAAATACTAATGTGTGACAGTGGATGGTGAAGGAGTTGAGTAGGTCAGCAGTTACAAGTATTTTGGAAGCGTAATAAACTGCAAAGGTAAATCAGAAGGTGATATAAAAGCAAGAATCTAGTCTGCCAATAATCTGTATGCGGCCCTGCAAAAGAAGTTCTAAGATCATAAGGAAATCACGAGAAATACAAAAATATCAATTTTCAATACAATGTATCGTTTGATTCTGCTATTTGGAAGTGAGAACTGGACTCTTACTAAAAGGCAGCAAAGTCAGATCCAAGCCATTCACATGAAATATCTCAGGATAGGATAGGAGTATGAAGAATCGAAAGGAATAGGATAGGAATCGACGAAGAAAATTCTGGAAGATGAAAAACTTAGTCCCTATGGATGATAATCGGTAAAGAAAGTTTGGGAAGCAATAGCAGAAGGGAAAAACAAAACAAGGAAGGCCCAACACGACCTGTAACAATACCGTCGAAAAATTTTTAAGGGAAGTTGGAGAAAATTGGTACTCGGCCAAGCAACTAGCCAGAGACAAAAACGCTTGGAAGGACTTTCAGAGGAAAAGAACGATATAAAATATAGATGCAATCTCGGCACTCTAAGGGTAAAAGAAGACCGGATTAAGTAAGTAAGTAATACTAATGTCAGTCTTAAAGAATATTTTGACCAGAAGGTAGGTACCTACCGAAAATCCACGAGTTTTGTTTTACATGGACGCATTCATACATTCATGTAAAGGTATGAACCTTATAAAAAAGAATGACCTCAAAACAACAGATTCAATCATTACCTAACAATTAATGCAATTCTCACCCTCAACAAGGTCTTTGTCAACTGTTAGGTGTAGGTCTGCTCTTGATCCCAAAAACACGTAAAGACGTCTAGCGATCCAGTAGATATTGCCTGCTAGAATTAAGGCAAGAAGGATTCCTCCTTCAATGCTTTTCGTAGCTAAATATGTAGATCTAGGCCACTATTTAACGCCTAGAAGTAACCACACAGACTCGGACATGAAGCACTGAGCCAGTTCCCAGCCCTAGCTTATTTGCTACACATCTACACGCGTACCAACCGAATTTTCGAACATCATTTGAGTCTCATCATTGTCCTATTCACCGCGATTTTATGAAAAAAAAGCGCTCCTTTCACACATCGAGGGTCCCATTATG
Source organism: Pocota personata (assembly GCA_963082735.1). Classification (NCBI taxonomy): domain Eukaryota; kingdom Metazoa; phylum Arthropoda; class Insecta; order Diptera; family Syrphidae; genus Pocota; species Pocota personata. The sequence continues at coordinate 48,099,942 of OY720430.1, read as the reverse complement.
CTGGATTTACACATCCCCGCATTTCCAGCCTGGGACTAAATAAGGATAAAACATACAAATAATTAAATTTTAATTTTTTTTTTTGTTCAGTATTTTACATACCACACAAAAAACGCTTAAGACTAGCTTAACTAACTTATCTATGTTACTCTAACTTACTGGCCCCATGCGGGCGCTCTGACAAGTAATTGACTCGTTGGATAGGGATGAACAACAAGTTCACATTTAAGAGAAATTGAAAGACCAGGAGAACAAACAATTTTCAATCTTTTTTGCGTACCCAAAAACCGTATCCCATTCGCACAATCTTATAGACTGAAGATGCAATTCCAGCATAATAAAGATGACAATTAAACATTCTGGGTATTCTGTCGGCCGTTTTATTGTTTACCTTCTGATTTATTATTCAACGGATTTTGGTGAATTTTTTTTTTTTGGATAGAGGACTTTCTTGGAAATTTTCGTGATAAAATTTATTTATTTTTCGCTCATTCAAGACACATGGTAACGAGATATAAAATAAATGTCCCTAAATTTAATTGTTATAGCAATCAAACCTATTTGTCGTTAAAAATTATAAAAAGTTTCTTTACCATAATTTTTCAAAAATTTTCGAAAAAGTGAGAGATGTACCCATTTTTCGCAAATGTACTTCTATTCCGAGCGCAAATTTACAATATTAATGGTAATAAAGTCCCAAAATTCATGCAAGAAGTAATTTTAATAGAAAACACAGGCTTTTAGTTAAAAATTGTAAACGTTTTATTGATTCATAAAGTATACAGTAAAGAGTTATGCATATTGCATATCGGGTAAATGGCCTCCACGGCTTTGCTGGCACATACACACTCTTTTATCGAAATTTTCCATGACCGTTTTGCATAAATGTGTCTAAATTTCGTTGATATAGCTCTCAATTTACTCCTTCAAGGTGTCGTTTATCGTGGGCTTGGAATAAACCATAGATTTAAAAAAAAACCCAAAAGAAAAGGGTCCAGCGGCGTTAAATCGCATGATCCGGGCGGCCAATTCTGATTACCAAAACGGGAAATCACATGACCAGAAAATGACTCATGCATTAATTGAATTATTTCTCCGGCTGTATGGCATATGGCACCGTCTTGTTGAAACCCTATGTCGTCCACATCCATACGCAATAGCCGAGTACCATTAACTGTTATTGTCTGACCGCCCCGTTTGCAAAAAAGAATGGACCGATGATGCCTCCAGCCCAAAATCCGCACCAAACAGTGACACGCTGTGGATGTTTCACAACAATCACTCAATGATTTTCTGAACCCCAAATTCGAAAATTTTGACGATTAACAAAGCCATCGGGATGAAAACGAGCCTCATCGCTGAAGATGATTTTATTTAAAAAATCAGCATCCACTTGTTGTTGTTCTTTAATCCATTCAACGAACTCTCTTCGCTGTACTTTGTATGCATGAAGAAGCAAATCTTGCGTGAGAATACACTGTAGACAAACAGCTTTTTGAAATATCCAATTGACCATGGTGCCGAATTGATGTTCCTGGACTCTCAACAACACTCTCACGAACTGCTTCGATGTTTTGTGTTGAACGACTTGTTGAAGGACGACCAGAGTGTCTAAGTTCACTAATTGATCCAGTCTCTCTGAATTTTTGAATTAATCTCTTCACAGTTGATAAAGTTGCGCTATTCCTATTCCCACTACACTATTTTGTACGAAAAATGCGAACTGTAGCTGCCAAACCTTCATTATTTTTAAAATATTGCTCCAATGAAAACGTGTTGTTCTTTCGTGTAGCACTCTATTTTTTATAACCCTGAACTGTCAGCTGACACACTGTCCTTTTTTTTCGTTGGCACTTTACCGCACAATTGACGCAGAACTCAAATCTTGGGACACTCTTTATTTAATCGATCAGCTATAAAGTATTATTTGATCTTTAGAATTTAATTATGTGATTAGCAATTTAATAGTTTTTTGTTTATCACAAAAATTTGTCTAATCTGTAGAGAATACAGGTAAACAGAAAAAGTAAGAAAAATAAGAAATGAAATAATAAAAGTTTTCTCAGCAAAAATTAATTATTTGATCAGCAGAAGGTTATTAATGAATGAGCAGAAGATTATTTTTTGATGAGAAGAAAAAGTTGAAGATCAGATGGTACAAATACTTTAATAGATCATAAAAAATTAAAGAAAAAAAAAAACAATGCTTTCAGAAAACGAAAAGAATGGTACAGATATTCAAGAAAACTTGAGCGATTGCTAATTTCAAAAAATTATGGTAACAAATTTGTAACCACTCAAGTTTTTCTTGAATAGCTACGAGTATTAAATACTCTTTTTCCTTTTGTTCTTTTTTTAGCATCGTTTCTTTCTCTTCGAATTTTCTTCTTATTACTTAACAAATCGATGCATAACTAAAATATCTGCCGAGAAACATTTTCATTGTTTGCAGATCAAAAAACTACTTTTTGAAGACTGGAAAATTATTTTCTCCCGGTTAATTTTTTTTTAGCACTTTTTTGCTAGCATATTTTACTGGTCGTTTAATAATTTAGCTGATCACTTTATTAGCAGAATATATTCTCAAAATGCTCTTTTCGAAAATATATCAACGATATGTCACATACATATGTACATACTAACAAAAAAACCTGAAAAATATAGCGTGAGAGAGAGAAATATCTTTCCGTAGCCTATTTACAGAACCATGAAAAAAGAACGGAATAGGTTGACTTACCATCCAATCTCGCCTGACTTTTAAAATTCTGAAAATATGGTGTTATGCCTTTCACAGTCACCTCCTCAGTAGTATTCTTAGTCGATGACTCTAATGCAATATAATTTGAAACACCAAAACTCTAGGCACATAATTGTTTTAAATCAATACTGGCAACCCATATAAGCCTTGTCCTAGCCTCGCGCAGCCATTCGTAATAATAGAAACACCCTGCAGTTCTATAGAAGTATCTTCATGACAATTTTACTCTCAGATGGGACAGATAAAAAAAAACTTGACTTGAACCTGAACTTCCTCATTAGTCGAATGTACTAACCACTGACCTACGGAATTCAAACCCTCATATTTGCCAAACTAGCTTAATAGGTTAACTCAGACTTCGATTTCGTGCCCCCTCTACTAAATTAAAATCAAAATTTAAAATTACAAATTAGAATGACGACGCCACGGATGCACACTCCCATACGCATGATTAATTCCATTTAGAGTTTCCAAACATACTCGTACATAGGTATTTACTAATTTACTCTCAGCAATGGAACTTCTTGTTAAAAATAAAAGTCCTTTCTAGCACCTGGAGCCAGCATTACTTTGCCTCGTACCAAATGTTTATAGTGATGGTAAGAAAGGCAACCGCAGAATGCACTTCATTCGGTGCATCTTCAATTATGACCAGTTTGTACCCTTATAATAAATTAGAGAATGCGAAGCATATAATGAAATCTTCCAGGTGTTTCTAGAATGTAGATATCCAAAAATATTCATTTCAATCGAACAATTGTCAACGAGAACAGATGCGAGACTTTATAATTTCTTTTGGCCACACGACCTGATTTGTTTACTTTGAGACATCAAGGAGAGGCGTCCTGTTGGTCTATTCACCACACACTGAATTGCCCTAATTGAATAGTCAATAAGAATGTCAACAAAGGAACATTAGTCTAATGAAGTTCGAATGACTTAAGAATATCCCAATGCATAAGAAAAATTTTAAGGACGAAATGAGCAGAATTTTCAGAAATAACTCTATTACTTTCGAATGAATGTAAACATGAAAAAAAAAGAAAATGATTTCTGCTTCCTGCAGGGACATGGCGTGCGCCATTCAATAATGCACCAAAGGACATTCGATTGTCATTTGCAGAGAAAAAATACTGCATTTACCTGCGTACATTTTTCGATATGTATTTGAGTTCTATGAAGATGTCCCCTGTGTTTGCAAAACAAAACGCACGTTCTCACGTGAGGTCCTTTTGCAGGGAACAATGTTAGTCTTTGTTTACTTTTTCCGTGTTTTGACCACAGTGTAACCAAAATATAGACCATTAACAATAAAAGAAGACTAAGAACAATACAGCAAATAAACATGAAACCAGGAACGAGGAACAATATGAGACTTTGTTTTGGGTTTTACGATATCTTGCTTAGCAGTATCACTCCCTAAAATCAAGGCCATAAAAATGTATGGTAAGTATAGTGTGGCAAAAAGTGACAATTGTGAAAAAATTGAAACAGTATACTCTGCTGGTTGGTGAAAATATTCCCGGAATCAAGGGAAATTCTGGAAAATTGAGGTGTCATCATCGTTGGAAGGACACCCAATACGACAGCAATTAATCAGCGTGTTTTTCTTTATTTTAATTATTTATGTGGGTTCCAATCTGCTGGTTGAGGGTGAGATATTGGCACACGTATAGGTGGTAGAGATGATTGAAATGATGGGCTCGCATCTGCTAGACGTTATCTGATTATACGATCATTCCGATCGTGAGCATGGAATTAGTTGTAGTAGTACTCGTAGGCAGTAGGTGGTGAGTTCGATTCTAATAAGTGGTGACTGACGTCTTACTAATTATGCAATGAAGCGTCCAAGAAGAATCACCAAGGTACTGCGAAGATCACTCACTAGTATTTCAAAAATAATCTCAATAATAAATTGTTTGATGACACATATCAACAGACAGTTTCTTAAAGTGAGAACTGGAAAAACTTTTGGTGTAGTCAAACAAGTATAGGGTCATCCAACAAGAGGTGTCATTTTTGTTGATATTTTTATTTTAATCTAAAGTACAAACTTTGTGGTTAGTAATGGAATACAATATCTGCCAAATGTCCGCCTCGGCTCTGTCAACAAATAGTCATCCTTTTGATGACTGTATTTCGGGATATTTTGATATTTTCTTTTAGTGCATGAATCGTTGGCGTAGACTTTATCTTTAACGTAGCCCCACAGGAAAAAGTCTAATGGTATTAAATCGCACGATCTCGGCGGCCAATTGAAGTCTACATTTCGAGAAATTACACGTCCAGGAAATTTGTAACGCAATAGAGCCACTGTTTTACCAGCTGTGTGTGGCGCCGTCCTGCTGAAAATCCACTTCGTACACGTTCATAACATCAATTTCAAGCAAAAAAAAAGTCAGTCAACATCGTTCGGTAATGCAATCCATCCACTGAAACGTTCGCACCAGCATCATTTTCGAAAAAATATGTCCCAATGACACCGCCAGCCCAAAAACCGCTCCAAACTGTTACTCGTTGTGGATGGAGAAGTCGTTCCAATATTTCTCTTGTGTTTTCGGAGCCCAAGATGTGACAGTTTTGTGTGCTTTCGTACCCAGACAAATGGAAATGAGCGTCATCACTCAGAATAATTTTGTGTAAAAAATCATGATCTTGTTCATTCATTTCCAGCACCCAATCAGTGAAAGTACGGCGTTGTACGTGGTCTGCTGGCTTCAATTCTTGTGTCAACTGGAGCTTATAAGCATGTAGGCCAAGATCTCTATGCAAAATGTGATGCAAAGTGGTTGCGGATAGCCCCAAATTCTGTGATCGTCTCGACATGGACACACCTGGGTGTCTCTTAGGTACTGCGGCAATATTTTCAGCTGACCTTGCCGGACGAACACGATTTGGAATCTTCACATCACTAACCTATCCGAGACATTCAAATTTATCGGTTAAATTCGCTATAGCTGTGCGAGAAGGCAAAAGCAGTGCGAATTTTACAAAACATCCACCCGATATTTTCATCGTTTTTTGTAGTGAATTTTCACTATTTCTACACATTGTGCGAGTGTGTATCGATTCATATTTAATAACCTCCTAGTTTTTCCTTATTAAAAGTCATCGCAATGATATTTATATTGTATTAAAATAACACCCCTTGCTATTACTGATTGTAGTATCAGCGATTCTGGAACTGCGATTAAAAAAATTGTAGCCATTTCGAGAGCATTTGGCTTTGTATACTTTGTGAAATATTACATACTGTTTATGACTCAAATTATTTTCCTAGTTTATACTGACTTCACGACAAAATGAATAACTCTCGACTGTGCAACGCAAGCCATCTTGAAAGAATGGTGGATCAAGGGGTTTCTTACCCGTTTTTTTCGCAATTATCTTGGAAACAATGTTTTTTGATATAACTTTGATACCAAATGCATATATGTAATTCGATACTTTCTAATATGTAATTTAATTTTCTTTGCAACCGTTAGTTTAATTAATAAAATTGAGTAATCAATTTATTTGTTTTTATAGTTCTATTTTTATTGGGTACTTGTTTAGACATTTGAGTCTATTAATTCTTGTTCATGACTATTATTTTGAAAACAATAGTGTTCAAATTGCAGCAACATTAGATACTTACGCTCTAGGGTGATCGCACTCCTACACCGCACTAAATGATCATTAAACCCTCATAATTACTCTACGCATTGCCAACAAAGACCACATCTGCCGTAATGTGCAATTGTCACATAAACTGATTGCCCTAACATCGTTGGTGGTACACATGCAGTTTTCTATTTTTGGTCCTTTCTCAATGGGAGGAAGTGTGACAAATCCTAGCAAATAAAAGTAAATTCAATTTCACTATGATTGCAATTCTCAAGTGTATTACATTAGAGATGGGCTGTCAATTATCAAACAGGACTTCATTAAAACGGCGATAATCCTTCTTACGACTTCATCCAAATTGAGGAAAAGAAAACAAACATTACAAATGGAAATTCATGGCTGAACTATTATGAATGAAATTTTTAAGACATCTGCCTGTGTGTGGCATAATCTAAGCATTATGCAATGAGTGATCGAACGACAAGCAGTCTTTAAGCCTCTATTAGAAAATTGTCTGCATCTTAATAATCATTACTGAGAGATGGTGCATCTGAAAATATTTCGAACGAATTGTTGTCCTTTTCTGGAACAAAACAAATTGACGTGCGTTCGAATCAAAGATCTTTGCAAAAAAAAAAATTGCGTTTTTTGCATGTATGCGACTGATTTATAATTTCATTCAAATTTAAATCTTTCTATTCAGCCAGTAAGTCAGGTAGCCACGATAGAAAGTGCTTTTGAAAAAAAAAAATCAATACTGATGGGACATTTGAGAAATGACCTCCATCATCTCAACAGCAGCAGGCAAGCTATCAAACAAAAACTATTAATCTACAACACTGTAAGCAAAACACTTATGGCTTGTGTACGTATTTCCAAAACCTCCTTTAATACCAAAGGATTAGTGGAGTTTCAGAAATGGTGTACGTTCAAATTTCTTTGGATTCGAAAAATTTCCTTCCGTTTTCTACTTTTTTATTTTTGAACATCCTTTTTTCTGAACAAAAGAAAGGAACAATAAATTCAAATGAAATATTTTGACAGCTACTTGTATTGTCCTTTTTTTGGAGATTTATCTTCTCATTTTTCATTTTGTTAAAATTTTTGAAAAAGATAATTTTGAAATACGTGTGCAAGGGTTATTTGTGAGGGTGATGTCCATCTTAAGTGGATTAGTCCGGTTATTCTAGAGTTTCCACTTTGAGCACGCGCTCATGTTTCCCGTTTCATATTGTTTTTTTCACACTCCCACGTAAATATGCAGTGAAATAGAGACTATTTGTACTCATAATGCTTGGTTCTGAAGGATATATTGTTGAAAAAAAGAAGTAGTATCTGTGCTATATCATGTTCCGAGAATAGTTATGTTTACGTTTTTGCTACTAGAAATATCACGGAGATCATTGATAAATATTTGGTTTCTCGAAAATCCGTATATTGATTTTTGAGTGAGTAAAAAGTGTCATTTGTTGCCATAGTACAACTGACAACCGCTTACTTTCTACAACCATGTATGTAACAGATGTAGATTAGGAGTGAATACTGGGTCCATTGTTTGGATTACTTACTTAATCTGTAAAGAAAAACCGCTGAATTAGAGCCACCCAGATAAAGATATGAATTTTAGATAATTTTCCCAGCTTTTCAAAGAGTTAACTGCCAAGAGTCCTCATTCTGATGTTGGTAAGGGTAGGACATTTGCAGAGCAGATGATGGACAGATGCAATTTCTTCAACAAGCAATTTCTTCAGCTTCTACAGTAGTTTTTATGGTCGAAGACTGGTCACAATTTTCTCACAGATGAGCATGAGGCAAAGTACATCTAGCGCATATTTGCTTTTCGTTTATAGTCCTATTTATGGTGCCGATTGGAAATTCTTATAAAGAGAAGAGCTAAAAGAAAATACATCGCACATAGAGAGCGAGAAACACTTTCAAAATCGGTCCCGCTTTGAGCTGGCCGGAAATGAAAGTACTGGAGTACTCGGAAGCCATGGAGACTTCCCCCAGTATCTTCCAGTAACCTTATTTAACACCGATAGAAATTATAGCGAGCAAGACATTGTAAAATTGTTAGATAGCCAGGCCTAAATAAAGACACTGAATCTTATGAAATCATATCTAAACTGGTGCGTCTTGCCAAGAAAAATCAACTGGGTGAGATCAAAAATTCACCTTCTACTGGATACCAGATCAGGTAAGAGTTGAGAGAAATGAAGCAGCTGATGTTCATCAGCAAGAAGCGAGAGGTAAGGAAGGAAGTGGGTAACTAAAGAGCCACACTGGGGAAAAAGTTCTGCTACCCTGAACCCGAGTGCAGCTTTAGCCACCTTGCTGTTGCGGTAATGGTCTAGTCGAATTCGAGTAAGTATGGTCTCCATTACTGCTTATCATCATGTAATCTATCCCTAGAAGACTTCCCCCTGGATATGATAGTATTTTTGCTCAAGTCAACCCTTCCTTGGGGAATGAATTGATCATTTAATATAGTGTAGAGCACAACTGTGAAGTTGGAACCTTCTTTCTCTAATATTTATAACGATGCCCTGAGGAATTGCCCTGCTGACCTTTCTTCTCCTGTCAATGTTTCCTAGGGTTAAGTTGATCTTGCGCAACCTATGCAAAGGTAGAGATCGAGTTGAGCAGACTTCTAAGGATAGAATGGACAGTTCCGTTCTTAAAGGCTGTCTCAAAATCGATACAAGCTCCTAGGGTGTATTCCTTATAGGTAGTGTAGTAACTTTTCTACTGTACGCACGGTATCCCCGATCTATAATATGTAGATACATTCGAGTATTTATCACCAATTACATCTCTAACATGCTTTAAACGTTCGTTTAAAGCAGAAAGCACGACAGACTTATCAGTCTATATTTCTTGAAGATAGAAAGTAATACGTGCCTATTTTGTCATCATAGCCTTTACAGCGTGTAAAGATCCAGATAAGCCACCAAATAACCATTTTCTTTGACTCAATTGAGTTTCGCGCTTTACTCAGAACTTTCCTTAGATGAGACGCTTCTGTGGTTGATTAGAGTGCCTCTCAAAACTTCTTCTTTGCAAATCTAACCTCTTTCTTGAATAATTTCTACGAGGTTTTCGCTCACTTCTGAGCTACGCAATCGTTGCGTTCCACCATGCTGGCTCATTGTAAAGCCGCATGCAAATACGTGCAGTACAAGTATTAGGGGCATCTATCAACAGATTTGGTGAACACAAAATCTTCAACCCATCAAATTGTATTATGATGTCGATTTAGTCAATTTCAGCTGCTTACTCCCATTATTGCTCCGTGAAAGAGGAAGCCTGTTATCCCTAACTCAATAGAGCCGACGGCAGTTGACTAAAGAAAAAAGAAACGAGCCTAACAAACGAAAAATGGGTGTGGCGTGCATATGCTAAACTGAATGATGAACACTCCGCCCACACCAAGGTAAACTTCACTGATCCTCTAATACAGATCGATTGCTTTTCCCCATCCGAAATTCAGTTTATTGTGTGTTTACCACCCTCGCATTGCATGGTTTTTACAATAGAATAACCGGAAATCATAGTTCGCAATCTTTAAAGTTTTAAGTCTTGTATTGATACAAAGTTTTTTTTTATTTTTTTTTTATTACACCACGCAATTAAAACCACTGTAAATCCAATTTATATAGAACTAAGCCTCGAAATCGGAGCACACGACCAACAATGAGCAAATTGTTGTGAGGGCGCACTGAATGACAAGGAAATCGTTTCGATGATGCCTTGTAAAACGATTGTATGCAAATAAACTTCAACGTGTGATCGTTTGATCGACATTGCGTGGGCGGAGGAAACATTCTGAATACATGCAGTGACAACAGCGAGTATTTGTTGCAAGTCAGTAGATACTGATTGTAGGTATATGAAAACAAACAAATATTTGCAAATAGTGTCAATATTTGAGGATTTATCTGACGTACAGTGGAATATCAGTGTTCGAGCAACAAAGTTCGGTATATGACAAAAGTCCTGATTATTATTATTTTTTTTTTTTTTTTTTTTTTTATTTAGAAAGAATGTAAATAAAATCCGATTGTCATATTGGAATATTTTTAATGGCCGCTTATGCACATAAACTTAAAAAAAAATCTCCAGGACAAAACCGACAAAAAACGTAGATTAAGTTTTAAATTGTGAAGGTTGTGAAAAACTACAGGTTTCCCGACGGCACATTTTCATTCAGTTAGTTAGGAATGCAAATAACTTAGAAAAGTCATTCAACCACTGTATTTAGACTTTCCACCATCGGTGGTATTAATCTGAAAATTTCGACATTAATAAGATTTCTGGGCGTAGTTTCATTATTTTCAAGCCAAATGGAAGGAGATCTTCGACCAAAACCCAAGCCACCATCCTGAATCTGAATCATCACCATTACCATAAGCTCCTGCTCCTATTCAGTATATGTGGGGGTTTGACAAGATAACAACAACCGGCTGTCTGGCTCCCACAGTCATCATTAAAACTAGAATTCGCTATAAACTATTGGACAAATCGGCTAATCACATCTAAAGCGAAGCTGGCACTCAATGCTAAAGGCTCAAGATGAATGTACCGTCGGTACAGGAGCTGAATTATTTTGTGAACTTATATGAGTTAACTATCAAATTTCAGACATACTCGACATCACTACAGCATGATTGTGATCAAAAGTTTCAGAAATCTGACATACTTTAGTTAGAGAGCTGAAATAGTAAGCCACGTGTTGAATATGTATGAAAAATATAAATAAATATTTGGTGCTAACAGATCATACATGGCCTGGCCTACCTTCTCACAGCCATTCGTGCTAAGCGAGTACGACACATGAATGGTAGAAACCTACAGGTGGGCCCGTGAAAAACCCTTTCGATATTTTCTGGGACTCGATCTTTGACCCTCCCTCTCAGTGATCGCTCACTTAAAGCCTGAACGCCCAATATATATAAGGAGGGTCATACATGCTGCAAAACTAATCAAAGAAGAATACGAGGGTGGGTCAATAAGTCCCTGTAAAATTAAATAAGGAACACTCTTTTCGGTATAAAAACATTTTATTTTTCAACATAGTCTGCTTTTAGCTCTATACACATCATCCAACGTTTCTCCAATTCTTTGATGCCCTCCAAATAATACGATTTCTCGAGATCCTCAAAATAAGCGTTTGTTTCAGCGATGACCCAAATCTCTTACCTCCGAGCCATTTCTTCATGTTTGAAAACAAGAAATAGTCGCAGAGGGCTAAATCTGGGGAATATGCTGGATGAGGGAGGAGTTCGTAGCCTAACTCATGCAATTTTGCCATTGCGACAGCGGACTTGTGCGCCGGTGCGTTGTTCTGGTGAAAAAGAACTTTTTTCTTCGCCAAATGCAGCCGTTTTTGCTTCAAATCGGCTTGGAATCCATCCAGCAGCTCTGCGTAATATGCGCCGGTGATCGTTTTACCCTTTTCAAGGTAATCGATGTGAATAACACCGCGCGCATACCAAAAAACTGTCGCCAGGACCTTGTTTGCTGATAAACCCGCCTTGGCCTTCTTCGGCTTCGATTTACCAGGAGAAGTCCTTTGTTTTGACTGTTCCTCGTTCGGCGTCACTTGTGCTTGAACGACCGGACCAAAATTGAGTACATAAACCAGTGGTGAATGCTTCCAATCGATGGTGAAGAGTCCCCATAACATTTGTCAAGCTTATGTTTGGTTTGCGTGATAGTTTTTTCTCGCAAAAAATAGTGTTTAATGAGCACTCGAAATTCACTTTTTTCCATTTTAACGAAAATGCTTACTAGCACGCCTACTGGCGTGCCACAACAAAACTATTTGACAGATCTGTCTGAAAATTTGGGTGCGTTCTTTTGAAAGACGATTCTTGACAAAAAAAAAAATTAAAGCGACGACACAATTTGTGTTAATTTTCAGGGACTTATTGACCCACCCTCGTATATCAAAGAATGTTCAAAACTCCCGAACTCGAATTGGAACCAGTGTTGCCACAATGACACTTCCGTATCAAAAGTAATATTCTCTTCTCAATTTTAATGTGTTACTTCATTTTCAAAATACGAGTATGACAATTTTGACACTCCTCACTTCTTGCAAAATAATAAAAATACTTTTCTATTTTCAGATCGTATTCAAATTTATATTTGATGAGCTCATCGCTAATGAATTATAAGGAAAGGTAATTAGACGCTTCAAGTACCCAAGTTTTAATGAAATATGTAAACATACATATTTAACTTATTTATTATTTATTATTTTCATGGTCTTAGGAAATGGGTGTATTATATGATGGGGTCACTGTTACAAGGTTAGCACAATTCTACAAAGCCCACTCCTATTGTGAATTCAGAGTTGTAGTCGTGTATATGAGTAACTTTTTCCTTGGTATTTTCCAACAATATAAGAGGGCGGATTGAAAAGTTCGCGGCCTTCCATAGAAATAGTTTTTATTCTAAATTGGTGTTCCATTCCTGTGTTGTACTCAGTTCGGTTCATACACGTGCATCCAAGTATCCATACCATCAACCTCAAGTACCTAGTGTAAATGGACCCAAAACATCATTCAAAACGAACTGGGGTTCTTCAAGCTTTCTGCAAGATGGGTTCCAAAACTGCTTTCAGTTGAACAAATACACAATCAACTGAATCTCACAAGGGTTAGGAGCTATTTCAAACCGATCTAGAGAATTTTTTGACCAGATTTGTGTAATTACAAAATTAGTGACATATTTCGAAATTTTCTTATTTAACATTTGGGAGAAAAGCAAATTTTTACATAGTACACGCGGTTGTCGAATTTTATACCGATTGCAGCGAGCAAAACTACAAGGCACGATTTTGATGTACGAGAGGGTCTATACCCTTAATATTTAGTACCTAACCGAAATGTTTGTATTATCAATAGCTTATTCCTCTTATTGGAATTAGCTGAAGATATCCGTGTGTTGCACGATATTCCCGTTCTTAAGCTAAGCACTATTTTAATAATATAAAAATTATTATAAGCTACCTTGAGGACCGCTTTCAAGCGGTTTATTCCAATGCCAATCAATCTTCATTCTTAAAAACCGAAACTAGCGTTCCCCAGGGATCCATTTTAGGGCCGCTGCTATTTACCAGTACACACTGTAATCAAACATTGTAAGATTCAAATGTATGCTGATGATGTAATGGTCACAAAAAATCAAGCTGATGCTCAACTCAAAAAAAAATCCAGCCATAATGATAAATCGTACTAGCTCGGATACGTCGTCTCTTCGTAACATAGCAATCAATGGAATCATTTTAGATTGCGTAGAAAGTGTTAAAAACCTCGGAGTCACACGTGACTAATACTATAGGTAAAGTCTATGGAGCCCTGCGCGCCTTAGGTCAAACTAATAGCTGCCTCCCGCGCAAAATAAAAACAACTCTTGTCAAAACATATGAACATTTTTCGGAATATGCGCGAGAATTTCTTGAGATGGAGCTCAAAAAATATCTCGATTTTAATGTTCTGTCTTTCCTTTTTAATCTTAAAGAATCAAAAGCTACGGTCTTATCTTCTCATATTCTTCAATTTGCCTCATCCGCGAGAAGTAAGACATTTATTATTCCACGCTTTCAGTATTATACGACTCAGAAACAGTTCTTTATCTATGCTATAAGACTCTGGAATTCACTCCCAACCAGTTTAAGGATATCTTATAGCATCGGTGACTTTAAAAGCCGACTTAGCGAGCATCTAAGCATATGAATGTGCAGACATTGGACTTTCCTTTCTCTGATTTTTTTAAAGCTGTTTTGGTTTGTCAAAAGGATACTAAAAATCATTAAATCGTTACTGAGTATTGAAGATGCTATCTTTTAATAAAACAACTTGATTTGCTGACTACACTGGAAGTTTTACTCAAAATTTAGATTTTTAAAGGCATGATACTTCTTTCGTTTTCTGTGTGATACTTTTCCCCGATCCTTGCAGCAATACTGCTTGCGTCACTCAGGAAAGAACAAATCCTTATACGATCAAAATATGTAAAGAAAAGTCAGGGATTCTGCATCTACTTACCTTAAACAAATCCTGGTTTAACAAGATTTAGAAAGAAAAGGAATGATTTTCAAGATCGAAAGTATAAAGAATTTTATGTAACTTGGTAGTATTGTGGTACCGATTTCGATGTAGGGAATAGGGAAATAAAATGTTCATTGGGTGGGTTAAGAAAGGTATACGCATTTAGAAATATTGCAATCAGGTTGAATATCAAATCATTTTTTCTTTCTACGCACTTAACCACTGAGCTAGTCAAAGTTGATATTCGGAAAGTTCTAACATCCAATACACTGGAAGGGTTCCTACGTTGATTGAAGATGATCAATTTGGTTAGCAGCGTTGCCTTTGGGTATTGAGTTACACCCAACCATGATTCATACTGCTGCAAAGTCAATCAGTCTAAGTCCGTTCCCAGTGGTTATGATCTGCAGGGTATCTGTGTTGTCCGTTCCTCTTACCAAATGTATTATTCCTTTCGTTTTTGCATACAAATCTTCAAGTAGGATTTCATTAAATTTTAGATCTATAAGTTCATAAGTTATTACAAATTTTTCTAGCGAAAGAGTACGCAATAAAAAGGGATTGGAAACTTAGAATAGTATTTTTTTTTATTTTAGACCCTTAGCTCAAAGGTCATTTATCAGTCCTGTTTACTTGGTGCATAGTTATAAGAACTAACTTCAATATAAACTCGAATAGAATGTTACTTATTCTTACATGCAATTACATATCCACATAGTAAACCCATAAATAAGACCTAAAGCTGATCACTACAATGTGATAGCATTTTAATGTAACCTTTCGACTAATTCCTTCTACCACCATCCATCCAACTACTGCAGAATCATGCAACATTCTATATAAAGAAAAACCCGCCAAAAGAAATCCTGGTGCGCATGTTATCCCGAGCTGATGGTGAATCTACATAAAGTGTTTTGTTGACACCTCAGCACTGCATCGATTCATTTTAATTGAATTCAAACACGAATTTCATCAGAACACAAGCTTCTCGCACTTTAAGACACTTTTCACGCGCTTTGACCAAAGTCCCCTACACTACCGCTGTCAATTAATTATGCACTCGAAGCGCAATTCTTCTGCATCACGATGAAAACGATACGCATTCATTCTGGGCAGGATGGCGATAGTTTTAGGAAGCTACCAGCCATTGCGTGGCAAAGATTCATCCATCACTGTACATAGATTTATCCAGGGTTGCTTTTGCCGCCACATAATGATTCCACGGATTAGAATTGTTACAATTAAAATTCATTGGCCAATTCATGCTTGATCGGATGGGGTGCAAATTAATGCAGCAGTCTCGGACTGGGACTATGGAAACGGGTATCCACATGAAGGTATACCCTTGATGAACACTAGACTGAATTATTGGGTGCTGCCTGGTGTATTTATTTAAGGTAGCACCGGTTTTATAGCTCTTTTATTTCTCATTCGTTTGGTAACCCCAAATGATTTTAATAATACCCTAGACTACGCACTGAACGTACGCGTGCGCTCTCGCACATCGTATTTTGGCATCATGCTCCCGCAGTACAGGAGTGAAAAAAAGTTGCAACCGGTCATCCAATATTCAAGTAAAGAGCTTCCACTCAGCAGCAAAATGATTATTAGCGGGATCAGGGATCAACAACAGTCTTCAGTCTTCAGCACTTGGTTTGGATTATAAAGTAGAGGATTGTCGGCTTTCAGCACAATGATGGGACATGATGCCAAAAAAATAAAAACACAACAACAGGGCGTTGATCGAAATAATTTTGGTAGAATGAAAGATAGATGGAGATAAATTTTGTATTGGGACAGCAGGACATTTATCTTTCAGCTTGTATTTCCATAATACCTGAGATGACCAGAGGCGCCACAATGAACTCACTCAAATACTCAGGCTAAGGAGCTCAGTAAATGGTCTGAACTCTGTACCATCGCCCTTAGCGATCTTCTACTTAAAATTAGACTCACCTCTGAAGTTAGTGTTTTTGTTTCTCCGCATGGGCATTGGTGTCGCAGCCTAATACTATCCTTGCTAAGCATAACCTCCAGGAGCATTTTTCTCAAGTGCTTATGTGGAGGCAGGCTCCTGGTCATTATATAACAAATACGCCGATGTCACCCACGTTGTTTTTCCATCCAGAGGTCTAGAAACTTTGATTTGGAAAGAATTCATGCTCCACATTCTGTTAAGTAGAGCTTATAGCCGGAAACACTTCATCTGGTCAAGTTGCTTTGAACTAACCATGGTTCATGGATAAGAATGATATCTTTTCCACACTCAGCGAGGTGCACTATGAGATTAGCGGATGCTGATTTGGGCTAATCAGGATGAATTTGAACTAGTCTTAGCTCCATGGCTATTACTGAAACATGTCCCTCAACAATGATAGTATTAGGATAGTATTAGGATCTACCCCTTAGGTAAGGGGTATCTCGGGTAGAAGGTCGCCTGACCGCCTGAAAGGTTTTATCTTATTTGCTTTCAAGCCGCACTTGAAGATACAGGTTCCTCTCGACGCCACAACATAACATGGAATTGAAGTTCGCAACAGATTTTGCGAAGAAAGGCTCAAAGACAATTCTCCAGTCGTTGACCAAGAGATCAGCATTCTGGTCCGGTATTACTTATTTTGAGTGGAACCTGGGCCTTTTTCTTATGAGGATGTTAGTATACTAGGCCAGACTTCAAAAAAACCGATGATAGAAAACCTGATCAATCACCTTGTTCTTCGGATGCCAGCAGCTTGACATAGCCATTGAACGGGTGGTCGTAGAAGTCAGAATGTGCAATTAGTTATGGACTGCTTCATAACTATTCTATTCGTGAGTGATCCTCCTTTCCTGGTCAAACATATCTAAAAGAGCGTGTCTGACTCAAATTCTTTTCAATCTTTTTGCCCAGGCTCTCAAGGGTACGCAAGACTGATTTCGGAACCAGCACACTTGCAGCTTAGAATGTTTAAGAGTCGGGAGGCAGAGTTGCAACTGTGCTCATCCTATAGGCTCACGCAAATACTGATGAGATTCAAGCAGAGATTTTGCAGATTTCACATTTGAAATGTGGACCTGCTTACCATCGGTGACATTAGCTAAATATGTACGTCCTATATTGTTGTTGAAATCTGGCCACAAGATCTACTTTAGTTTTAATTATTAGAATCAATGTTGGTGTCATTGTTAGCTTAGGAAGTGACCACACATTATGGAGACAATACTCGCCCGGTATCTGGATACAGCATTTATGTACAACAGAGCTTTTTTTTGAAACAATTCATTGTACTGTTAAATTGACTCCTTTAATCCAGCCTAGAGGAATACTCTATAACAGAATAGATGGGAAAGAAGCAGAGAAGTCCAGGAGCATGTAGTCAAGATGAGTGGCCCTATGAAAGTGATACTCTTGGTGAGGGAGCCCCAACTAGGAGCAATACTCGTAGCTCTACGACCCGTTAGCAATTGCTTAAACCACTACAGTATAACAAAGTGGGTAAGAAATGTGTACATCTATGTATCTAAAAAATAAATTGTAATTACTCGTACGTACAGTATTTTCTTACACCTTCTCCGCGACATCACAACCTTCAGTGTCACTTTAAGATCAGCTATGTACTTGCAAGACACAGAAAGCACAGGATTCTACAGCAGCTCATTGTCAGACTATACACACAGATTGTCACACTTCAGTCGTATGGAAAATTCAGGTTACATGAACAGCAGGCACATATCCCATAATCACGACCAGACCAAGTAACATTATTCCCATGTCATAAATTTTACATCAAACGACCTTACCATCAGCTTATGTGTACCGACTTCTAAACCTTGTCACGACTTCATAAGGTAGACTTAAGAAATAAAAATTCAATCTGAACACATATGACGTTGGTCCGGACATACAGCTCGCGATCCTTGATAATTAAATAGAATTAAATCAGCGCTTAGCACGCAAACATCAAGCCGAGAAGGTATAAATCTTTAATGCGTCTCCATGCTGTCGAAAGAGGTAAGAAATTCGCGCATACCTCATATGGTCGGCGTGCGCGCATACATACTTTCACAGTCAAGGCGAACTGGAGAATCCCATCGTCTGTCGTTGTCGTAAGAACACCAAAGTAATCAACAAAAAATTGTACTTCACCGATAAAATTGTTCCTGTTTTTTTTTTATTCCTTTTTATTTGTATCTTTTAAGATCTGCGTAAGGTGCATGGCATTAAGCTCGTATTAAGCTGAGTTGTATCATATATTCTCCGTTGATTAATCCCTTCGTTACTGATGTCAGGGTTTTGAGTTCGGATATGATGACGTTCATGATGCACACTGCACACACATGATTACAACAAAAAAAAAGGAAGGAAGAAGCTCAAAATCGCGATTCATTCTCTTGTGGGTAGTAATTTGTATTTTTGATGAGAACTTCTGAAGAAGTTAAGACGATTAACCGAGGGCCGAAGTCAAATCGAGTCGAATGATATTCAAAAGAATGAAAACACAATAAACGCAGTCGTGTGGCAGGAACTGGGAGATTCGTCGCCACCGCCACTGGTAGTGAGACTTTCAGAAGCAGATTTAGTTTGGTGGTCAACGCACTTTTTATTGGTTTCAGATTGAGGATTGAAGGAAACCGATTAATTTAATTTTTAGTATTTCCTAAGAGATTTCGTCTTATTGCAGAGATAATTATGTAAATCCTTTATATATGCTAATTTAATATTTGTGATAAGATTTTTGATAATAGTCAGGTCACATGGGGACTCCACCTAGAGACTACCACAAGGTCACAAACGAACCTGGCTAAACGGGCTTAGACTTAGTTGGGCAGAAATGGTGTACTCCGAATACTAGGCGACCTCCAGCTTCATCAAACCTTTCTGTCCAGTCAAGGCGATGGTGGATGGGAGAAGACGAATGACACACCCTCACACACAAATAATATAGTTTTGGTGGATAATCCACATCTGTAAAGCAGTGCCTAGGAAATTTACATTTAAGGTAGCATATTGAACGTAATGGCTCTTGGCAGTTAAGTATAACAAACGACAGATATCTTTTAATTTCAACGAGATTTCATGCGGTAAAAAATCAACATCTTAGGACTTAGGCATTTGATTGTTACCCGAATGGTTCAAGCCCCGTGGAAGAACAACAACCAACAGCCATCCAAACATAAAAGCTAAACGAATAAAATCTGTGTTTGTCCAACTACTACACCTCCAACAATCAAGTCTGAATGCTACAGAATTTGGTTTCCGTTTTTTAAGTGAAAAAAAGACAAATAATATAAGGAGTTTTTCAGTAGGGACATAACAATTCTATATTTTAATACAAACGCATCCTTAAACTCTTTTTATAATCTGTCAATGTCAAAACGTCAGCCAATATTTACCTTCTTATCATGGTGAAGTTCGTGAACGAATAATGTTTGGAAATTGTTAAAAATTCCTACCGAAATTCTGAGTCGGTGGTCGCAACTTTAAGAGCACTTGCTCCAATTTCGGTTATAATAATCATCCCACCAGACAGGCTGTGCATACTATAGTGGTCGAAGTACCGAAAATATCGCAGCCGTAAGTGTTTCAATTCAAAATGAGCCAAATCATTGGATTCCACGCCGTTCACTTGAATTAGGAATCTCTCTACACCCTTACAAGATCAAATTAACTCAAGAACTGGGACCTCTTGTTTATTTGAAGCGCTGAAACTTCTCCGATAGGGCTCTGCAAAAGTTTGAAGAGAATCCTGAATTTCATCGAAAAATCATCTTCAGCGATGAAGCTCATTTTTGGCTTAATGGATTTATCAATAAGCAAAATATGCATTATTGGACAACAACAAACCCACATGTGCTTCAAGAGACTCCATTGCATCCTGAAAAGTGACCATGATTTCATGCCGGAAGTGTGATTGGACCGTTTTTTTTCGTTGATGAAAATGATCGCCATGTTATGGTCAATGGAGTTCGCTATCGTGCCATGTAGTTTGGCCAGAATTGGATGGACTTGACATCAGTGATATGTAGTTAAAACAAGATGGTGTGACATGCCATAAAGCTGGTCGTGTAATCTCGAGGAATGGTCTGGTCGAATGGCCGGCTCGCTCATGTGATTTAAGGCCGATGGATTTATTTTTATGGGGTTACGTTAAGTCGTTGGTTTGTGCCAACAAGCTGGCAATGTTAGAAGAGCTCAGGAACAATATCGAACGCGAAATTGCCAACTTTCCAGCCGATATGTGGGGAAGAGTGGTGGAAAATTGGCTTCAAAGAATCGATCGCTGCAAACGTGCTTGCGGTGGTTATATGAACGAGATTGAATATCGTACTTAAATATGATATGTGTACTATACCTGGAAAAAAGTTCAGCTCGATATCTTAATTATTCTGTATTTTATTTTAATATAGAATTGTTATGTCCTTATTGAAAAACCCTGTACAATAGCTTAACGTAAAATAGTACCATTCCGAAGATCCAGTGAAATAGTCTAATCTTTCATAACTAGGTTTTCGTTGAATGAATATTGGAGTCCTAGGCCGCGTAGAATATAATTCATTACTTTAGTACAGGGAAGAATTTCTTAGCCGTCTTCAGATTCACTGAAAGCCAATTTTGGCTACATTTCTGAAAGTGAGAATGAAAAATTGTTGGATGTGTTTTAATCGTCTTATGAATAAAACGCATTAAAGGTTTCAATGAAATTTTTTTATTATTTATGGAATACAACATCGGTTAATTGGCCACCACGGGAGTTTTTGCAAACTTTCATTTTTGTGGGGTAATTTTCGATAACTGTTTTGCACATTTCTGGCTGTATTGCGTCCTTAACTTCACGGATGTTGGTGCTTCAAAGTTTGGGAATTGCCTGCATAAACACGAACTTTAGCATAGCCCCACAAAAAATGGATCTAACTGGGACAAATCACCAATTGATGTTGCCTAATCTAGAAATTAAACGGCCGGGGAACTTTTCGTGCTATATAGCCACATTTTCCTGTATTATTTGGCACGTAGTCCCGTCCTGTTGGAACCACATATTGCTCACATCAATGTCTTCAATTCTAGTTCAAAAAAGTTGGTTATCATTTGACCATAGCTCAGAGAATTCACCGTAACAGTGGCGAATTGTCGTTTTCAAAAAAATACGTATCACGCCGCCGGTCCACAGCGCGCACCAAATTGTCACCGTGGTGGGCGGAATGGCCTCTCTACGATCGTATTTAGATTCTCAAAACCAAAATTTCTGCAATTTGTTTATGTAGCCGCCGAGCGAGAATTGGGCCTCATCGCTGAAGAAAATTTTGTTTGAAAAATCGGCGTCAACTTGTTGATTTTCTATAACCCAATCGGCGTATGTCTTGTGCATTCTATGCCTTGAGCTGTAGTTAAACGATTCATATTATAAAATGGCAAAGACAGAACTAACTACGTGTCACTATGGATGGTAGATAGATTTGATAAATGCCACATGATAGCAATGTGCATTCCCAGCCTTGAAATGAATAACGCTATAGGAGTATAAGTTAATAGAATTTACGCCGAAATTATTTAAAAAAAATACTTTTCAGGGCAGATTGCCCTGTCCTTTATTGTATGAAGTATCGATTAAGACTAACTTAAAAATAAAGAAGACTCGTACAAGTAAAATTATTGAAGGTTGCATTTTCATTAGTTTATTGCAATGTTGATTTCCCTAGCTTGCATTTTATTTCCCAACGTGAATTTCCCTGGAAATTCGTTTCTCGCCCCAGACACTAGGTCAGCATTTCCGCTGCGCGTGCGAGTGGTTGACGATGTTAACTCTTCCCCCTTTAAATGCGATGGTCCTCAATCGCCTAAAAGTAAGGAAGGTCTTTGAACTTTGTTTGTTGGATTCTTCCTTTTGGTAAACTTTCAGTGTGTGGTGGAGCTTCGATGTTCTTAATTTCTTGCTGCTGGATCATGACTCTGGTTTCATTACTTGAATGCCTTGTTATGATTCTATAGATGGTGATAATTACTAGGATAATCCCGATGAGACTTATTGTTCCGCAGCTGATGAATACGTAAGCTTCGTTTTCGCTTTTGAGCAACTCGATACTTTTGGTATTGTTGATGTGGAGTTCGCCCATCATTTCGAGCGACAATAGTCGATGGAATCTGTTCTCTATGGGTGTTGGCTGCAGTTTGGCTGGAAGAACGGTGTGTGTAGAAGCTTCGTATGCCGCAAATACTCTATTATTTATCGTTATGTTGGTTTTCTCGTATTTAATAAGGAAGGTACCAGTAAGGTTCCGAGGCGTGGATTCGACTTGGAGAGTTCCGTTAAAGTCGTTAAGCAGGATCATTCCACTTGTTATTTCCTCGATCGACGGGATATGCTGACTATTCACTTTATTACATGTTGCTATTTTACTATTTAATAGGTTGGGAATACATGCTGAGTTAGCAATATTTATAAGATCTCTTTTATTACAAATTGAAACACTATTTATTACTTTACAATCATTAGTTACGCCAAAAATTTCGTTTTTGTTTCTTACAACTTCTTTATAGTCTATTTCTATGGCTACTCCATTTCTCTTCACAGGTTTTAATAATATTCGTTCATATGTGGAAGGATCGGTAGTAGGGATATTAACAATATAAAGTATGGAAGCTGTGTTTGTTATTATCTTTATTTCAGCAAAATTAAGAGCTTCTTCTATAGTAGTGAAAGGGACATTCTCTTGATTTAGTGTTTTTACAGCTAGGCTTATTTCTTCTTTTGATAAAATCATTGAATTAACAATTCCTAGTTTCGCCCAATGTATGGCCAAATTAATGTTAACTAATTCTTCTTTTAAAATTTTAAATTTGTATTGAATATTTAATATTACATCTCTGTTGAAATTTTTATTGGTTTTTAGCATTGATTCAATCTCATTCGTAATCTTGGTTATGTTATTAATTCTTTCATTATGCAATTTATTTATTACAACTTGATCGTTAGAGTTAGTAAGTAGGTTATTCATTTTTCTTTTGATAGTAATGAAATCGTTGTGGTCGGGATTACCGGCAATCCACTTCCACGTCGAACCTATAAAATCTAGAGATCTTCTTACCCTTTTTGGTTTTAGGTTAGATATCAAATTTTTTATTTGCTCGTGCTCATGGGAAAGGTATAGGAAAAGGGAATCGTTCCTTGTTTCGTTAAGTTTAAGCATTGGAGAAATTTTGGTCAAGAGTTGGTCGTATTGGTCGAGGTCAATGTCATGGATTAATTTGAAATTTCCGTTCTGTATCTTTGTTTGTCCAGTGTGTATTGAAACGAATTGAGAATTAGAGAAGTCCAAAATTTGGATTTCCGCTTCCGCGATGCATAATGCATGTCTGAAAAGAGAGATATGAAATTTATTGTTCAGTTCCTAATATTGCTTTTGTGGATCGTTTTGCCGGATTCAGTCACGACAGTTGTATTTTTGTTTTCCTTAACTACTTCCTTTTTATATCGGACGGTGAGTTTAGAACCAATTCTTTTGTTATGCTTTATGTAAATGACGTCTCCAGGATGGTACATCTTACATGGTTTCCTGGTTTGGTTATGATAACTTAAATCTTGTTCTTGTTTTTGGATAATTTTATCTATATTATTCTGCCTGGTTTTATCAAGTTCTTCGGGGGTTATTTGTGGAGATCGACCAAAGAAGAGTTCGACCGGTTTTTTTCCTGTTGTGGAGTGAATTGTAAAATTATATTCGTTAGTGGCTCTTTCGAGCAGTTCCTCGAAGGATCGGGATACCTTTTCAGCCTTGAGGCATCTCATGATCTCTGAGAGAGTTGAATGAAACCGCTCAATCTGCCCGTTTACTTCGGATTTGTAGGGTGGTGTTCTGTGAATACGAATGCCCAACTCGTCTTCCATCATGGATAATATGGATACCGAATTAAGGGCTTTTTCGTTGTCTATGACAACACTCTCGGGAATGCAGAAAGAGAATAAGATTTCTCGAAGAGGTTGCCTGAGGTCGGTTATTGCTCTTGACTTGATAATTTTAGTCTTGGCGAACTTGGTGAGCTTGCATATGGCGGTTAATACCAGTTTTTTTTCCGTTGAATAAATATCTAAATGCAGAGTGTGGCCAGGATAATTAGGGATTGGAGTTGGTTCAAGGATAGGTTTATTTGGGTGTCGTTCATATTTGTTTTCTTTGCAAATTCTACATACTTTTACTAGTCTTTTGATTTTTGATGCCATTTTCGGAAAATAAAAATGTTGAAGAAGTTGTATGCGGTTTTCTTCTGGATTACGGTGTGCCCTGCGATGGATACTTAATATTTTTTCTTCCTGCTCCGTTTCGTTGGCCAGATCTTCAACTATTGTTTGAGTGTATCTAACTTTGTATTTGGAAAAATGTTCGAGATAAATGTTTTGTATTCGGCCCATTATTTCTTCTTTTGTTTGCAAGCCATTTATTACGCTGGGATTTAAATATTTTTTAAAAATTGAAATGATATCTGAGTTGCTATAACTGGGTTGTACAAAAACGTGTCTGTGGTACGTGGGGAATGGAATTAAGAATTGATGGCTAGTTGTGTCCCCGATTTCTAAAATCAGCTGATTTCGAAAAACGTTAATGGGTACTTCAACTGCTGGTATCAGGTTATGTGAAGAACTCTCATCACTATGTTGCGTCATGGTCATTGAATTTATTTGTGTTTTTTGTGGCAGTCGAGATAAAGCATCGGCAACTACATTTTCCTTTCCTGGTTTGTACTTGAGTTCGTAGTTGTACTCCTCCAGAATTGCCTTCCATCGCTTCATCTTGTGGTTTGTGTTTCTATTACTCAGCGCATATGTTAATGGCTGGTGGTCCGTATAAATATTTACCTTTTTTGATCCGTAAAGGAAATTCCTAAGCGAGTTTAGAGCCCAGATGATGGCGAGCATCTCTTTCTCGTTAGTGGCGTAGCTTTCTTCTGTCTTTGTCAGTGTCCTTGAGAGAAATGTTATGGGTTTTCTGTCCTGGGATAGGACAGCACCAATTGCATAGTCGGATGCGTCCGTCGTGAGTTCGAAGTCTTTGTTAAAGTTCGGGTGAGTGAGAGTTACTTCTTTGGAAGTTAAGGAGTCTTTAATTTGGTTAAATGAGTAAATGCAATTTTCGTCAAGATCTATCTTTTTATTTTTAGAGAGATGTCTGAACACTCGTCCGTCTTCCCCTCTTAAAAGGGATGTCAGGGGTTTCGCTATTTTCGCATAATCTCTGATAAATCGGCGATAATACCCTGACATACCTAGAAAAGATCTCAGGTCTTTGAGCGTTTTTGGGGGTGGTAGCTCTGTAATGGCATGAACCTTTTTAGGGTTAGTCTTAATGCCATCAGTGCTGATGATGAATCCTAAGAATTCCACCTCGGTCTTGAAAAATTCGCATTTATCCAACTGAATCTTCATGTTGGCGCGTTCTAGAGTATCAAAGACGGCTTTCAGGTTTTTAAAATGTTCAGCCTTGTCTTTTCCAAAGATGACAATATCATCGATGTAGACGTAACATCGTTTTCCGATGTGCTCTCTTAGGATATCGTCGAGAGCTCTTTGGAAAATCGCCGGAGCATTTTTCAAACCAAAGGGAAGACGAGTGAACTCGAATTTCCCGTTATTGATAGAGAACGCCGTTTTCTCAATATCGGATTCTCTGAGCTTGATTTGGTGAAATCCGCTCTTCAAATCTATGACAGAAAACCATCTGTTGTCGCCGAGGTTAGCTAGGACCTCATTGATTTCCGGAATGGGGTATCTGTCGGCAATGGTGACCGAGTTAAGTTTTCGGTAGTCGATCACCATTCGATATTTTTTTTCGCCTGAAGCGTCCAATTTTTTGTTGACGATCCAGACTGGCGAATTATATGGAGATTTCGACGGCCTGATAATATTATCATTTAGAAGTTGGTTGATTTGTTTTTCAACTTCTTCTTTAAGTCCTCTTGGGTAGGGGTAGGATTTCGAATAGACTGGTTCGTTACCTATTGTACGAATTTCTCCTTTCACAGTTGTCGCATAAGTAAGTTTCTCGTCAGGATCAGAGAAGAGTTTCGGAAAAGACCCAATAACTTTAGTGAGATAGTTAGAGTCTTCGTCATTCAAATGGGATGTTCGGATATTTACGCTATTTACGGTTTCAGTTAGATGCTGTTTAAGTTCAATAAAAGTGTTCTGGTGAACTTTCATATAGTTATCATTTATGTGAATAACCGCATTCAGGCTTTTAAGGGTATCGTTCCCTATAATGCCGTCGAATGATATAAGGGTAGGAAGTATAAAAAATTGTAAGGGGCCTATTTCAGTACCAAAAAGAGGAATAAGACTATGGTGGGTTATTCTAATGTTTCCCCCTACGGAATTAGCATAGAAAATCTTTTTGTTGGGGAGAGGATTGCGTATATGTCGTGGTTGAATGTAATTTTTGTTCGAGCCTGTGTCAATTAGAAATTTATACACCTGTCCACTCTTTGCAACGTGCTCGAAATAAGGAAGCGAAGAGTGTTTTAATCTAAAAAATATATGTCATCAACTTGTTGCGGTGGATCAAAATATTGTTCGTCTGTTTGGTCGTCACTGTATTCCGTAAGTGTTTGTTCGTGGTTTTGATCTTCTTGGTTCATCGTGGCTTCGTATTGTTCTATTTCTTGTTCTTCGGCGACGGCTTCTTCAGTATGGTAGACTCGTTGCATTTTATAGGGTTGATGAACTTGTTGTGAGTGCTCTCGCTTCTGTGCAGTAGGCTGGTTTCTTGGTCTATTTAGGTAATTTACCCTCTGAGTTCTAATGGAATGATCTATGTCCACAGGCTTGGGAGGAAGTTCGCGTTGGTTTGGTGGAAACCGTTGCGGTTGGGCTTGTTGGAAAGACCTAGAGTGATATTGTGGTTGCCTGTGGAATTGGGGTTGCTGAGGTTGACTAGGGTTATGAAGCAATTGTGGAAAGAACTCTCGCCTTGGGGCTGGAACAGGAACTGGGTGTGGAGGATTGAATCTTCTAGGAGGAACCGGTGGAGGTGTTTGCTGGAAAGTTTTCCGAGCTGTTGATTGGGAATTATTGGCGTGTTGAGTTCTGAAGTCAACATTTTGGAGTTTAAGACAAAGATGCAGAGCCTGCGGCAAATCTGCGGGTTCCCTTATACTGAGTAATCTGGGAAGGTCGCCTTTCAACCCTCTAACGAAAGTATCAAGTGCCTTATCTCTATAACATTGAGTCATGTTATTTAACGACTCATGGCTCATGTCAATACAACCGAGTTTGTTAAGAATCAGAGATAAATGATGATAAACTGCTTGATAGAATTCGGGTATTGTATTGTTACCCTGTACCAAAGTCGTCATTTGGTACTCGAGTGTCCCTAGATCCCTTTTATCTGCATAATGCAGAGTCAAACATTTAGAAATCTTTTCCCAGTTTAAAGGGGTATTATATGATTCGAGCGCTATATCGGCATGGCCTGTTATTTTATTTCTAATAACGGACAAGATGCCATAATATTTTGGAGTACCCTTGAGGTGCTCGTAGATCTTAAGTATTCTTTCAACACTTTTCTTCCACGAGTTGAACTCCTGAGCTTCACCTGAAAACTCGCGCAAACTCTTAACCACATCTGGAACTTTGTCCATGTCGGAAAGATTCTGATCAGTGGTGTTAATCGGTTGATCAATATCATTATTGATATCTGAGGCTGGATTCATAATTGAATTAAATATCTGTCGTCCCTGAATGTGTAGTGTTTCGGTTACGAGTCTGGTTATGAGATGTACCAAGTTATCGTCTATTTGGTTTGTAAAGGAGGGGGCAGGAGGAGCAGGAGGAGCAGCATTTTCTCCTGGTACTTCTAAGCGGGCTGGTCTGATTAAGTTATTTGGGTTCGACATTTTGAAATTTTGTGATTGAAATTAAGTCAATGAATGTGAACCGAGATTCGCAATTGAAATTGAATCAAAAATAATTAAAATGGGTCTTAATCTAGATGAGTCTTAAGTTGTTACACAAATAATTACGAATTATGTATAAAAAAAAAAAAAAAAATGTTCTTACAGAAATTAAAATTTGGATCTTATTCTAGTTGAGTCTTAGGATGTTACAAAATCGATTACAAATTACAAAGGACAAAAATATTCTTACAGAAATATAACGGCTTCAATTCTCATAACGAAGATGGGTTCTGGACCGTGGCTGTTGGTTGGGGCGGCTGTTCGCTATTCCGGAACTCCTTTTTATCCCTGTTTTACAGGATTACTCGGGGGCCTCTTTTCCCCTACACAATTACTAATCAGTCTCGTGGCCTGGTGTCCACGTTACGAAACTTGTGGCTTGGTGTCCACTTTGTTTTACACGCACTATCAATAATTTCGTGGCTTGGTGTCCACTTTACACAACTTGCGGCTTGGTGTCCACTTTTGTTGCTTACACGCACTATAGTGAAAATTTCGTGGCTTGGTGTCCACTATGAAACTTGCGGCTTGGTGTCCACTATTTTGTCTCACGCACTAGCGATGATTTCGCGGCTTGGTGTCCACTATATTTTTCTCACTAGCACTATTTCCACGATTATTTTAGTTTATAAGTGCGTTTATTATTCGTACGCGTATTGACTATTTAGTAAAACCGCACGGTCCCTGCTCGGGCGCCAGTTAATAGAATTTACGCGGAAATTATTTAAAAAAATACTTTTCAGGGCAGATTGCCCTGTCCTTTATTGTATGAAGTATCGATTAAGACTAACTTAAAAATAAAGAAGACTCGTACAAGTAAAATTATTGAAGGTTGCATTTTCATTAGTTTATTGCAATGTTGATTTCCCTAGCTTGCATTTTATTTCCCAACGTGAATTTCCCTGGAAATTCGTTTCTCGCCCCAGACGCTAGGTCAGCATTTCCGCTGCGCGTGCGAGTGGTTGACGATGTTAACTTATATGCCAACATTAAAAAATAAACAGTCCCGAAGCCACCAATTTCGACAAGACGAGCAGGTGTCGCCTTCAGATAAGCAAACAGCGTCTGATTCTCCAAGTTAGGAGCGGCTGAAATTACGAGCTCGCCAACATGTAAGGCAAGAACCGCGTTTTTAATCTGGCAATCTATCATTTCATCTTTAATCTTTAATTCTTCTTTATACCCTTTCCTCTCTTTCCATCGCTAGGTTAACAAACTTTTAAAGAGATGGTCTTAAGTGATGTAGAATATTTGTAAAATAAAACAAAAATCTGCATGGACAGCAGAAATCTAGGACAATAAAGGACTGCCACTCCTCTCTCCACGAGATACGCAGCTAAATGGTCCAATTTTATTTTGTGCTGATTGCCTAAGCATCCCAAAAAACTATCCTACTGATGAATTAGCTAGACAAAATTTACTCGGTACAAATAGCAGGAGTATAGACAATGTTAACACGCCAATGGCATTTGTCAACCATATAGCTATAGTTTATAAGGTCACATGTACTGCTAAAACATCGTAGGCATCAAACTCACAAACAAAGGGCTGGTCTAGGAGAATACTTCTTCAACGATCTGAATAAAACTTGCACTGGCGAAATCACTGGATTCATGAAGAGGAGTAGATACGAGTATTAATCGAAATTCCTACTCCATAATAGTATCAAAATGGCTCTATGTTGGTATATGTGCATCTCATAGAGAACAACTTTCATCTATCTAAGCGTGATGTGAAATCCAAACCACAGCTAGCTTTCATATAATAAGGCCTTTTCCACTTCATGTGCTGCTTATTTCGCCACGAGAGAAACCTATTCCCATACTTTTTCCGAATTTCCATCTCTGCAGCGCCATAGAAAGCGGATATTCGCTGATGAATCTGTCCTTACTGATACCCACCAATCGCTAATTTTAGCCTTTCTGACAATCTCTAAAATTAAAAATTTACTCTGGGTATGGCTCAGATATGGATCTCAGAGAAATCGTAGTGTCAGCTCTGGCCAAGCACTCTCCTGTCTACCAATCTAATCATTGCCCTTCTGAATCCACAAATACACAAAAAACCACCAGGATGATCCATCAATTTTCAATCGCTCTAGTCTGTTAGGTGAGCGTCATAAGATTAAAATCTGCATATATCATGTCGTGTCAATGCATAGTTGTGAAACTTCTTATAAACCATCGCCTCTGCTGCCTTGCGGACTTCCAATCACCTTCCACTCCAAGAATCTGTCAATGAAAATCGATTTTTATCTGCCGGTCTGGTTTGCTACGGATAAATCGATATAAAATCACGTAACATTCTTTCCAACAGCAATGCTTTAATTTCCGGTTCTATAAACTTACAAAAAAAAATCCCTGTCCATAATAATAAAGAAATTCTCCTGTAAGTGATTTTTTGTGATATAATTGTCGGTACATTATAAACTCTTCTCGACCGCCCTGCGGGACATCGTCATACATCAGAGATTAAATCAATCTCACAGCACAATTACCCAGCAACAAAGTGTCCAGTCTCTGAAATATTAGCAAAGATTACTTAATTCTAGAGTTTGCACCACATACTACCTGATGGCAGCAAGAAATTGGTATTTTTAGAAAATGACCGCAACGAAGACGACACTTATGAGTGCTCCCCAACGGTGCCAAGGCATTACACATTGTCTCTTAGGCACACTCACTAATCCTCCCAATCGGATCGGGTCTTGCAACTCTCAAACACGACGGCAGCTCATACATCAAAGCCATTCACCATCATCGCAGAGCACAGAAACCAGTTGCCGATACTCGTATAATCACCGTCATCATCATCATTATGATTATTATCATCATAGCGGTGGCAGAGATCGAAAGGACACAGGCGGTAGATACATGGGTACCCCATGCAAGTCGAAGTGTCAGTGGAGCCCAGACTTGACTGAGGGCGCTATCCACACGATTTGATGGAGTCATAATGAACCCATATGGGGTCGGTGAGATGTTGGGATAATAATTCACGTGCTGCATCCCATTATGGACAGCTTCTATGGAAGCTCCCACTGCAACACCGACGCCAATGCCGACGGTAAGTGCGACAGTAAGCAAAGACCATCAAAATCGTTATTTTGATGTGCGTGAAGTGAAAATCTTTAGCTTCGAATGATTAATCTTTTCTGGGAAATTTCTTTGCGTTAGCTGTGCGTCTATGCCTGGGGATATTTGCAGATGCACTACGCATAATGATCGGCGAACATAGTAAGCATATATCACGACTTGTCGAGTGCAAAATGATGCATTTGAGAAAATGCTGTAAGCATCTCAATTCACTTAATACTATGTGTGTTCAATTTTTATTTTTTTATTTTGTGTTAACATATTATGGACATCCGTTTATCAGGCGTGAGAGATAAATCAATTCGTTCATGTAAAGTAAACAATAATCTTATGCAGGTGGGAGAGAGCACTCTAGGTATTCGTCTGTTCAGAGCTGCAAACAATGTATTTGCATAAATTCACAACAGGATTGTAAAGGTATCCTTCTCATTTTTCGAATAATTCAAAGAATCTTTTCTTGAAATCACGGATTTTATGACCTCTTTTAGGCCTAAACGTGGATTCTAACCTATCAAATCGAACAACAGTTAGGGTCGGCACAAACATCAAGGTTTTGTCAGCAGTGGTCAAAGAAGGAACCTCAATTTCTCCGGAAGAAAAAGCGCGCTATCAAGTTAATAGAAAGCTACCCTTGCAGGAATGATATTCGAATATTTTACCAGAAAGTAGAACGGAAGCCTACAGGATCGAAGAAGATATAGTAAAAACCTGAGCTTATAATTTTAAAAAAAAAAGCTCACAAAAAACTATTTCCATGTTAAAGATAATTTTTGGTATGTGTTTTCTACAATGTCAAGAGTATTCCCATTCCTCTTTAAAAAGGTAAGCTTGGTACACATTCACAAATAAAGATCATTCAAGATCACCAAACAACGTCCATTTTCTACAAGTGCCCTCATAAGTGTTTTGCTCATATCTCTAATCGTTTCCGAATAAAATGAGATAAAATTGAAAAAAAAATCACTCTGTACTTAAGCTGCTGTTACGATTAAACTGAGAGTAAAGTGATCGCAGAATTATATTCTGCAGATGAACCTTCCAGCGTTGCCATATGGTACGATTTTACACTCCGATAATATGATACGATTTTTCAACGGATTGTATCCGACAAATGGATTATAAGATTCCATTTTCACTGTCTTATAGCTTATTCCTTGCAAAAAAAAGTATGCACTGTGCTCATTCAAATATAAAACTGCTGCAAGTCGAAAATACATACGTACATAATTGGCCTTGATGTACGAAAAAGTGAAAGCGCTGTCTGAACTATAAGCTCAAAGATTGGCTCGGAGGACTAACATTTTCATCGAACGAGGAGGTTATCGCATCCACAGGCCCATACTTTGCAGAGAAAGACGCCAACTACTATTTGGCCGGGTTAAAGAGGCTGAAGAAAGTGTATTGAATTAAAAAGAGAGTATGTTGAAAAATAAAACTAAATTCGACCGTCAAAATGCTTGCTTCTCCGTTAGGTTGAAAACTTTTCAAACAACTTTCGTTTGTTAAATGATTTAAAATTGCTCTATAATTCTAGGCCCAAAAGATCAACATTTTTGTGTAAGTACATAGAATTACGAAAACATTTCTTTCAGTTATACTTGGATTCATTTAAAAAAGAAAATATTATAAAGCAAACAGAAAAATTACAATCCGTCTGAAATGGATCGTGCGATACCCTATCCCTCAACTTCTAACACATCCCTAATAAAGTAGGCGTGAGGACGTGAACTTTCTAATGCAGATACAATGACATATTTCTACAAAGACACTGACTTCCCGGAACATAATGGTGAAGCTGAAGCCGAACTATGAGCTACCAAAAGTTGAAATACACAGAAAATCAATGAAGTGAACACAATGATGAAGTTGAAATGTTGAGTGTGCTTACTTGAAAATATTTATACTACACGTACTTAATTCGGATAATACAGCAAGGCTTAAAATTGAAAATGAATAGGCTTGGACAGCAGGAGAGCAGAATCAAATCTACTTTCGACTTCTTTAAGCCAAAATCGAATGGGAAAGATGGACGTAAATTCAATTAAATTATATTTGTTTAGCTTCAAGCTTAATAGGTTAGGTTAGGTTAGGGTGGCATGACACACTTAGATTAAAGGTGGTCCATTGTAATACCACGGATTTTATTGCTATTCTAACTACCTACGGGCTAGTTGATCCAGCCGGAGCTTCTTATGAAGCGGAGAATGCTTCTGACTTCAATATTCGCCAGGTCGCCGAAATCATCGAAGAATGGAACTCCTAGATGGAGCAGTCTTCTTTTGGACAAGGCTGGGCAGGTACAAAGGAAATGGAGGGTCATTTCGTCCCGCTCCTTGTCTTTGTAGCTTCTGTAGTAATTATTTGAAAAGAGGCGCAGCCTTTTAGGGTGTAGACCGATAGGACAGCGCCCCGTGAGAACACCGATGATGGTGCTGATCTGCTATCGTTTTAGCAAAACCAATCTATCTAATCGCTATTTATCTAGCTTGGGTCAGAATTATCTAGAGATCCTGCAAGTAGTAAGAGTCTCCCATTTGTGATTGTTTTTTTTGATTGCATTCAGCTTGAGTAAATGTTTATATGTACAGAGAGGCATACCTAAATTTTGCATTTCCAGCATAATTCTGATGGTTGTGCCTTTTCTAGCGAACTCGTCAGCCCTGCAGTTACCCGGTATGGCACCCAACATAGGTGTATATGAATTCCTTTGTCATCTCCATGAGAGAGTGAGCATGATACCAGAGACTTTATTGCCGCTTGGCTATCTTCTGCCAGGACAGGACTTTCTTAATCGCCATTATTTCCACCTGAAGTACACTACAGTGATCTGAGAGATGGAAGTAGATTCTAAAATTGAGCTTTTCAGAGAAAACACCTCACTCCTCCTCCGATTTTGGAACCGTCTGTGTAGAAGTGCACTGAACTGCCATCGTTATCCCACTCACTACGGGCGGGAATTAATACCCGGAAGTTAGTATCAAATCTCAGTTTCGCTGGGGTGTAGTCGTAATTTTCGAATGGCTGCACTGGTGGCTATCTACTCGTATTTACAACGAATGTCAAGGGACAACAGATGAAACGTTACATCTAATGCTGCGGAGGATGTGGTTCTTATGTGCACCACTGATGCACATGATTGCGGATCGTCGCAGTTTCCCTAAAAGTTTGTGATTTACGGCAAAGCCGTCCACGAAACGATCACGCCATACATAAATATGGGCCTGACAACGGACACATTAGCATCCGTTCTAGTAGAATTACCTAGTATGCACAATAGTACTGTTACACACATTTATTGCTATAAAACAAAGATAATTTAATGAAACTTTCAGGATTTATTCAGATATGTATTCTGAATATAAAAAATCCAAACTTTATTTAAAAGGACTTCTCTTGGCCTTAATGCAAGTCTTTAGTCGTTTTGGGCACTCAACAATCACAATACGCACCTTATTAATTAAGAAATTGTCCACAGCTTCGGTCAGAGCTCGCTTTAAGAGTTTCATGTTTGAGTATCTTTTGTATTCACTTAATATTGTCTAGGACAGTCTACAAATTGTGCTCAAGTGAACTAAGGTCTAGGGTGGTGGAAGGCTAGTCTTTGTACCAATAAAACGGGGTATATTTCTCTGAATCCAGGTATGGGTAGTTTTCGCCTTATGAGCTGGCGCATGATCTTGCTGGAATGTTCCTTCGTTTTTTGGAACTTTGTATTGTTTAGAGGTTTCACAAAGAGTCCTTAAATGGTTTACTGGTACACTCTGGCCTATGTTTCGATGCTTTTTTTTTGCAAAAAATATTACTGACCTCGTATAAGAGACTATCCAGCACATCATGGCTAACTCTGGGGGGTATCCTTTACGGACACTTGAGTCTGGCTCGAACACTTCGTGCGTATACCCTATCACTTTATTTGTTTAATTTCTTCTGCACCGTGAAGATTTTCTCATCGGTAAACAGAACTTTTCTGTACAGAACAGCAGCGTATTCCACCAAGAGTCCCTTTGATTACTGGACCCAATTTTTATAAAAGTCAGCATTTTTCCAGTATGGCATTTGAAGACCCCCAGCCTCAAGTCTATCTTGATACGTAAATCATTGACTTTTATCTCACGTATCAGTGTTTCTTTGCTTTAAAGGTTTTGATCAGATCGCAGGCGCCTTTTAATGTCGCCCGTATCCCTGAAGAGTTTTATACACCGTTAAGCAAACATTAGGCTAATACCTAGCTGCTGCAGTGTCTTGAAAATCGAACCTTTGTTCACACCGCACTTATAAAGCGCTACGACAGAGATGCGATTCAATTCATTCCAAAGCGAAAGTGTAAGCAAATTTGAAATATTTTCATAAAGAAACAATTGTGACGCACGAATGTGTCCCGACGCCGTAAATGCCCGGTTTACTCTAACCAAAGTTAATTATTAATTATTTGGTTGATCTTGTATTAGGAAAATATCAACAATCATTTCCTTAGTTGCTATGAGATAAGTTCGATGAAAATTATGAATATTTTGTTTTTTTTTATCAATTTCTTCATATATCAGCATACATGACTCGGTTTCAGACGTTTATGTAAATAAATGTCCCGCATATTAGGTGACACTTGAATGTATGCTATCGATCTGTGCTCATAAAAACATACAAATGTCAAACGCCGTTCTAACCCTTATTATCTATATGACTTCGTCGTCGATCAATTGTGATATCTATGCGCGTGATAACAAATGATCGCACTTTTAGCATGCGACGTTTATGTACCTATTCACAAGTGAGGGTATAAAAAAAGATATCAATGAAATTGTGATTTTTTTTTTGCAGTATCACTCATAGTTCTTTTTATTATTTATTTATTTTGGATTTGTTACACTTTTTTTTTTTTGTACGGGTACCTGATAAAGTTATATTGGATCATTAGCGTAGATAGCGCCAAAGCAAGCATCCGTGGGTGGATACGGTGATGATAGATTTTATGCAAAGAACGATTTAGAATCTTTGTGTAAACATGAATAAAGGATTGTTGGTGAAGTGTAGGACGGGCAAATTCTTATCGTCGACTTCTCATGTATGATAAATATTTGATTTAATTTGTAACGAATTTTTACTCAACTCGATGTATCAGTTCGGTTATTTAAATTTCAATTGACTTGTGTGTTGATTAGAGTTGGTGGTAGAGTTTTTTTTTTTTTTTTAGATATGTTAACAATTTACTGTGACCGCTCCTATTCCAAGTAAGGCTAAGTGAAAGAGATGATTGTGTATGTTTGTGTCTGTGCTTTGGAATTTCCTGAGATGTAAGATTTTATTTCGTGTCGGAAATGGCATTCTCATAACTCTCGGTCTGTATAGTTTAAGCGGGCTATTATATGGTATTTTTCTGCATAGTTCATATCTACATACGTAGATTAAAAAATTACGCTTGGGGTGGCTGTCCTATCAGTTTTTGAGCAAGATTAAGACACCATTTAATGAAAGACTCTGAAATATATTAACATTTTCGGTGCCCTCTTTTGAAAATAATCATGTGTGGTCCATAAAATTTATGCAAGCGATTACTATCATAACTTAGCCAACTGCTAAATTGATTTTTGCTTACGATTAACTGCCAAATTATTAATTTCTTTTCAAGTTTGCAGTACTCTTGATGGTGGGTATACTCGTACACTGTATGGTAGCTAACTTCTTGTAGGTCAATCTCAGAGTAAATTGTGCATTATCCACCGATTAATGACTTCGAAGATGATGTTAAAAAATATGTTATGATGAGATCGATGGTTAATATTCAATTTATTATTCTGGATGACTATACTGAGTGCAAGCACGGTGGAACGTCTCATCTCACGTGGATGAATTTGTTTCATTAAGGATTTATATCTGAATTTATGATCAAAATTTTTTTTTATTTTTTTTTATTTTATTATTAACATTTTTTTATTTTATGAGTTTTAAATAATGAACGACTACTTTATGCTTCCGTTTGGTAGTCCTTTTATTGGTACGAGCTGTAAAAGATTATCTGCTTTTTGATGCTGGAGTATTTAATGGATGGAAAAAATGGATTCGAAAAGATCGCGGGAAGAGCAAACGGATTACGAACCTTTCCTCCTCACCTGCGGTAGGTAAGGTATTAAATGAAAAGTTGTTCTTTCCTTCATAAGAACATAGCAATCTTCAGGTAGTGGAGTGTAATCGTCCTCAGAGATATGGAGTGTAATCGTCCTCAGAGATATTATCAATTTATATACTAACGACCATTTTAATTAATGTATTCATTAGAGCAGACACCAAAATATTTATTATAATCAAATTGGTAATTTGTTGAGGAATGGGATAAATGCAGTTGTTATAGGAATAAATTTACTTTCATTATGCATAGGTAATTGTGGGACCTGTGGCTCAGTGCTTAACTGGGTGAGAGGTTCAAGGTTCTAATCCAAGAAAACACAAAAATAAAAAATAAAAGTTTTCTCACGGTCCCACCTCTCGCGAACGTCTGAGAAACATCCGATAGTAAAATTGTCATGAAAAGCTTCTCTCAATCGAAAAAATTGCCCTTCGAAAACATCATAAAACTGTAGGTCCCAACTATTCGTGAGGCGTACAGCACCAGTGGCTGTGAGAAGCTAGGCCAGGCCCTGCATTGAGCTGTTAACGCCAAAATATTTATTTATTTAACTGTATAAGAATCAAGATCTATTATTGTACCAGTGAACGGCTGAACATAATTCCTTCGAAAATAGTTATTAACCTCCTAGTATATATAACCAAACTTGTCCGTTTGTGGCAGGATGACGATGGAGAATGCTCGCTGCTCCATTAAGGTCGGTAAAGACCTCACCGAGAACTTTGATGTCAAAAAAGGATTAAGACAAGGCGACGCGCTGTCATGCGATTTCTTTAACATCATTCTAGAAAGAATAGTGCAAAACTCACGCACCAACACAATCTTTCAAAAGACTGTCCGGCATACGCCGACGATATTAACAGAATTGGAAGAATGCAGCTTGATGTTCGTGACGTTTTCGTGAGTATTGAGACGGAAGCGGCGAAAATGGGTTTAACGGTTAATGAGGGAAAGACCAAGTATATGCTGTTCACAAGAAAGGACAACCAACATCAACGTCTCGTGCAGACAATCACCGTAGACAGATATAACTTTGAGGAAGAGTGAAGGTCCAACGAATGAGGTGCCTGGGCCATGTAGAGCGCATGGACAACAATGTTCCGGCCTGAAAAATCTTCGAATCCATTCCCGAGGAACGGTGCATTAGAAGAAGACTGCGACTCAGGTGGCGCACGTAAGGGGAAGGAGACCGCAATGAGTACACTCTTTTGGACCTTAAGCCACCGACCAGACAGAGATCGGTGCGAAGTGAAGAAAACATAGCCGCCGTAGCGGCCAGTATCTAAGAAGACCCGGAAACGTCGATTCGGCGCCGATCAGCTGAATTGGGCATCGCCAGAGAGTCAACCAGGCTTATTTTGCGGTTGGATTTGGGCCTACATCCATATAAGATTGTGCTGACGCAAGAATTGAAACCAGACAACCATAGACAACGCCGTGAGTTCGCTAATTGGGCGCCAGAAATGTTGGGCGGAGATCCGGATTTTGGCCAAAAAAATCATCTTCTTGAACGAAGCTTATTTTTGGCTCAGCGGCTATGTCAACAAGCAAAATCCACCACAACCCACAAGTGTTCGACCAAGCATCAATGCATCCACAAAGATTGACTGTTTGGTGCGGTTTATGGCACGGA
The DNA here is from genome assembly GCA_963082735.1 of Pocota personata. Lineage (NCBI taxonomy): Eukaryota > Metazoa > Arthropoda > Insecta > Diptera > Syrphidae > Pocota > Pocota personata. The sequence goes on along the minus strand of OY720430.1, from coordinate 48,060,751 downwards.
AGCATCATCGGGCATTATTTCTTTCGAAATGAGGAAGGGACCCCGTTACTGTCAATGGTCCTCGGTATAGAGCGATGTTAACCGACTTTCTGTAGCCAGAGCTCGACAACATCAATATATCCAAGCTGTGGTTCCAACAATATGGCACTACATGCCATACAAGCGACGCAACGCTCGAAGTGGTGAAGGAGAAATTTGGCGACACGGCGAGCGTTCATCAATTGGCCGCCGCGAACATTGCGACTTGACACCCCTCGATAATTTTCTCTGGGACTAAGTCAAGTCCTTAGTCTACTCTAACAAGCCAACCACTTGGGACGAGCTCGTGGCCTATTGCCGGAATAACGCTGCACATATTGGACCGAGTCATCAAAAATTGGATCGACCGCTTGAAGCACTGCCAGCGAAGCCGAGGCGGCCATTTAAATGATGTGCTATTCCATACATAATGGCACGAATGTAGCTTCAAAATAAAGCTTATTATACTTTGTTCCTATCGTTCTTATCTGGTCACCCTATATAAGGTGGCGCAAATGTAATGCCGCATTTGAATTATAATATCTATAATTTTTGCAAATGGAGCTCCTGTCATCGTGACATTGACAGTTGTGTAGTAAACAGTTGAGACAGAGAAAAACACAATGATGAACAATGAAAGGCTATACCTACTCGGCAAGAACGTGGAGTAAATGCGTTGATTTTTTTTTTATAAGAACACAACGTGAATTTCGTCCAAGATTTCGCCACCGTTCGGAGTGTTCAAAAACATCCACAAAACGACGGGTCACGCAATTGGGCATTTCCAGGTGGTCTCTGTAGCGTATTTTAGTGAAAGACTGAAAGGTATTTCTATATAAAACTCAGGTGGTGCTTCAGCTGCTGTCCGCAGGCATCCAAGCCCATCTGGAATACAGCCGGCGTAACATAAGCCTCAATCATGAAGACGACAATTTTTCTTCAAAATCATTTCCCCGAAGATGTCAATAAGCAGAATATTGGCTTTTGAGGCCCTAAAAACCAGCGTATTATTCAAGTATCGCCTTTACATCCACTTCTATGCTGAAAGGGTGATTGGGCCATAGTTTCTAGAGAAAGCTGCTTTCAATGCGATAACTGTCACTGGCGAGTGCTATAAAACCATGTTACATGACTTTTTGATACCCAAATTGGATGAATTGGGATTGGAGTGCATGTGGTTTCAACAATAAGATGCCACACTAGACTTAGTAAAGGAAATTTTTCCAGGCCGTGTTGTCTCCCGTTTTGGTGGTTTATATTGGCCTGCAAGATCACTTGATCTGACCACTCCAGACTTATTTCTTCTGGGTTATTTGAAAAGTCATTGGTTTATGTGAACAAGTCACAGACTCTCGCAGTCCTGAAAGACAACATTAGACAAGAAATAAATAACATACCGGTGAAAGTATTGTGTAAAGTAATGGTAAATGCCATAAAATGAGCTCAAATAATCACTGGATGCCAACATTTAAACGATATCCTCTACGGTACATAATAGAACAAAAATAATAAAAAATAGAATCATCGTTTTTTAATTTAGGAAAAAAATTATAGCTGAACTGAATTCTTTTGTGCCACCTTTTACATGTCAAATAAAAACTCTAATTAGAAACCATATGAGTATGGCCTTGCGATGTACCTATACAATAAGGAAATATACCATCCATGACTAATAGCCTGTAGGGTATACCTTTATTTCGAATTTTACTGAGAAATTAAAATCTTATGGCCCAAATACAGTTCAAAGAAATTTTGCATTATAAATGCAACCATTTGGCGCTCTAATGGCATCCATTCAGATGCCATTGAAGAAAAATCGACACAGGTTTGAAAGTTTCAACGATTGCACTGGCAATTACAAAATAATAATCGGAACGACAGCTCATAATTCCAACTTGTATCACTTATGCATCGTTTTAATTTCTCATCAGACAAATAGACAGAAAACTTGAATATGTATTCGGTCAACTGTTTTTCGATAAAAAAGATTTAATTTAATTAATTGGACACTAAAAGATATTTTCTGATTTGCCACAGACGCTGTGTTAAAGAATAATTAATTGCACTGGAATAAGATTTTGATTAACTCGATGCGGTTAATTATAAATCTTCGACATAAAATATGGGAGCGATGTTGCTTTCTGTTTGATATGATAATTGCTTTAAATCATTCGTGGTGAACAGTGATCGTTAACTTAAAAAACTTTAATCATAAGATGGTAGCAGGGACACTTAAATCAATGTGCCAATCAAGTCGACGAAACAACTTGTTATGATGATTAAGTAGTAGCAGTTCATTTGCAATTTTTGTTTTTACAACTTAACAGCTTTAAATGAAGGAAATGTTTTCAGCCCCAATTATGAAACTGTTTATGTATTCAGGGTGAGTTTTTTTTTTAAAAAAAAAAACGTCACTTCGTTTTATTCGGAAACGGATGGAGATAGGAAAAAAGCACTTGCAGGATGTTAAATCACACCGAGAACATTAAATAACAATAAAGGTTACCATCCAACGTTGATTGTCCTTGAATGTTCTTGGTTTTAATGGAAGGTGGCATTTTTGGAAGGTTACTAGTCTTCTGCGGTGAAAGGGTTTTTTGGACATCCAAACTTAATTATTTTATCAGCAATTTAATAGTTTTTTGATCTGGAGAAAATTAAAAACAAAACCAGCGGAATGATCAGCAACAAATGAATTATTTGATCAGCAAAATATAATTTTTGATGAGCAGAAGCAAATTTTTAATGAACAAACTAGAAACTCATCAAAATCAGTTCATAAATAATCTGGGGAATTATTTTTTTAATCAAAAACAAATCACTTGATCAGCAGGACATATTTATTTCAAGCATTGTTTCTTTTTGCTGATCATTTTCTTTCCTCCTGATTCGGATCAGAAAACTATTTTCTGTGGGTCAAAAAATTACCTTTTTTGCTGATTGGAAAACAATTTGTTAGCATATGATTTATTTTTCTTGTGGTTAATTTTTTTTTTTTTGCTAGCATATTTTATTGTTTTTTAAATTATTTACGAGTAGTTGATCACTTGTTCTTATCGGATGACCCTACAAGAAGTGTCATTTAGATTTCACGCCATTGTTGAACTGCGATGACTTTTGATAAGTAAAAACCAGGAGGTTATTAAATATGGATACACACTCGCACAAGGTGTTGAAATAGTGGAAATATCGCGGAAACGCTTCGTAAATTTCGCACTGCTATTGGTGATGATCAAGCGCCTTCTCGCACAGCTATAGTAAATTTTATTGATCAATTTGAATGTCTCAGACAGGTTAGTGGTGTTTAGACTCCATGTCGTGTTCGTCTAGCAGGGTCAGCTGAAAATATTGCCACCGTAGCTGAGAGTGTGACTGAAACCCAGGTGTATACATTTCGAGACGATTACAGGAATTCTGCCTACATGATTATAAGGTCCAGTTGACACAAGAATTGCAGCCAGCAGACCATGCACAACGCCGTACTTTCGCTGATTGGGTTCTGGAAGTGAATGAAGGTCATGATTTTTTACACATAATTATTCTGAGTGATGAGGCTTATTTCCATTTGTCTGGGTACGTAAACAAACAAAACTGTTACATCAGGTGCTCCGAAAACCCAATAGAAATAGTGGAAGAAGTTTGGAGCGGTTTTTGGGCTGGCGGCGTCATTGGGCCATATTTTTTTCGAAAATGATGCTAGTGCGACCGTTTCAGTGAATGGATTGCATTACCGAACGATGTTTTTTTTTTTGTCTAAAATTGATGCTATGGACGTGGGCGACGTTTATTTTCAGCAAGACGGCCACATGCCACACAGCTGGTGAAACAATGGCTCTATTGCATAACAAATTTCCCAGACGTGTGATTTCTCGAAATGGAGACTTCAATTGGCCGTCAAGATCGTACGATTTAACACCATTAGACTTTTTCCTTTGGGGCTATGTTAAAGACAGAGTCTACACGAATGCTCCACCGACACTAAGAGAATATCACAGCTGTTATTCGCGAAATATCATGCGGAAAAGTAATGAAAAATTTCATCAAAAGAATGACTATGTGTAGGCAGAGCCGAGGTGGACATTTGGCAGATATTGTATTCCATTACTAACTTCAGAGTTTGTACTTTACATTAAAATAAAAATATCACCACTTTTCATAAAAATGTTGCGTTTTTCTATTAATTTAAAATGACACCTCTTGTTGGGTGACCCTATACTAGCGCTTTTGAAATTGCCAGTATGTAGAAAAAGTAAAACATTACTCTGCTGAATAGATGGAATTGTTTCGAAATCTTAGCCATTTACAAGGTGTCCAAAGTGGTGGCAATTTTGATTAACAAATACTTTCAATCTTAGATTATGGTTTGTTTGACCCTTTTGCAACTCCTGAACTGTTATTTTGTAAAATAACTTCTCTCCCAAATATTCTTTGGTGGAAGGGCTTTAGAAATACCTTTTGAGATTGGGCACAGATAAAAACCTAGCGTATTTACAAGAGTTGCAAAACGTTTATACAAACTATAACCGAAGATGGATGTCACATTGTATATCTTTTGCAGTAAAAAGTGCGAACTGAGTCTTTCTTTCTTCAGACAAATTAACCATAGACAGGCTATTCGTATTAACGTGTAATTGTATATATATACGATTGCTGTTTAGACCGTAGAACTACTAAAACTCAAAAAAGTGTTCATTGCGTCAGGAACCCAACATCATAATTATCGTTCTTTAAATATAAATTACACTTCCTGCCAGACACTAATGTACGGAACTAACTGAATACAAAAACTTGGACGATCTACAGCAGACAGGTAAAACTGGTACTCCTATCCAACCACTACACTCCATGAATTTTTTGGTTCTTTACATAAAAGAATAAACCTTTAGAGTCCATTAGAATCCCACAATTCCCGATACGGATGTCCGGACTCAGTTCGTCTGCGTCAGATTTTATTTTCTCCCACATTGAATGGTCTTTTCGAGATCCTCCTCGCAATGGGTTCTCTAAAGTGATTTACAGACGAAGTAAAAACCAGGACAATAGAGGACTTTCAGAAAAAAAATTTATTGCACTTACAATGCATTCCATTATTCGGTATTGTCTGGACTTGCGATAAAAATTATGATACTTTTGTTCGACGAACAATGTCCCATACACAAGCAGCAGAACAATAGAGAATACAATTAATTGTTTTGCGGGACTGTGAAAAGGAGTTCGAAATTCTAAGCAGTAGTGTCAAGGTGGTCGTCGGTCGGTCTAGATGTTTTCTTGTTGGATTTTTTCAAAATTGAATGTCCAGAATAGATGTCCCTTTGCGACACGCGTTACTGGAACAGAAGGATTTCGCAGAATCATTGATAACCATTAAGAGGCTATTTGAAAAGTATTCGAATACAATTTGATTGCTTTTGTAATCAAGTTACGAATCGAATCGATGAGATACAGTTCGTTTGCTATTTTCTTTTTGTTGTGAACAAATGGCTCGAACTACTCGCATATATTTGGAAATAAATTAAATATTTAGCACGTCAACTATTTTGGTAGGCGTGTGCAAAATAGAAAAGCTGACTGCAGCTGCGATAGAAGCAAACGAATACACTTCTTAGAGTGGCTTGATAAAAGATAATATGCCAAGTAAGTTTTAAAATGTTTAGTCATCTTTTTTAGAGAAAAAATCGCTTTTCGTCCTTCCAGTGGTCTGGTGAAAATGAATCAGAGTCAGCTTTCAACTAAGATTCCCAAGTATGTACATGTGCACCTATGAATGGCCTTACCTCAACAGTCCAGTAACTTAGATTTACAATTGAGTACTCATCGAAATAAAAATAAATGTCAGAAAAAAAAAAAACAAAGATGAGACCCTTAAAGCGCCAATTATGATGCTAATTGACGATGAATTGATGCTGTTAATCGACAATGGATCGAATGGGTGTAGAAAAGTGGGGCTACTAGCTTCACTAGAGTTGGTGAAGGACAGTGGGGAGGCTGATAATACCATTGGCTTTCAGTGCAATAGCGAAGGAAAAGTTACAGGCTTTAGAAGAGCTGTCAGCCAGTAAGTATACTGATGAGGTAATAAGAACTCCCAATAGCGCCAGGAAAAAACCACAAAGACAAGTGCAGAAGCTTCCAAGTTTTCTATGAATTTGCAACAAAAATTTGCCTCAACTCAAGGCGCACTAACACCCTTATTTCATTCAATCCAACCCAAGTGCAAAAATAGGAAGGAATGTACCATGATCTACTATTTCCGAAGCACAGGGAATAGTAGATGTCTTTAAGCAGCATTTCCAGAGTGGTAGGGGAAGAAAAACAACCGCATCCAGTCAAAGAAGGAACAGTCCCCCCCCTCCAAGTATAGAAGAAGAAAACACAGCTTTAAAAAAAAGCTGAAGAATTACAAGGCCGCCGGCTCTGATATACTGCCTTCAGAGCATTTCAAATACGGCGGTGATGTTTTGGTAGTGTGCATGCACCAACTCATCAACAAAGTATGGGAGGATGAAAGCATGCCCGAAGACTGGACAATCAGCTCCATATGCCCCATCTAGAAAAAGGCCAACCTATGTCCTCCAAGAATTTCAGAGGCATATCTCTAATAAATGTCGCATATAAGATCATATCCTATATGTGAACGTATCAAGCCTTTCTGGAACACACTCATCGGCACGTTCCAGATCGATGATAGATCAAATTTTCACATTAAAACAAATCCTGGAAAAGACCAACGAATTTTAAGTCGAGACTCACCATCTTTTCATCGACATGACCTCTACATGGCGATGGCCGAATTCTGGATCCCGACCAAACTAATTCAGCTGTGTCGCCTTACTTACGCTGGAAAACACGCGATGCTATGTGCAGTTTGGAAACAGTACTTCTGAACTATTCCAAATATGTACCGGATTTCGGCAAGGAGATTCGCTATCATGTGATTTATTCAATCTAGTGCTGGAACAGATAAGGCCAGGGCAGGCGTCAACATGGAAGGCACTATCTTCAACAAATCCATACAGCTGCTAGGATACGCAGACGACATCGACATCATCGGTCGCTCCCAGCGTACCGTCATAGAGGCTTTTACGACAATTGAAGAGCAGGCGAAAGCAGCTGGCCTTGAAGTAGACGAGTATATGTTTTCAACAAACAAAGCATCATGTGTCCACAGTCTAGGACAAAACGTCACTGTTGACAACAGTAACTTTGAAGTGGTTAATGAATTTACCTATCTCAGAGTAAGCATCAACTCCACGTTGTTCGTCGAAAATCCATTAAGTTGTCGTACACCTTAATGGAGTTTCGACGAAAACTAATCCAAGGAAACCGCAGCGACTTCGGTTTGGCGAAACAACTGGGTTCAAAACTCTACAAAGCTTTGATCGTGCCATTCCTGCTCTTTGGTGTAGAGTGTTTGACGATAAGCAGAAAAACAGAGCAGATTTTGAATACGAGAGAACAATTCTCCGTCGAATATTCGGTCCCATATGCGAAATATGCGAGGAGGGCGAATGGAGAAGAAGATACAACCGCGAACTCTATGAGCTGTATCAAGATGTGGATATAGTTCTAAAAGCCAAAACACGCCAATTACACTGGCTCGGCGACATCGAGCGAATGAACAATAATGCTCCAGCTAAGAGGATCTTCGAATCTCAGCCCCAAGGTTCGAGAAGACAAGGAAGACCGAACCTCCGTTTTAAGGAACAAGCTATTGCGGATGCCAGAGCGATTGGTCTGGAAAACTGGAAGCAGAGTGCCCAGGATCGAAGAGGATGGAAGGCTACCATGTCTCACGCAGGAACCCTTCACGGTCTGGGAGCCCATTAAGTAAGTAAATAAGTACCCTGATCAGACCAACTCCTGTTGAGAGGGCACATCTTTTTACTTGCTTCTATACGGCAAGTATTGTTTTCTTCAAAATTTTCCATCGTAATTCTGCACGTCTGTCTGTCCGTCTATCTGTACCTTGGGCTGCAGCCTAAACGGCTTGTCGGATTTTCTTGGAATTTCATATCTGGGGACGGTGGGTTCATAATTGGAGGCGAAATCAGAATTTTCATTTTAGCCTCAAAATTAACGGAACTTTTGAAAAAAAAATTGCTTGAAAACGGCTCTAACGATTTTGACTAAATTTCATACATAATCTATCAGAGGGCGTATCACGATGTAGAAGGTTTGTATGATGGTAATTTACTTATTAAATAATTCTTAAAAATTAGCTATTTTTCCGGTATGACTCAATCGATTCTGTTCAAATCAATATTTGATTTTGATCAAAATGTCTATCTGAAGTAAAGTGGATGTTTGCAATAAGACTGTGTACTCAGTTTCGTTCTAGAAATTCGAAAAATGGTACGACTTGCGAAAATTGGCTCTTTCTCGGATATGGCTAAGACGATTTTACTCAAAATTTATACCTAAGACATTTTTGACACATGTAAGGATATGGTATTCAAATTGTTGACATACATAAAAAAGTTTCTTAGCATTTTAACGCATTTTACCAAAAAGCCCATTTAGTTGCTCCTTACCGAGACCAGGTTATTTGCTATATAAGCAGATAAAACTGCAGTAAAATTTATTTAGCTCAAGAAAATGAGTTCTCAGATTAAGCTATGCATACATTGTAAGAAAGCAAAAATGCTGTCACTTTTTCACACATTTTCAAAACAATTTCTTATCTTCAAAGAAAATAAAAACAAACAGTTACAAATATTAAATCCTAACCCATGTAACACAAAAATAGATTTTAATCATAAATACCCACCCAAGTTATAAAAAAAGAAAAACAGTAAATTCATCATAAAAATATTATTGTATCCCTTGGAATTTTGACAGAGTTCCATCTCTTAGCACAACAAAAACTCGACGATCAATGATCCAATTATTTTTGATTAATAACAGTCCTCCGCAGAACCTAAGTGGATGTGAATTGTCTGTATGTGCATAATCGAAGATACACGATGCGCGCTTAATTGGAGTAGAAACGCTGACAAGATCCGTCGCTTGAGAAATAGCTCACCTCCTCCGTTGATGGATGATGACGCCTTACCCCTCTGTTATAAATCTTAAAATTTGTAGTATAATCACGTAGATTGAGTATGTCACGAAGTTCCTCACATTGATCAATCCATCAGTCAGCCCTTTCTCATATTGTCCTTGCGGGGAGTTTGTCACATCACAGAGTCAACTCGTTTCATAGTGGAATCCTTCTCACATTCCTGCATCTTTATATGGGGCGCTTTGCCGTCGATAATAAAAATTAATATGAAATCATTCTAAATTGGTCATCAAGGGAGTCATCCGAATATTTCATTTTGTCATCAGAAGATTTTTTTCACTGCATGGTCCGCATAGGTGAGATGTGTATGTTAAGAGAATTTATAATTTTGGAATTTTTAGGGGAGTACGCAAGGCAAGTTTCCTTTTTTGTATAAAACGTGTGGTGTAAGTTCCTTGCCTGGGATGTAGTATATTTTTATATTTTAATGTCATGGATTTATTGGTAATACATATACCTATTGGTTACATTAGGCTAAAAATAATGACAGTATAGCAGCCAACTTGATGACTTGGCAAAAATTGTGCCGTAATTAATTTTTATACTTTATCATACCGATTGGGCAATATTTTTTATTTCTTTTTTCGGGGAAAAAAGACAAAATTTCAAGTCATTTATTGAAAACTATTCGAGCTATCCCGTCTACGTTGAGCTACGAATGTAATGCTCTTGTTAATCAAATGCTCTTGTTAATAATCTGCCACGGCAGTCCACGTGTCGTACCTGTAAACTCTGAAGGACCCTCGCAGAAAAGTATGAGTGTGAGGTTCTGTCTTTTGCAGTACTGTGAATAGCCAATGTCCTACAGAATTTAATGCTACAACTGCTTCCAGACATGCAGAACGATTAGTGGTTGAGTTTGTCACAAGGTCAATGTACCATAGTTCAAAATATGTCACTAAGCTTGTATTATTATTGTTGAAAAATGTCGAGGAAAAAGAAAATATTCAATCAATCGGAATCAAATTAGTACAACGAGTTTTCTTCATAAAGTGTTACTACAATGTGTGTAGACCCATTTTGTGTTCTAATCGTGAATATCTGTCAAATCGAAACTTGAAATATATTTTCAAAACCGCAGATCCGTTTTATACCAAAATGAAATAAATCTCAAGTCCTATTTCATTTAAACATTTTACAAAATGAATCATTCAAATATTGTAGACGAGTTTTAGTAGAACATACAGTAAAGTTACAATCCGTTAAGAATGAATCGTATGATACCCTATCGCCCATCTTTTAAAGTGAGCGTGGCGTTACGAAATTATTAAAACAAATGCAATGATATCTTCCAATACAAAGGAAATTTCCGAGATTTTTAAGAAATTTTATCACGAAACTGTTGCTACAACTTTTTTGTTAGCATAAAAGGGGCGTGGCTCCCAAAATTTGTAAACTAATTCACAGATTCTGATAATTTAACCATCATAGGAAATAGTTTTGGAAAAGCAATATATGATTTTTGTTTAAACACCCCTATGTATGAGTATAATTTATTAACGAAATATAGAGAAAGTCAACGCTTACATATTTTACCTAGACAATATTTTTCAGTTTCTAAATTTAAATTTTGCGCCAGCTCTACCGCCAATTATTTAGCTTAGTACAAGCATAAAAGCAAGGATGCCTCTTGAGCCCCCTCCTATTCTCAATCTTTTTGGACGATCTTGTCGAATTTTTACCGGGAGGGATACCTTTTGTCTGTTTATCTATAAAGCTGTTACTCTACGCTGATGGTATCGTTATACTTACGGAAAGTCCAGACATGATGCAAATCATCAATACCAGCAAATCTAAAATTGTGATTTTTCGGAACGGATGGGGTCGATAAGCAAGGAATGAAAAATGGACCTGGCAAAATGAGGAACTAGAGAATGTCAAAGAATACAAGTACCTCGGAGTTCTAGTTACCCCCCAGTTATCGTTTAAAAAGCATCTCCAGGAGAAGCTAAGGGAATCGAAACGCGCAATAAATTGCAGCTGGAAAGGTGTCTTAAGCAAAAAGAATATTGTGCCGAGTACAAAGTATAAAATCTTTGAAGCAGTCATGAGATCTATAATGTGTTACGCGGCACAAGTGTGGGGAATTTGGGAATTTGAAGAGGTTGAAAAACTTCTAAGATACTTCCTTAAGAAAATATTCAGACTACCAGAAAATACACCGACATACATGCTGCACTTAGAAACTGGACTACCACCACTGTATATATTTACACTTAAATTACACTTTCAATACATTTCGAAAATAATATCGCAACCAAGTCATCGTCTCCCCCATAAAATTGATATACATCTTAAAACTAGGAACCTTCATTTCTTTGGTGAATGGGCAAGGCTGAGCCGTGAGCATAATGTCCCCCTGAACGAAAATCTTGTCAATGGAGCGGCCTCGGAAAATGCGCTACTTGTTAAGATCGAGGGATCTACACGGATATATTTAGAATACAAGCCCAACAAAGTCAAGCAAGAAATACATATAAAATCCTTCATCACGATCTTGGGGAAAAAAACTACTTTCATGACCGCCACGGATTAGATGTAATTTCAACAATATTCAAAGCGAGGGGTGAAATGTTACACTTGAACTACATGCCACATAGAGCTGATAGAAGTGATAATTGTACGCTGTGCAATCATGGAACTAGAGAAAACGTCCTGCATTTTATTGAAACCTGCCCTATACTGAGCTCAATCAGAAGTTACAACGTAGGAAAAAACACTCACTCTTCGGATGAAGTCATTCTCTTTTTAAATGGAGAAAACTGGGCCTTTCTGTACAATTTTTTGAAATCTGCTCTAACATACCGGCAACAAATTATAAACGAAGCTTTTTAATATAATTTGTCAATCACTCTAAATGAAATAATAATTATTGAAACTTTCTCTTTCGGCTGACGGCAGAAGCCAATGCTTATTGTAAATTTTGTAACAATTGAATTTTTCTTTTGAATTAATAAAAAATTACTACTACTACAAGCATAACTTAATCTAAACTTAAAACTAGAAAGGACAAAGACTTGAAAGCTAGGGAGAGAAGAGAGAGAGAGAGTATGGTTAGGACATTGCGGAGTACGCATTAATTATTGTTAAAATGAAAAATGTGTGCAGCATTATTTGATTTGCGCAGCATTCTTGATAATGGTTCGTTGTAACCATACTTAGTGCGATGAGGAGGTATACGAAAAAGAGTTTGTGGGAATTGGTATTTAGAGAAATAGCTTATTTAGAGTCAACAAAATCAGGACGTTTAAGACGATCCACATAGGGCGGCAGGTTGAAGTTATCAACCCGAGACAGACCGCGTAAGGCGAAGCGAATGAACCTACGCTGGACAGCCTCAATTCTCATGGTATGGGCAGCATAATGCGGAGACCATACTTGGCTGGCACACTCGAAGAGGGGTCTAACGAAAGTAAGATAGAAGGATTTTGTTATGTAGGAGTCAGAGAACTCTTTTGACCAGCGTTTTACAAATCCAAGTGCTGATTTGGCTCTACATTCTCAATATGGGATCGACAGTTGAGTTCACTATTGCAGATGACGCCCAAATCGTATGCTGACGTGACTGAGGGTATAGGCTCATCACGAATGAAGCAGATCAGAGGTGGTGGTGGGAGGCGCTTTCTGGCCATTTTTTGTGCAACAGATGAAGAAACTATTTAGATCGTCTTAGAAAGGGCGAGAATCAGTGGCCGATGATATACGTTTGAATTATTTTCTTATCATAAGCGTAGACCAGACGAGTTCCGGATGATACGCTCATTAATGGTTCAAGATGGCTGCTTTGAGGAACGCCCGATGTTCCTAAAGGCTCCGATACTGTTGATTTAGGTATGATTTTATCCATGAGATGAACCGCAGTTGAATTCCAAGGGCTTTTAGCTTAAAAAAGAATAATTTGGTGAGAAATTTTGTCAAAAGCCTTACTAAAATCAGTATCTACGACATCAACTTCATTGCCATCTTCCAAAGCATTCAGTGTACTAGACACGAATACGTTTAAGTTAGTGGTTGCTGACCTCATTTTAAGGAATCCGTATTGCATTGTAGAGAAGATTAGCTTGCAGTAGAAAGACATTACATCGTACACAATGCTCTCGAAGAGCTTAGGTATGCATGAGAGATAATTAGAAACTTTGCTTTTGTATCCTTTTTTGTAGGTAGGGATAATGTAAGGGTCCTTCCATAATTGACGAAAATTTCCTTGTGATATTGAAAGTTGAAAAAAGGTAGTGAGGGGCTGTGTCAGATGATTCGCATATTTTTTTAGTGCTATGGCAAGGTCACCGTCAAGACCAGGGGAGTAGTCATCCTTCACTTGGTTAATCTTATTAGCAATCATTGATGGGATTATGTCCACAGAGACAAAGGAGGTATGTGCAGAGTTTTTCAAATAGCAGAAATAAACAAAACTAATTAGAAAAAAGCTTAAACACCAAATTTCATGTTCATATAACATAACTTTGATGCTGATTACAAATATACATATATACTTTTGGGGGTCTATCGTTATTATTTCTTTATGTTACAAACTATGTATCAAACCTAATATACCCTTAATAGGGTATGAAAGGAAAATAAAGAGCATTTCGCAGACATACACACAGATAAACAGACGGACAGGCTGATCAACAGACATACAATCAGACACATGCACAACCGCAATGTTGAAAATTACTTTTCTTTACATTTCGATATTTCAGATAGTTTTTCGACCACAGTACCATACTTCCATTTTCTAAGAATATGGAAGTAATAAATAAATTAGGTATGTGTGTTTACATTTTTTTATTAAAACGTGGGTCCATAAAGCGTCCAATTACCTTTCCACAAGTGCAAACGACGAGCCTGTCCCGAAAATGGAAAAATATCTTTTTTGGTACCAAGGCCATTAGATTATGTATCTAAAAACATAAACGTGCATTTTAGAGTCACCTTTACATTGCACATAATCGGTGAATACATTATTTAATTGTGTTATAAGACGCCTTTTATCAGTCTTAGGTGAATTATTTAACAGCTTAAACAAAACATTACTAATAGCTACATATCTAAGTAATAATCTTAAGTCACTTAATATCAATCTTATAAATAGATATAGAAATAGTTTCTTAAATATAACATTAAAATATTTATATCCTTTCTGTAAATCAGGCGATAATCTGAACTTGTAGTTCGGTATCAGTTGGCGAGTGTTCAGCTACCATCCATATTATGATATTTAGAAGTCGGTTCTTTTGCAGTAGGATCTCCTGCAAGTTATGGTGGATAATAACCTTGAACTGTTTGTGCTCTTGTGCGCCTGATGTGTTGCATTACACGTAAAACCTCCACGCGAAACTCTAGTTTTTGATCAGTATCGAAGTTTTGCAAAGTTGGTAACAAGGAATCGAAAAATGATTTATCTTCGTCTTCAACCAAAGGAGGTGACATTGGAAAGTTATCGAAAAATTTGCATACTTTCTCTTCAAGGCTAGACTTCTTAATTTTCTTCTTTATTTTCTCAGGTCTTGTTGTCGAATATACTAAAGCCTGTTCTTCTGTTACTGGATATTTTGATGATAATGGGTCATCTGAGTTGTCTTCTGCTATGGAAATTTGAGGTTCTGCCATGTCGTGAATTTCATTTTCTTGTAGATTTGACACTGAACTATTGAATCCCAGAAGAGGCGCAAGAAATGTCAGTTTGTCATCGTAGACATATTTAAATTTTGTTGCTGATCCCGTACCAGATTTATTCAATTTCATTGTATACTTCCGATGATAGTCTCTAATGTTGCGCCATTTTTGCTGAACTTTTCGGCCTGAAATATGTATAAAAAGGAAATATAAGTTTTAAATATAATCAAAACCTAATAGCTAGAGTAGAGGCAAGTAAAATATCTTATTATTCAGGTAATATGTCATCGATTTGGAAGAGATAGTCACAGTATACAAACAAAAGTTAATAACGTCAGTGGAGTGAGGAGGAGGGCATACTTTCTTAGATTCAGGCGGCAGCAAAAGAATTCACCAGATATAGGCAACGATGGCGTCTATAATTCCAGTAAGTTGTACTGCTTTTATACATCTTAAAAGGACTACATGAAAATATTCTGCGTGTGGGTCTATGTGGCGGAGTAATTGAGCCGTATTCATAAAAACGAAGGACATCCTCCAAAGTATAAGGTAATGCTTTAAAGTAAAAGGTTGAAGTATAAGCATTTCCTTCTGTTCGTATTCATAATGATTACCTTATACTTGCGAGGATATCCTTCAAGCACAAGTAAAAGGTAGACTCGTCAGAACGCTGAATGACATGCTAGATGCTAGAATATCTTTTAGTTTTTTTGTTGTGCCAGTTCCCTTTCCTTCTTTTCGCCCTGTACTACATCTGTTATCTTACGGATCACATCAAAAGGTTTTTTTAGTGAGTATACGTATACCTTAGTGCGCTAAATTTACATTACTCTAGCAGTGAAGAAGTTAGTGAAAATGAAACAAATGCTAGTAACGAACTTCAGTTCATAGGGTGTGGCCGCTAATCCCGTTATATTGGAAAAATCTCAAGTGCCAACAATAAAAAGAAGGAAGGATGAAGCAATCGTAGCAATCACCAATAAATACGCAGCAACGTTTGGTAGGCCTGTTGATGCTAAAGGTTTGTTAAAAAAAAAATCAACAATATAAAGACAAGGTTGAAGGGGAAACGGAACTGGGAATAAAGCGATCAAATTGTTGGATTGGGAGAAGCGTTTACTAAAGGCTATGGAAGGTGACAGCAATTCAACTATTCATGAAAACGAATCAATACAGCAAAGAGGGAGTGAACCAGCTGATGAACGAAGAAACAATAAAGTATCTCGTCAGGAAGCATGTGATGATGTCTCTCCCACAAAATTTGTTACCACCAAAAATGGTTGATTTTCTTCTGGTGCCTCTTCAATAGGTTTGAAATCAGGATCGCCTAAAGTTTTAACGATATTATGGAGAACGACACAGGCAATTATTATTTTTGGTATATTTTTCAATTTCACCCGACAATCGTACTGTAAGATAGGAAACCGGCGTTTCAGTTGTCCAAAACATCGTTCAGTAATTACTCTTTCTTTTTTTTTCAAAAGCTTATTATATTCTTCTTCAGCACCAGCAGTAGGATTTTCATATGGAGTCATTAGGCATGGTTCTATCCCATATCCGCTGTCACCAATGAGCACAACATTGTTTTGATTTCTTAATTTTATACACACTTGTGAATTTTTTCATATTCTCGAGTCATGTACGGATCCAGGCCAACTAACGTCAACACTAGTAAAAATTTGTTTGGCATCACAAGTGGCTTGAACATTCAGAGTAGGTTTACCTTTTCGATTAATGTACTCATCTCCATAGAGTTTTGGTTTCAGTATCCCTACGTGGGTACAATCGATTACACCAATAACTGTCGGAAACTTAAACTTCCTCTGCCATAACTCTTTTGCTTCCGTTATTTCACTATTGGTAGTTGGAAACTTGATCCAATCAGTTGAATGTGCAACTATGCTGTCAACTACTGCATTCACAGTCCGAGATACTAACACCAAGTTCTTCACCGATACCTTTCTGATATCCAGGATCACTGAGATATCGCAAACATACCTTCATTCTATGGGCAGTTGACAAGGCACCTTATATTTAAAGTAAAAGGTCAAGTTTACCCATTTACTTTTATGTGAATAAAAGGATATGCTTTTACTCGAAAAGTATACAGTGGCCCAAAATAATAACCGGACACACCTACTTTCTTACTAATTTCTATGATTTAAAGGCAAAATAATATACATTTTTCATAAAATGTATTTATTCTGATTAAGTTAAATTTACGTTAACTAAAATAAAGTAAAATAAAAATAAAATTCATTAATTTCACTAAAGGTTTTAACTAAAATACTTAACTAATCGAAAATGTATCTCAAATGCTGTACATTTTATGCGTTCATTATTCGGGGAACCCCACTTTATATGCACGCAATATGAATGAATTTTAATGCAAGTAAGTATTGTGTACCGCAATTAAAAATGGAAACTTGCAAGTGCGGCAGTTAATAATTGATCACTATAATGAGAAAAAAACTATTCGTAATATAGCTGAAATATTTAAAAGAAGTCCTTCTACCGTGCATGATATAATAAAACGCTATTTGGCCACAAAGACTTTAGAAAATAAACCTAGAAAATAAAATATTCACAGAGGCCGAAGAGCGGTGGTTGGTAAAACAAATAAAGGTAGACCCAAAGCTGAGTGCACCGAAGCTAACTGTACGAGCTGAAACACAATTGGGAAAAATCGCTAATCCTGAAACAATATGAATTATATTACGAAAGCATAATTTTAATGGGAGAGTAGCTAGAAAAAAGCCGTTTATTTGTGAGCGCAATAGAAAAAAAGGAAACAATTTGCAAAGGAATACAAAAATAGTGATTTTTCGTTTTGGAAGGAGGTAATTTTTTGTGATGAAAGTAAATTTAATATATTTCGGTCAGATGGTCAATCATATGTATGTTTGGAGAAAGCCCAATACTGAGCTGGCAAAACAAAACTTACGACTCTTTGTGAAGCACGGAGGTGGCTCGGTAATGGTATGTGGATGCATGGACCAAATGATGTATTTGAATATTTTAAAGAATAACCTGAAGCAGAGTGCAGAAAGTTTGGGGATTGAAGATTGCTACAACTTTTATCAGGACAACGATCCAAAACACAAGGCTTTAAACATTCGTCTGTCGTTGATTTATAATTGTCCACATGTACTTGAAACGCCTCCGCAGAGCCCGGACCTAAACGTAATCGAACATTTATGGGAGCATTTAGACAACAAATTGAAAAGCTACAAAATTTCCAATAAAAAGAGGCTTTAAAAGAGGAGTGGAATACAATAGACCCATTCTATTGCAAAAAACTGGTTTCTTCCATGCCAGACAGACTTAAAGCAGTTTTAAAACAAAAAGGACTCTACTAAATATTAAAAAAAAAAAAAAAAATTAAATGTATATTTTTTAATTCCTTTGAAATTTTGTATGAAAATGAAGTGTCCGAATATTACTTTGAGGTTATTTTTTGATGTATTTACTATTTTTTTGTTTTTTTATGTTATTTAAATGAACTATTG
Organism: Pocota personata; assembly: GCA_963082735.1. Lineage (NCBI taxonomy): Eukaryota > Metazoa > Arthropoda > Insecta > Diptera > Syrphidae > Pocota > Pocota personata. Next base: position 48,042,544 of record OY720430.1, on the reverse strand, counting down.
TAATATTGTTTTCGTTTTTAAATACGTTTTGTTAATAAAAAATTAATGAAAATTGAAGTAATTACTTCGTCTTTTATTGTTTTCAATTTGTACATAAATAATAAGAAAATAAGGTTGTCCGGTTATTACTTTGAGCCACTGTAAGGTTCTGCTCAAAATTATTATGAATACAAGCAGAAGGATTTCCTTCATATTTTGCAAGTGCTCGTATAAGCATATCCTTTTCTTTATGAATACGGCTCATTGTCTACAATATTAGCGTACCTTTGAGAAAGCTAAAAAACGAATCAGGTGGTTAGGTTTTGGTAGAGTGCATGCACCAAATTATTAATCGAGTAAGACTAGACGAAAGCATGCCCAATGACTAAAATATCAGCTTTGTATGGCCGGGCAATATATGTGCTAAATGATCCTACGTATCTATTGAAAACAAATCTTAAGTCACTAATCCTCACATACTACTCGTAATGTTCCACCATTTTCAGACCAATGAATCTAAGCACTTTTTCGTGGATATAATTTTCTAGAGCTCCACGAGATAAAATCTAATTTCGAAGTTTGTAACTCATATCTCTTCAAAATTTCAAATAAGTTCTCTGAACTATTTCAGATAAGCTGGAGCATGGAGGATTTTAAAGCCATTGAGCGTCAAGCGAAGATTCGGTCTTAGAGGACAAAATAAAATACATGTACTTCACAAAGAAGCATAGGTTTACCGCCTAAGGTCAAACGTCACTGTCAACAATTTTAAACTTAGAAGTAATTAAGGAATTAGTCCTCTGTTACATAAAATTTGTTTTATGGACAATTTGTTGTATGGGTCAGATTACTATGAAATGTGGATGTGGTTTTGTCATCCAGAATTTTGAACCGCTTCTCAAAATACATACATAAAACCAATGCATTGTTTTGGTTTAGAGCTTTTTCACACACACCGGTTCGCGCCAACCGGCCGGGGAATTTTTCGGAAACTTACTCTGACTAAAAGAGCTGACCTTAAAATATTTTTTTTGACAAGATCATTATGTGACTAGACGAAAACACCGAAAAACGGGGAATCCCCCAATTTCCACGCACAGATTAATGACTAAAGTGCTGCCAAATACTTTGTTAACTTATTTTTGATGCGTGAAAATGGCAGTTATTTTCGTTTTTATTATAATAAATTTTTGTTTTTGTTTAATTTTGATGAAGTTATGGCTATTTTTCATTACAAATTAAATATACAGTAATTCTGTATAGCTAGTTTTAAAATGTAATGAGTACTATATCTGTAAATGTATCTTAAAGATAAGCAAAAGGACTGTTAACTTATTTTTGATGCTCACTGTACATACTTACAAATCAATTTCCTTTCTGCTTTGGAATTTTGCGAAAAGTTTGGAACAAGTTGTAAACATATATCATGCCATGCTGCATCTTTTTTTATTCTATCCTTGTAATCGTCGGTTCGATTGTCCCAAATAGCTGACTTTTTCTCAACTTCGGTTATAAATAGTCCAACGTCAATTTTCTCTACTTCATCCATTGATCCGAAGTACAGATTTATAAAATACCACTCACTTACAATAACAAAAAGTACACTGAATACACTAGACGTAGCGATGTGTCTGCTTCGGTACACTCCGCACTACTGCCGCATCCACTTGTGTGAACGATACAATAACCCACAACGACAGTAAGCCAACAAACGCCTCTACAGACAGACGATGCGCTGGCATTTGGAATGGAAACTTTTCGTTCTACGCGAATTATTATACATTATGTATCTATTTACATGAGTGGGCTAAAATATAATCGGTGTGGTTGCCATGCGGTTGCCGCTCTGCAGTGTGTCCGCTCATGTGAACCGACAGTCAGTGGTGGATTTCATTATCATAGCATACCACAAAGAGAAACTGATAAACAAATTATAGGAAAGGTATGTATTGTAAGTGTACTCATATGCGCGATGATTTAAAGGTCACTGAAAGAGTAAGATTATGCGTTGAAAAATGCGTTTTGCGAATGTTTATTTATTTACTCAATTTCAAATTATACACAATCTTTAGGATTGTATCAAAAGAACACAATATTGAATTCCAGTTGAAAAATATATTTCGCTAAAGAGTTAACGTCTTTAGCGAAATACTTTTTTCTGCCTGCAGATACATTTTTTTTTTTTTTTTTTAGTTTTTATTAATTTAATTCATTTATACCTACAAGCTAGACAAAAACGCTTAAAACTAGCTTAACTAACTTAACTATCTTATTCTAACTTACTGGTCCTATGCGGGCGCTCTAAGCTAAACTTAATCCTTATCTATGTCTTTCGACTTAATCTATACTTATTACTATTTTACTTAAATAACAATTATGACTAAGAAAAATTTTTCATTTTAAGAAACTTAGTAACGGTACTATTTATTTGATCTTATATATAAAACTTAAATGCTACCTTAAAATAAGTCTGAACCTAACTTAACTAAATGCATAATCAAATTTTTGACATATCCAAGTGCTGTGTTTTTTTCCCGTATAAATAAACTTAAACTACTTAACCTAGACACCTAAAAACTATGTTAGCCGGCCAAGACAAAAATATGACGGCCAACTTTGCCTTACTGGACCTACCCCGGATCAAAAGGGATCGACGAGGGAGCTCTCTCTAGTAATCACCAGAATTGATGGTGCTGCTTCTTCACATCTTTAATATCGCGCACCAATACCGATCTACTGAATCGGAGACGCTCCTCAGTGCTCTGTACGACGTCTCGGCTGTAGTTGAGCCGCCTGTCCACAGTTGTCCGGAAAACGTGGAAGGCCTGACTGATCGAAATAGAGGAATGCTTCTGGAGGGACAAAGCCGTTAAGGCGCACCCTCTCATAGTACCTATGGTTGGGGTAATAAGCCCCGAAGATCAGGTTATTCATCGAGGTCATTGCTCTTGCAATGTGCCTTCGAGTCGTCTTGACCAGGAAATTGTCCACTCTTACCAGATCCGCCCTGTTGTATAAGACCTCATTAGACTAGAATTTTTTGTACTGAGACTCTGGTGTTCTGTACAAGTGAAGGCAAGCCCGAAGGCAGGCCCTCTCTAACACCCGAATCTTTTCCATCCTACTTGCCCCTATGTTGAACCACACGGGACATCCATATGCGAGTATGGGCCGAATGAGGGCCGTGTAGCAGATTACCTTTACCCTTGCATCGAGTTGCTTGCTATAAAAAAGTCTCTTTGTAAGGGCGAAGGCAGCTGACCACGTTTTGACACGCAAGTGGACGCCCGTGTTGTCCAATTATAGAGAATTCTTTCTGGTATCCCTAGAGGCCCGAGACAACGGCGTTCTGAATAGAATGGTTTCCGACTTCTGAAGGTTGATCTTCAACTTCCAGTCGTCGCAATATCGCTGAATCTTATCGAAGTCACTCTGCAAGAGTTTTGCAATGACGTCGATCTTAGGTCCTGATCGCAATCAAATCGTCTGCGTACGCTATTGCATGCTGAAGAGATCCTATCAGATCAGCCGTGTAAATATTGAAAAGGATCGGTGAATTAACCGCATCCTGTTGCAGACCATTTTTAATTTCGAACGTCCCAGCAGAAGTCACATTGCCATTTTTCACAACGAACTTTCTACTGGTGAGCATATTAAGCAGTGGTTTGCTTATGCCCAACCTGCTCAACTTGTAAAAGAGCCCTTCCAACCATACGGTGTCGAAGGCCTTCTCCAAGTCAATCAGGCAGGCACCCGTGCATTGGTTCTTGCTTTTGTTCCATTGGATATCAGATACCAGTTTAGACGCGGCATGTATTGTATCATGCCCCGCCTTGAAACCGAATTGGTTATCCGGAACTATATTATTGTCCTCAACCCACTTAATCAAGGCTCTATTGATCACTTTTCGAATACCTTGCTGATATTCGGAAGGAGACCTGCAGATTCATTTTCGTAGAATAATGTCAGTCTAATAATTTTTCTAACAAAATTTAAGAACGTTTACTTACAATTACCTACATATGTACATATGTTGGACTATGGCCTTTGTATTATCGCTGCACTTACCTGTTTTACTTACTCAAAAACGGATGGGGACAAATAGCTGAAAATATAAATTTTTTAAATTAACGCAAAAGCCGCCTTTCATTTGATACCCACATTGTATTTATAAATAAAAAGCATATTTTTTTTTAATTTTACTCTAACCCCCAAAACCTTTTTATTTGTTAACTCTTCCAAAATTGTCGATACTCTTGGTCTGCAGTTAGTACAAGTCAACTCTATCCTAAATTTCAACCTTCTACGTCTAAGGATTCAAACATAATGAGGATGTAACAGACGGAAGAACAAACAGCTGACTCTCACTTTAATTGCTCCATTCTTATATTTGTTACCTTGTAAGTACCGGAACGTTACATAAAGGGAGTCGAAAAATAGTGTCTCATAATTCTGTCCGTCCCTCTGTCTGTCTATATCTTGTACCTACTGCACGGAATGGTTGTACTGTATAAATTTAGTTTAAACTTCCTCTCTGGTGAGGTTCGTGGGGGCTCATACCCTGCAGCCAAATTGGAATATTCATTCTAACCTCAAATTCATCGGTACTACCTAAGGTAAGTATAGCTGGCTTAGTTAAAATTATTTTCTTGATGTGGTATTGTACAACCTGCCATCTACCAATATTTGATCGTCGGAATTCTCATTCTCGCCTCAAAATTAAACTTCAATTTTGAACTCGAGTGGTCTGAAGTGAAATTAGGTGAATGAATTAAATGAACTTAAGTGACCACGAGTGAGTTCAAGTGAACTTGAGTTGATTTATTTGAACAAAATATGTAGAGCCAACAAAAAACACATTTCCTATCATTGGCTATCATTAAACCTACTTAATGGACTCGAAGGAACTTGAGTAAGCCCAATAGTATTTGAGCGGGCTTGTGTTTTTCCTTAAGTGACATTAGGGACTTATTTGTACTGTAATTGGTGTTGCTTCAGTGATGAAATTTGTGAGGAGTTGACTGAACTAAAGTGTATCTACTGTACTTTAGTGGTCTAAAGTAATCAAAAGTCCTAAGTTTGTAAGCAAATTTTAGTTGGCTTCTATGGATTAAAGTGAGTTTAAGTGAACTTAAGTGGAATTAAATGAGCAAGAGGGCTTAAATGAAATTAAAAGGGCTGGAGTGAACATAATAAATATGATGAGCTTAGGCGAACAAGAGTGGGTTTATATAATTTTAGGTGCTCTTAAGTGAACTTGAGTCATCTTATGCAAACTTCAGAGAACCTGTGTGAGATTAGGCAAACCTGCTGCACCTTAAGTGAAATTGATTGGGCTTAGGTAAGCACAGCAAAGTGGATTGAAGTGCTTCGGTAAAACAACTACCAGACATAGTTAGGCTAAAGCACATATTCATATTTTTCTTCTGCTATAGGATCTTTAAATGATGAAGGAGCAAGTAACTGCTACTGTCTTAATCCACGATATTCGACGATTCCTGGCTTAAGAGAGTACTATTTAAACCCAGAAATGAATCGCTTTAATTTACAGACGTCAAGTCTGGTCAAAAGGCTTAGGTCTTCAAAAGAAGTACGAGTGCTTTGATAGAGCAAAACATAGAGGTTCACAGAAAGTGAGTGAACGTTTATTCCTTCTCTCCATCTCGTCAGCATACAAAGCATTGGAGCGATTACCTTTCCTAGCTTATCTGCATATCAGGCAATGCTTCTCATGGACATCAGTTACGAATCTAGAGCTTTTCCCAAAAATGTGAAGTTGTTAGTTTTTTTTATTTAGCTTTGACGGGATTGTGAATCAATGAAATATTTGCCAATCTTTAAGCTTGTATATTTATCGATTCTATTAGAATGGGCGCCATGGTCTAGTGGTCAGTGCGTTCGTTTCCTGTGCGAGAGGTTCAGATTCTAATCCCACACAAAAGTTTTCCACCGCCCGATCTCTCCCAAGAATCTGACAAACACTAGAGATGAAAACTCCCATGAAAAAGCCTCTCAATTACACCTTTCGGATACGGCAATAAACAGTAGTTTCCTTGCGCCCGTACTGTAGAAGCTAGACCACGCTCTGTTAAGACTGTTAACGCCCACATATTTTTCCATAAGATTGTGAGTACTTTGTCAAAGAACTAGATTTTATTATTATTAGTATACTAACTTCATTGCCTTGTTTTCGTTCCAAGTTTTTTATATTCATCAGACCGTTCGGATAAACATAATAGTGCAGTGGAGCCTGTCGCATCCTAATACCTTCTATCGAGGAAGTAGTAGAAGTTGTAAATGTTTATTACACCAATCTCCATGAGCGGAGCGCTCATATGACTCCAACTGCCGACGAATCAACATCGAAATAAATGGTTCTGTTAGCACTTAACCGTACTAGCAGTCTACAATTTAATTTGACGCTCCGCTGCAATCGAACTCTAATAAATGACGGATGACTACGAGTATACAGGAGCCCTTCATTCCTTTTCATTCAGAGATGTTATTTTATTAATAATTCCTGCCAAATTAAATATCAATCGATAAAACGACTTCGATTAAAATTAATAAGTCCCTTCATTCTAATAACACCATTGTCCAATAATTACCTTTCATACGAAATAACAGTATCAGTAAGTTAAACGCAATTTCTACATGCTGATGTACTGTAGCTTAATCCCGTAACGAATTTCGAGCAGTTAATCCTTCCTTACAACACTTAACTACCGGTATTTGCTTCACAACAGTACAATCAAATTCACCGCCATAAAAATGAAGAATTCTCAATCAACCGTTTCATTAATCAAAAGTGGTTAATCTGTGGTAGGGCTTATCCCTGTAGAGCGCGGATATTTAAAACTCGACAACAGCTCGCATCTCGCAACAAACTTGGCGGACTCTTCGTTCAACTCCTATGTATCCTGAAATGGGATGCAATCGACAAAGTGATTCTTTCGCTGCGATAAAAGTATATTACAATTGGTTTTTTTTTTTAGGACCGATCAGAGCATCCTCATCCTTTGCATCCTTTATTACTCCCAGTAGTTGAACTGGATATGACCACTTCATTATTAATTTGAGAAGCCTCTGCAGAGGATACGCTTAAATAATCAATGGTTTCATATAAACGCTAAATTGGTTTGCATCCGAGGTGGATGCGGTCTCGATTCGGAGGATATGGTTAAGTGACGCAAAAAGCGACCGCTTTTCTTCATTTCCAGTTTCGTTTATTAGCCAATCAACACTGGTAGATAGTGTAATGTTTTGCAGTCGCGCGATACTTTGTGTTTGAGGCGGCACACCATCACCATGCCAGAGCTCTCTGTCGCGTCTGTCTGCACCACTCCTGCTTAACAAGGTGCGTAAATAGCTACTTTACGATATGATACCGGTGAGAATAAGATAATGGATTTCGATTTGGAGAGCCATCATCCTCGCTGAGTTTGAACGCATTAAGTGCACGCTATCGGATGCTATTCGATATTTGATTTAATGGAAAGGCATCCTCATCCAGGATCCGTAGACATTTGACAGATACAAACAGATGAAACGATAGGAGTTGATGGATCATTGTATCAGATGTAGAACAGGTCAAATATTGATACCGAGATGAGGAAATGTCAAAATATCCCGGACCACCAGGGACGTCGTAAAAAAGGAAATCGTATACTTTTTTTTTTTTTTTTTTTTTTCATTGAGGATGCTTTTCTGCTACAGTCTTTCCTACTGCTCCACATTCGATACCAATATGCAAATCGAAGGTACTGCTTCTGTTTTCCATGAGAGCAGATCATCCCGGTAGCAGTGTAGAATTCTTGTTCTTTTGCAAGTCAAAGGGATCTGTTGCTATTCAAATTTGCGATTGGAAGTCCGACCAAGTGCCTGTTGGAGACAGAAACATAAATGATTTGATTATTTGGAAAAAAGGAGATTTTTATGAATTGATTTTTGATTGCTGTTGAATTTATTGATTTGTTGTTGATTGATTGGTATTTGACTTTTGATTGCCCACAATTTGTTTGCATAAAAAGTATACATGCGTATGCAGATTGACTGAACATATCCGGGTGGTCCTTATATAAAGGCTTGCAGCTTTGTGATTATTACAAACAACGATACAAATTGATCTGCTGTGGGTCCTTCATAGCTGAGAAGTTTAAAAATAAACATCTCGAACAAAAAACTGCAATGATTAAGAAATAAAGTTCACAGCTAGACTGTTGGTAAATTATTAAATCTAGCTTTCGTTAGTAAACCGACTGGCTTCCATATGTAACGAGTGATGCCATTGGAACATCTACTCGTATAATGATGGGTTTGATCGTGAAAGTATCAAACTCCTTTCTAATTTTCGCTCAGAGTTAGAAACTTATTTATTAAATACGAGACTTGCTTACCTCATGGGGCAAAAAGGCATCAACAGCGCTTGCTCGACTTTCTGTTCGGAATTCTGCAACACTTTCAGCTCTCTACAACTCATTCTCAATCTTCTTGACTACTTTTGAACTGCTGTGCTCTTTGATTGCCTTGGCTTTAGTAAATTCCATGGAAGGGAATATTTTGTAACGAAATCGTATGTCTAAGGTGTTAATAGGTTCATGACCCATTCTAGCATGAAGTTGTTCATTCGATATACACACGAAGACATTTGTTTAAGAAGAACTGCAGCTTATGAGCGACAGACAATTGCAGCTTACGAGGAGGGCTGCTAAGTTCGCGGCCTAAGGCATTAAATGAAAGAACAGATCCGATAAATAAATTGTATTTCTCAATATAATCTTCCTCGAGTGAAATGCATTTCTCACATCGGGCATACCGTGCCTTAATACCACCGAAAAAATATTCTTTTTCTTTGCCTTCAAAATGACTTTCTAAGGCCGCCTCATCTGCAAATCTCCAGCCTTGTAACTCCTTTTTCAAATTCGAAAAAAGAAAAAAGTCGCTCGGGACTAAGTCTGATCTGTAGCGTGGGTGGTCTATCGTTTAAAAATTTGTGTCTTTTAAGGCCTGTCTCGAAACTCGCTCGTTATCCTGCAAAAACAACGCTCTGTGCCTGAGTTTCTCACGTCGGTTCCGTACGACCGCTGCACGCGCATGCGGATTACGATTGACCATTCATCGTAATCCCCTTTGGCAGGTATTCAATCAGCAAAACACCTTCGCTGTCTCAGAAATCAGTCGCCATAAGCTTCGAAGCCGACTTTTGCGCCTTAAATTTCTTCGGCTGCCTTTCCCCTTTTTCAATCCACTGCATAGACTCTTGTTTGGACTCCGGATCGTATTGACGAACCCAAGTCCTATCTACAGTTACAATTCGGTTCCAAATTTCGTCGAGATTGTCCCCGGCTATCTCCAAAAAATCTTTGCAGCACTCGAGTCGTCGTTGCTTGTCGAACCCAGCGCGCACAAATTTTTTTCATGTTTAAATGCTCCTGCAAAATTTCTCCAATCCATTCTTTGCTGGTGTACAATTCGTCTGCTATCAGCCACATTTTAATTCTTCGGTCGGCCAGAAATTTTAAACTTTTCCGACGTTTTCTTCAGTGATCACTGACACAGGACGCCCTGGCGGGGGTCATTTTCACAGCTCTCTCGCCGTTGTTGAAATAAGTGACTCCATTTTTTGACCATAGTATACGGCCCAGAATCCTGAAGAGTCGATGACATGTCTTCGAAAATTTCTTTAGGCGAAAGCACGGCGCGGTGCTCAAGATTGCGAGAATTTCCGACTTCGGCTGACATGGTGATGTTTACCCTACCACAGATAATAAGAAAATGAGATCATTATTAAAACGAGGTGATATTTATACTACTAAAGAGTGCCGGAGTTAGTGTTATCACTAATGAGAAGATGACGCTGTTGAGTATCTCAGACCGCGAACTTATCAGCCGCCCCTCGTAGGTTTAGTGCTGAAAACATCTCTTTCAGATTTTTGACATCATACCGGGAACAGATTTTGCTTTCCCGATTCTGATTTTTCTCGACCAAAAGCTAGAGAAAGAAAGTTGACACCATTCTCGAAATGGTTTCGGAATTTAAAAGGCTTATATCTTGGTCGTATTAATTTTTAACCCCACTTTGCCTGTTTCAACTTCTAAGCTAAAGTCCCCTACAAGTCCATTATTTTAGATAAGATGTTATTGTCCATTCGCATACTTTCGCTCATCAGGGCTTCACACAGGACATTAGTAATAACTACCAAAAATAAAAGTGGCGACAGTATGCATCCTTACTTCGCCTCGCTTTGGACATCGAAATCGGGGGGATACCCCTACTACGATAGGCATACTAGATAAAATGCTGGTTCACATTATCGTAGTTCTGTTGTTTAATCCGACAAATATTTCGACTTTCCTTCACTGCTCAATACGGTCTCTAAATTGTTGGCAAACCTGTCGACATTTTATCTTCAAATGCGAATCATGTTAGTTCGATTGTTTCGAATAAACTTATAGCATATGCGAGCTGCCGTAAGTTGTTTGAGGTTTGTTTTCACTATTGCGTCCCATCTTGGACGAAGTCTTCCAACCAGGAACGATTAGAAAGATGTTCACTCGCTCTATTTATCCTAGCCAGTGTGAACTTGAATCTGAAGCTTTCTAACTCAATAGAGAGTGGACCGAAAATCACAACATTTACAACTAAGGGTAAGATCAAGACCAGAGACGATTTGTTAAGAATCAGATATCTCCTTATAAGTCATCCCTGATCAAAACTGTGATAACAAGGATGCATACAAAGCCTCTAAGACAGCCGAAAAGTCAGGAATTGACAAGAGTAATTATTTGCTTTATTTATGTCGCATCCTCCAAGGTAATCAAGTCATATACTACATGCAAATTGTAGCAATCTATTGTGTCAGGTATTGTTGTTTTTTTTATAATTTAGTCAATCTATTAGAAATTTTTTTAGAAAAGCACTTTATGACTTTTCTAATAGTTCCTCATCTGCCCACGTTGGCTGGTTGAGTGCACTAGTGGTAATATCCTACCTCAAAACAAGCTTGCTTCAATGACAAGGAAAACACCATCCTAACAATACTTACGAGTATGTAAGTATGCAAGATGCCATTTCCTTCGTAAGGTCCATGAAAATAAATGCAGATTTTATGTATGTACATATATAGGCATAAACCTATGATTTATCATCGGAAATTACCTCCTGAGCCTTCATGTAGAAAGCCAGTGTGTAAGATATTTGATGGATCTAACAATTTTAAAAGTGGATTCCACTCATTCTATGTGATTACCCTCTTTGAAACAAAAACCCAAAATTCCAACAAGGAATCAACTTTACTGCCAATAAAACATTGATTACCTCATCCATACATACATGCAGTCCCTATTTATAAATTAGAGCAATGCTATATTCATCATTATCCTTAGGGTGGTCCTGGTCTTGGTAGTCCCACAAAAGTTTCTAAATTAATGAACCCACTGCAGTCAGCCAGTAAAAAAACATAAGAGTCGTCCTTCCCCTTCTCAGTGGGAAAAAACTGCACTCTCAATTATCCCAACGATACAGTGTAATAAATTTATTCAGCTTCCATATCGTTCAACGATCTCTCTAGATCATCTTGTTCTTTGGTCTTTTTTTTGTAAACAGCAGCACAGAAAATGCATGCCAACGACTACAAATAAAGTCATGAGCCTTGCAAGGTACAGACACATGTAGCAAAAAAAAAAATCTGTTTTTGTGACCAAAAGTAGTCTGGCTAAAAAGAACTAAAAATGGACTAAAAAAAACACTCCAGAAGCAATGATTGCGAAATGTAGGCACGGAAATGAAGAAATCTCCGGACTGAACAGCTCTTGATTGAGTTATACGAGCGTTATTAGCCAATTGACGATGGTATGTTCCCAAAGAGAGCTTAATTTGGTGAGTTTCACAGATCAAGGATGGCAATGAATGCCGCCACCACCACCGTATGTATGTAGACCTCAACAATGGTCTGGACTGAGTGATTTAGTCCGGGACAATTTGTGATTGTTTTTTTTTTTTCGACCACTGGGAGGCCTAATTACGAAATTCCCACACACGATCTTCGCAACGACGAAGTTCAAAAGCAAAAGAAATAAGCGTGGACAATGGAATTGAGCAACAAGCAATTCAAGACATTGTCGGAGCGATTGTGTTTTATTAATTTGAAATTTTGGGTCCTGAATAACAAATTCAGTTCGACACGAGCATTCAGAGAGTGGAGTTTTTTTTTTTTTTTTGCTTCCATAAAGGACAAGTACTGTTTTCTTGAAAATTTTCGTGCGTTCAATGTTGACATTACAATAAATTGATTTCTTTCTTGATATCTGTAAAATTAATATTTAAAGCGCACATATTTTTTCGTTTATTCGATTTTTTTTCGATTTTGCCTGAGTTTATTTACAAACAAGCAGTACAAATGAAACAAGTGCGTGCAACCCAGTCGTGTCCTTTATTTTTTTCAATTGTTTGCCCTTTCGAAGACAATTCATAGTATTTGCTAGCAGTTTCCATATAGGCCAGACATATTAGGCAAAATTTTGGTCAAACCTTGGAATAAATAAAGCATGACTGAAAATAGCGAAATGGGCCTTAGTTAAGTATACTGAACAACATACTATAAAGCACCTAATTTCTCATGTGCGCATCATGGATGCATCATTTTAAAAACCATCTAAACATCCCTGCACCAGTTTACACAAGAACCACGACGGATTTTGGTCACACCTAAAAATCATTAAAATCGGATAAGGTTGGTTGGTTTAAGAGGGTGAGCTTATGCTCTTCTTCTTAGGCCTCCATTGGGCCCGTTGTGTTCCCCTCATCTGCGTAACTGTAAGGAATAGTGATGTGTTTTGGGAATTATTTATTGAGAGGATTTAGGTCTAGGGATCATGGGTAGTATCAACTATATCGTATAATGATCGGGGAATCGTAGTGTTCGTCTGGCGAACTCCAGTATATCCCCGATTCCTTTCTTATTGAGGTGTGTAATATCCGGAATATTTGGAGATCCCAGATTTTCAGCCTTAGCCTCGCTGTAGAAGGGCAGTGACAGAGGAAGTGTTCTATATCTTCCTCCTCCTCTTCACAGTTGGCACAGATTGCTGTATCAGCTATCCCGAGTCTGAACGAATGTTTGTTGAGATTGATGTGCCCTGTTAAAAGTCCCACCATCAATCTCAATTGTGTTCTGCTTGAGTTAAGAGCTCTTTTTGCTGTGTTGTTACTCGGTTTGGTTATTACAGATCTAGCCACTTTACACGTGTCTAGATTCGTCCAGTAGTTATTGAACTCCTGTCGTATCTTATCATTGATTATTGTTTTAATGGTTGTCAGAGGGACCCCTATTGTACTATCCGGGTTCAGTTCTGTATTGCCTGCTCCTTTCCTTGCTAGTTCGTCTGCCTTTTCGTTACCCGGTACACCCTCGTGCCCCGGTACCCATGTGAGACGAACTCTATTGCGTCTGGCAAGTAAGTTCAATTTAGTTTTGCACTCCCTTACTAGTAGTGATTTCGACATGGGGTTTGTGATCGCGCTAATTGCTGCTTTGCTGTCAGAGCAGATGTCAATTTGCCTTTCTTCGCTGGTGTCTTCTGCGAGTATTTCGGTTGCCTTCATAATTGCATAGACTTCTGCTTGGAACACCGATACAAATGGTTCTAGGTGAATAGCAAGTTCAATCGGTGGGTTAGCACTAAAGATGCCAGCCCCTGATTCCCCTTATATGTTAGAGCCATCTGTATATACCGATATCCCATTGGAGTTTCTTGTCGTTCCTTCATACGTCCAATATTCTCTTGCGGGAAAAATTGTTTCGAAGTTGTTGGAGAACGTGTACGATTTCCCAACAATATCACTGGGGCAATCGATGAGTGGTGTCATTACTCTTCTCATTTCGGTGATTTTTCGATGTCCCGTATTTGCACCACCTGTGAAATGGCCGATAGTTCTAAGCCGTGAGGCTGAAATGCTGGCAATCTTCTTCGCTTCGAGGTGAACTGGTAGAATGTTAAGTATCGCTTCCATGGCCGCGGTTGGTGTTGAGGATTGTGCTCCTGTAATACCCAGGCAGACCATACGCTGCACCTTAGTTAGCAAGTCTCTTGCATACTTTTTGCTCATCGCTGGCCACCATACAACTACACCGTAGAAGATGGTGGGTTTTATTACGCATTCGTATATCCAGTGGACCTGTTTCGGTTTCAAGCCCCATGACTTCCCGATGGCCCTCCTGCATATCCAATATGCTCTCTTGGCTTTGGTGACTCTTTCTTCCAGGTTCTTTCTCCAGGTCAGTTTCCTGTCCAATATAATGCCCAGATACTTGACGCTGTCGCGGAGTTGTAGTGATACTCCTCCGAGTTGTGGAATGTGAAAGTCACTAGTTTTGGTTTTCTTTGTAAAGAGAACCATTTCTGTTTTATTTTATTTTTTATTTTATTTATTTCTAATCCACTCTACTCCGCCCATTCTTTTATGATTCGAAGGGTGTTTTGCATAAGCTCTCCTATGATGTTCAGGTGCTTACATCTTATCAGAACGGCTAGGTCATCTGCGTACGCTACACATTTCGCACAGGTTCCATCCAGTGCTTTTAAAAGGTTGTCCATTGTGAACACCCACAGAAAAGAAGATATTATCCCCCCCCCCTGTGGTGTTCCGGTACGGACTGTTCCCCTTCTTGTGTCGTCTCCCAGTGAAGCTGTGATAATGCGGTTTGTAAGCATGTGTTCTAGCCAATTGTTTATTATTTGGTTATTACAGTATATCGAGAGTGCCTCCACAATTTTTTGAGTTTTCACATTGTTAAATGCCCCTTCGATATCTAGAAAAACGCCTGCGACTGATTCCTTGCATCTTCTATTGTGGATACAACCTGGTGTAGTGCCGCCTCAACTGATTTTCCTTTGAGATATGCGTGTTGATTAGAACAGCCTGATTTAGTTATCACAGATTCTCTCCAAAATCGGACAAAGTGGGTTAATGATTACACAGTGTCCTGTAAGAAAACCTAATTGGGTGCTAATGTGCGCTCTATTCATCGTGACTAAAAGCTTGGATTTCCTACGGTCCCATCGTCTAAAACAGAATGCTGTGAGCCCTATCGAAAGCCTCGCATAAAATGAATCACTACAGCTCTTTATCAACTTGGTTGTTATAGTTGATGCGTTTAGCACATAAGGTAGCCTAATTCTTGCACATAACATTTTTCTTCTAATTTATATAGATTTTGTTATTTTTGTCCCACACCCCGCTAGAAGTTCCCGGATGACATTAAAAATGTGAAACTTAGCGGATTTAGAAGTCATAAACTCAAATTGTAGCCCCATTTGTCCATTCCTACGACAAGTCTATAGTGGTCCATTTGAATGTTCCGAGAAGTCATCTTACTCGTAACCATTCAGTTCACAATCTCGACGGCATTATTTGCTGAGGTAATAGTTAAAGTCGTTGCTTCTATCACATTTAAAACGACTGGAGTCAAGGATAAACTCAAAATCAATTTAAAAAAAATGCTTGCTTCCTTTTTTTCAAGAGTCTCCAACGCTTGAGTTTCAGCATCGATCAACGAAGACCAAAGCTCTGCCCGGAGTCCTTTAGATATTGCAAATTCTGAATACGAGCCGAAAAAAGCAATATAACTTGGCAGGACTAGCACAGCAAGCAAATACCCAACCAATACTAACTGAGCCCAGAGGTTTTTTTTCGTTGGCACGGAGGGAATACTGAGCAACGTAACCAAATGCACGTTACGATTAACAATACTACAGATCCTTTGAAGTTGTGAAATTTTTCCTGTTGGGTAGGACGGACAATAGACATAGCTAGTTCCTATCCTAAAATATTCTCCTTGCATAAAATATTGTCCATAGAAGAGGATCCAGGTGACACGGAAATCAGCTGGAAAGGAAAATTTTAGTACCATTATAGATGATTTATGTATTTTCGAAATCCTTCAGAAAACAATGGGAACTTGTAACCTAGACGATAAACCTAAAACTCAAAAGGATGTAATGGTAGTCAGATTCAAAGGTACGCTTGTAAACTATCTTTTTTTAAAAAATTTGCTCCCACGAGAGGCGAACCTATAACTCTGACCCACCGCCCCAAGATATTTAGATGTATATTGATTCTGCTCTTGAATTGTTGAAACAAAAGGTTTCTGGAAATATGTATCCAAAGTTTACTTGTCTTGCAACAGAAGGAGTTTTGATAAAGGGATGTCGGCGCCGTTGCTTGGTTGGAGAATGTTTTGTGGCTGAATTCCAAATGTGAGAACAATACTCTGGTCTAACTTGTATAGAAGAATCAGCTGTTGCGCTGTAAAATACCTCTTTGCTCTAATTAGGTAACTCAACTTCATGGATGTCGATTTTGAAATATTGGATATGTGGTGGTGCCATATTACACCAGAGTTGACTGTGACGCCAAAAAGATAGTTGATTAAATTTGCGAATCGTCACGAAACCGACGGGTATCCAAAACTTCAACCAACGTTACTGAAGTATACCACTGGGGAAGACAGCGCCACCGTATTCGTGATTGCCTGTAATTTTAAGCCAGAAAAATCGGCACGGTCGACATTAGCCTCAATCAATTAGCGTCTCCAGCCAGCTTAATCCCTAGGTGGTTACCGTTATTGGTTTGCCCTGAAATGACGCCGCTTGCTAAAAACATCCTGGACTTAAGCTCAATCAGAGTAATTTGACTGTATTGACTGGCTTATATTAAAGTTTAAAAAATCAGTACCAAGTTCGGGGAAAACATCCACAAATTTTCATCCCTACACCTGAATTCAATATTTTCATGGACTAACACTGCATCCAAGATTTCATCTATTTGTTCACAAAGGTGTCAAGTTAAGTCCTGCTCTTCCTATAGCATCCTACCCAAATGACTTTATTTTCAGAAATTCTCCAGAGACAAAAAAAAATCCTTCTCCTCAACAACAAATACTTTGCCGCCTTGGGATCATTTACTTCAATCATGCTGCCAATCTTCTTGTTTCTAAGAGAAACATTCTTATCATAAATCCGGCATCGGTACCCTCACCAACGATGTGACCTCTTCATTCGGACAGCTCCCAATTAGTTTGTTGAAAGTCTGGAGGCGGTCTACTGCAGGTTCATCTTCCTGTGACGTGTGTCCTCTGCCGGTGACGTTACTTGAGGTGCGGATAGTCACCTGTCAGTTGTCACATGATGAATGAGAAGTGGACATCACATCATATCAGAGATCGAAAAATTCAATGATACTTATTTCTTTAAATAGTTCACACGAAAATCAGTTCCAATGCTGAACCCGGGTTCGACAGTCAGCGACTGTCACAAGTGAGTTCTTAGATTTCCTGGATAAAATATAAACATCACATGCAGCTCCAGCTCATTTTCGAACGAACCTAGATCACAAGTTAATCTGTAATCCATGGTAAATCTGGACTGAATAATTTATTTTAACTTAACGTCGTTTGCCATCGATTGGGGGCGAATATCCTAAGAGAAGATCAGGCAGAAGAGAAAAAAAAAACCCACAACAGGATATTTCTTTCCGTCAATCGATTTCATGTCAGCGGAAAGAGTATGCGAACGTATGCAAGATATTAAGGCACCTCCTTCAGATTACCCTCCATTTCATCGAGACGGGTAAGCAGTTTTTGTATGAAGCATGTGCAACAAGTGTGTTTATCGTATGTTGAAGAGGCTCCAAAACAAATTTCACGGATTCGCATCTTATCGCAAACTGTTAAAATTCACGAAAAAGTTGTTGAAGGACCAGCGGAAAGGCGGCCAAATCAAATCGCTTTATCACGATCCGCATACTTGGATCCTTATTTACATTTAATTTACATATTTAAAATCTTGTTGCGATTGCGATACGACAGGACTACGTCCGAGATAGAGATAAACCTTGTGGTTTGCTTTTGTTTGTACTAAGTGATGTAGGAACATTGCTGCTTAAGATTTGTGGGAGAGTATTAGTGGCTTACAAAAAAAAAAAAAAAAACCTAAATCAACTGATGGCAAACGATCATTAGGCAATGGCTTTTAATTTACAATAATGTTGCGCAAACGAAAGATATTTTATCTTCAAATGGAAAGAGATTTCATATTGATTAGGAGGAATATCGTTTGGAGATTTATTGTTTTTGAAGATCGCACAAATCAAAATGCTTTAAATATTTCTGGAAGCTTATGCATGCTTGAATGCCGGTTAACAGCAGGACCGAATAACCATTTCCGTTTTTTTTTTTTTTGTTTCCTTATTCCATGGAAGATTGTCACACATGTTGTACGTTGTACGCACTATGCAAAGATTACCCATCAGAATCTCAGCGGCTTTGTTCTTTAGTAGTTTTTACTAGCTGGTCTGACCTCTGAGTTTAGGTTTTCTTTCGATTTCAACGAGCCTTTGAAGGCTCTATTCAATCACTAGTTCGAGTAGAGTTTAGAACCAGAATTTCATCAGAATCTTTTTGATGGTCCTTTAGAGTTAGATGGGTGGGGAGGACAGACGAAAGGATGGACGGACACAGATATCCAAGTGTTTGTTTTAACCTTAAGTGATGAATGGAAACTTTAAAATCGGAAAAATTATTGCAAAGCTTCCTACTTTCCTTCAAATAACAAGGAAACAGCCGCTCCCTTAAATATTATCTGGCATTAGCAGTGGTCTATTGGGAGTGGGAGCTACAGATTGATTGCGAGTAGTGCAGGACTTAACCGCATCTACCCAACTCATCTACACGCTCTTGAGATCTTGTATAGTATTTGTACAGGCCGAGTGGAACGTAGCTATTACCCAACATTTTTAGCATGATTTTGATTTTATATTATATGTAATATAATTGTCATAACCCACTGCATGACTGACCGTCTGACTCGTTTCAATACCGTATTTCGCTAACTCATGAAATTAGAAATTTTGCATGGTAGTTCATTTTAGCGGAAGGGATAAGAAGGGACTTCTTTTATTTGTTATATGGTGCTGCAGTGCAAAGTGTCCGTACGTTCCCTTTCATTTAAACACGACATCGAGGAAGAGGTGTTCCTCTTCTATGTTGTCCCTCTGGAGTGGATTCGAAAACTCTTTGGGCTATTCATCCGTCATCTTAGGCGCTGAATTCCTATTTTCTTCACCAGATCAGTGCCGCTGTATAGTCCATACAGGTCATGCTTGAGAAGTCCTTCACATATCGTCAACGTAAATAGGACCATAGATCATACATATAACCTTTCTTTTCAATTATCCAAGTGCACTTTTAGGACAGGACATTAGAGGGAGGATTTGAGTTCTGCACATTCATGCTATAAGATAGCATTTGTACTCAATTGCTTTCTTAACCCAAAGTACCAGCGTTTGGCAAGAATGATTCTCCATCCGGTTTCCATTTGATATCAGCGAGTAGCCTTTTATAATACTTTTGGTGATACTGAAGGACTGGTGTTTTTTCCGACGTTAACAGACCAACGAGTCGTTGTCTTGCACAAGCAAATGAGTTTAACAGGTATACTAAACTTAGATATAGCTCATCTCCATTCACTATCATAATCTGCCTTGAAATCAATAAAAATTGGTATTTGTCCATTTGGTATGCATAGGAATTCTGCACGAGCTGATATAACAGAAGATTTGTGTCGATTGTCGAGTTTTTAATCCTAAAATAGCTTATCGACAAAGGGTTTAAGGCACTCATACCTCTGTATTCTTTCTTGCGGACCAGGCAAATGGTAGTCAGGCTCCAATCATAGGGCATTCTTTCACTCAACCCTATTCGGGTACGGCTTTGAAAAATTCAGCTCCTTTATTTGACTTTGACTTGGCTACAACTGCCTTTATTTCGGATAGGTTATAACTGTCTCCAACATTTGGTTATACAGATGATGGTTATCATCCAGATTTAGTTTGCCTGTCAGCGAAAAGTTGGCTTTCGTCGTCAGTCAGAAAGAAATATTCCTTACCGATTTCCAGCACTGATTGCGTTTCTACTTATGTGTTCCCCTCTTTGTCTCCACAGTACCCGGTGTTAGTAGCACATCCTTGAGTTGCCGTCTTTACCCTTCTGTAGAAATTCTGGATCTCGTTCCGGTCGTAACAACACCTCTTGATTTCCTAGCTCCCGTGTGTTTTGTATTGCTGCTATTGGACATATCAATAAATTCGGACCCAAACTGCAAATGCTTGCAGATATTAGCATCTGCATCTTAGCAACAGTCTGACCAATGATACCAACTCGAAATGTTCGAACAGCCAGCACACTAGAACAGAGTCCTTCGTCAATCAAAATATTAGATGCGCAACTAAGAGGAAGTTCAGTTGTCAATAGATGGCTCCAGCAGTAGGTGCTGGTCGTTTTTGACATATCCAAAACGTCATGAACCGAGCTTAGACATGTGGTAAACAAACTGTTTTGACACATTAGTGATTTTGTTTTGGCGTCATATACTTTTGCTTGTGTGAAAATGTCTGATTTTGTGCCAAATAATCATCATTTGCGAGAAGTGTTGATTTTCTTCTTTCATTCGAAGAAAACGACGGCTGGAACGTATCGAGAGCTCCAAGAAGTTTACGGAGATGCTGCTCTAAGTGAAACAACGTGCCGTGATTGGTTCCATCGCTTCAAAGACGGTGATTTCGATGCTGAGGACCGTCCGCGTGAAGGAAGGCCAAAATCCTTCGAAGACGCTGAATTGTAGGCATTGCTCGATGAGGATCAGTGCCAATCGCAAGAACAGCTTGCTTCAGCATTAGGAGTTACCCGTCAAGGCATTTCCAAGCAATTGCATGCCTTTGGAATGATTCAAAAACAAGGAACTTGGGTTCCTTATGATTTGAAGCCAAGGGACGTTGAGCGTCGTTTTTTCGCATATGAGCAACTGCTCCAGTGGTAAAAACGGAAGGGTTTTCTTCATCGTATCGTGACGGGTGATGGAAAATGGATTCATTACAGCAACCCAGAGAAAAGAAAGTCATGGGGATTGCCCAATCATGATTCTACGTTGTCGGCTCGGCCGAATATTCACGCTGCGAAGATTATGCTGTGTATTTGGTGGGACCAGGTCGGTGTCATTTATTATGAACTGCTGAAACTCAACGAAATCATCACTGGGGAACGGTATCGACTTCAATTGATCGATTGAGCCGAGTACTGCGCGAAAACGGCCATAATACGAGCAGAGGCACGAAAAAGTGATTCTACAGCATGACAACGCTCGGCCTCACGTTGCCAAACCTGTTAAAACCTACCTGGAAACGCTCAAATGGGAAGTTCTACCCCACCCGCCATATTCGCCAGATATTGCGCCATCCGATTATTACTTGTTCCGTTCGATGGTACGTGGTCTGGCTGGTCAGCAGTTCCGCTCATATGAAGACATCAAAAAATGGCTTGATTCGTGGATAGCCTCAAAAGATGAACACTTTTACCATAACGGTATTCGAGCTCTGCCAGAAAGATGGAAAAAAGTTGTAGCTAGCGATGTGCAATACTTTGAATGATCCATTTGTAACCATTTTTCCACAATAAAGTTGCATTTTCATCAAAAAAAACAGCGAGAACTTAGTAGCACACCTAATATAAACTTTTCTTTTTGCTTTAACAAATCAATTCACCGATTTTATTGAAACTTTTTTTTTTTGGTTTGGGGAAGTTTTCCGTGCATTTGGGAAAACGCATTCAAATAAGTTCAGACGTATACGTAATAGCAGATGAGGTACCTAATAAGTGTAAATTTACAAATCGTCCACCGAGAATAGGTGGATTCCTTACATGTAGATGTAATGTTCATTTGTAATTAACGGGTACCTATAGTTTGTAGACTCAAACTCGACAACAACCTTTTCATTTCTTGGAGCGGTGAAATTGGACTGCTGTCATAAGTTTTTCAAAGAAAATCTAGGAAATAATTAAAAATACACTACAACTCACAAATTAACAATTTTGCGGTTACACTTTTTAATAAAAATCGGTACCGTAGAAAATAATTTAAAATTTCAAATTTTCCTTTATTTTTTGAAGAGCAGTTATCCCTGCCTTGCGATTTTTAAGTGTTATAGATATCCACACGTGCACAAAGTATTTTTACAAAGAGTCGCTGTCTTCTATAGAAGAACTTTCAATAAAGGCATAGTAGCTATTCTAACATCCTACCGCTCAAATTTTTACTACGTCGATACAAAATAAACACAATGCGCAATCTTTCTATAGAATATTCCAATTTGATGTCCCTCGTTCATGCGAAAAAATACAATCACAACGCGCAGAAAGCACTTGTGTATTTCGTTCAGAAACCTGTTGGTGATAGAGCCATACGCAGCATCACATCTTACATCAATCTTCCTCTCAAACAATAATGAGGGAGAGGAATGAAAAAAAAAAAAAAAAAAAAAAAAGGGGGTTCGATAACAATATCAAAAACATTCTTTCAAGTACATTTTCGTCGAACTAATTTTGAAATGCAGCAAATTCAGCACCGACCCACATCAGCAGTGAACCTGATAATGATGCGCAATGCCGCACATTATCATCTCAATTCGTAATTTGTATCTGAACATCGCTAATAATAGGTTTCGGCCGTAATGAATAAACCAGCCACGTTGATCGCGTGGATCGTGTGGACTTGTAGGTAGCTACAAGCTGCTGTGTTGCCCCAGTATGTTTCATTATCTTTAAGTACGCCAAATGGCCCATAAACTGGTGGGGCATAATGCCAGGCAGTGGCCTTCTGATTGCCATAGGCCTGCATAAATACGCGCACGAGATTAATTTCACAACATCGGACATCTCGGGCATCTTTGACTTGCGGTATCACGACTTTGAATTGTACACCCAAATGCGGGTACTTGACATTAATTTTCGCAAAAGGACTAAGCAAATTTCCAAAAGGAAAGAACATGTATAGGCAACATGTGTAAACAAGCGATTTGAAGAGGCACTCCCTGTAATTGTTTTGTCTTAAGTGGTTCTATTCGCGACTGAGGGACGTTCTACCCCCTGGCTAAGAGGTACGCGTGTATGATAAAAAGATACCGAGCATCGAAGACGACGACGCGACGTAGCCACTTGAGGCGAGTATGAAGGGCGCGTCTTGTTAGTTGGCGACACCATGTTATTTAACCACACAATTAAGAGTGGCAATCGACTTTTGTTTTACTTTTTTTTTTTTCTTTTTTTGACACATGCCGAAAATATCATCATTTAAAGATATTGAACTGAGATGTTGCATGATTCATGGGTATGCAAGTAAGATGAAAGAAAAGCACGGTCTAACATTAAAGTAGGTAGTAATACGAGGTTTAGCATCTTCTTTAGATTACAGTAAGTGCCTAATCTATTTTCATAGTTTTGAGATATGCAGTCGCATAAATGTGCTTTGATCTTGAGTTTTAATTCCACAAATATTATACGAGTATTAGCGAAAAATGAACCCTTAATGCGATCTGGAGTGAATTGTGCTATTATGCAAACAGGGGAGATCTTGGAATTCCAAACAAAGTCTTTGCTGCTAGTTGGCGCATAAGGTTTTCGATTTTTGTTGACGCAGCTTTATAATTTTCTGTAGGAATGTTCTCAAGCTATGCCATCTTCCTTAGTTATTGTTATACGACACTATAGATAAGCTGACTGAGACGGACCACGTGAACACCATGACCCCTTTGCGACAATTTTGTCTGCTCCTGATAATAAATCCCTTTTTTTGTTGCCAGTACTCCCAGTGTTTTGAATGCTCAGTTGAACTGCACACTGGCTATTTCCGTTCGTTGAGGAAGGTGGTTCCTACACTACAGGATTCATTAATCTTTTCGTGCTATACCTGACCAGAGTAGTTGAAAATTAATCATAGAGCGATACATACCTCAAAAACGTGTGCTTATTGTGAAACCGGCTCCAGGTGCGAAGACAATTCGTCATCTGGCAGCTCGATTGGAACAATATGGGAAGCTGGTAGATGTGAGGCATCGTGGCAGACTACGAACAAGCCGATCGGTGGATAGAATGTGAATGCTGCACGTGAAATTGTGGAGAAACATCAGCATTACGACACGTAAATTCACATTTCTTGATATTCTCAGCGTATAAAGTACAGGTGATTCATCAGCTACTGCCCAGAGACCAACAAAGTGACAACAGTATGTCCAGGCCATGAAATTGCTTCACATGAATTATATGTACATATATCTGCAACTGGGTAGTTCACTTGGAAAGTATTTTAAACGCTCTATGTACCTATGTACCTGCCAAACTTGGATTTCTTTAATAGTCCATTCAAATTCGACGACAAATTTAGGGTGTTAACATCGGAATTAGTACTAACGATGCGCGATCGATCAAATACTCGTAAACAAAATCTATTTTGAACTTCAATATTTGTACGTACGAATTCAACAACCTTATACAAAAAGCTGTGAACCTTTGGATGGCCAAACAGGTAGTTTTCACGATTATCCTCCTGATCTGTATGTTACGGAGTTGTTTTGGACAATGGATAGCGAACTGGTAACCAATGCGTTACCGTTTAGAAAATAGCGGACAATTAGTGGTAGTCAATGCATTTCCGTTTCGAAAATACCTGACAATACTATGATTTTCAAAGAAAACCACTTATCTGTAAATTCTCTATCCTTACACTCGGATTTGGACGCAGAGTGCAAGGACAAGTTTACACACGAACTCTAACTACCAAATAAACCATAGAAGAAAAAGAAAACAAAATACAGAGTCAACGACCAAAACAAGGGGACCTAGGCAATTATGAACTAACCTCTACAAAGTGGACAGGGTTGGGGTTTATAATATTTTAATATGGTGGATCATCAGCGATGAACCAAACAATGCAGTTTACGTAGGGTTTGTAGCATTCGATGACCTGGTGGCGCTCCAGGGGAAAGGTCTCAACTTCGAAATAATTCGGATTGGTTAGTCATAGAGTTTTCAGAGAGTCCATCTTAGTTAGAAGAACAGAACACAAAAACACTCCATTAGACCACTACTCCAGAAGGACTGTGAACTAAAAATTAAAAGTATGTGCCTAAATTATGGAAAAAGTTAGAAGCAGAGGGAAGCAATGGACCGGAGCTTTTGATGCGTCTTTTCACGTAACAACTTCTTTTTCGAGATACTCGTATTGAAGAGGGACTAAAAAAATTTATATATTTTGTCAACACTTCTTTTTTGCATCTCGACTTTTTGTAAATTGCTGGATTTGCCTCAACTTCAAGAATTAAATTCTCATCAAATATCTACGAGTAAACGTGAAAAATTCATAAATACATGTGCAACTTTAATGTTTGTTGTATATTTTATAATTATTTGAAAAACTTTCAGCTCTGACCGACGACCAAGAACAAAACAAAAGAATTGTGAGGTTAAATTCTCGCGAATGTTTTAGTCCCGCGAATGTTGATTGCATTCCACATCTGTGGAATGTGAATAAAATTTCACAGTTCGCATGAAGTATTCGCCTATTCGTGGACAAATCAGCGAATTGTTAATTTCTTCGTAGAAACTAATTAAAATTTAACTTTTTCCCTATTAATCGATAGATAAATTAAGGTCTCTTCATTTTGTAATAGTAAAGTTGTCAATTGTGTGCCTTTAAATGTACTAAAAATAGTTTGTTCGCAGTTCGCCCATTCGCCGGTCGCTGGGCTGTGAATGGACCTTAGGTTCATATTCTTTATTGCTCAGAAGAGCCATTTAAAGTTTTACTCAAATCATACAGAATGATGAAAGGTATGTGCGGGCAAATGACATTACGCGGTAGTTACTTGAGACAGAGACTTGAATTGTATACTCAGGCACTCTAAATATAAAAGTCTTCGCTCTGGCCATTATTTTGGAAAAAAAAACATGTAATTTGTACTTAGGGTTGTTCTGCATAGAAATGACGAATAATTGTGCGTCAATGAAATTGACCGCCATTTGCTAGACATCATTTTCTAGTTATGATATACCAAATGTCCAAGGACCCAATAAACGAATAGCATGAAAAATGTATTTGATTTTTTATTTCATTAAAAGCAAATAACGTTAGGGACTTTTTTTTATGTTTCACTTCATCGAATCGTGATTAACGCTAATTTCAATTTGTATGTCACTAGCTTAGTGTTTATGTGCTGAATTCAAATCTGCATTCTGCATATAATGCTGGAAGTATTAAGAACGAAATCCATACTGCAGTACATGCCAAAATCTAGATTTTTTTCCGGAATAAAAAATGAATAAAATAAAAACCCTACGCGATGCTTGTCAATTGTCCTAGAAAACGATTTTTTTTTTTCTATTTTACTTTTTACTACTGAGGACAATATAACTACGGAAAGGATCCGCTCAATCAATTAAACATGGTTCAATGATTTTGACACCTATTGTCCGTATTATTGTTGACTATTTTTTTTTTTTTTTTTGTGTGAATACTATTTTCTTTTGGTATGTGCGGTACTTGCATGTGTCCTGTCGTCATGTTGAAAATCAATTTTCTTAACGTTAATAAATTTTCATTTCTTCTTTCGGCATGTGCTATTGTAAATATTTCTCAAGAGAAAGGCGTCGCTCATAGAGTGATTAACATCACGAGAATGAAAATCGTTTGTCTGCTACCTACACTACAGCTATAGTGGACACATAAATTTTCAATAATTCACAGGGCCTCATTAAAGGACTCTTTACAGATATTTCTCCGACGAAATTGTGATTTTTCACGGCTACTTGTTGTGTTGAAGTTAGATATGATCATTGGCTATTCACCTGAAAATGCGGTGGACTATTGAAGATGAAAAAGAATCTTGTTGCGAAATGCATGCTTATTTGCGGAGTGAATGAATTGAAAATGGAAAGGAGCTGAGGGATGGAATACAGCCCAGAAGGATATCTTTTAAAACTCAGAACTATTCTCAATTTATAGTTCTAATGCAGAGACAATATGCACATGGAGTCATACAAAGGGTGTGTGATGGTTGTATTCCACCCAGTGGAGGACATCACATCATTATTTGAAATTAAAGGTTTTATCTCAACAAGTGCTTCTACAGGCCGATGTGCTTGAATTTTGTTTAGTGGCGTTTAGATAGTAGCAAAAATCATTTTGGGTAAAATGGAGTGACTTGGAGGAGTACCACTGGTACTGAGTATGCAGGTTCCCGCTCTGTGTTGAACATGCCGATTAAGCGTTCAGTATCTTTTCCCACTTCACCTCATAGAAGAATCCGATGAATTCTCAAACAATTTAACTATAGTTATGACATAATATATACTTAGCGTGGGATAAACAAAATTGAAATCGTAGAACTAAAGGTAAGCACTGTAGAAACAAAAAATCGTATTTTTACAAGTAACACATAGGTGCAAATAAAGAAGAATTGCCAGTAAGAATTGTCTTTGCTGCGGTGGAAACTAGGAAAGGGCTCATATAAGGAATCGACAAAGTACCTAAAGCCCGCTTTTGAAACGTGAACATTTAGCTAAGCAATTCTATTAGCTGCGACACTAAGTTAAAACAATAACCAAAATAAATTTCCTACGAAATGATTAAGAGAGAATGAAAAAAATTATTGGAACTATCATCTGTTACGGTTCTCTAGTCTGATGAACCAAAGTACTGAGGCTAGCGGCACATGCTTTTTTACTATCTAGTAGATAGTATCTACCCCTCGACCTGTTCATCAAAAGTTCTGCGGCAAAGGGAGCTCTCAGACCAAGAAAATCTCTTGGTGAAAGCAGGCCACATATGGACATGCGGCGATACTAGGGACGATACAGAATATAAAGAAGAGATTTAACTTTGAAAGACCCACAGTAATATCCGGCCTGCATTGCTCGTCACGTTCTTCACTGATGGCTCAAAAAATTACTCAGATACAAGAGCAGGTTTCTACCCAAATATGCAGTTTCTTTCTGGCAGAAATTCTTGCAATAGAGAAAGCGGCAAGTCTATAGAGATCCATATTGGAGATGGTCATATTAGTGGGCAGTCAAGCTGCTCTGAAATCTACAGGATCAATGCAATCAAATCAAGGGCAGTCAAGAATTATTGCACACAAAGTCAGAAGGAAAAGAAATAGCAGACGTGTGAGACTGATGAGACTAAAATCGGCTATGAGCACCTCTATACTGCCACCAACAGACATTATAATAGAAAATGGCTTCACGCTTTGGGTTCTTCATTATTATAATAGATAGCTATTATTAGTTCAAAGATATCGGAGCTACTACAATTCCTAAGAAATAAGGATAAATGACTAAACCATGAAGGAATGCAACAGGTTCTCCGAGTGGAATTGATGTATTGAACCACCACACACCCTACCTAACCTAACCTAACTTAACCTAACCCAATTTAAGTTAAAATAGTTCTACTCCAAAATTGAGTTTGTGCTGTCATATCTGTACAATTTTTGGAGCGTTAGCTTATATCTAAATTATAGAAGCAATTTGACGGCTTAAGGCAAACCACTATGTTAGTTTCGGTCCCGAATGCAAATGCGTATATTTTCTGGTAGTAAGTGTCCCACATCATCATGAAGCAGATACACAAAGAAAGTTCAGATAGAAAAATGTAATTTGTTTGTTTGCAAGTTCCACTATAAGGTAAGAATATGAGCGATATATTCTCCACTTTCTTCTAACAGATAATCAGATGTTACTTTTGAGCAGTGAGGATATTTCTATGCCAGCTTAAAATTTAGTGAAAACTAGAACATACACATCTACCACCGTGGCTCTACAATCTTTAGTATCAGAAGATAGATCCGCACTGTCTTGCTTAACAGGAAGCTCCACACATAATGCCTGTCAGATTTTTCAGTAACGCAAGGAACGTAGGTACCATAGAATAACCTGAAATTCCTCATATTAGGAGGCTCTAGAGATTTTAGGTTTAGTAGTAGTAATTTCAGGATCTGTATGCGTCGAAGAGTATCCATCATATCATTACTGCTATCTGTAGCATTAAAATGTTGACTATGAAGACCACCGTGGTTTTCTCTTTGTACACAGCCTTTAATTTGGCACAGATCTTCATTCGATACCAGCTTAATACTGACTCTAAGGATTCATGGTGCTTCCTCTGGATTTTCTCTGATTACAGCAGGATATTTGGATACGTTCAAGGCTTGAAGTGCTTCCAACCAGTGCCTCATTCATGACCCTACATATCGATGTGCTTTTTCTAGTCCCTTTTTTTGTATTCTGAGTTTATTGGATGCAGGATCTCTTCTGGCATCAGCACTCGTAAAGTTCCTTCCCACTTCTAACTTACACTGCTGCCTATCAGTTTTATAAACTTCAGGCCGACATCAGTCCGACAGCTACAAGTTGACTACCATAACATAAATCGTTCCAAAGTAATTATCCTTGAAGTTGTAATTTCTTTATTTAAATTTCTCGTTTCAGGCCTAATTATCTCCTTTTTAGCATACGTGCCTGATTTCTTAAAGATGTTATAAAAACGCAAAATGTTCATTCAATTACTCATTAAAAAAAAAATAGTTATAGCAAACAAGTTCATCCGCTTTGTATTGAACTTGATAATTAAAATGCTATCCTTGGAAAAATAAATATAAACCATAAAATCTCAACATGCGTCCAAATTGTTATTGTATTATAACTGGTGCTACTAGGTACCACATCCACCGCCACTTACCGTCGTTGGAATGAGCGATTAACATTTTAGTGGCGAAAAAACAAAATACAACTTCCCATTGGCGAGTTAAATGAAACGCACTGGATAACTCCCAGAAACTCAGGTATCATATCTGTATTTGTAGTCAGGCACCAAGTCGTTTCCATCGAAATAGATTATGCCAATTGATCCAAATCACATCATAAATTCCAGCTTCAATAGGGTTGCTTGATCGAGTGAGTGCGTGCTGATCGTGTCCATCCAGATGCCCAAATGAAATCAACACAACGCAACCGTACCGAATGTGGGCAATGATTTTTTGGAACTGCACCGAATTAACCGGAGGCAGTTATCGCATGAAGTACGCGCGCGAGCGGTCTGATCCTTTGAAAATGATACCACCACCACCACCACCACCTCTGCCACGATCGCTGGCACTACTCCTTGAGAAATGATATCCACCAGCAAACGATCGAATGATTTGGTTGTTCCGCCGCAATGCGGTGTGGTTTCCATTTCGATGCGGGAATTGAAAAAGGCTCCGCGTGGCAAGGCATCATAAGGTTCTGATTCTCGTTTTGGTTGGGCGGTGCTGCATTCTGTGCGCGCGTCCTGATAATCAGCTAAAGTGCCTGAAATAGCAATAAATGTAATTGTTAAATGATCTATAGTGTTTGCCAGGGAGTTGCGTGTTAGCTGGCGATATGGCAAACGCGGCACTGCGACTCATATATCGGAGAACAGTGATCCTTCAAATATGATAATTCGATGGGCTGGTTCTGTACGCCGTTGAGCTGTGCTTCTTCGGAGCCCTGCCGGGGGAATTGTAATGTATTTAAATTTTGAGAAGGAATTATCTCATTTTGCCTAATGGCGTCCAAAATAAATTTAAATGAAATTTGAAACCAGTCAGAAGGAATGAAAAAGTGCTAGTTCGCACGAAGTGATTTGCATTAGGGAATTTGAAGATGTAAGAAGTTGCGTATGTCCAAATTGGGGGTGTTTAACATGTAAAATATGTCCGTGCCCAAAATTAGGTATGTGGATAATAAAAATCAACTTATTTGCAGTTGACTACCTCTCTTGAGATCAATAATCTTATTAACTCATTGCCTACTTATTAGTATTCAAATATATTGTTTGTTTTTTTTTTTACTCTTACGAGTAAATGACATCCAGTTATTTAACGGTGACATAAACATACATATTTTCCAATTCAACCCGATGTGAGTTAGGGTTTTTCTCGGAAAAAGAAACACTCAACTGGCCCCAAAAACCCCAAAAATATGCAACCTGATACGGGTAAAAGCAGAATAATTGCGGGTGTAGCTTAAGCTTAGTATATTGAAATGATTGACAAAAGCATAATGAGTTGCAAGAACGCCAGAAAGTTGTCTGCAGTCTTTTTTGCCTAGAGACAGCAACAATGCTGCGAAATTTGTACAATCTGTGTACATCTTGGAGAGTTATAATACCCACGGCTATGCTCCTAAAACCTAACCTCCAATTGAAGGATGCTGGTTCAAGTCTTGAGAAGTCCTCCTTATTGTGACCTGCTGCCCAAACAAGGCTCAATGAATTCAACGTTGCGACTTTCGATTCTCGAACTATCTTGGAATTGGTGACGAGATTGAGCAGAACCTTAGGCGCAGTCTGGCTGTCATTGTCACATTAGTTCTATCCACGAAAATTCTACTGCAATTCCTTTCATGCTCAGATTCTGGCCAAAACCAGTCCTGAACACGAGGAAATTCGACTTCAAATCTGCGCCGCAAGAACCAGAACCAGAACTCGGTGCCATTTCGTCAGGCGGCATATCCGTGTGACAAGAGTCTAATGGTAAGTGCCGGATTGTACCAAAACCCACCTTGAAATAGAGATTAACTTTGACAATGCTTCCTATAATATAAATACAAGAAAATGGCAGAGTAAAGTATTGTATATATGTATGTAGCTAGTGGGTGTGTATTCAACTTTGCCGCGATGGTATCAAAAGATTGCAGCGCACGCTTATGTGGAAGACAGACTGCTGGTATTGATACAATGGTATAGCAATACCACGTTCTATACCACATGGCTGTCACTGCAATACTACGTAAAAAGCTAGTACCATGAAATATACCTGGTATTGAGAATTTTTTGCTGGCATACCACCATCTTACTGATTGTAGCGCCAATTTCTCTCTATTGGCTAGTCTTCGTAGCTACTTTGACAGTTCTTATGTATGCACTTTCGCTTTCAAGTATTTTAATTTTCTTTATATTCATCATTTGGCACAAAAGTAAATAATTTTTATTCATCCTGTCTTGTATTTTCTATTTTTATTTGTTATGACAGACAACACAAACGTCAAAGTATACTACTTAACGCCAAAGTCATCGAATACTATGAAATGCAGTCTGTCAGGGGTTGTAGTATTCACTATACCATGGTATTCGTACTATGGTATCAATACCAGCAGTCTGTCTCCACTATTAGCGAAGAAGTCTTAGTCATATTATGTTAATAACTTTGAAAAGCAAATCTTATTTCTGCAAAAACAAACGTAGATGAAAATAACTTCAATTACAATTATTACAAATATTGCAAATGCCAAATTCTATTGAACATATTATAACATTCTCTTCGGTCTCTTAAACTCAAAACTTTCTCATATGCAAACATGTCCAATCGACATAACTTTCGATATATTTCAGTAAAACAAGAAGAACAGTTGGAATGGAGAGCAAGAACAACAATTACCTGGGTTTAAAATTTCAATAACTTTCGATATTATCCTGAGTTATCGCTAATTGAGTTTCGACTATCGGGCAACAGATGGCACAAAGGTGTTTCGGTCAGGAATGCTTGCAAGCAGGTAGAAAGCGTAAACGTAAATGATGGCAGAAGAACTAGCTTCCTTGAACCATAATTCGCTACTAAATAAGCAATGCTAAATTTCAAAAGCCCGTGATCAGAAAATTAATAGTTTCTTGATCATCAGAAAATATTTTTTTTTAATCTACAGAAAATGAAAACCAAAATCAGCAGGAAAAGTAAACGATTGACAAAAAAAAGAACATGAGCCGAAAACATATTTCATATAAATTCGAATATGTAATACTTTTTTGGACAAAAAACCTCAATAATTAAGGGAAAGGCTACATTTCTTTTAAGTATTTGGTGTACCTACTCCAACTAATCGCTGAATAAAATTGATGAGTGAAATTATTTTTTTTTTTTTTTTTTTATAATTTGCACACAGGGGATTGAATACCCTTATACTAATTTTTTTAGAACACGTGCGTTTTGCGGAAAGGGGAAGAGACAGAGAGAAAGACAGAGTAGTGTAGTTTGAAACTGAGGTGGTATTAAGTTTCTGTAAACTCCAAGGGTGGCTGTCCAGATAACTGGGGAGTATTTTGTTTTGTTTTTTCGCTATTGTTGTCGTTGCTTATGATTCACAGTATTTTTGTCCGTCCTCCTGATGTCATCATCACGATCAAGTTGCATTTTAGCCATATGACCACCATACTGCCAGTGTTATGCATGCTGATGTACACATCATATTTGTGCATATTCAATAAAGAGTATGTCAAAATAAATCATGCTCATCAGACTGAAATGCTGAGAATCAAGTTTATCTAATCGTAGAGCTGACTGATTTCTGATAAAACTATGGCAGCGATTTATCGCAGTAGATACTCCCATTGTTTATTTCTGCTGATCAAATAATTAATTAGCAGATCAAAAAATTATTTTCTGCTGATTGGAAAAAGATTTGTTTGCAAATGATTTATTTCTTTGCTTGTTAATTTTGGTTCTTTTCGGTCGTTTAATTATTTAGCTGATCACTAATCGAGTAAGGATCAAAGATACCTGCAACGATGACACGGCGGCGGTTCTTTTTAGAGTGTCACAGGGTTCGAAGCTCGGACAAATTTTGTTCATTTTGTTTACCAATGAGCTACTTTGCGTTTTTAAAAACAGCACTCCATTTGCTTTTGCCGATGATACAGCTATAGTCGTCAAACATAAATACCTTGATACTGCAACGCGAATAATGCAAAGCGAGTTCGTCAAAGCTGTTGAATGGTGTCACGATAATGGGCTTGTATAGAACCATTCACAAAGCCACTCGTCAAAGGATTAATTTGCGTAGCAGTATATGTCAAAATGTACTTCCGGATCAGGTTATCGAGGTAGTCGAAAGTTACAAATACCTGAAAGTTTCCATCGACAGCAACTTCATTTGGGATAGGCACATCAACAAACTTCGCTCCAGTCTCAAAAAGGCACTGTTCGCTCTATACTCGGCAACACAGGTTCAAAAACAAGTGTACTATGCCTTGGTGGAATCCAAGCTAAGGTATGGAATACTCGCTTAGGGCAACGCATCTAACACCCCCCAGTTGAATAAACTTCAAAACACCATAGTCAAGCAGATAAATAGCAGAAATGGATCTAATTCGTCCTGAGAGAAATGTTTCGAGGTTCTAAGAGTTAAACAATTTTTTATGATGACGCTAGCTCTGCAATACTATGATGACACCGTATCCAGAAGCCTAAAGACCATCAATTCAATACCCAAAGACGAGTTCAAGGCATGCTTCAAACACCGAAAAGCATCAACAACTATGGTAGAAGACAACTCGAAAATAATGTTTGAAATACATTAAACGAACTTCCGCAAAATTTAAGAAACATTTCTAAAAGACTTCTGTTTTTTAATTAAAATAGAAACTTTTATTTGCTGAATTGTTTCAATCTTTGTTTTGATATTTTTTATTTTGAATTCTCTTTAGTTTTGTATATATTCATATTCTAAAACTTGTTTAAATTAAACTCACCTCACATAAATTTGTTAATTTTTGAAAAGCTTCTGCCCTTCAGGCTTCCCAGATCAATACAAATCCATTCTAATTTTTTTTATTTTTTTTGATATATGGTATAATAACAAAACTTAACTGAACTTTATATACAGCTGCAAAGAACTATGGTTAATTGCGCGTTCACTGAGCGCGAGATTCAAGGTTCGAATCCAAGAAAACACAAAAATAAAAAATAAGTTTTCTCACGGTCCTACCTCTCGCGAAGGTCTGACGAACATCCGAGAGTAAAACAGTCATGAGAAGCTTCTCTCCTTCGAAAAACTTGTCCTTCGGAAACGACATAAAACTATAGATCTCAACCAACAGCACGAGTGGCTGCGAGAAGCTAGATCATTGGGCTGCTAGCGCCAAAAATATGTATGTATCACCATTTGGAACAAAATAATAGAAATATTATTATACCCCACGAAAAGTTAATTTCAACTGTTTTTCATTACCAGTGGGAAAATAATGAGTAATGAAATTAGTGTACACTAGTGTACGAACACAAGTAGCAAAATCACCAAATTCGAACTTTTAAGTAGCAAAGTAGCAAATTAAAAAATCTTTGAAAAAATCGTAGCACTTTTGCAATAAACATAGCATTGTGGCAAAGCTAATAGTTAATCATTTTAATACAAAAAAAATCCAAAGCCAAATGAAGAGACTCAGCCCTTTGTCCTTCAAGTACTCGTACATGTTAGACGCAAACAGCCCATTGACGGACTAGGCCTACCTAGCTTTTCACAGCCATATGTGTTGTTATATTTTTCGTACAAATAAAAGGGATCTACAGTTATATTACTGAATTCCAACCCCAACAGCGAATTGAAGAACTTCTCATGACAATTATACTCTCGGATGTTTATCAGATATTCACTTATGGTAAAAGCCGTGAAAAATAACTTGTTTTTACGGAGATTCGAACCTGCGCCCGCATACTGAATAGTCTGACGCACTTACCACTTTAGCCATGGCGCCATGCCTCTATTTCTTCTTAGCAACTTCAATACTTACCAGAGTAAAGTCACAACATTTCAAATAGGCCATTGAATTGAAAGATTTATTAGGTCCGGCATAAAACTGTTGACATAAACAGTACACTAAATGGAATCTAGATCTCCTATCGCTAAATCTATCACACAGCACATTCAAATAGAACCGTCATTCGCAACAATTGATTAACTATTTTGGAACCCTCTTATTCTACGAAAAACTTTATTTCTTTCATGTCAATGTCTCAATATTATTACCGCCTTAAACAGGAATAATCTACCTAAATCTTCAAAAATACATATCTACGTATAGTTGAAAATTTTTATATGAAACTGTTTATCAAGTTCGTCTCATCGATAACAGCAGCTGCCTCTTGTCGGATTCCACTATTCCTAAGGACATTTTTTTTTTTTGTT
Organism: Pocota personata; assembly: GCA_963082735.1. NCBI lineage: Eukaryota > Metazoa > Arthropoda > Insecta > Diptera > Syrphidae > Pocota > Pocota personata. The sequence continues at coordinate 48,006,701 of OY720430.1, read as the reverse complement.
ACTGCTTTACCACCAATGTTCGTGTGTGCACACTAAAAAGACAAAATACAACCCAAGGCCCGGTGTTTCTTTTGACCAAAAAAAAAAAAACAAAACAGAAAACACTTGTACCCATCATTTTGAGGCACTCGGCCAAAGGCTTCATGGATGCATGCTAAGCGCATCCGAAAAAAAAGATACGCGTGCCACAACTCCATACAGGTATCATCCAAAAAAAATATTACTTTGAGGGGTCACATAAGAAGTACAGGTGATTAGGAAAGTGCCATCAGTATGAAAGACAGTTATCTATAAATTAGCCTAGAATGCTTCATAATAGTAGACGAAGATCATTTTTCAAGCCTATTACGTGTATGTGGCGCAATGCCAACTTCTTGGTTAAGTGACCATGATAACTTAAGCTAAAATGGAAATTAATGGCTTGCGGATGTTCTTTTGTCTTCTTCGTGTGTTCGCGATCTGTGGCTGCAGAGATCCATCTCTGCATCGTCCATTCGACCAATATAATCAGGTTAAAACGGATGGCAATAAATATTCGCTCATTTTAAATCGTCGATTGGGTTGGAAATTTACAATACCAAGTTGGATTGCTCTATGCATGCGGAATAGTTGTAGGTATACGCTTCTGGCTATTATATGTAAGTATTATGCAATGTAATACTAATCGAAGTGTCTGGGTTGAAATTGTGTTCAGTAGTGGATTGGATATGTGGGAGATAGGGGCCTATGATTGAGAGTAAAAGAAAATATTTTCAATTATGCCCCTTGGAAACGTGAAAAGAAATTCAGAAAGAATTCGGAATTTAAGATTTAAAAAAATGGTTTAATGTATTATTTCTTAGGTCCTGTTTCTCCTTTCCCAGTGGAAAGCGCCATAGAGTGTGGTTGAGATTCTCTTCAACTGCTCTTCACTATGTATTTCTCTAACAAGTTCCGCCTTTTCTAAAATTCTGACCAACCCACTGTCACTTCCGCCATTGAATGTTGGTGCCTTTTGGTTCCTGTCTGGTCGTCTGATAAAAGTGTTGCATCAAACCAATCAACTATACGCATAGAGTGCGCGAAATAGCCAAAGAGCTTCAAAGAAGGCGCACCAAGACGAAGTTACCGCAAATTCAAATGCCTAAGCTAGTGGCTAAAGAAAAGGCAAAAAAGGAAGCACAAGTTAAAGAAAGGTCTACAAAACATAGGATGGCACCAACAAAAGGAAAATTGAAGAATCTGCAAAAATGACTAATTTTCGTCTACGAGTATTTTCATCACTCTCTAGTTAAGCTTAGTGTGACTGGACGTGTTTTCGTGTTTTAATCGCTCTGTGAATTAGTAATCTGATTGCCTATTTCAATGCACATTGTCGTAGCTGCAATGTGGCCAACGAGCCTGAAACAATCCTACACTTCCTTTGTAAGTGTCCGGTCCTTAGTAGGGTCAGACACCGTATACTTGGCAGACACTTTTTGAAAATATTAGTGAGTTAGCGGAGCCACAGGGTGGCTTTAAATAATCTTTTCTCTCCTTTCCCACAAGTCCAACGTCAGTTTCTACAACAATTTAGGTCACTTGAGTTGTGATATTAAAACGGCGCCTCTGCGCTAATTATGTTTCAGCATAGCATGTTGTCACAACCACACCTATCTACCTACCTACCTACCTATTTTCAAAGTTTAATATATTCCAAAGTAATAAGCACACAACCCAAAGACAGTGACTTTTATTAAAATAAGTGTTGATAAAACAAAGGAGTATATATTTGTCCTTTATTTTCGATTTTTAATATAAAGCAGTCTTTTTTTTAAACTTGAATTCCCCTGTAATAATGTATGTGTGCTTTTATTGCGGTGAACTCCTTCCCGTCGTGCAAGCGAAAGCTCTACTTTGATTACACTATGGTTACCTAAAAGTCGTGGAGAACCATGGGCTCGAGAAGGGATGTATTTAAGTGCCAAACATGCCAGAACTGTGGAGATGTCCAATATACAGCTGCAGCCAGCAATGTGGTAGTCCAAAAGAATGCGTGAACTCAGCAGCCCCGGTCATTCAACTAACACCATCTTAACTGACAACAACTCAGCAGAAATCCGTCTTCTGAGAGGGGAAGTTAAAGAAATTGCAGCAAGCTGTCATTTCCTAGCCGCTAAGTACGAAGAACTGAACACAAACATGAGAAAAAACAATGACCTTATGGACAATGTCATAAAAGAACTAAATGACATAAAAGAAACCAACAAAAAAAACAAAAGAACTTTGAAAACCGCTGTAGTTAGGCCAATATATAAAGGAGGTATCAAAAGTAAGCTCAACAATTACAGACCTATATCGATATTGCCGATAGTTGAAAAGTGTCTTCAACGGTCGTAACAAAGAGGCTTCAAGATTTCATTGCCAAAATTTCCCTCTGAAAGCCAGTATGGCTTTCAGAAAAATAAATGTACTGGTAAACTGTTAGGGGAATTTGCCAATTGTATCAACGAAAGCCTAAACAAAAGCTACCATATACTAGTGCTGTTCGTGGATTTCAGTAAGGCTTTTCACACACTGAACTATGATAAGCTAATAGAAGCACTGGAAAACATTGGCATAAGAGGTATGATTGCAGATTGGATAAAAGAATACTTGAACAACAGATATTTCTGTGTAAAAATCAACAAGACATATAGTCAAAAGGAACGCGTGCAATATGGGGTCCCTCAAGGATCAAAATTGGGTCCAATACTTTTTATTTTATATACCAACGAGCTGTTACAAGTGTTCAAGCAGGCCATACCATTTGCGTATGCAGACGATACGGCGATAGTGATGCGCCACAGATCTTTGGATACGGCAACAGCAATTATGCAGGAGGAATTGGATAATGCGGTGAAATGGTGTCATGATCACGGCCTAACGATCAACGCATTAAAAACAAAAATGATGCACATACGAAGTCCGCAGTTCAAGGCTACTAATAACAATTTCTTTTTAGAAATGATTCCTGCAGTAGCTCAACTAGCTGTCCGATTGAGATAGTGGAGTGCTACAAATATCTGCGAGTAACCATTGACAGCAATTTTCTGTAGGATACGCATATCAATGAGTTGCACATGAGCCTTAAAAACGCTTTATATGCACTTACCCATCTAAAGTTCCATGCCAAAACGTCCGTGTTGAGGCAAGTCTACTATGCCCTAGTGGAATCGAAGCTGAGGTATGGAATACTCGCATGGGGTAATGCTTTTAAAACACACATAGAAAAACTAAAAAAACTACAAAACACCGCATTGAAAAAGATAAGTGCAGATAATCGGCAAAATGTTCCTGAACAAGAACGCTTTAAAGTTCTTCCAGTAGAAGATATTTTTAAGATGACCCTTATACCGGAGTACTATGACGACACTCGATTCATAACACCAATTCAACATGGGATCAACACCAGAAGGCGGACACAAGGTATGCTTCAAGAGCCCCGTTTCAATACAATTCCAGAAGAACTAAAAAATATTGCAAATATAAAAACTAGGAAAAAAACATAAAGAACTTTTTTCTCAACACGAATTCAAATACGTAGCTAATTTTCAAATCCACTTCCATAAAACTTGTTTTGTAAACACCAGATAATTTTTTCTCTCTTTTAATTAATGAAATGTAGAAATGTAGTTAAACTAAGCTTGCTATCTAAAATTCATTACAAGTTTTTGAAATGCGATCTTCTGCAGAAAAGTCTTTATAAGGCTTCGCGGAAACATATAACCAATGTAAAATATTTTCTGAAAATAAGGAAATAAATAAATAAATAAATAAAAGGTCTAAAATAGCATAGACACTTTGAATAGTAACATTGAATGCCAACAGAATGCCGCAAAATAAAGACGAGTTAGAAATATTTTTAGCGAATGAAAAAATCGATGTATGTCTGAAACTTATCTTAAGAGACAGACAATCGGGTTTAAAACTAAAAGCGAGAGGCTATTGTTCCTATCACGCAATGCCACCCTTCCAACAATGGGAGAGACGGGTCGTCCCTACTTATAAAAGGCAGAATTGAGCATTCGGAAGATATAAAACTTGAGTTAGAATCAATGCAACTAACGTCAGTACGCGTGAAAATTAGACACTTTGCTTTAACATATCGCCTATCTACTGCCCCCGAAGATGCAAATTCCAAAAAGCGAATTCACCAATGTATTCGATTCACTCGGGTCGAAATGTATCATTGGCGATGACCTTATTTATCTTCGTCATGATACCTTCTGGAGTTCTGCACTGATATCTATGGAAAGTAGAGCTTTATATAATGCGCGAATAGAATATAACTTCGACTTTAACTCAACCGAAACGACAAGAGATTTAAGAAAAGGAAACAAAAGGTAACTATCTTGAAGGGCTAACTGTGGTAAAAGAGAGAAATTATTCGCCCTGGAAAATCATGAAGGCTATTATGTTAGGTAAGGTTGGAGGGAAGTGCATCTAAGTGCTTACCACGGGAGCCATAGTTTCCCTTTTTTGTGTGGAACCTATAATTAAAACCTATGTCTTGCGGTGGGTTCTACAGCAAACCAGGTTGAGTTCTTTATGAAGCCTATCATGTTTCTAAATGGAACTTGTACGGGATCCCCTAGTTCCCTAAAAAGCCTATTTCCCATATGACCATATGGTTTTGAAGATTTGGGCAATCACATAACAAGTGTTTGAAAGTTTCTGTCTCCTCTATATCTTGACAGCTCTTGCAGTGGTCGGGTGTGTTGTCCTGTTGGCACGACTATCAAGATTCGAATTTCTTTTTTATTCGTCGCCAGTAGGCTTTTTGTTTTGTTTTTTTTTTTTGTTGTTGTTATCCACTGTAGGCCATAAGCTGCGAGATATGACACAGTCGCTTCTGGCGGACCATGCGGAGTTAATCAGTTCTCTTGCCTTAAGGTCTATTTTCCTTTTCACCTATTGGAGCTTATACTATCCTCTATATGCGAGTATGTTGAAAATCCAATGCTGATCCCTTTTTAGCTAGTTCATCTGCTGTCTCGTTTCCTTTTATATTGCTATGTCCAGGAACCCAGCAGAGAGTTACGTTATGGGTGTTGCATATTCTGTTCAACGTATTACGGCATTTGGAAACTGTTTTCGATCTGACTTCCACGCAGTCCAGTGTTTTGATTACCGATGGACTATCAACGAGAATTGTAATTTTTTGAAGTATTTAGTTTTGTTGCTATGCATAGTCTGTGCAGCCCCTTCAATGGCGAAGACCTCAGCTTGAAAGATGCTACAATCGTCCAGGAGTTTGTACGAGTGGTTGATTTTAAGTGACTCGCAAAAAACTCGGGAGCCAGTTCCGATATCCATTTTAGACCCGTCAGTGTAGAGCTGAATGTCCTGTCCATTAATTGATGTGTTGGAGTCCCACTCTTGCCTTCCGGGAATAAAAGTGGAGTAGTTCTTGTCGAAATCGATGTAGACTGTGGTATAATCTATTATCTATAATCTTGGACGGACGCAAACCCCATTGTTTACCAAAGGTTTTCTTGCACGCGTAGAATGCGCAAAGTGCTTTCTTCATTCTTTCTTCCTTGTTCTTTTTCCAGGTGAGCTTCGAATCAAGGATAGTTCCGAGATATTTAACTGTTGTGGAGAGATTCAGAGGAATTCCATTCAGTTTAGGGGGATCAAATTCATCTACTTTTCTTCAATTGGTTCTATTGGATTTAGTCGGATTTATACTTAGACCGTTTTGTACTGCCCACGAGGACAATTCTTTTAGTGCATATTCCTTAAGGTTACTGGTTGTAGGTAAGTATTTCCCACCGATCATGATTACTATGTCCTCTGCATATGCAAATGTTTTTACTCCTTTAGTTTTGAGGATCTTCAGAATTTTGTTAACTGAAAGGAGCCAGCAAAGGAGAAATTACTCCTCCTTGTTCTCACCTAATTCAGAGTCGATTATTCTGCTCTTAAGCATTTCGTCAATACAACTGTTTTTACTCCTAGTTCAACTAGTGCTGCATTTATCGATGTAGTATTTAGGTTGTTAAATGCCCCTCGATGTCTAAAAATGCGGCTAGAGTATTTTCTTTCAAGTGAAGGTTTTTCTCAATGTATGAGACAACATCATATAGTGCAGTTTCACCGACTTGCCTTTTATGTAGGCGTGTTGAGTACTACATAAATTTTGCTCATTGAGAAGGTTTCTCAGGTGTAGATCAATTAATCTCTCCAGTGTTTTCAAGAGAAACGAGGTGAGGCTAATTGGTCTGAAATCTTTTGCGGAGTTATGGGTTAGTCTGTTAAAAATCAACAAAAGTACAACCAAGTACCACCAATAAAAAAAAAAACAACGGGGAATGGGTTAAATGCAATTAAAAAAAGGCTGAAATAAACCATTTGATGGTCATCCTAACACGAATATTAACTGTACAAATTAGAATTTTAGAATCAAATTCACAATTCTTGCGAAGTTAAGCTTTTTTTGCCTTATAAAGCTGCTTTAAGATTACTATGAGTACCATGGCAATATAAAATCCCGGAAGTTATTATGGTAATAAGCGTCGAACGACAAAAAGTCTTATAGACCAATGTGGTTATTACCCATTATTTCAAAGTGTTGGTACGAATTTTATTAAAATTACTATAGTCTATCAGAAACATCTAATTCTGGATTATCAATTCAAATTTGGAAGCAAACATTCTAGTGAATAGAATAATAGATACAATTGTAAAGACCCCGGAAGAAATAAAGGTCTGCTCTAGGCATTTGTTTATTAGAGAAGGTATCACTTATCCGCACGATCTCTCATTACGTCATTGTCTACATTGACAATAAAAGCCAACATTACACATCACAAGTTCTTTGAATTATAAATGCAAAGCCTTAAGACCGCCCCTGGTTTTCTTTATGTCACTTACTCCTAGGATTGTAAAAGCGTTGAATTAAAATTATCCACACAGTGTTAGTGTATTTAGTTTATTTCTTTCAATTTATTTCCCTGTTACTCAACAGTAACTGAAGCTTGTGCAATGACTATTGACGTTATTTTTCCTTCTTGTGCAAAACCGGATGAAAACAGTCTCACTAAATGACTTCATACCGTTGTTATTGCATAATCAGTCCGTTAGAATACGATGAGGTACATGGATTGTATTAATTTTCCACCCATAAAATATCGAATGATCAGAATTGAATCCTATATGGGTAACGTATAATTAAAAAACTGATAGAAATAAGAAACAAAAAAAAATGAATCTTTCACATTTTCAGAGTTTATCGTTTCCACAAAAGAATAATTGAAGAAACTGAAAAATACTATGGCCATGGCCTTGCACTGAGAGAGACACCAGTAGCTGGATAAAATTATACGAGGCGCTAACCCTTAAGCCAAGTGACGTTAATCAAGTCACAAGTCGCACAATTAAAATCGAAAACCCAACACTGGGCGGTAATTACCGACGGGAAGTCATTTTTAATTACAGGTTAACAATGATCTGGGATTTAACAGGAACGTTTTGTTATGTTGCTGTAGTAGACATATATTTTACGGAATTTTATTTGTATCTCCCAGATTTTTTTTTTACTTGTTTATCTAATAAAGTGTAGAGGTTCAATTAGTTTTATATATGCAGGTGGGCTAATGGCTACCTAAGTTCTTTAGTTTCCCGCGTAATCTATTCTTCAATGTTAAAATCTTAAGTTTTACACTGAAATAATTAAAAAACAATCCATTGCATGTCCCATTTCAGGTTTGAGATCCAGTGTCCAGATTATTAACTCAAAGGGATATAACAGCTGAAATTTGCGATAATGCTCTGCCTTTTGAATTTCGATCCGAAACTATGCCTTTTAATATCTGAACTATAATGTCAGGTTCTTCCAATTACAAAGAGTTCAAGCACTATAATTTGCATATATTGCAACCAAGTGACATATTGTCTTATGCTATTAGGGAAAACCGTACATGTGGGTCTGATGTAGGTCTACTTTTGGCACCAGAGTCATCAGCGATCGCATATTGGTGGTCAGATTTAGGACACAAATAGGAAACTTCATAATAGTTCAGTATTACTCTCCAATTGAGCCAATAGCTGTAAGGAACACCTAGAAAACACCATCCATATTATTCAAATAGGTTTTCGTTCTCGATTCTCACATTGTCAAAAAATGCGTTAAGTATGTCATTAACTTCAGATGGAACAGGTCGGGAGTACGAAATTTACAGTACCTTGGAAGTATTGTCTCGATTGGCAGTTGTACGGAATTGGTCGTAAGTAGTTGAGTCGCGGAGACAGATACTATGCGATTAATCTAAACATCAAGATGTGACCGTTCCGTTCAAACATGTAATCGGTGCTGTCAATGTCACAAAGGTTCAGACTTTTGTTAATCTTTGTCCCATTCATATATTGCGGGTGTCCTGATCAAATTACATTTCAAATGTACAGCTTTATGATAGAATGGGTCAGGAATATATAGATGCGATAGTGTAGAAGCGGACTGATCGCATCTTGTGAAAGGATTTTATTTGTAATTGGGGAAGACATGGTCGGTGCTGACATACACTCCTAGAAAAAGTGCACGATGGAGCAAAACCTTGATAAAAGTCCTAAGACCAATAAGGGGACTAAGAAACTAAGTATGTAAGAGAAAAATGTCAATTGGCTCGCCATAACTATCCCGTATTAGAGATCTATTGTGTCAAGAATGTTTCAGACCTACCTGTGCATTTTAACGGTGTGATTTTAGTATATGTTACTTTAAATCAATTGCCTCGATATATATCGTTAACAGAACTCCTAACTATAATGAAATAAGATAAATTTTCAAGAACTCCTGTATGCGAACCACAATTTCAAAAGTAGTACACCGATCACCTTAATTCAATAAATCAACAACTTCCGCCAAAGCAAGTATTTTCCAAAAAAGAACAAAAACAATATAAATTCATTTAAAAGGAAGTAAAAATAAATATCTTTTCCGGTCCAACTTGATCTACTTTATTTCAAGAATCAAAGTCAATGTTACATACGAATTTACACTCCCCGTACGTGTATCTACCACTATACTATAATGCCTGCGATTCCTTCTTGCATCGATCGAAGGTCCATTCACTTCCCGTTAACATCAATCTTCAGTCAGCCAGCGAAAATAAAACAACAAAAATCGATCCCACGTTGCCTTGCATCCAACCAACTATACATATGCTTCACTTATCGTGGAGCAACCTCAGCACCTAGTCGGCTAAAGAACAACGAACAAAAAATGATAAACTGCAATCCAAACAACATGGCCCGCAGGACAATTATGATATTTCATTGTAAAGTATATGGGACCCAGAGTATTATTAGCAATAGGCAGTAATATTTTTTCCAATATTTTGTTGTTATCTAGACGTATTTATGTGTGTATGTAGAACCCCAGCATTGGTTGGGGTCAGTGGAACAGAACCGAGATACAGCGAGATGGGTATTGGTAACATTTGGCGGACTCAGGTACGAGTGCAAATGAAGCCTTCATAAGGATGGCTGTACTCTTCCAAAAATGGAAATGAATTATAGTTGACTTGGTGTAGAGGGACGTCGTCATTGATTTTAGTTTAGTGGCAAAATAAAATTGTTTTTTCTCGGAAGTGGATCACAAGAGTATCAAGTTCGCTGGTCAACTCTTTTGATTTCATGTGTTTCTTCTTTTAAATTATTGTGAGGGCATTGGTTATGAATGCTCTTTTGAAGTGTTTTTAGAGAGTAAGTGATTGCGTATTTTATGAAATAACGAGTATAATGATATTTAATGTTCAAATAACTATGATTCTGATTCATTGTTCGTTGTGAGTCCCACTTCGCTGGAAGTGGTAAAAGATTTTCAAAAATTGTAAAGACGAATAATTCACCATTCATTTTCGGAATGGAATCACCGGTAAAAAAACAAAGTGAGAATCTAAATTTTCTATCTACGAGTATCAATGTACATGAAGGAGATCTGTTTGGAAATTGTAGTAATAAAGACGTGTGCCGTGGAGCATACTGACGAACTTGAGTACAGGTTCGAATCCAAGAAAAAAAACCATATAACCCTTCCATAAGTCTCAAAATATTATACGCACAACACGAATAGTTTTATGGGCTATGTGTACCAAGCTTAGAATGGATTACAAAGATTTGAGTTCACGGCGATGTCTGAATTAATCTGACTTACTATGGTGCTGCCATCATCGATATTTGTTTGGCTACTAATTTTGGGTCCCATTTGACATATCTTTTATCACGGATACCTAAGCATTGCATTGGCCAGACTGCTTTTGCCGGGGTTAAGTTAGCGAGACCCTCTCTAGGATTGTGGCGTTATCTTTAGAGCTACTGTGTTAATTTCATTACGTTAATTTGGGACTGTGCGCGCTTTATTTTGACACTTGTCTAGAGAAAGAGGTTCTCAAGTCCAAGCACACAGCGCCCTGTATTTTGCCAGGTTCGTCGTTCACGACTGAATTTGATTTTAATAGTTGTAGGCCTTAACACGGCGAAATTATGCTTAAGGTTAGTTTGTGGCTACTTATGAACAGAAGTCACTATTTCGGATTTAGTATAAACGATCAGCCTTCCATTGTTTACTCTCACAAATGGAAATGGATCCCCTGATCTTCCTAAAGCAGTTTATTTCTATCTCACATACATATATATATATATTTTGTACCCATCTAGTTTACTCTTAGTCTTTTGGATTAAAAATCCTGCTTACAAACCTACATTACTGTTGGCTGCGCAATATTCCTCGCGTGAGTGTAGATTAATCCGTTTCAATTTTCTTCACCTGTAGTTTAAATGTACCCCATGTCCTCATATCGCTCGCAAAAGATTATTGACTGAAACTCAGTCTAACACTAACTACGTATATGATCCTTGTTTTGACATCATTTTCATTTCTGAAAGATGAATTCAAACTATATTCCTATTTAATATGGTATTTAAAGAACAAAAATCGTTGACCGAATTAGTGCTCATATTGTGAGACTGATCTCAAGTTTTGAGACTGATCTCATTTCGCAAGCTCGATGTAAGTTATTGCTTGTATTTGTATGCCAAAAGGTACAAAAAAATGGTCGCTTACCCATTTCTATTTTCTTTATTCTGTTATATATAGGAATAGCCTCCAAAATGGCCCAATTTTGGCAAAATTTGTGTCCAGTTGGTTAAGATTTTCATGGGTTACATCCAGTGAAGGTGGTGTGCTATCCCCACTTCTTTGGAATTTGGTGGTTAATAAACTATTGATAATCCTGGATGTTGAGGGTTGTGAATTTGAATCTAGGTGAACAGCTCGGTGTAGTCTAGGAGTGAAGACCCACAAAACCGAACTAGACCTCTTCTCAATGAAATATAAAATCGTACCCATTGACCTTCCATCCCTTAATGGTATAAGCTTACAAGAAAGAGTAAAGAAAGCCACTGTTGTATTCTTCTCTTGCAAAAAGCCATTTTGAAAAAATGGGACCAACAACCCAGATTAACTCACTGGCTCTATATCCTTATGTACGGGGTAATTGTCTGGTAGATTTCTTTGGACAAGGCGATAAACCGGAAGAAATTAAGCAAAGTCCAACGTTCTGTGTATTAGCGGAGCACTACGAATGACATCTTCTGAAGCAATGGACACTCTATTTCATTAAACACTCCTCGACATTTTTGGTAGGCAAATAGCAGTTAGCTCAGCTATTCACCTTAAAGTTACTTTACAGTAGTCCAGCAAAATATATACGGCCACGCCTACACCATACCCAAACTAAATTTTGACAAAAACTTTCAAGTCACCATCCCTTCCAGAGCATTCTGGGAAGAGGTGGATTTACAGACGACGGTTCAAAAACTAACGATGGAGCGGATGACGGTGTCTTCTAAGATATGCTTAATCTAAACCTCTCTTTTCGTCTCAAACCACTGTAGCGTGTTCCAGGCGGAGATAATGACAATAAGGGAATTCTTGTTTTGGCTAAAGAAAACCGTGATATCAACCGCTAATATCTGCATCTTTTCAGACAGCCAAATAGCAATTAAATCCTTGGAATCATTCTCCATAAATTCTCTAACAGCTCTAGACTACCAAACGTCTTTTATAGAGATGACAGGGCAGTTCAATATTCACCTAATTTAACTACCGGGGCATAGAAATATTCCAGAAAATTGTAAGGCTGACAAACTTGCCAGACATGGAACAACAATACCCATCCTTAGAGACAAAAGTTCACTGGGTATGCCGATTGCTACATGCAAACTTAAATTAAAGCTGAATGATATTTGAAGGACCAGTTCTAGGTGGACAAGTGGTACAACGTATCTAGCGACAAAACAGATTTGGCCTACACCGGATCTGAAACGCTCTAAGAATTTGATTTCTCTCAATAGAATGCATATCAGTGCTGTCATTACTGGACACTGTCTAATAGGAAAGTACGCAACTTAGTATATTTTCAAATGATTTCTGCAGAAGCTGCATGCACGAGAAGGACGTGGAGACTATTATTCACCTTCTTTGCACCTGCACAGCTCTCTCCCAAAGAGGAACCTCATCTTAGGAGTCTTCAGTTTCAACGGCTTAAACGACCTTAAAAAAAATAGACGTTAGGGACCTCCTAATGGTTCAATGAGTAGGCCTAAGACCGCTTTCCAAATCCACGTGGTATTGTAATGGACCTATTTTATTGGTCTAAGTGTGTTGGCTTTTAGCCACCTAAACCCAACCTACATTCAGCGAAAAAAAGAGGAAAAAGAGAAGAAGGGCAATGCTAGAAAGAAGTAGGAATATAGTATTTTTGCGTGGAGACAAGGTGTTTTAAATAGCAGTGGAAGGAGTCATTCAACATCAATCGACTGTCTCGGGAGTGCATGAGTTCTAGTTAAGCTCTGTGGGAGTTCAAGCATGTTAGGTCAGAGTCTGCGATCTTGCTCATCTTTTAGAATTTCGTCAAATATTTTACACTTACTCCTTTGTATAGCAGTAGAATGGCTTTTTCAGGCGTCTTGCAAACATTTTTAATGAAAATGTTCCATCGTATCTTCGCTCATCATTTGACAAACAAGAAACAAAATACCACACATGAAAATGATTAGTCATTCGGCATTATAGAGTCATTAGTTGCCGTCGGCGAACGCGCTTTAATGATGATGTTTTTTTTTTCAAATTTCTCTTATCCGCCTTTTATTGCAAAGGTGGTCCCGTAAAGAAAATCAACAATCCCATCAGCGGATGCTCATTTCTCTTCGTCCTAATGAGGAAATCCTTAATTGAAATATTTAGAAAGTTAGCTATCAGCAAAAAGGTGATTTTTATTTTCACTTCCTTTGGGATGAAACTAATTTTTTAGCAGTTATCATCTACCTTTGAAAACCGCCACTATCAGCAAAACTAATATTATTCGGTTTTCGGTGGATGAAATAGCGAAACATCTTTCACATTAGTCATTTACTTTCATCAGCTAACCAGTAGCTCGAGGACGAACAGGTTATCTTTTGAATGAAAAAAAAAAAAGACAGAGAGATGAAAAGAAGAAAGATTGTGATGATATAAGAGAAAGGTAACCATAAAACGGATCTCCCGCGGTGTCTTCATTTGTTATTTACAACAGAATATTCTTTTTAATTAGCTCATGGAAGCACACAGTGTAAGGCTACTAATTTTGGTCGTCTTTTTTGGTTCTTATCCTTTTTGCTTGTTGAGGAACAAATTGAAACATGGTTCTGAGTTGTGGGACATTTATAGTCTTGTTTTTTATTTTTTATTTATTGCATTAGACGGCTACCTATTGGAATAGCCATCGTCATGAAATCCTTTTATTATTTGTTATCCCTTTTTTGATTATTTCTTTGGTACGAAAATATGTGACATGGGACATAAATTTTAACTTTACACTAAAAGGAGTTGACAACACTTCTGTTGCACCACCTACCGCAGTAGGGGTCGAGTTATTTTGCTTCTATATGAGTAGAGATATAATCATCAGTTTGATTTTGTTTTATAAGATGGTTTAGTTATTAACGCTACGTGATTACATCGAAAGATATCCTTTTACTTTTTATTATGCCTGCTATGCCTGTCGGTGGAATGTAGCTTGATTATGGTTTATGTGGTTCGGGTGTACTCGATATTTATTGTTTTACTGATCTGGTTCCAAAAAATTAAAACGATATGTTTCCGTATTTCTAATAATAAATCACTGTGAGGGTATAAAAGTAGGTTGGTCTGTCAGTGTAACTTTATAGTAGTTAACATGTTTTGAAATGTTTTGAGTAAATATTGAAATGCCAAAGAAAAACAGATTTAAATAAACTTATCTTAGATAGATAGACTTTTTATTAACTTCATACAATTTACAAACAGAGTATGCATTGTCCTTTATGGTATTGCTTAAAGCCGTCCACCAAATTGACAATTTATGTATCATAAACATAATTAACTAATAGTGCCTTCGCCTTCCAAAATACACGCTCTGTAGCGGGATGCAGCTGTAGTAGCGTAGTTGTATAAATCTAACCACCCATGACTACCGTTCAATGCATTAATAACCTCATCTAGGTCCAACGAAATTACTCCAAAGTATCTCTCGCAAAATTCTCTTAAAATGGGACATCTTCCGATGAAATGGTATATATCCTCCCTTTCTTTAAGGTTGCATACGTCACATGGTCGATGTGGAATAAAATAGAGATTTGTCAATTCTCCTCTAAGTTTAAATATAATGCTTATCATATGCAGAGAAAAGTGATTGAGGCAGTACCTAGAAGCGTTTTCAATTAAGTTAAAATTGAGCCTATTATAAATGAGCCTATGCTTCGATGAATGTGCTTCAGCTATAAATCTGTCATACATTGCATTGTCTGTTTTTTTTCAAAATATTGGTAAATTGAAAGTTCCATATCCGCTGCTATATTTAAGTTCATGTCATAATTTGCCGCCAACTCTTCCCACTTTTGAACCAAGTGCCCTCTTGTCTCTATTATATATTTCAGTACAATCCTCGGCAGTCTTCCTTCTTCCATATCCACAACTTTTATAATGTAATTGGCATGCAGCTTTAGGGTTTCTAAAAAAAGAAGTGGTGGGTCTCCAGTTTCCAAATGCAGCGTATAGTTAGGTGTACAAGACTCGCTTCAGAAAGTATCTAAGCAATTTTTCAACTTCCTTAAAAAAACAATAACCCTAAATTTGGGCTCTGTACAGCAGTATAGAAGCAGTTTATTTTTCGATGTGCGTTCGATATACTTATTGTCGATGCATCGTCCCCAAATTGATGAAATAGCTCTTTTAGCTGCCGATAGTTGACATTCGAAATGCTTTTTCATATTGAGGTTAGATGTAAGTAACACGCCTAAATATTTATTCTCCTTCACTATTTCAATGCTTTCACCCAGATGTGACCACTTTCACTAGGAGAGTATCTTCTACCGCCATTTTTAAAACTCATCATCTTTGATTTCGATAAATTCACAGTGAAATTCCATTGCCTGCAGTAATATTCAAGTCGGTTCATAACAAGCTGTATGCTTCAACTGTATCCGACAAAAACAGTATATCGTTCGTAAACTTTAGCGCCAGTATCCGCACACCACCAAGCTCAATCCCTCCTCCTACCTCTCCTACTATATCGTTGATAAATAAGATGAAAAGTAACGTGCTTAAGATGCAACCTTGCTTAACTCCCAAATTTCCGATACAAACTCTTCCAAATTCTTCCGATACAAACTCTCCATTCCAAAAGAGAGCTTCATGAGCTATGGAGTCAAAAGCTGCGCGAAAGTCAACAAAGAAGACATTATTACTATATTAACAGCGTTTGTCAAGACCTCGTTGCAGTCACTCACAAGGGCTTGCCAATTAGGATTAAAACCATCATTTTGGGTACCAACTTTTTCAATAGGACACACTTATTCACTCTTCAGACAGATCTAATTGCTGATGTACGAGTATGATAGGTACACAACATTTTTGAGATGCTAGTGCTATGCTATATAGACGAAAAAAGTCACCACTTTCTGGTCAGCTTCAGCTACTCGTAGTACTCTGAAGGGCTCTGTAAAAATCTCTAGAAAAATGCGTATACATACATTGATGGTGATATATTTATTGTAACCTAAAGTACAAACTCTAAAGTTTGTAATGGAATACAATATCTGCCTCAGCTCTGCCTGCAAATACTCGTAGTCGTTCTTTTTATGAAATTTTTCATCATGTTCACGGACACACCTGGGTTTTCAGTCACATTCTCAGCTACGGTGGCAATTTTGTCAGCTGACCTTGCCGGATGAACACGAGTTGTAGTTTTCACATCACTAACCTGTCGAAGACGTTCAAATTTATCGATTAAATTCACTGATGATGACGAAAACACTAAACGCAGTAAGTAATATGGCGTATCCATCCTGACGAGTGATCTTCTAATAAAGGACCAGTTCACGGAGTTAAATGTATTTTTAACGTCCAGCGTTACCACTGCACAGTACTCCTTTGTGCCGTTGAGCCATCTTTCTCCTTCGATGGCACATGCTGCTACGAGTATATCAACTACCGCTTTTCTGGCATCAATTGTAGAACGCGCTTTTCTGAAGCTAAATAAGGTAGCCTTAAAAAGATCCTTTCTCTTTTGCAGCTGTACTTGTGGAGGACCGAGTGTTCAGCTACATACGTGCAATCAGACTCAGCATACGCTCATAGTTAGCTCACCATTAGATACGAGTACTCGTAGCTACACATCAGGCACCGCGTGGAGATGATGATGCGATTTTGCCTATCATAATGATAAAAGGGTTGTTTATTACCCCCTTAAACCTTTTCGATGTTAGCAAGAACGGTACTAATTTCACATATTTATTAAAATTACTTTTTTCATAAAATTAAGCTCATTTAAGTTCTCCAGAGGACCATAATACCCCTCTGGGCGTGGCGATTATATGCAGCCTTGATGCGACTATGTCAGCATAGATAACCTTTTATTTTTCGTTGTCTGAAGTTTCAACAATTGAGTTAAAAGGTTTAGAAATGTGTAATTTCTTCTCGTCGCCATGAATAGCGATTGATTGAAACAGATGATTGAAACAGAGTACTTTATTTTTATCTCAAGAAACAACACAAGATCACAAATTAATGTGTGGTGTAATTAGTCAAGATTTGCCTATTTCAATATGCGTTAATTATTTCGAGCTCTTCTGAGATGATGAATTTGGTAGCTCCGCATATGTGAGCATGTGGAAATGATTAGTTATGCTGTCAACATAGGTATGTTGTTATTATGTCACCTCATCATTTCAGTAGAATACTTGAAACCTGGGAAATATACTAAGCTTGGATTTTAGGGGTTTTCGAACACAGCAGTGTTGTTTGGCCAACTTTAAAACTGCTAAACTTATTGAAAATTGATTTGACTTTAATTGGAATTTGATTTGAATTACCTTCTTCCTATGGAAGTCTTGACATATAAAACTGACTTAATTCTGCAAATGTGTAGATACGAGGGTGGGTCAATAAGTCCCTGAAAAATGAGGTAAGGAACACTCTTTTCGGTATAAAAACATTTTATTTTTCAACATAGTCTCCTTTTAGCTCTATACACTTCATCCAACGTTTTTCCAATTTTTTGATGCCCTCCAAATAATACGATTTCTCGAGCGCCTCAAAATATCCGTTTGTTTCAGCAATGACCTCTTCATTCGACCCAAATCTCTTACCTCCGAGCCATTTCTTCATGTTTGGAAACAAGAAATAGTCGCAGAGTTCTAAATCTGGGATATGCCGGATGAGGGAGGAGTTCGTAGCCTAACTCATGCAATTTTGCCATTGCGACTGCGGACTTGTGCGCCAGTGCGTTGTCCTGGTGAAAAAGAACTTTTTTACTTCGCCAAATGCGGCCGTTTTTGCTTCAAATCGGCTTGGAATCGATCCAGCAGTTCTGCGTAATATGCGCCGGTGATCGTTTTACCCTTTTCAAGGTAATCGCGCGCATTCCAAAAAACTATCGCCATGACCTTGTTTGCTGACAAACCCGCCTTGGCCTTCTTCGGATTCGATTCACCAGGAGAATCCACGGTTACGAAACGGCGCATAAACTCAGCCGAATTTTTCAGGAACATCGCCAAACACGCCTTTGAAGTTGTCAAACGAATGCGTTTGTTGTCGATTGTGAGCAAACACGGCACCCATCTTGCGAAAAGCTTTTTCATGTCCAAATATTTATGTAAAATCGAAATCACTGAGCCATGTGGTAAGCCTGTGGCCTCTTCAAGCTCGCGCACTTTCACTCGCCGATCGTCCATTATCAAACCATGGATTTTGTCGACCATTTCTGGTGTGGTGACCACAATTGGGCGATCAGAATGTTCGGCGTCACTTGTGCTTGAACGACCGCACCGAAATTGAGTACATAAACCAGTGGTGAATGCTTCCAATCGATGGTGAAGAGTCCCCATAATATTTGTCAAGCTTTTGTTTGGTTTGCGTGATAGTTTTTTCTTGCAAAAAATAGTATTTAATGAGCACTCGAAATTCACTTTTTTCCATTTTAACGAAAATGCTAGTAGGCGTCTATATAAAATGGCTGCCACAACAAAACTATTTGACAGATCTGTCTGAAAATTTGGATGAGTTCTTTTGAAAGATGATTCTAGACAAAAAAAAATAAATTTAAGGTGACGACACAATTTGTGTTAATTTTCAGGGACTTATTAACCCACCCTTGTATTGATTATTTTTTCCCCATGTGCCAATTGAATCATAATTCTAGATTATAGACGTTTTGCCCACAGGATACATGAGATATATGAAGGACGGTTCCTAATCAAAACGATTAAAAGTCCACCGTGTCGAAAGTGCTTTTTTGATCTGATAGTGTTTCAAAACGTAGTCGATACAATTACATCGTTGAATCAATGGCTACTAGCGAAAGCTCCCTTCCAAATAATTCCAAATTAATCAACTACACATCCTAATTAGATTATTTACGAGTACATGAAGTTTGCAACATCCTTCCCTTTTATCAACTTTTATCATCAGATCTCTATAATTGGAAAATAATTGCAACAAGGGAACTGGTGTCTGTAATAATTATGTCATTTTACTTGCTAATGCTTTTACCAGTTGCATCATCCATAGTAGGGAAAAAAAAGGATGCAAATCCAGTCTTTGTTATTCATTTGTCAAAGAATAAACTTCAGTCGAAGCATCAGCACATAACTAAGACAAATTTAAACGACTAATGTTTTAGCAAGCTGTCATTAAGTACTAAATTTGTGTGCCTATCTTTGTTGCTCTTGCGTCGCGAACGATGTAATGGGCCACCGTGATATTAGGCTGTATCGACTAAATTACTCTATAAAGGACATCAGGATGGGTGGTCGCAATTGTCACTGCGTGCCTGCTGGACATCGCGCAAAATTTCTCCACGAATCCACCGATGCTTCAATGTGCACATCAACATGTCAGTTTGTATGATAAGCAAACGGATGAGTTGTGTGCTTGGTGGCTCCGTCAACGATAAAAATTAGGTGAAGCACAATTTAAATATCTGAGAGATGCAGTTGCTGCCATTGCGTTTCAAATTCATTCAACCCGGGCACATGTGTAGTAAAAATTCTGCCGCTTTGCCGAATAAGGCGACGTATTTATAGAATGCCTCCTCTTATTGGCATCGTTAGTTTTAAGGGCAATAAATTCATTAAATTCCATACAATGTTTAGCTTGTGGGCAATATTCGCAGAGCGGTCCTAATTGTAGCAATTTCAATACAGTGCCAATGCTCACCTTGTTGTTCTTTCGGTGTCATAAAAATAATTTATCCAGAGTGTGCGCCGACCGCACTCTGGTTAATTATATTATATCTACGTGGAAGTACCGCATTCCAGGTGGTTATATTTTTATTTTATGACTCAATTCTAAGAAGGAACTAATCCGCGGCTTTGGGCTAATAGAACTTAGGAAATATTTACAAGCATGCTGGAAGGATTCCGAAAACCGGTTGCAAATAATTAATACGCAATATTTTCTTATGTGTTCTTAAACATGTGCATGGAAGTGGCAGAGTTCATGTTAAATTAATTTGTAATAATTTTTGACGGTGTAAAATTGGCTATAAATTATCAAGTTTAATAGTTTAATTTATCTAATTTATCTTCGCCTGAAGTAAGTATAGAATACTACGAGCTTCATCTATTGAATCTCTTCTTAACAGGCAATCAATATTTTTAAGGAAATCAAGTCTTGTTTATCGGATCAGTAAGCCACCATCAAGTAGTAAGTACGTGCGGATTCGGAATCATATCGTAAATGAATTGATAAAAACAAACAGAACGGGAATCAGTACTTCTCGAGCAGAATGTCGAAGCAATGTACTGCAACTTCGCTGAAAAAATGCAGAAAATTTATAAGTCTGCGACAGTCATAAGCAGCTCTAAAGGAAACAGGATTCATTACCCTTGGATTACACCTGAGCTAAAAGAGAAGTGTAATATCCGTTATCAGCTGTACAGAATATGGAAAAATACAACACTTTACCCCAAGTATGATGCAGAATATAAACACTAGCGTAACAGGCTCAACAAATCCAGCTAGATAAAAAAAACCTTGAGGAGATTCGAGCTGAAATCTTGTGAAAATTCTAAAGCACTTCAATGACAAAGTCGTCAATGAGGTTATCGGTGAGTTGTCGAATTACTTATCTAAGGAAGTAATGAAAATAATTCACAGATACGGAAACACTACCTATGAGACGGTGAATATGTTAGGTAAGTTTTATGCGGTAAGTAATGTAAGCCCAATAGATCTAAAAGCAAATGTTGAAATGCCCGGCATTCGCAAAAATAATGAACAGTAGTTTGGAGCAATGCAATATTCCAAAAACACTCAAGGCATCTATTATTTGTTTACAAAGGAGGAATGAAAAAATGATATTGGAGACTATGGGACAATTTCAGTCCTACCTGTTGTCGGAAAATGTCTTGCTCAAAACTTTGGTTGAACAGTGTTCTGTAATTGGAGCAGATCACTGCGGCTTTCAAAAAATAAATAAAATCAAGAACAAACTTTTGGGCGAATTTGTAAACCTAGTGAATGACAGCCTCAACAAAAATCATCACCCCAATGATAGAGCGATTGTAATGAAACGTCTATTCCTGAAGCAAAAATAACGCAGGCAGAAATCTACAAAGCTGTAAGATAGTGTCATGACAATGGTTTTGTTATAAATATGTCGAAAATGAAATTGCGGACCTCATTTACACTATAGCATGAGCGCTGTTTTCACTATTCTACTTGAAAAAGAAAAAAATTATAGATTGGTTACGGCATCCTTGCATGTATTCAAATAGAAGCGCTGTAAAAAATGCATAGTAGAGACCTGAAAGTATTCGCTAGCTATTATATGAAGGATGTCCCAAAATTCACTCAAGATTTGAACTTTGCGCCATTTGTGAGGTAAAGCGTTGCCAACGAAAAAAAAACAGACAGTGTGACAGCTGACAGTTCAACACAAAATATTAAAGCAGTTCGTTAGAGTGTTATTTAGAGTCCACGAACAGTGCAATTGACTCAAGAACTAAAAAGAGTTTGCTGAATGGATTATGAAATGACAACAAGTGGATACTGATTTTTCAAACAAAATCATCTTCAGCGATGAGGCTCATTTTCATCTTGATGGCTTTGTTAATCGTCAAAATTGTCCAATTCGGGGTTCAGAAAATCCACGAGTGATTGTCGAGAAACAAATGCATCCATAACATGTCACTGTTTGGTGATGATTGTGGGCTGGAGGCATCATCAGCATCACCATTCTTCTTTGAAAATGCGGCTGGTTAGTCAATAACAGTTAATGGTGCTCGCAATAGCGACATGATAATCCTGTTTTTTTTTTGTCTAAATTGAAAGGCATGGATGTTGATGATGTGTGGTTTCAACAAGACGGTGCCACATGCCATACATCCCGAGAAACAATTTAATTACTGTATGAGTCATTTCCTGGTCGTGTAATTTCCCGTTTTGGTGATCAGAATTGGGCGCCCAGATCAAGCGATTTAACGCCGTTGGACTTTTTTTTTGGGGTTTTTTGAAGTCCAAGGTTTATGCCAATAAGCCCACGATCATGTGCTATTTCACACTTAACCCTATACTGTATACTTTATGAATCAATAAAACATTTACAATTTTTAATTGAAAACCTGTGTTTTGTATCACAATTACTTCTTGCGTGGATATTGGGACACCCTTTATAACGTACATACATATATGAAAATCTTCAACTGAGGCATATTCTTCTAAGCATTCTGAACGAGCTACCCAGAAGTCTGATCAACATCAGAGGTGAACGAAGAAGAAAATGCCTACTAAACTGACATTTCTTTCATTGAATTGAGGCCTAAATTGGAAATAACTTTAATTTTTTATTTCTTGGAAAATCATGTCAAATTTTTAAAATTAAAATTTAAAAAAATTAAAATAAAAATGTGATCATGTTGTTGACGCAGCCCAGTAGCCATATCGACCACGGAGGTGTTACCATTGGAGAGATCGAAAGCAATACTTTTTCCTCGAAAGAAAAAAGAAACATGTCCTGAATGATTCATCATCGCCGAGCCGAAACTGCTATAGGTAGGCCTATGAAATTTGGACAGTAGTTGCGTTTTATGACGTAGGCACCCACAAAGAAAGAATTTTCCGAAATTCAACTCCTAGCTGGGAAAAGGGGAGTATATTTTTTTAGTCAGATTTACTTGAAATTTAGCATAACTTCTCTACAACACTAATAATGAAACACGTATTTCAGCACTTCCCAAAATTCAACCCCTAAAGCGTTCAAAATCCAAATGAGTGAAGCCGCGGGCATGAGCTATTTCATTATAAAATTAAAATCTACAATAATAGCTTTTTGAAAAAATTATATTTCTTAACTAGATGTATAATTAAGCTCAGATTTTCTTTTAACATATTGCCACCAAAACAACCTCCTGCATACTTGTATACCCATAAGCTTAACATACACAAATCCGCTGGTCCAGATGGTATCACCCTATAGTTTTGAAGAGGTGTTCTTCTACTCTGGTAAAATCCCTGCGTAAGCTTCTCTGTCTCTCCTACTTTTCAGGGCTCTTTCCGAGTAGATAGGAAACAGCATTTATCCAGGCCGTCCCTACAAAATGCAAATCTTCCTCCCTGTCCAATTACCAACCCATTGCACTTCTTTCCAAGGTCATGGAAATACTGATAAATCGTCAGCTTATGAAATATCTCGATTCACGAAAACTCCTTGATGACCGGCAGTATGGTTTTCGTAGCAACGGGTCCACTGGTGATATGATGGCATATCTCATCGAGAAGTGGAACCAATCTCTCCATCACTTCGGCGAAAATAAGATGGTTGAGCTTGATATTTCAAAGACATTTTACAGAGTTTTGTCGAAAATGCGTGCATATGACGTCGATGAGTTTTTTTTCAACACCCTTTCGGGGTGTTCAATACAAGCTGTCTTGGACGGCTGCAAGTCTGCAATTCACCAAATAAATGCTAGTGTTCCCCGAGGCTCTGTTTTGCCTCCGACTCTCTTTCTTATTTTTATAAATGACTGCAACTTCTAATCCAATTCATTCCTTCGCTGATGACAGTACCCTCAGTTTTTCATATTCGTTTCCTAACTCACGTCCTTGTTCTTCGGCCGTAGAAGAGGAACGGCAACGTATGTTAAACACATTAAATTCCGACCTGGACAGCATAATCAAATGGGGTTCAACCAACATAGTGGAATTTAATGCTTCCAAAACACAATCCTGTCTTCTGTCTCTCAAGCGAAACCAAAACCTTCAACCATTATCCATGGAAGATACTTGCATCATTGAAACTGAAGGACTTGCCATTCCCGATATATGTATTAATAACCAGCTGCAAAATGTCTAGGATTCCTTAAATGGTGCAAGAAATATTTTACCCCGTCTGATCTGGCCTCAATTTATAAGGCATTCATCCGCCCAAGCAGGAATATAACGCCCATATCTGGTCTGGTGCACCCAAGACCTTTCTGCACATACTAGATAGGGTACAGAATCGCGCGTTAAAACTTATAGGTGATACAGACATTGTGAACTTCATACATTCACTTCAACACCGTAGTAATATCTCTTGTCTTTCCCTATTTTATCGTTTTTTTATAAAAAATGATCCAGCGAAATAGCTAGTTCCATTCCTCTCCTTCAAAATTTCACTCGCAATATGCGTCATGCTTCAAATGCACATCAGTTCACTATTAAGCCCAACTTCGGCGGTATTGTCAAATATAGGGATTCATTTATAATGATCTACCAGGCTCTGTATTTCCCCATCACTACAACCTTCAAACATGTAAACCCAATGGGGACAAGCTTCTCCTCGGTTCCTCTTCCACTTTTTCCTAAACGCCCGTGCCCTGTAACAGTATAAGGGTATTCATATTTTTTATGTTTTTTTTTATAATTTGCGCGCACCAAATGGGATATTTCAGGGCACGGTCGTTTGTGGAAATTGAGAGAGAGAGAGAAAGAAAGATTGGTGTAGTGGGTTTGAAACTTAGGTGGTATTAAGTTTCAGTAAACTCCAAGGGTGGCGTCCAGATAACTGGGGAGCTTGTTTGTTTTGCTTTTTGTCGTTGCTCATGATTCACAGTATTTTTTTTCCCTCCACCTGATGTCATCATCACGATCAAGTTGCATTTAAGTCATAT
The DNA here is from genome assembly GCA_963082735.1 of Pocota personata. Taxonomy (NCBI): domain Eukaryota; kingdom Metazoa; phylum Arthropoda; class Insecta; order Diptera; family Syrphidae; genus Pocota; species Pocota personata. The sequence goes on along the minus strand of OY720430.1, from coordinate 47,982,026 downwards.
GACCACCCTACTGCCAGTGCTATGCCTTCGCAGTAGAGTTGACTAAGCCCTCGCAATTGATCGACTTTTTTATTTATTTCAAACGAAATAAATAGATGATTGTTGAGATCAGGATTTGAACCTTGAACCAAGAGTGTGACGAGCGTTGATGTTACCACTACACCACGGCCACTTTTGGCGCGCTCAAATTACGAGTATATAAAAAAAGCTTAGCGGGACAACTATTTAAAATTTGCTATTGTGTACTTTGCAATATGAATAAAACTTAAACTTGAACTTGAACTGCTGAACCCCTCTAGGTCACGAACGTCCGGTAATACAATGGTAATATTGATGAAAATGCATATTGCTCAGCTTCTTCAAAAATTGGCATGTCTGGAATTTCTCTGGAAATTGAAGTACCTATTCCCATTTTCGACTTTCTTTTTTTTTCTCTTCTTGAGTTTTCTAGACAAACCTGAGCCAGTCGTATATCAATACACATATGTATCTAATACCAACATATACGTATTACGAAAACTAGTTAGCATTATTGTCACAAAATTCAAAGCCCACTGCAAAGCAGCGGATTTGAATTTCATGTTTATTGGAACTTAATTTTAAATACTAAAACCACCGCTCACAATGAAAGTGTCATCGATGAAAATTTAAAACACGATATTACCATAAATTCTAGACTTTGATGAAATTAACTTTTATTAGCACTTAAGTGTGCGATTTACGCCATACAATTTTACCAAATAACCAACAAAAAAAAAATTTTAAATAACTACCGTATGGAATAATTTGATGGCAACTGTATGGAAGATTGTAATGTGGTACCCATAACGGGTGCTTGCAATAATCATTAATTTAACGCACCAGTGATCATTTAAGGCATTTTAGTAGCCACATAAATGGAGTTGTTCCATCGCCAGAACAATAAAAACCAATTTAATCGCAAGGAAATGAATGCTCGTTATACTTATGTTGTACTTACAAGACTTTATTGAGCTTAAATTAATTTAATCCTTACATATTATTCCTTATTATATTAAATAATAATTGTCCTCCTTTCAGAGTGAGCGTAGTTTACCTTCAGATGAAGTGGGTATTCGTATTAAAATAAACTTGGACAAATGCGAGTCGGACCTCACGCGATTAGTGTTCCGTACAGTTATTTTAATTGTATCTTTAATTCGGAAAAAAAGGAGTATCTAGAATTGTATTTGTATGGGTCAGATAAAAGCAAGCACTTTTTTGTTATATTTCTGCCTGTCTGTTTTCACATGCTCTGTAAGAGAATCGCTAAAGAAATTTTAGAAAATAAATTTCAAAATCGGATGGAGTGCGGATAGGTGTGGTAAGGGAAGTATAAACATTTAAATTATATTTATTGGGTACCGAACTCAAGAATGTCTGAACAGATTTTGATGAAATTCGACTATGTTTACAGAAAATATTTTTTATACCTACAGTGCTGGCACGCTAATTAGCACACCCTATCATACAAACAGTAAAACAATTTAATAAGGATATTCAATGTTTGCTTTTATTGATATTAATACTTAATTAATTTATAAAAAAAAATTTAAAAAAAAAACAATAAAAAAAATAAAAAAAATAAAAAAATATGTGTTTTCGTAACACGCCAGAGTCTTGTCAAAGACATCTGAAAATATAAAAAATTAAATAATAACAAGTTAAAATTAAAATTAACTTATGTAAACTTACCTAGTACTTAGTTGGGTACCCTTTTTTGGGTAATTACGACGGCACATCGTTTATTCAAGGAGCACGTGAGGCGTGCACACTCTTCGTTTTGTATCTTAAACTATTCTTGATGGAGCATCTAATTTGCCTTTTATAAGGCACCATGAGAGCTAAAACAACCCCATACCATTACGCTTCCTCCACCAAACTTTACCGTCTTTTTGGTGTACTTGGGATCTAGTTGCTTGTTTGGAGGTCATCGTACAAAAGTTCTTCCATCAGAACCACAGATATTAAATTTGGATTCATCGCTCCATATCACAGAATTCCATAAAGATGAAGGAGAATCCAAATGGCCGCAATGTTTACACCATATTCTTGCTCCATGCGCGCTCTAATTTCAGAAGAAGTGGCAAAAGGATCTCTAAGAGCATGTCGGACTATAATGGATTCCTCTCTTTTCGTTCTTTTTCTAGGTCTGCATTGTCTTTTATCCGCAAATGTTCCATGGGTTTCATAATGCTTCAAAGCGTTTTGCACTTTTTTTCGCGAACAATCTATGTTCCGTGCAATTTTGCTGATGTTTTGCTCCTTCTGGAACATTAGCCATATTAACCTCCTCTTCTCCGGCGTAGAATTCTTGTTTAATCCCATAACTATTTCTAAACTTAAACACTTCAAAATAATACTTTTTAACTCACCACAACAATAGGATGAATGAAAAGTAAAGGCTTTAAATGAAACGCAATTTTTTGTTTGGCTGTGCTAATTAAAATGCCAATGCGAAAGGCACGCTATTTTAAAAATAAAAAATATATAAAGCAAAGCTTACTGAAATTTCAAAATTTGAACATTTCAAAATGTGATTTGAGATTATTAAATATGTAATATGGACATATAATAATTTATAAATTATGTTGTTCATAAGGCACAAGAAAATTCTTTTATGGGGGTGTGCTAATTAGCGTGCCATACTCGTACAGTGATGTAAATATGAATAGCGTCAGTGATGTTTTTTTATGAAATGATCTCTCTGATTAAATTATTTATTTCATTTAGTGATTCGGAATTTATTAAACTTATTAAAAATTAAGAAAACAAAAAGTTGGAACAGCTCATTAAATACAGAAAAATTACATGCAGAAAAACTAAAAATTAAACGGTTAGCCTCACTATTAAAAATAATGAAATATACTTACCTGTAAGATAACTAATGATAACTCAGAAATCGTTTGGAATTTTCTGCCATTGTGGTAAATTTTCCGGGTTATAATTCCCAATAAGTTTTCTATAGGGTCTAAGTCGGAACTGCATGCCGACCACTGTAGTACTTCTATATTTTACTCTTGAAGCCACTCCCTTGTTATTTTTGCTGAATGTATCGCAGCGTTGACATTCTGAAAATTAAAGTCTTCCCCCCATTAATACTCGTACCTCGGCATGGTCGTTCATTCGGGGTTATCCAAGCTAATAGAAGTTTTCCCTTAAAGGAAAAAGCGCCCCATATCATGACTGTTCCGCCTCCGAAATTGAGGCTTAGTCTGGTTTCTGGTTATTTTCTCAAATCATGCCAATAACTTTGAAAACCATCCGGCTTATCCAGATTGAACTTCTTCTCATCGCTAAAAAGGACATTTTGCCATTCATGAGTCCACGCCATGTACTTTCGGGCGAAGTCGAGACGAATTTCGCAATGTCGCTTTTTTATTTTGGGTTCTTTTTCGCCATTCTGTTAGAGGATGCTTTTGCAGAATTTGTCGAACACGTCTGGAAGTTACTGGCAACTACAGATTTGCCTTAATTTCAGAGGCTATTATGTGTTTGTTCACGGCGCTACTAACAATATGACGAATCATCTGCCTGTTGATTCGTGTATTTCCTCCCGTTACCTAGTTTTTACCGTAACTTTGTTGCAATTTCAAAAAATTATTAACAGCCTTAGGAGATCTTCCAATTTTTTAGGCTATTTCGTGGTTGGAAAGTTTACATTTCTTGTAAGCTTTAATTGAAGCAATTTCTTCAGGGGTTCGAGATTTTCCATGTCCTGTTTTTTTTAAAATAAAATAAGTGAAACTAAAAACAAAATACCCATAAATAAAAAACAAATATGTTTTGTAAATTACCTGATCAATTTTTGGTCAATGAATAAATAAAAATTGTTATGAGGATAACCAAATTTGCTTCAAAAAGTCTACCATGCAAGTAGAAAGATAACTCAGACGCAAATGAAATTATTCCCTTAAAAAAGTGCATAGGCTTTTCATATTTCCTTCACTGTATTCGAATTTCTTAGAAATCTAGCTTTATATTTATATTTTTTTCTAGGGGGATATATGCATATAGGAAAATATACATAGATGTCAAAAAAGAGACCTGTGTAGTGAGACTTCAACCTTCAGAACTAGCCTATTGTAGCTAAAAGGACTTCTATTATACTGATTTCTTGCCTTAAATAAACAATATTTAGGCTATTTCTAGCATGGGGGGTGTAGGTGTAACTAAATATTACATGTCTAAAAGAGACCTACGTACAATTAACAATTTTCCAAAACTTCGTATGCATTAACCTTCTTTATGTCAAATATTGCTTACACATTGATTTAGAACTAAATCGGTTAAGTCATAGCCGATAAATAAGTTATTTTCAAAACAAGAGAATAAGTGAAAAATACGAGGGCAAGGTGAAAAGTTCTCGGCCTGACAATGAAAGCCTGCGATTTTCAGTTAAAAAATGATTTTACTTTTCTACATAATCTCCCTTGACTTCAACACACTTGGTCGAGCGTTTCTCCAACATCAGTATTCCTTCTCGGAAATGAGAGTCTGGAAGGCTGTGAAAATATTCATCTACGGCCCTCTCAACTTCTGCATTGGATGCGAAGCGCTTCCCAGAAAAAAATGTCTTCAAGTTTGGGAACAGATGGAAGAGTCTGAGGGTGCCAAATCAGGTGAATAGGGGGGACGGCTGAGCAAATCGTACCCCAAATCCCGCAGTTTTTCCATCGCCAACGCACACTTGTGTACAGGTGCACTGTCCTGGTGAAAGATGATTTTTTTTTTTCTTCAAGCCAGGCCTCTTCTCGCGAATTTTGGCATCCAGCTGGTCAAGAAGGTTGGAGTAATATTCACCTGTAATTGTTCTGCCTTTCTCAAGGTAATCAATTAACAGGATCCCTTTCGCATCCCAAAACGCACTGGCCATGACCTTTCCGGCAGATGCAATCGACTTCGCTTTCTTTGGCGCTGAACCACCGGCTTCACTGGCGTGTAGTGGTGGACCCACGTCTCATTCATGGTGACAAATCGCCGCACAAAATCAGTCCGATCCCTATTGAATCGGACTAAAGATTGCCGCGAAAATCGTTTGCGCATTTGCTTTTGATCGGCATTCAGCAAATGTGGCACCCATCTTGCGCAGAGCTTTTGCATCCTTAAGTTTTTGCGGAAGATGTTTCGCACCCTTTCTTCCGATATACACACAACCTCAGCTATCTCACTCACCTTCACTCGCCTATCGTCCAACACGATATCATGCACTTTTTCGATGGTTTCGGGTGTGGTTGCGGTTTTAGGCCGTCCTTCACGTGGGTCATCTTCGAGGGACGTGCGACCACGTTTAAATTCAGCTGCCCACTTTTTAACGGTTGACATGGAAGGAACAGAGTCCCCGTAAACTTTTGTTAACTTTGAATGAATTTTCTTAGGGGTTAACCCACCTACAAGGAGGAATTTTATCACCGCATGATATTCAAGTTTATCCATTTTAACGAAAAACACGCAAGGCGTCTACTGCAAAAATTCGTGTAAAGAAACTACTTGAGAGAACAAGTTGAAACTTGTCATACGAACTAATGAGAAGTGCACACAGGCAGGAAACATAAATTTTTGCTGATTGGAACGCCATCTCTGCATCAGGCCGAGAACTTTTCACCTTGCCCTTGTAGTTATACAAGTTTTTGCTAGAAACTCAGTATGCCTATATATTCACCATAGCTCAAATATAAAATCTGAACAAAATCATTGAGCTGCCCATTAGTACCGTTGATTTTGGGGTAAAACTCTTATTTCGCCTCGAATAGAGAAGTCACAGACCCCAAATGTAAAGCTTGAAGAAATTTCGACCAGTCCAGGAAAATGGTGTACCAATTAGTTTTTTTTACTAGTTACTGGAGCTTAGACAGTTAGAGGATTTGGACGAATTTTGATAATTATTTTTTACTTGCACCTATAAGGACAATTGTTGGCTTCAACAAAATCAATAAAAAATTTTTTTTTGTTTTATCCGTGGGTAGGAGAAAGATCTTCATAGACACTATGAGCCCGGTGCACACAGTAGTGTGTGATTTTTACCACTAAAAGACACCTCCCTTCTACTGGCTGACTACGACCAAGTTTCCTTATTAAGTAGCTTTAGTTTCAAAAATATTCGTGTTTTGCAGGTATGTAGCTTTATAGCAAAAGCACCTGCTAAAACCCGCCATTAAAAGCGGCTGGTTCTTATTGCGCTAGATGGAATGGTTTCGTTTTTTGTAGTCGGCGCACAAGGTTTGCCTCATCCAGAATTTGGAGCATAACGTTGTTGCAATGACCATGAAGACGAATATGGAGTTTTCGAGCAAAGTTCGTTATTTCATCATCGACGGTAGTTACTCCTAATTCTCTGTTTCACTTTGTTTTGAATTGATTGATATCTCTATTGCTTGGTTTGGTACAACCCAAAAGTTGTATACCATACTTCCAAACGAGTTTAAGCACTTGTTTGTATAAAAAGTTTGTTATATATGCTTAATTTGAAATGTCTTCCAAGTAGCCAATACATTTGTCTGAGTTCCATTTGAGTTTCTCGTCTAGTGACATTCCTAGATACTTTGCCTCGTTTGCATACGGTATTTGTACAGAGTTAATTAATATGGGTAGGTTGTTAATTTTTTTTTTTTTTTTTTAATAAAGTTAACATGAGTTGATTTGGTAAAGAGCAATGCGCCAAATTTTTGTCCATTCGCAAATTTTGTCCAAAGCTCGTTGGAGGTTTACAGTTGCTGACTCGACTGCTTTATCTGTTGTTGCGAACGTAGCTATGACAGTGCCTTCTTCTTGCGGTATATCTCGAGTGTACAATAAGAACAAGACCGGACCAAGAACACTTCCTTGCGGTACTCCAGCAACGATTTCCTTAAATTTGGAGTATTCCGATCCGTGTTTAACGCGGAATAGTCTGTTCGCAAACTTCATATCTGGAATCGGTAGGTTCACAATTCGAGGCGACATTCTAACCCTAAAATAAACGAAACATCCCTAAAGGCCGTTATTTATTCTGAAATAAATGGATTTTCTCGAAAACGGCTATAACGATTGTGATCAAATTTGATATTTGAATTATGACCGATATACGAGTATGCTGTCAGACGGCGTACCAGGTTTTCGAGAAGAAATACGTGTAACGATACTTTACTTATTAACTGTATGTACTTCAAAATTGGCTATTTCCCGGCTATTGCTCAATCAATTTTATTTGAAATTAATATCAAGCAAAGTAGGTAATAAGTCAAGTGCGAGTCGGACCTCACGTGGTTACTCACACGGCTAGCTCGAGAACCACTAATTTACATGTTACAAGGTCATTTCGTCTAAAAACTGGATGTGGGAGGTGGGGTGAGGGGTTTAAAAAATGTTTAAATCATATTTTTAGCTGCCTAACACAAGAACTCCTGAATAGACCTCGATGAATTTTGGCATGTGGGCTTAGGCTGATACGTTAGACCCACTTGAAATTGATGAAAAGAGTGGGAATACGAGTAAGATATGAAAAAGGGTTTAAAACATTTTCGATTCATCTTTCTAAGACGCTTAACTCTTAAACCGCCCAACGGATTTTAATGACGTTAGGGTTTTGAATTTTGCCGGACATATGTACACCCCGCGCAACAAAAAAAGCCGCACATGGTAATTTTTAACAAAATGGAAGAAATTTAATAAATGATGACTAATCACTGCGTAGTCACTTTGTATTTTTGAAGTTAACACATTCTCCAATTTGACAATACACTTCGTAGCCTAATTGAAAAAAAGTAATGATCGTGAAGATCAGACTACAAAATATCAGATATTACCCAAGTACTATCAATATACATAATTAAAATGTAAAAATTTCTTTTTTTCATATTTTTATTAACTAAGAAACCTTTTTACATAATTTAAGACTTTCATAATACTAAAAAATGATTCTAGTATTTCGTAGCACCACCCTCCGCCCTAACAACGTCATGAACCCTGTTTGGCATGGAGGCATAGAGATTACCGAGGTAATTGTTATTAATTTCATTGGACCACACTTCTTCAATGATGCTCTTTAGATGCTGCATGGTTTTTGGTTTTTCATCTTGGATCTTCTTTCCCATAAGAGCCCAGACATTTTCGATGGGGTCGAGATCTGGACTGTTTCCCGGCCAAATTAGGGATTCTATTCCTAATTCTTCTTTCAAAGTTTTAATCTGTGGAGGAAATTTAAAAATTAAAATCATAAGATTTTCAAAACACCCATAAATATGAAAAAAAACCTCGAATTACTCACAGATTTTGCTCGGTGGCAAGGTGCTGAATCATCTTGAAAAATTGGTTTTGATGTTTCTGCTGTTATCATTTCCATACTCGGTACAACACCATCTAAGATAATTTGTTTGTACTACATGGCGTTAACAGTGCCCTCGAGCATAATTAGAGATCCAACTCCGATTGCGGTGATGCATCCCCACACCATAACATAAGGAGAATGTTTTACGGTGTGAGCTATGCATTCGTCGCTGTAGCGTTCCCCTTTTCTACGACGAACTATCTGCTTCCCATCCGGTCCGATTAGGTTAAACTTGGACTCATGAGAGAACACCACATTTGACCAATCTTGAACACTCCAGTTTTGCCTTTCCTTAGCCCAGCTAAGGCGCGTTTTCTTCATTTTGCTGGTCAGAAGTGGCTTTTTCGCTGGTCTCCTTGCTAGCAAACCCATCTCGTTGAGACGATTCTGGATAGTTCTGACGCTAACTTCAGCCCCAGTAGCTTCTCGCAGGTCAGCTCTTAACTTCGATGCATTTTTAAACCTGTTTCTCAAGCTTAGCCTCTTCAGTTCCCGGTCCTCCCGAACAGTGGTACATATCTTCAATCCTGTGCCAATTTTTCTGTCCAGATTGTGATCCCGACGATATTTGTTACAGAATCTTCTTACAGAACTCTCATTGCATCCAATTTGTCGAGCAATTTCACGAAATGACTGATTCTGTTTGGATAAGGCGACGATAACTGCCTTATTTTCTTTACTCAATTGTACCCTTTTAGACATCGCGATATACTCTTTTCACTTTTATTTAAGAAATACAACTGCACGCACTGTTAAATACTGCCAGAATGAATTCCGACACATTCCAAAATTTGCATTACCTAACCCGGAAGCAATAAAATATAATTCGGCGAATCCCTTAAAGGTAATTAGCGCAAAAAAAATGGAAAACCCATATGCGGCTTTTTTTGTTGCGCGGGGTGTATATGTTTGTCTGACAGTAATCGAAATCGGATAAATACTAGTAAGGTACGGCGGTGTGACTTTTCACCCCACGTATTCCAGTATTTTTCAAGAACGTTTATTTCAGAAGATTTGTTATAATTTTCTCCTTACCTCCTCATAGATTTACATGATCCTATATTTCGTTTCGGAGTTATGCCACGGTTTTTGAGTTTTTTTTTTTTCAATAAACTTTATCAAAAAAAAAAAATTTCTTATATTTTTGGACTCCATCAACGTTCAGTTTTTTTTTTATAATTTGCGCTCACCAAATGGGATATGAATACCAGTAAATTATTTCAGGGCACGGGCGTTTGTGGAAATTGAGAGAGAGAGAAAGAAAGATTGGTGTAGTGGGTTTGAAACTTAGGTGGTATTAAGTTTCAGTAAACTCCAAGGGTGGCGTCCAGATAACTGGGGAGCTTGTTTCTTTTGCTTTTTGTCGTTGCTCATGATTCACAGTATTTTTTTCCCTCCACCTGATGTCATCATCACATCATCACGATCAAGTTGCATTTAAGCCATATGACCACCCTACTGCCAGTACTATGCCTTCGCAGTAGAGTTGACTAAGCTTTCGCAATTGATCGACTTTTTTATTTATTTCAAACGAAAGAAATAGATGATTGTTGAGATCAGAATTTGAACCGTGAACCAAGAGTTGATGCGTGGATGTTACCACTACACCACGGCCACCCCTAGCTTTAGTTTTATATGTCGCATGGTGGGATGTAAAAATATTTGTTTTTTTTTTTTTGGATTACAGTATACAATCGGACAGACAGACACCGTGTTGAATACATTAATATTCCGCTTATACCATTCTGGTACGGAACACTAAACAAATTTAAAAATTCGATAAAAAGTCATATCTCAAGTAATAGGGACGCTGCATATGTGCTTAGTTTTAAGTAGAAAATCGAATAACGGTACTTAACTTAATAGCGGCCTTCCATAAATTGGTCATATCTCGGTTAGGACTCAGACGGTTGATATGTAAGTCATTTTAGATTTATGTGAAGACATTTAGCCTTTTTTTTAAATCAGATCAATACGAACGAGCACCACATATGGTGGTGGGTACCCTTTATTTAAGTGCAAGTACTCCTTAATTCACTATTTTTCTCAGATGCCGGACGTTCCACAGGTCAGATTTATGATATGAATGAAGATTCATATGTAAATTGAAATAATTACGGGCTCTTTGCATAAGAACTTCAAATGATTAGCGGCAGCATCTACCTATGTATGTACTTAAAAATAACATTCGGTAAAATCCTCGAATTCTCTTAAATAAAGAACATAAGTAGCTGTTCCATAATCTGTGAGTTTTGCTAATAAATAACACACCTCTTCAAACCGTCACTTATCTCTCTAACTTCTTATCAGGAAAAATAAGAGACTAGGTATAATAAGAAAAACCAACTGTTGTTTCGACGAATTTGTATGCTTATTACCAATGCCACATGCCGAAGTGCTACCAATATAATTGACCTATAATCACAGCAGTGCATACATAGTACCCATGCCGTGCTTGCATACCCAATCCATAGGAGTCAAGAATTCAAAACTAAAAGATATCCATGTTATCTAATTTGGTATGTTGTCCTCAAGAGTTTCTTATCAACCGCACTTGTACAAGGGACATAAAACTCTGCAACATGTCCCAAAAAATATTGTCGCAAGCAATTCGATTTGCCTATATAGGACTGGCGCCAGACAGAAGAAAACCTGTTGCAGCACAAGACTCGCAATAAACAAACGAGCAGGTGCCATGTGGCGTTCAGATGTCCATTTTTTTGTATCCATTTCGGATTTGATTATCTTCTCAATTGCTAAATACAAGTGTCATTAAAACTCGGGGATAAAACTGAAATTAAGCAGAAATCCTGGGAAATTTAGCGGAAATTCCTAAGCAATTAACGGATTGATAAATGAATATATCCTCTTCGAATTGATTTTAGTTCCGTTTCGATCGTTAAGGAAAATCTTTTCCGTATTGAATATCCTTAATTTAAGATATTTTATGGGAACTTCCTTGCGATGGTAAACACAAGTATGAAACTCACTTCCCTGTCATGAATTGCCTACCTAACTGCAACCGGTACGCAAAAACAAAAGGATCTTTAGTGTTTGAAGGCAATCGCATTGTATTGTTTGTATTGCAACCTTTTGTGTCCTTTTGTGTTTTACCGCTTTTAAGAACTATTTGCGCCGGTGCTCTTCAATGGAAATTGTCCCGTTGACTAAACAAGTGTATGGTAGCGATCAAGATAAGAGCTATTTGTCAACATAAAATATCACTTTTTTGCAAGGAACTCATTTTGACTGTTTGAGGATGCTAGAGAATCGTATGCTTGCATATTTAACCTGGAGAATCAGTCACTTTAAAAATGTGCTTATCTTTGGCGGTACTATAAAAGAAGTTATTCAGTTACTTTACGAAGTTTACGACATAAGCAGTTTAAGCAGTAATAAGTGGTACGGAAACAGAAAGCTCAATGTGATGCGCCTAAACAATTTATAACTTCAGGTTCGTTCAGCCACTCATATGCAAATAAAATTGTTGGTACTCGTAGGCTGCTGATATTTTTATGTCAATATGTACATTAAACGTATATTATAAAATAACCCTTTCGCTCTGGAACTGTTTGGGGGTCATTGGTATGCAAAGGGTGACCCAAAATTCACGCAAGATTTGAATTTTGTGCCATTTGTACGGTAAAGTGTTGCCAAAAAAAAGACAGCATGACAGCTGACGGTTCAGGGTTATTAAAAATGGAGTGCTACACAAAAGAATGATGCATTTTCATTGTTGAGCAATATTTTAAAAATAATGAACGTTTGGCAACAACAGTTCGCAATTTTCGTACAAAATATGGGTGGAATAGTGATTTAACTTCATCAACTATGAAGAGATTAATTCAAAAATTCAGGGAGACTGGATCAATTAGTGACCTTAGACACTCTGACCGTCCTTCAACAAGTCGTTCAACACAGAATAGCGAAGTAGTTCGTGAGGGTGTTTTTGAGAGTCCAGGAACATCAATTTGGCACCGTGGTCAAGAATTTGACGTTTCGAGAAGCTCTCTACAGCGCATTCTTACGAAAGATTTGCATTTTAATGCATACAAAGTGCATTGACTCAACAACTGAAGCCTACTGACCACGCACAGCGAAGAGAGTTCGTTGAATGGATTATGTAACAACAACAAGTGGATGCTGATTTTTCAAACAAAAGCATCTTCAGCGATGAGGCAAATTTTCATCTGATGGCTTTGTTAATCGTCCAAATTGTTGAATTTGGGGTTCAAAAAATCCACGAGTGATTGTAGAGAAACAAGTGCATCGACAACGTGTCACTGTTTGCTGTGGATTTTGGGCTGGAGGCATCATCGGACCATTCTTTTTTTTTTCCTTGAAAATGAGGCTGGTCAGGCAATAAAATTAATGGTGTTTGCTATCGCGACATGATAATCCAGTTTTTGTACCTAAATTGCAAGATATAGATGTGGACGATATGTGGTTTCAACAAGACGGTACCACATGCCATACAGCCCGAGAAACAATTCTATTACTGCATGAGTCATTTCCTGGTCGTGTAATTTCCCGTTTTGGTGATCAAAAATGGTTTTTTTTTTCAACTTTAAGGTTTATGCCAACAAGCCTACGACCACTCACTACTTGAAGTAGCAAATTGAGCGCTTTATCAACTAACTTCTGCAACATTTATGCAAAACGGTCATGAAAAATTTCGACAAAAGAGTGCCTATGTTCAAGCAAAGCCGTGGAGGCGGTTTACCCTATATGCTATTCCATACATACGAGTAACCCTACACTGTATACTTTATGAATCAATAAAACATTTACAATTTTTAACTAAAAACTTGTGTTTTTTTTTAAATTGCTGCCTCCAATTGAATCACCTTTCCTGCAATTGTATGTTCCAGTTGCGAACCTCTTCTAGCTAGTTCAACAGTTGTACTGTAATCCCGAAGCCTGTCAGTATTGTACCTGGGAATGAAAAGCATGTTTTTCGACTGCTTTGAACGGGTGCTGAATAAAAGACGAAAGCCATCATATAATACGTTGATGTCAGTGTACCATTCCAAAGACTATCCCATGCTTGTTGCGGCCGTCTAAGCGGCAATTTCTTAAGTGACTGCTAATGGTCCAAGTATTCAAGTATCGGTTTCGAAAAATTAAGCTGGAAAATACAGTATCTTCAAATGAGTCTTTTTTTTAATTTTCCATTCCAAAAAACCGGAATTGGAAATATTATTGAAACTGTTCTTACACATTTTCAAATACAAAATATAAAAAAGTCCAGTTCTAACTTATCTCTAACGACAGTTGACAGAATTTGTATTATTCATTCATACAATAAATATTTTGACTAACTCCTCCCAGCCACTGGTGCTGTGCGCCCCACGAATGGTTGGGACCTATGTACAATTTTATGCCGTTTTCGAAGGAGATTTTTTTTTTCGATTTCGAGAGAAGCTTGTCATATCCATTTTGCTGTCGGTAGTTTGTTAGACGTTCGCGAGAGGTGGGACCGTGAGAAAACTTTCTTTTTTTGTGTGTGTGTTTTCTGGGATTCGAATCTTGAATCTCCCGCTCAGTGATCGCGCACTAGTCTACAATAATAGTATAGACAATGAAAATAACAACCATTTATAATAATTGTTACACTTTATTAAGCTATAATGTGCATTGTATCTCCATAATGTGAAAATAAATATATATTTTGGGGTGAAGATTTAATAGGGGAATAATTTCCAGTAGGAAATTGTAACGAGTTTCTTCGTTTTCGTTAAATTTGAAAATGAATAAAAAGAGGGTTTTCATTATATTTTCGTAATTAAAGTAATGATTGGTATTCGATGAAATAATGAAAACGGTGAAGATGACTCTTCTGCAGAGAAGATTTTTCCGATTTTCCAGAAGAAACCATTTTTTTTTTGTATTTACCTCCCTATTTCAAGTTGAAGCTTGAAAATGTTCCCCTTTCTAATTCTTCTTTTTCATGTGTTTTTTTTTTATTCCTTGTTTTATTTATTAATTTTCCATTTTGATTTTGATTCGATATTTTCGAACACTTTTATATTTTTAAATTAAAGCATAATGTAATTGGTTTTTCATTTAAAAATGTGCAAAACTTTGTGGAATTATTTAAAGTATTCAGATATGTTGCTTTACTGAAAATTCGAATATTTCTTTTCTACGAAATCACACAAACTAGCAGAATTTCTGTTTCAAAAAGTCAAATTCAAAACCTCCCCTCCTGCACGAACAAGCACAAAGCATCAATCACAGTTGTAATATCTTTACGTTTCATAATTTGCACGAGATTTTCCAGATTTATCCAAATACATATATTGAAAGAGATATATCAGGTATTTCCTTTCTGTTGTTTTATGGCTCCTGTAATAAAAAAAGCAACTTTGCGTTGCTATATTTATTAAGAAAAAATTACCTCAGACGTAAAGAATGAATATTTTTGGAGAATTGCTTAAAGAAAACAGCATTGAGTCCAAGAACAGGGAACTATTCTGCCTCAGACATAGTTTTAGCTACCAATGCTCTACGCTTCGTTCTGCAGACTTGCAATACCAAATTCCGAACAAATTTAATATCCCGATTTTATCCCTGATCTCTCGACTTTTTGCTTCAATCAAAGTTAGCATCCCTAATTGTTTAACTTTTTTAACGTTCTACTTGAAACAAAGATGCTTGCTATATCTGACGTGACACTACAAATAGTGGCATTGAGATACAATACTCTAACTTCGAAGTTCTTGTTTAGATCCCAGAAACACTTAACAATTTAAATATTCGTGGTTCCACCCCTTGCCAGTTAGGCCAGGCCTTGTTAATATAATCCTAATCCTAATCCTAATTCTAAATAATATAAAAGGCAAACCCCACTGACTGACTCAGTGAAATATTCATCATCATATCTGCATAATATCTGGGAGCCGTGGCTCAGTGGTTAAGTTCGCAATCACTGAAGAACTTCAAGGTTCAAATCCACGAAAACACAAAAACAAAACACCTCTCGCGAACATCTGACAAACAACCGAGAGTAAAATTGTCTTAAAAAAAAGCTTCTCTGAATTAAAAAAAATTGCCCTTCGGGAACGGCATAAAACTATAGATACACCATTCGTAACGCGTACAGCACGAGTGGCTGCGAGAAGCCAGGCCAGGCCCTGCATTGGGCTGTTAGCTCCAAAAAATGTATTTATCTCCAAAACCCTTGTGCTTAAAAACTCAATATTTTGCATGCTTATTACTTTTAGGGTTTTGCGAAATTCAAACTTTTAGGGGTGAAAAAGCCCTAAAATACTTTTTTTTCCGTTTACAATCATCTAACTTAAAAACAGATCATCTAGTTTGAATAAAGTTTGATTTGGTTTTAGATCACTAATCTCCGATCAGCTTTTTATGTTGTGCAGAAACAAAGCCTCCCAAATTTTTGTTTGTATGCTGAAATTCGCAATTACTTTTCTTCTTTTTTTTTTTTTTGTTTCTTTCTGCTGATCAAATAATTAATTTTTGCTAATCACTTACTTTTTTTGCTGATTTTTTTTTATTTTCTGCAGATCTGTTGGTCAATGAATGAAGAACATACTGATCCTCCGCCTGGAATAGATAGCTAGGTTGTGTTCTCTTGTACGGAGATAATTTAATTTCTGCATGACCAAGGAAGCTGAACAGATAACGTGATCATTTTTATGGGACGTACAAAACCATGTATTTAATTAAATTATGCACTCGAGGGAAGCCGGACCGATCAGCTAGTTCTCTATATACATGTGTATATAAATACGACATTGTAAGTTGGATCTATTACAATTTACATAATGCTAAAATATCTATCTAGATACTCGTATGTATGTAAATATATAGTATCTTCTTTACATCCTTTTTCGAACAAAGTAAAATTATTTGTGTTGGACTCCCAGTAAAATATCAGTAGGAAAATTTAGTTTGGCTCAAACTGCATTATAGGCCTAAGTAAATAGTGATAAGGATTGCCTGCCATTTGCACAATTATACTACTCCATCAATAGGTTAGGTTAGGTTAGGTTGGGGGGCTGCACATCTCAAAAGGTGTTTACACGGGGGACTATTGGTCCATTGTGATACCCCTTGAGTTATGTTATCGCATTTAACACTGTTTCTAGTTAGCTGGTTCTTACTCGAACCAGCGTATGCTCCTTACCATAAGCGAAACATGTGCCAACTCACTCAGTTCTCCGAAGAGTCTACTTCCCATATACATAGAATAGGCGACGGTTGTGGAGATTTGGGCAGTCGCAGAGTAAGTGTTTGATGGTTTCTATTCCTTTCTCATCTTGACAGCTCCTGCAGTAGTCCAGGGAGTGTATGCCCAGCCTTTTGGCCATAGTGCCGATCGCGCAATGTGCCGTCAGTACGCCTATCAAGATACGGATTTCCTTTTTCCCCACAGTGGCCATAGGCTCCGAGATTAAACACAATCACCTCTTGATAACCAAGCAGTGTTGGTTCGTTCCCTGATCCTAAGATATATTTTCTCTTTCATTACACCAATAGGGTTGTCTATTTATATGTGGATATGCTTTGTACTTTGCTGGTGCTCCCTTATAGCCAGCAGAGATTGACCAAGTGGATATTGCTAAGTTTGTTCAGGGTTTTACAATATTTACATAATGCCCTAGATCTTATTGCCTCGCTGTCTAGTGCCTTGATTGCTGCCTGACTGTTCACAAAAATTGTAATCCGAGATGGATTTATTTTCTTTGTTAGGATTTTCAACGCTGCTCTATCAATTCCAAAGATTTCAGCTTGAAAGACACTGCATATATTTAGGAGCTCGCATGAGTCTTTAATCTGTAAGGGTTCGCAGAATACTTCTGCTCCGGTTCCTATTTCCACTTATAGATTTTTTATGGGATCAACTATTCCATAACTGTGAAGTACTCCATCAATACATTTACTTTTATTCACTCAAATCAAAACAAATCCTACTTGATTTGAAAATGCTTTTCGTTTCCAATTCATCATTAATCAGCGATTCCAACTAAATCGACCATAAACCAAAAAATTCTAGCAAAAGAAACCGATAAGTGCTGGTCTCCATTAAGATCTCATTCGATTACAATTTATTGCAAAAAATAATTTTACAACAATCAGCAATCAGGTCATGCGAAAATTACTTCAGAAAAAATTGGCAAATCCAACTTTACAAAAAAAATATTTCCCATCGGCGCGAAATTGCACAAAACCACAGCAGTTTTCTAAAAAAAAAAAAAAAGAAAACCACCACTCCACTCAAGATATCTTCAAATAACAAAAGCGACTCGAACCAATTAAAGCGGCAAATCAAGTGAACTATCTAAGAAGGTTCAGCCATTACTTTCCGAATTGAATAGAAAGGATTGTATTTAGGGTTTCCGAAAAATGGAAGGATAAAGATTGCACTCACAGATACACCCATCCGAAATTTTTTTATTTACTCGTACCATTGGCAGAAAAGTATTTCTCTTCAAGGATTACAAACCCACAAAACATGTCAAAGGACGATGACAGACAGGCAAACATATAAAAACCCCTTTCTATCTTAATGGATGATCACAATAATGCCTGTGTGTGATTTCATCAGGAAAAACAGGATTTCATCCATTTCTATTCGCAAAAACTTGTTCTATATACAAAATGAGATGATTTGCAGGTTTCCAGAGAATCTTTCTTCCTCCTTAATCCTTGATTGGAGGATAGAATCAGTTCACGTAACATCACCCCTACTACCCCGATCGAGATGATCAGTCATTTACTCGTACAGTTGAAAAAAAGGGTTCGCATAAAAATTTATGAAATCCTATTGTTTGGATAAAAAACGACCTATTTCATCCTTTACGTGTCAGAAGTCCTTTCGAAATTTGTATTTCCTATTTCGTAATCCTTGATCACTGCATTCCCAATAGGGAATTCATTTTTTTTATCTCTCTGCAATCTAGGGAAGATCATACCTTGGTTTTTTTTTTCTGTAACTCATAATCACGTAGAGAGTCCTTAATCTCCTTAAATTTAAAATATTGCACGGACGTTTACCTTGGATTTTATTTTATACTTCTTTGCGAAATTCTTGTTAACTTTACTTTCTTATTTTTTTTTCTCAAATGCACTATTACGTGTTGTTTGGATTTCCAGCTATTGTCCTGGTTACATGTTCTTGTGGTCAGAGTAAACATTGAGTTATGGGAACAATGGGGGAAAAGGACGAAAACGATCAAGAATCAATTTATTTGCGCAATTCAATTTAGCCTGAGAACAAAACTAAACAAAAAAGCGGTACGCAACGAAGATTCAAGTAAAGAACACATCCTTTTTCCTCAAGGAATTTTCTTAAAAAATATTTTCAATGTACGAAATTCCTTAGAGGTCCATATCCATTGAATTGCTCAGGAAAAAGTAAACATAAATAATCATGCTAACAATATCAGTTGATTTACCTCTGACAGGATCCGAATGGTTGGTTGTGCTAATATTATCCTTGCACAGACAATGGCACAGTATGTGGGTATTATAAATTTCTATGATAGAAGCGGGGGGCAAGGAATACACTTAATTCAATTTTTTAACCTTGTTAGTGAAAAATAGAGACAGCGGTTGATAGTGCCGAACAATGAAGTTTTTCTCTCACAAGTGTAAACATCAGGAGTAAAGGATATTTTTGTCAAAAGAAATGCATTCTTAAATCAATGTCATAAAAATAAATTCAATTTGGAAGGAGGAGTGAGAAAATATTTCATTGCTCGATGAATGGTAAACACATGAAATCAAAACTTCTTGTTTGGATACACACAATGCACACAGGAACAAACAAACTGGACAATCTTATTGAATTACACAAAATAACGCCTCCTACTGAATGAATTCAAAATGAAAAAACATAAAATATATAAATAGGCTGGACGATAAAAATTTTAACAATTGATACTGTTGCTGATAGTTATTCAGTCAGATCAGAGCTATGTACAGTACATCAAAATATGATCGTAAGAGAAATATAGAACATGGATGAATGAAATATTGCTAAGAGACGAAAGAGTTTTGAAATGTTGTTCGGAGGACTCACTTATGTACAACATAACTCTGCATGCGTAATGCCCACCAAAGCATACGAAACAAAACTAATGAAATGCTTTACGTATTTTCCAATGTCCCAGTGAATGTGAATCTAATAAATGAAACGTTACTTATAGGAATAGGGCGTCAACAACGCCTGCGCGCCATCATGTTCGGAGTTTTGCAACGCGGTTGAGATCCCTCCAAGTTATCCCCAATGATCTGGACCCCACCTCGACTGTCCTTCTCCATGTCTGCCTAGGGTGGCCCACTCGTCTGCCTGATTGGGTAAGTGGATTCCATTGCAAGACGTACTTCGCAATGGAACTATCTTCGCGCCGGAAGGTGTGACCAATCCACTGGCACTTTCTCCTTCGCATTTTGATATCTATTGGTTCCTGGCCCGTTATCGCGTGTAGTTATCCATTCGATATTAGATTCGGCCAGAAGATGTTGTGAAGACATCTATTTATGAAAGTTTGCAGCTTCCTTGTGACGGTGTTGGTCACTTTCCAAGTACTACACTCATAAAGTAGCACTGTTGCCACGTTTGATCGGAGCAGTCTCAGCTTGGTATTTGTGTTGAAAACACTGCTTTTCGAGATTTTAGACAGCACACCGAACGTAGCCTTTGCTTTACGCATTCTGCTGTCCACGTCGAGTTCTATACCACCATCTCCTCAGACCAAACTTCCTAAATATAGAAAGCCGCTTACTTTCTCGACTTGCTGCCCAGCAATGTTGAGTTGAGCGGCGCTGGTATTTTGTTGAGAAATTGAAGTATTTATTTTGAGCCCTGACTCCAAATCATGCACCATCTGATGCAGGTCCATTATCTTAGGCAGCTTAACAATCATTCCCCTCTTTCAATCTTCGGGGAAGGCATCGGTTTCAGATGCTTTCCTTATTAATGGCTGTAGGATTTCCACCGAATTGTTGAGTGCGGCTTGGAAAATTTCCGCAACAACCTTGTTTTTCTTTAGGGCCTTTATTGTCGAAAATATTTCAGCGTTACTGGGGAGAATTTGTTGCTGCGAAAGGCTCACCTAAGTTTGGGTCCAAATCACTGTAGCCCAAGTGGAAAAGCACTGCTGCAAAATGTTCCCGCCATCTGGCCAGCTGTTGCTCATCCAAAGTCAGTAGATTTCCATCTAGTCCTTTTACTAGATATAGCTTGGAACTTTGACCACCAGCGAATTCCTTAGTAATACTATAGACGGTCCTGCCGTCGCACCTATTTGCTGCTTCTTCAGCCTTGGTGGCTAGTGCTTTGATATAGTCACGCTTATCTCGTCTTATACTACGCTGCACTTCTTTTTACTTCATGCGGTACTGAACTTTTATTTCGGGGCGCTATACTGCTGAGGCTGCTACAAGCTGTGCTTTGAGTTCAATGCGTTCATCGATCCGTCCCCATGTGTCTGCTGTCAGCCATGTGCTTTGGCTTTTTCATTTTCTTCCGACAATAGTGTCTGCCTCAGACGTAAAAACACTTTTCATAGCGGTTGTCGATGCTCAGGAGCGAAAGTTGATGATTGTTTCTGCATTTCTGGCAAGGTGGTCGCTTATCTGTTATCTACGTCACCAAAGATAATAGATAACTTGACCTCCTCGAGTGGACTTGCGAGTAATGTCCACAGGAAGGCTTCTTTGAAAACACCGTCGGAAAATACAACTTTCATGAAAAACCTCCGCAAATCGTCTTTGCGGCAGCGCGAAACATCCTGTAGCTACCACACGATCCCCGTACCTCAATATTTATAAGGGCACCTGGCGCTCCAGATCAACTAACTGTCAACCAGATTGATCAGGTCGCGATTGATGTAAGGCACTCTTCCAGCATTTTAGATATTCGAACCATCCGAACAGCTAACACTGATTTGGATCACTACCTTATTGCTGTCACGATACGTATGCGGATATCCCAAATACCACAACGCCAAAGAAGTACTGTTAGTATCCAAAGACTATAATCGCAAGCGACAGCCAGAGCCTAGTCCTTCGACTCTACTTACTTTAAATGGCGCTATAGTCCGGGGTGGACCTAGGCTTCAACCAACAAACACTTCCAGCCAGCTTGATCTTATGCTAGCCGCCTCCAGTTGTACACGAAGTTGGTGAAGATCCCTTTCCACCTTAGGTCAGGTGTTCCTTTGCCGCATCGTCCCTCCAGAATGGATTCGAAGACTTTCCGGACTCGGGCGTTAATGTCTATTCGCTCTACATGTCAGACGATGGATTCGAATCCTTCTAATTAGGTCGATGTCGCTGTACAATCGGTACAGTTCGTTCTGGTTCATCGGTATAAATGGGACCAAAAATCACTCGAAGAATTTTTCTCTTTCAATACAATCAAGTGTTGTTATCCACCTATGATAACTTCCACTCTTCTGCGCCGTATAGCAGGACCATAGTTGTCCGTAACAGTGCTTTGCTACTCAATTGCCTCCTTATAGAAGCCCGAATAGAAATTCAAATGCACGAAATTGGAATTCCGCATTATTGAAATTTTAGAAATGTAGTTTGTGGCACCCAGCTGATATGAAAAACTGAGGATACATCATCAGCGAAAGAATAGATTGGATTATAAGTTGCAGACAAGAGATCATTTAGATTAATAAGAAAGAGAAGCGGAGACAAAACAGAGCCGTGGGGAAGACTAGCATTTATTTGGTGAATTGTAGACTCGAATCCATTGAAGAATAGAATCATCACCGCCATATGCACGCATTTTCGACAAAAGAACCTAAAGCCAAACTCTGTCAAATGCCTTTAAAATATCAAGCGCAACCATCTTAGTTTCGTCTAAGTGATGGAGAGATTAGTTTCGCTTCTTATTGAGATATGCCAACAAATCACCAGTGGACCTGTTGCTATGAAAACCATACTGCCGGTTATTAAGGAGTTTTCGTGAATCCGAGATATTTCATAAGCTGACGATTTATCATCGTTCCCATGACCTTGGAATGAAGGGACGTATATAAGTGCAATGTGTCGGTAATTGGACAGGGAGGAAAATTCACCTTTTTTTAGGGACGGGCTGGACAAATGCTGTTTTCCATCTACTCGGAATGAGCCCTGAATAGTAGGATAGACAAAAAAGCTTACGCAGAGGTTTTTCCAGCGTGAAAGAACACCTCTTCAGAACTATGGGGGGGATACCATCTGGACCAGCGGATTTGTGTATGTTAAGACCTTTGAGTACTCCTGCAACTGTACAACTGCGAAATTGGACTTGTCCCATGGAAAACATGACGCTGTCAAATAGAGGAGAAGACAAACCATTATCTGGCAGCATGGAGTTCGCTGCAAAATGAGCAGCAAACAGATTGGCTTTGTCAAAGGAGCTAAGGATATTTCAACTCCAATTTGAAATTCAAATTATGTGTTATATAGTATGTAGCAAATATGTGATTGGTCTGTCACCATTCAAAAAGATTTTGAACAAATTTAATTCAAACTATCGAAATCTCTACAAAGCCAACCGACTGCATTTCGATGCAAAATATAAAATGTTTTGAACCAATTGACTTTTCCACTCCTGTGCAATTTTACTACTCGAATTTGCATTCACCAACAGTGTATCTCTTCAGAATAGATACCTACACATCCAATCAACAAAATCTAAAATTTATTTTTCTGCAAACTCTATAAAACTACCCCCTATCTCCTTTCCCCTTTAAACAGCAATGAACAACGGATTCCTCATCCGAATAGAGTCGCGTGGAATAAGCGTGGCATGAGCCGCCAAACAATGGAATCAACAATTTGAATGCAATGCGAGATTTAATAAAAATCTCCTGCCGGTAGGACTATCGGAAGAAAATACCTCACTACACACATTCCCAGTTGAGCCTCCTTACACCGGTGTACACCGGCACATACGAAGGTGCGATAGAAGGAACAAAATTAGAATCCTCTCCCCTACGCACAAAACAAAAGCAATGTCATTCAATTCACCCTCGGAGCCCAACTTTCATCTACCTACGACGAGACATCAACGGTTTCAATCCAACGAAATGGAATAAAATTTTCGAACTAAAAAAAGAGGACTTCACATGAATTAATCCTCCAAGAGCCATACTTAACAAAACGAATCGAGTTTTCGTCCTAAAGTGGTCCCCTTGTGCCTCGAACACGTACCAAACGGGAGAGCGCGCACATCAACTCCCAAGAAAAATCAAAAATTTCGATATGAAGAGAATAAATGGAAAAACGCGCGAATCGGGTTGCCCTCGAAAAGTGTCCTGGGGTCGTGTTCCGAAAAACATCTGCTCCTGCCATACCAGCGCATCAGTTTTATCCTCGATATTGTAAACAACAACGACTACGATTCCTTCACACACACTCGCAATGAACGGAATGGATGATTTTTTTTTTTTCTCAACACAATTCTGAATGGTCCTTTCTATTTATTATTTCGTATCATTAATATGTGCCTCGATCCATCTTGAACGAGGGACAACGATTAATAATGCATGTACATACATTCAGGGTCCGTATTATATAAAAATGTCCTCTGGGTACGTTTCACCCTATTTGCTATTTACTGTAGTGATTTAATCAAAGCTTATCCACCCTCGGGTGTACTGAGTGCCGAAAGTGTACCGGGAAATGAAATATCTATGCAACGTGTTGGTCCTGGAATAACAATCGTCCTTCGTGTAGGTAGGTATATTTTAATTCGTGTGGGGGAATTTCGTCCTTTTGTTGATGGGTTAATGAGTGCAGCAAAAAAAAGGACGTGGTCCTTGAATTTATTGCGAAAACAAAGTGCAAAATGCAGACCATTGTACTACAGCAGCAAAAAAGGCTTAAATCCGGTTATGATCCTTTTCTTCTATGAAGCTCTGTGTATAGGCACATGTGAATGAAGCACCTTTTAATATAAGCAATTTCCTCTGAATTTTGATTATCAACCAGAAATACTATTCCATTCCCCTAGGTGCAGGTGCTAGACTTATTATATCCTTTCGGAAGGGTGGTTTGAATTATGTGTTGCATGTCCTGCTATACACGTAACAATGCTGATCTAATTGATTAGTGAACCAGTTCTTTTAAGCATACTTTCAGTTGCACCAACCCTTCTGGTAAAGGTCATAAGTTGTCAAAATCGTTTCACTGCACTAATTAGTTTCAGTGAGTTTTTCTAAAACTTGCTGGTAGGTAACTGTCAGTCTTATGGAAATATATGACACATATTGAATGCAAGGAAAGTTATACCTATTTCTACAGTAGTGTACAGGATGGATTTCATGTATAGTATAAAAGGAAGTGCCGATATGTCCAGTAAAGCTATAAATAAGTAAAGGGCACGACTGGGTCGCAGGTACTTGCTCCATATGTGCTGTTCATCTGATCATGTAAAGAACTGAAAAACTTTCTTGAGCATATGAAAGAAGAGATCCGATTAAAAAATTATATTTCTCTATATAATCTCCCTCGAGTGAAATGCAATTCTCACATCTCACAAAATATTGTCTTTTCTTGCCTTCAAAATGAATTTCTACGGCCGCCTTGATCTCGTTCTCATCTGCAAATCTCCGGCCTCGTAACTCCTTTTTACAATTGGAAGAAAAAGAAAAGGTCGCTCTGGATCAAGACTTGGCTGTAGAATGGGGGGTGGTCTGTCGTTGAGAAATCTGTGTCTATTAAGGCCTGTCTCGAAACCTTCAATGTCTTCGGCGGCTTCTCCTCTTTTTCAATCCACCGCTTAGACTCTTGTTTGGACTCCAGATCGTTTTGACGAACCCAAGTCTCATCCATAGTTACGATTCGGTTGCAAATTTCGTCGAGATTGTTCTTGGCTAACTCCAAAAAATCTTTGCAGCACTCGAGTCGTCGTTGCTTGTCGAACGGCGTGTGCATTTTTGGTATCCAGCGCGCATAATTTTTTTTCATGTTTAAATGCTCGTGCAAAATTTCTCCAATCCATTCTTTACTGATGTGCAACTCGTTCGCTATCTGTCACATTTTTATTCTTCGGTCGCCCATAACTAATTTTTTCAAATTTTCCGACGTTTTTTTCATTGACTACTGACACAGAACGCCCTGGGCTAGAGTCGACTTCACAGCTCTCTCGCCCTTGTTGAAACAAGCGAGGCTATTTTTGACCATATATGAAGGCCCAGAATCCTGAAGAGTCGATGACATGTCTACGGAAGTTTGATTAGGCGATTTTCCTTTTTTCACGAGGCACTTTATCATGGCGCGGTGCTCAAAATTGGGAGAATTTCCGATTTCGGCTGACTTGGTGATGTTTATCCTGATGTTTATCCAAATAATAACAAAATGAGATTATAATTGAAACCAGGTGATATTTATACTGCTAAAGAGTGCTCGCAGTTAGTGCTATCACTAATGAGAAGATGACGTTGTTAAGTATCTCAGGCCGCGAACTTATCAACCGTTCCTTGTTTGTCAAAAATGTTAATTCCATGCACTTGCATATGTATATATGTACCAGAAATGACGAGGATATCGATTTTCAATAAAATCGCTTCAACTATATCCGAGAAATAGTCAATTTACGCAATCCCGCTTATAAGTAAAGCAGGCCGAGGTACAGACAAACAGAATTGTGAGACCCAATTTTTGCGCTGTCAAGTTTGATCAAAATCTCGAGATTGGACATTTTTAGGAAACCAAAACTTACCCTTATAGATGCAAGTAAAAGGAGGTCGGGGTGGTTTTCAAGATTTGACCCTATCCGAGTCAAAACCTAAAAGCTTAAAATGGGGCTCATAAAGTTAAAAAGATTGCTTAACTGACACAGATTAGTCTAGATATATGGTTTGGTAGTCGCTCTAAGGTTTGTACAATGAATGTAGACATACAGAAGCTCGCAGACAAATTGCTGTTGATTCATGTAACCTTAAGGCGCTATCAAAACCATCACTAGATATGTATGTATGGTCATTAAAATGGTGTCATGCACCTCTTTTTACAGCGTTACAGCCATTTTTTAGCAACTCATGATGTAGTCCTGATGTTCCAATGAATTTCTCTGTTACCGGTCGATAAAACAGTGGAAGCACATCGTTTATCACCGATAATAATACCAAGAAGATATGGAAAAAAATTCAGTCCTCCAGTCATCCCAATCCTTTAAGTTTATTTTATTAAGGAGCCATTTTTCCATTCTTTGGGAAGTTATCGGCCTTCCAAACTCTCTCTACGAATGGATGCAGAATATTTGCCAATATTACTGGTTGTCGCTTTAATAATATGAGCAAATTCTCATCCGAACTAAGAGATTCAAAAGAATGTTGGCTAGAGCTGTTAAGTGTTTGCTTCGCCTGCTTATATAGCGAGCACGTTGATGAAACTGCGCTTGCCATGCCTTGAACTCGCTCCTCTCTACTGCTGGGGTAGTTGCTATATGAGCCTTAAGTTCTTCACGTTCTTCCATATCGGTCTCCAGGTATCTACGAAAATCTACCGATAAAAATTTCTATTTCAGATGCAAACAATGGATTGGACGTACCTTGCTATTGACATACAACTGACATGATGACAAGGCGAGTGGTGTTGCAGAAATGTAAGCCCGTGTTTCCCTATATTTCAGTTTCAAAGCTTAGTTTTAATTGTCTTCATTTGCATTGCGTTGTCTCCGTTTAGTTATCTTTTTCATCCTCAGACGAAGGCTGTTTCGGAACATGACACTAGATATTGGTTACAATGGAACCTGGTCGTCAATATCTTATCGCCAGGTATGTTAATAGCAGACTCAATCCGAATTCACGCATACTTCTGAACAGCTTACCAGAATGGATTAGGATAGTCTTAAGCTGTGATGAATATTACTCTCGCTCACCGAACCATCTTACCCCACTTAGCTCTGCTGTTACGTCTGCCTACGGAAGTAGTGCTGACAGCGGATGAAAGGTCATTTTTCTCAAAAACTTTTTCTTTGAATGTCAAGGCAATTTGATCAAAGTCGGATGAATGAATGTAGGTTTTTAGAGAAACACAAACTGTATGAGGAACGTACATACCTATATGTGGAACGAAACCTCAACCAAAATGACGTACGCAACCAGGCTTACTTGATTAGAATCGTGAATAGATAACCTAAAGAATACCTATTCAAGGTCTCATGCATTGGAATCTGCATATAAAAGGTTTTTCAATAAGGACATAACAATTTTGTATTTAAATAAAGCACAGAAGAATTAAGATATCGGGCTGAAATTTATTCCAGATATAGTACACATGTTATGCTTAAGTATGAGATTCGATCTCGTTCATATGACCACCGCGAGCACGTTTGAACCGATAGGATGCAATGGAGCCAATTTTCCACCACTCATATCGACCGGAACCGTGGCAATTTCCCGTTCAATATTATTCCTGAGCTCCTCTAACGTTGTTGATTTGTTGGCATAAAGCAACAACTTAACGTAACCCCATAAAAAGAAATCCATCGGCGATAAATCGCATGAGCGAGCTGGCCATTCGACCGGACCATTTCTCGAGATTACACGATTACCGAATTTCTCCTTCAATAGATCAATTGTTTGACCAGCTTTGTGGCATGTGGCACCATCTTGTTGATGTCAAGTCCATCCAATTCTGGGCAAAAATAGTCCAACATGGCACGATAGCGAACTCCATTGACCGTGACATGGCGATCATTTTCATCGATGAAAAAATACGGTCCAATCACACCTCAGGCATGAAATCCACACCACACGGTTTCTGGATATAATGGAGTGTCTGACAAAGTCATTAAGCCAAAAATGAGCTCCATCGCTGTAGTTGATTTTTCGATGAAATTTAGGATTTTCCCCAAACTTTTGCAGAGCCCAATCGGAGAAGTTTCAGCGCTTCAATGATCAAGAGTTAATTGAGTTAATTTGATCTTGTAAGGGTTTATGCCAAGATCTTTATGAAAGTTCGGCACAATGTGAACTGAGAGATTCCCAATTCCTGTGAACGGCGTGGAATCGACTGATTTGGCTCATTATTAATACCGAACGATTATTACTACAGAAAATAAGCACTCTTAAAGTTGCGACCACCAACTCAGAATTTCGGTAGTAATTTTTAATAATTTCTGAACGTTGCTCATTCGTGAACTTCACCATGATGAAAACGTGAACCTTAACTGACATTTTGACATTGACAGATCATAAACAAAGTTTAAGGGTGCGTTTGTACTAAAATACAAAATTGTTATGTCCCTATTGAAAACTCCTTTATAAGTACGCATATTGCATATTATGTAAAATGAAAAATCAATAACAAATTCATTATGCTTTCTAGTTACTTACATACATATGTGCCATAGAAATTCTAATATCAATCAACTACTTTTCTCCAACGAAATATTCAAAAGAATATCCGTTTGAACACATGCGCACGGAACTTCAAAACTGCTACCGTATTTATGGTACAGCAGCGCACTTCAAGTGGGACACAGGAGTACCCACTTTGCGCACTCAAGCAAACACTATATTCTCATGTCAAAACGCTGTTTCTAATTCACTTTACCAAATGAAAGAGATAACCACTTGAGTCCTCACGAGTGATTTTTTTTTTAGAATTATCCCAATCCCTAGGTAGACATTTAAATTTCCAAACACTGGAGCTGCTCCAGTTTCCCTAGCTACTACCATCACGGTTGAATGAGTTATGGGCGCATATGGTGTGGAAAATATTTTCGATTATTATCCTGCGCTCGTGTATTTCGTCAAGCATATTAGGAATGTAAGTTTTTATTTTCAGATTTATGAATGAACGCCTACATATGCCGGCGATTGATTAGTAACGACGTAGTCCTCACGCGTGGGTCCTTCAGCCATACGTAGCAAGTGTTACACATGTGGATAGAGTTTGTTTGTCTTATTCTAGTAGGTGTCACATCCTCGGAGGTAATACTGTTATCATTTTTTTTTTTTTTTTTGGGAAACAGGATGCACTTAACGAAGAGCGCTTCTAAGAAGCGCAAAATATCCATGGCATACTCGTAGTTGGAATTTGTTCAGGAATTAATAAATCACTAAAGAAGTGTCATGTATGTAACAGAAGATGGGGATTATGATTTTTTGGGACTTAATGAGGGTCGTAAAATATTTTACTGACACTTGTGTAGTTTTATATCCTTTTATACAATGATTAGATATTGCCTAGCAGTATCACATGTGTAGGTAATAAACTTATAGAATAAATCTTTGATTTTCACCCTTAAGAGGTCCTGTGACTAATTGTTTCAGTTTAAGATTTCAGTTTGTCCTTTGGGTGTATAAGTACTTGTAATTCTTAAAAGGGTAAATAGTATAAGTTATTCTAAATGCAGTCTAGTTCAGAATGAAGGCTTGTGAAGCACTGTATCCAATGTGAACCCCGAATAGCCCAATCATTTTCCTCGAAGCATATAATTTACCTACAAACTTTTCGAATTTTTGTGTAGTCTACAGTACATACCTAATTCAGGTCATTTGCTACCGGGTCGCCTAAAAAGAATGCGTTTAATTGCAACTTATCTCTGTCAGAGCACAGCGCTCTTGCACTGCGAATCTCTAAGCTTCTTTAGCGATCTGGGCGAATTGTCAATAAAGACATTTTTTTTTTTTTATAATTTGCACGTGTTAAAGGGAGTATGAATACCCTTATACTAATATTTAGAACACGTGCGTTTTGTGGAAAGGGGAAGAGACAGAGAGAAAGACAGAGTGGTGTAGTTTGAAACTCAGGTGGTATTAAGTTTCTGTAAACTCCAAGGGTGGCTGTCCAGATAACTGGGGAGTATTTTGTTTGTTTTCGCCATTATTGTCGTTGCTTATGATTCACAGTATTTTTTTCCGTCCTCCTGATGTCATCATCACGATCAAGTTGCATTTTGGTCATATGACCACCCTACTGCCAGTGTTATGCCTTCACAGTTGAGTTGACTTAGCTTTCGCAAGTGATCGACTTTTTTATTTATTTCATGCGAAATAAATAGATGATTCTTGATATCGGGATTCAAACCGTGAATCAACAGCGTGACAAGCGATGATGTTACCACTATACCACGGTCACTCCTCCATCGATGGCCATTCCAGTTAGGTGCCTTAATCTCGACTATGCTTAACGTTTTCACCTATTTTCCTTTTTATTTCTGTTTTACATTATACCCAATGCAATGCATATAGCTTCCGTACTCATAGTGCTTGATATTAGAATCGGTGAATAACTTTGACGCTCTGATCTGGCCCTAGTGATTCGATGTCTTTTCCGCCACACTCTCTCAAAGAGCCGATAGTTTTGATAAAGCTGTTTTTACTGTTTTAACTTTCACATCGTCTCCATCCATTAGCTCTTTTGATTAATATAGGAGGTTCTTTCACTTTATCCTCGAGATCCTCATCGATTGAAGGACCCCAACAAAAAGACCGTTTTCACTATCCCGGAATGATTTCGGTGAAGTTCTGTGAGCACGTACCTAATGTTGAAAAGTTGTTGGTATAATCTTTCGGACTCCCCATACTACAGAACCTTCTTCCAATAAGAAACTATTTTTGCGGCCATCTTTCGTCATCGATTCTTGATCTTGGATTCCCTTAGTACGGACCGGTAGTTTGATAATAAAGCGACCCAGACTGTATGGCACTTCTCCAGGTATTATAGCGATTGCCTATTAACTGTGGAGAGAAATAGTCATCTATGCTCCCTCCCCGCTTTGATTTTAAGGGCTTTGCGAGAGTAAATGTACTTGTGTCGTGGCCTCCTCTGATGTATTGTAAGGACACAAGCAACAGCCTTGTGACCGCCCTTCCACTTCACAATTTCGAATTGGTGATCGCTGTGATTCGTTGTTTAAAATGGTCAATTTTTTCAATAGAGAATTCTGAAGCTTCTCTTCGATATCCTTTGGCTGATAGGTGGCCATAAGATTAATAGGCTCCAAGAGATGCGAATATTGCGTCACTGTGAAAAATGATCTTCACCTCTAGTTATAGATGTATCCCAGTATAACCTTGACAGATTCATTAAGCTCTGATTGCTCGTTGTTCATGACGTCCAAACTAAGTTAACACAAAGGCCCAATTAGTGATATACATATTTAAGCCGAAGCATGAGAGACCATATACCCAAGCCACATACACTAGGCTTCCCATTTCCATCTTCGCCCAAAACATTTACCTAAAATGAAATGTACCAATTCCATTAGAATTATGTACTGAAACTTTGAAGCTGTCAACTATTCAACGCCCATAAATCCTTCCATTCAAAATTATTCACATAACTAAAATATGTTCGTAATGCATAATCATCAAGAGACCACTCCCATATAAATATTCTATTTAATCAGCTGCATACCTATTTTCTATTCCACAAGATCGGAGCATTATTTTCGATGAATTTGCTTTGTAATCAAATCCACCCCCATCAAATTAGTTTGATCTATGCTGATTACCTAGGGCGCTCAATAGAACTCTAGAGAGTACTTCAAGTATTCTTCATTACCTAAATCAACACTACAGCTGCAGCATACTACCCTGCATGCAAATGTAATACACGCTTAATGAATAGGCGATGTTTGGGGTATAATAGAACCATCAACCCCAAAAACGATTGCGTTCGATCCTTTGCATTGTTTGAAGCCCACAAAACCCGCATTTATATCGCGATAGCGTCAAGAAAGTGATCAGTGATTTTTGATTTTTATTCCACCCCTGTTACAATGTCGGTGACATTGATCGAACAAGTTCCTGTCGTTCAACACTGATGTTGGTGTTGTGGTGACGGTTTTCTGACATTATGCGTCATTCTATTCAACCCTTGCGTTTGCATTTATATATTTTTCATGCGCTGTATGCGTAAGTACTACTTGCAGTAGTTCTTTGAATGCGTCAGCAGGAGGGATCCAATAATTTGACGTCTGAGTGTGTAAGAGGTTCCACCATAATTAAATGCAAAGTAGTTTATTCTTTAGTTTTTTTTTTATATGTTTTCTCAGTTCTTGTTTGTATATGTATGTATGTGTTTGGTATCCTGGAAAAGGGTATTCGTCAATTTATTTTTGCCTAAGGGGACTAACGTAAAAAATACAACAAAAACCTGTCCTATTCATGTTGGTGACTATTGTTGACATAATGTCAGAACTGCTCCACCCATTTCAAAAGTCACTCACTCACAATTGGGTTATTTTAAAATGACACGTCTTCATGGATTGTAGGGCTACCACTTGCAGAATATTAGCATCCGGGAACTTAGCTGTTTCCAGTAAGCGCACATGTGCATATGTATGTACTTATAGTTTCAAAGTTAGTGGTTTCTTGTGCTAAAAATGACACCTGGCTTTTGACCATTAAGTCCACGAAGGCAAGTTTTACTTTTCATATTGAAGCCGCTAGCAGTGGGGAGACAATACTCTAAAAAGACGTATACTGTACAAGTTGTCGAAATTTGCATTTCTTATTTCAAAAATTATTCTCTAGGCAGATTAGCTAAATGGGTTGAACTATTTTCAAATTCTGTTGAGTCAAGTACATATGTATGTATCTACATCCAGTACACCATCTCAATTAAATTTGATTTATAAGTTGCCTTATGTATTTCGGATCCTTTTACAATAAACTAAACAACATTACCAATGCTAACTGTTTTTTGAGGGCGAGGTTACCATTCCTTTTCAAATATGTACATAAATACATTATCTTGGCTTTATCGATATGCGGAACGGAGAGATGGTGTCAGAAGACTTCTAACGGTACTAAGAAAAACTAAAGCTTGTATGTTGTGATTTTTAATACCATTTTTCGGTCAATGGTTGTTTTAGGTTTTAAACTCAGTATTAGCACATTTTGGGTAAGTATCGCACATTCCTTATCGCAGAGGGCACATTTTTCTAGTGAGATACGCAAAACGTACCTCGAAATCTACCCGCTATTAGCCGATTCCACTAGTTATTTTCGGAGTAGATGAAACATCCGGGTAAGTCCAAGTGCTTTTCATTGGAAATCGTAGTAGATTTCCCTTTTAACCTACACTTCTCTACAAAACAGAACATATGGCTGTTTCCTGGAAAACCCCAAAAAATAGTAAAAAGCAGAGTATGTCATTTATGGTGGTCATTCAAAGTACGAGAATGGTTTGAAATTTTTGGAGTTTTGCAGAGAGACAAGAATTTTTGCGGTCAAATTCAGTTTAACTTTTCATTGCAGCAATGCTGCAACATATTTAACTCATCCAAATATCATAGTAGTTAGCACATTGCTCTGCAAAATAAACCTCTAAGGATGCGATGACCTCCTCGTTCGATGAAAAGAAGGAGGCCAGATCTGGTAAATATGAGGGGGTGATCTATCAATTCGAAAGAAAATTCCCGCATTTTGGCCATGTTCAGTTTCAGTTTTGGTTCAAAATGAGCAAGCGTAGCACACAGGGCGCAGATCTAGTTTTTTTTTCACAGTGACGAATGATTGGCTTTAATTTGCGCAATAATTGAATTATTGCACGATATTCAATTTTCTAAATTTGCTAAATTTGTACAAAGCCATTGACATATGTAGACAGATATAAATGACTGTCAAACAATAACTGAACGTTGATTGACATTTTTAGAGGTGTCTTTTCTAAGTTTTAGTACTAGAATAGTTTTGACGAGTAACAGCATCTTCAGGTTGAGACTCAAAAGTGTGAACGACCTGTGTAGGTGTGTACATAGGGTTCTACCACTATACATCTTTGTACCTATATATGTATCTGCTTATTATATAAAGGGTCCAATTACTTGCCAAAAGGAAGTGAGCTACGCTACAGTAGAAGCTCGGGAATTAGAATGCTTTCATAGCAGTTTAGTACCCAGCTGGTGAAAAAAATAGGTGTGTGCCGTTTTTGACACTTTTGACATAAAATTACATTTTATGCAAGCTACTACTGTTCTCGTTACAATAACGCCAAGCTTATTGCAAATTTGGAGTGTACTGCTGAGCGGTTCATTTATTTGTGTTGCAATAAAAATTTGTGTGTTCTGGGCGTTGACCATAAAAATATGTGTGCTTAGAATAATATCGCAGTTTGTACAAATATTGCTTCTTAGAAGGTATTTACTTTTAAGGTCAGTTCTTTTTAACCATTTTATTATCTTTTAGTTATGTTTTTTTTATTTAATATTTTTTTAATATGAGACGAAAAGCTCACTGTTCGGCGGAAGAAAGAAGGTTGGTTCTACGACTTAAATATGAGAGTAAAAGCTATAAATTTATAGCGGAGGCTCTTGGAAGGTCCCAAAACTTCGTCACAAATGTCATTACGCCAACAAAAGTGCGCGAAAATAGAGGAAGGCCCAGAAAAAACTTCAGTGATTTCTGACGGCTTGCGTTTTGCTTTTAGCGAAATCAAATCCTTTTTCCTTGTCAAGCAAAAAAATAGCTGCACAAATTGACAACGAATTAAGTGCATGCACAATCCGAAAGAGAATACAGAATTCGAATCTCCCAGGAAGAGTCGCCAAGAAAGTTCCACCGTTGAAAGCTAATAACTTAAGGTCCCGAAAAGAGTTTGCCAAAAGTCATGAAAGTTGGAACGGACTTGAAGCAGTGAAAAAAATGGCATAATATCCTTTGGAGTGACGAGACGAAAATAAATTTGTTCTCCTCGAAATCTGGACGAAATGTTAAGCGACCAAAAGGAAAAGCTTACCACCCTCGCTACACAGAGAAAACCGTCAAACACGGAGGGGGAAATATCATGATATGATACGAGAAAGCCTATCCCCTGTGTGGGAGGATTTAGAAAGCTTAAGTTTCAAAATTTCAAAGTATTTTTATCTATTATATGGAGCTGATTTGTGGGGTGGCCCGGAGAAAATAATCCATTACGGTTTTAGTTTGTTAACGGTGCTACATCAAGGAGTAAAGTAGGCTTGGAAAAACAATTGATTCTCATATTTAATGTTATACAATATTCTTTGTGAGGGCTTTTAACCAGACACTCGTTTGGAATTAACCTTTTTTTTTCTTGTGAATTTATATTTCTAAAAAAACACCCAGGCCCAAGACCACAATCAAAAAATTAAGACCCTTTCTTTCAGTTTCCAAAAAAAAAAATATATATACATATGTACAGGTATACTTGTGTTGGCATATTATGTTCTCATGCCCTGTGACTACCCAAATTCGAGTGAACTGAGATTAAGATTCTAAGCGTAATGTACATAAATATTGCAACAGTTGAGCAATAGGAAAAGCAAAAAAGAATTTCAAGTTCTTAACTTCCCTTCATGCCTTAATGGTTCCAAACTTCATATGACTAAATCAGTTGGGGTTGATTCCATAGAAATATCAGTATGAGTTATGTAAGTTCATCTAACATTCATTATCCTTTCTCTCTTATATAAACCAACTTTGAAACCTCGTATAACTGCTGTCAGACCGTAAATAAGCAACTCTATTTGCATTTTATCTATTCATTTATAGGTGTTTGAACTTTATTGCTTTAATTCCAATGAAATTCTCAACGAACTTTTATCAAAGTGATCGAGTTTCTACTTACACTTTGATGCGCAGTGCACATAGAGAAATGTTGTATACATAAAGTCTAGATGAAAATATATGTATTGGGTTCTTTTTTCGTAACGAACTTCAAAACAAAAAATAGGCTACTGAATACATACATATGTATGTATTCGCGCCACATCAAAAAGACGGACTTATGAGGCTTTTGTACTATTGTCCTGATGGCACACGGTACAAATTCCACACGGAAAGTCACTATAGAAAATACTTCCGATTCACGGTTCAGTTTATAGGGTAAAATGTGTTGCGTTTGGTTTCAGCCTCGGCGAAAGCAATAAAAACAGGAACATTTGTAGATTTCCCCATCAATTGCTCTGTCATAAGTG
Source organism: Pocota personata (assembly GCA_963082735.1). Taxonomy (NCBI): domain Eukaryota; kingdom Metazoa; phylum Arthropoda; class Insecta; order Diptera; family Syrphidae; genus Pocota; species Pocota personata. The sequence goes on along the minus strand of OY720430.1, from coordinate 47,945,829 downwards.
AGATCACGTATGAGCGCAAGACTTATAAAGTTAACTTGGTGTTGACAGACAAATTGATCATAAAGTCGTTGGTCCCATGCAAAACTATGATAAGTCAAGTTATCATATGCTCGTATGTATATGCTGGTCTGTACAATCCCAGATCTTAGCTGTTATCCCTGCAACTTTTTTTTATTTGTTCTGGTTTTTAAGAATGGATAATATGCCGGACGACCTCAGGATATAACCGCAATCCAAGAAATGCACCGACTTGGAGAGAGTTCGCCAACAAAGCGAATATTGCCGTGCAGAGGGATGCGAATTCGGGTGTAGATAGTGGATTCATAAATGGGGTAAAAAACCACGAAAGCAAGACATAGCCTATCAATCCTCAGAGAACAACTGGAGTTAGGCTCTTCAACTTAGCGTGACGCCAAAATCAGCCTTGGCGATTTGTACGGTATCCGGTACGGATCCCAATGGCCTGGCCTAGCTTCTCGCAGCCACTCGTGCTGTGCGCCTCACGAATAGTTGGAACCTACACTTTTATGCCGTTTCCGAAGTACAATTTTTTCCATTGAGAGAAGCTTCTGATGACAGTTTTACTCTCGGATGTTTGTCAGACGTTCGCGAGAGGTGGTACCGTGAGAAAACTTTTTATTTTATTATTTTTTTTTTTTTCTTGGATTCGAACCTTGAACCTCTCGCTCAGTGATCGAGCAATTAACCACTGAGCCCACGGCTAGAAAAGTAAGCTGACTATTTTCATGTCCATCGAAAAGATGAGACCAAGCGCTGCAAAATCTGGTCGGACCACGGAAACCACTTTCCGATATTTCTGTGACATGAAACACCGCACTGTGCCCATTTTCTATAATCACTCCATGGAAAACCTTAGATTTCTCCAATAGATATTTGCATGCTGGGAGTAGGTACAGATTTCCGGTGTTTTGGTAGTCTACGTTCGGTAAGATTTATAAGATTTGGAGAGGCGTCTGATATATTAAGGATGTTATGTACAAATTCAATGTTTAACAGACAACAATTTTAGAGAAGGAGTAGCTGCTATTGGGGAGAAGCGAAAGTGGCAGTAGATACGTTGAATCCTATGAGCCATGTTTCCTCACTAACCCGAAAAATACAGTATGTAGGGCATAGCGGTCGCTGTGCAATTTATTAATTAATCCGGAAGTAATCTATTTCCATGATTTGTTTTAAGTTTTTGCGTCACGAGGAAAAACCATGAAAAGTGGTCCAGTTTTTCGCTGGCAATGTGAGGGAGAGTGGAAATTTAAAATGTTGGGTCAGTGTTTTACATGACTTGTACAAAAATCGTGCATTTTATAGTGTTGAAGCTAGAAATTGTTCGTATATTTTGCCTTGAGCGGTACCTAGAAATTTAAACTGAAAGTTCTACGGGAACATTCCTGAGCTGCTCTTACCATTTCATCTGCCCTTTTCTTGCAATGTCCCAGAACTCAGATGTCGAATTTCCCTCACATTTATTTTGCTTTCTTGTGTGCTTCTAAACGTTTCCACTATTTTGCCGCAATCGCAAAGAATAAACGATTGAACATTTGCAGTTATTTTATTTACTATCTGCCTACCAAACAACCAACTCTCCACCCTATTTGCTTTGCATGAGCCGTTGATCTTTGCTTGGATATAGAAAAACAAAAATAATAAATTCCATTCCAACCCCTATTTTATCTGTATGTGTGATCAGATGTTAGATTTCCCACCGCAACGGCCCTATGCCCAATACACCAAAAGAAAAATAACAAAAAACCGTTTCATTTCGACAATGGGGTGGTTGTTGGCAACCTAAACAGCCATGAACTTCATTACGCCTGCGTTTCAGGCAACCGCCATATAAGGGATGAATAGCTTCTGCTGCATACACGAACCTCGCGTGCGTGTGTGTTTGTATGGCACGTTACGTTGCACCTTTGTGAGTTTTTTTGTTCCGTTTCTCCACATTATCGTTCGTCGCCCCATGACATTACAGTGCAAGACATCGGGCACGCGACACAGATACCAAGCAGCTGTCCTCCAGCCAGGACACACAAATGTGAGAGACATTCAGTCGGGACGGACGGATTTAGTAGTAAAGTTATTGCAAGACAACTGTTTCGTGTGTAGAAAGATTTTTAAAGTTTTATTTAAAATCGGAATAAAGTGATAAATACGGATTCCCCACGATCAGCTAAGGGCAATGGCCACGATCGGCATTATGTCCTACGGTATGCCGCCCAATTTGAAACTAAAAAACGCCTTCAATAAAATAACTATTACGACGACCAACAACGGTAGTAACAACGTCGGTATTTTAAGTGATAGCTCGAGCAATAAACTTGTGATCAATAGCAACACGATCGTGAAGAAAATCAAAGATTTTGGCATGATCGGTATTGCTAATAAAACTGGTGCCGTTATAATGAGGAAAAAACAAAAACTTGTACCGCTCAATGAGTCCAGTAGTGAGAATATTTCACAGGGTGGCAGTGCAATCCCATCGGAGGCGCCTCAACCACCGGCAAAGAAGTTTAAGATCAGCACCAAATCTGTGGAAACGAAATCAGCCGTCAATCATTTAAAAATCGTGGGGGAGTGTACGACGGTGGGTATACCAGGACGAAAGGGTTTGCCTGCTCCACAGGCTGTAGCGCGACGTAACGCTCGGGAACGAAACCGTGTTAAACAAGTGAACAATGGATTTGCCGCACTTCGTCAACATATTCCCGAAGAGATCGCCAAGGCATTCGAAGCTGTCGGTGGTGGTAATAATCGAGGATCAGCAAAGAAACTCAGCAAAGTGGAGACACTTCGCATGGCTGTTGAGTATATTCGTGGTTTAGAAAAACTTCTCGGCTATGAGATACCACCCGTCTCACCGCTGTCTGCAGATGAAGGTTCTTTCACTGTGATAAAAGATGAATTTGGACCAAGCTCACCGATGAACGACAACTTCGATAACTTCGACGATAGCAACGGCGATGACCAAGACCTATGTCAAATCACAGATAATCTGCCCAACATAACTACTCTCAATGGATTACAATACATTCGGATTCCCGGAACGAATACCTACCAATTGCTGACCGCCGATATTTTTGGTAACGAAGAGAACTTCAGCCCTCTGATCGATGTTAATTGCTTCCCCAATGGTGATGATATAACGGACGTCGAGATTCCCGTTTCCATGTTAGCAGCCGTTGCACCTGCATCGACCCCGTCCGTAATGTCGCCGCCGCCGCCTACCTTAACGACGACGGTCACGTCGCCTCTATCACCAACAACATCATCGTCTTTGCTATCACCTGCGGCCGGTGGCATTTTATTACAGCCGAACATGTCTGGGTCGCGTGGCAACAACGAGCACTACATGATGCCGCCACAATTTCAGACGATGAACGATGCCCCCCATCATCACGCGCATCGTTTGGCACGTGTTAAGGTCGAACCTTCGGATATCGTTTATCATCTTCAGGAACATCAACACCAGCATTTGCTGGGCAACTCGTCACCCCATCTCGATAGTAGTGGTCAAGGTTACTACATCACGACGTCGTCGGGTGAAAATAGCAGCGAGGAGCATAGTTTGTACGAAGGAGTGGTGCGCTTGAAGAAAGAACTAAACGATGTTATTTTAGATACATCCACTGCAGCACTATCCGATGAGAGTATGATGGACGCAATCGATTGGTGGGAGGCCAATACTCCAAAGTCTGAGGGTGGAACCCTTATGTAACAGTGGCTACTACCGAATTTTGTTAGGTAAATAAATTATTTAAGTAAATTGTTAAGAAAAAAAAATTATTGTTGTAAAAGGAAATTACACTTAATAAAGTGAATGAAAGTAAATTATTTTTTATTGATACTACAAGAAAACGCTTAAAAAAAAATTATTTAACTTTATTTTAAATTATTATGTAAACGAAAGTGAAATAAAAAGAAGTTATATTTATTTAAATTTTGTACATATACAGACAAAGCAAGCAAACAAACCGAAGACGAAGATTTATAAAGAATTTTAATTAATAATTTTAATTAATTTAAACTACCTGCATTATGTATACTTACATTTAAGTTCAAATTAATATTTTAGTTATTACTTTTATTTATGAATTATTTTTCTGTAAGTTGTACATGTATCTTCCAGTGAATAAAAGTAAAGTTTATTTAAAAATTAATTAGTGGTGAATTTTTGAATTTTACAATAGTTTAATTTTTAGGAAAATAAACACGTCTGGTACTTTGCTAGCCTCTTTCAGAAAATTCGTGGTTTTTGCTACGTTTTAGGCAAGAAATAGATTGGCACAGTAACAGCAAACTTTGACAGCCGCAGCAAAATTTTTAGAACCAATGGTTTTCAACGGTGCAGAACATAGCAACTTTAACGTTCGACTTAAGTTCTAAATTTTGCTGTTACTGTCCTAGCAATGTCATTTTTCAGTGGTGATATCATTGAAACATTTTGAAATTGAAGGCACACAACGGAAAAAAAAGTTGAAATAAATTTATTTTGAAAATTATGTATTCCTTGAATTTTCGTTTACTTTTCGCCACCTTGTACTTCTGGTACTCTGTTTGACTTTTTGCTACGGAAAAATATGTCTTAGTGGCAGCACTGTTGAATTCTGGAAACGAAGTGGGTGTTACTCAAATTTTCCGGGATAAGTATTTGGCAATCCTAGTATCAAGAAACGTGTTGACAATTGCAAGTCATGAAAAATAAAATAATGTGTACTTTGATGTGATAGTTTTGTTGACAGCAAAGGTGCTTAGACCGATCTAAGTCTAGATCGACTATTAATTACGCCCTTAGAGTTTATTAAATTTATCTTTCTACCTCCTCTTGGTATCCCATGGTGGGAGTCTAATCGCTACCAGAACTTTTTTATTTTTTAAAGCAAAACAATTACCCGATGTTGGTACTTGAACCAACAGCCTTCGAAGCAACAACCTGCTAACTTTTCCCGGTCATCGGTGGTAAAACTGGCGGTTTTTTATTTATTAGCTTGCATCTTTTCTCAAGACCGCATGTAGAATATCTAGGGGTAGGATGTTTATATAACCATAACGAATGGTGTAATTGGCTCCGATTTTTATAATGAAAAACACCCAGCATAAGTTATAAATGTTAAAGTTTTGTAAAGTATAAAACGATCAAAATGAATTGTTCCACTCTGGCCAGACCTTTCTATTACATAAAAAGGCTTGTAAAGAAATTCCTCAAAGATGAAACAACAAGTTTTCGACTTTATTGAGCATTCTTATGTAAAATTTCGCAAAAAAGGAAAATATTATAGATAACGAGATAACGCCCCAAAATGCTTATAGTACCGGCCTGTAGCAAGATTTGGTGGTATCTCATCGGGCGACAAGAGGATGGGTTCCTGTCTACCACCTGTTTGTAAAGTAGCCGTCCCTTTGGGTTCAGCCGCTGACCATTGTGTGCAGACACACCTCGATTTTACTTTCAGATTCGCCTTCCAACTATGACCTAACTGCCTAGAGAGGTCGTGGCAGGGACCGCGATCCCGGACAGCATTGCTCAAAGTATCATTAAGGTTACTTCATCTGGATGGATTTTAGCAGATTTTACGACAGGCATGTCTTTTTTTTTTACAAACTTACAGATTTACTTTATTTTTCTGTAATAAGTTGCTAATATAATATATAATATTGGATTTTAGACAAATTTGTCGATAATTAAAACTATTGTACTTGTAACAAAAAAATTCATCCAATTGTCGTTTTATCATTAAAAATGTAGGCGAAAGTGCGGAGTGGCTAAAAATCGCTGCTTTTTGCTTTTCTGTAACTCGGAAACTACACGCCCGACAAAAAAAGTGTTTATGCAATATCTGAAAAAAAAATTGTTTCCTCTACAATATTCATCATGACATTGTCCCAGGACGTACTGCAAAAAAAAGGCCGGCATTTTTTCAAGATAGTTGGGGTCAGGGAGATCCAAAACGGAAATATTTTTAAGATAGCTAAGTCTATGTATGACCCTGCCAAAAATCAAAATTACGATATTTGAGGTAAACTTCTCTGTTTTTCTTGATTGACTGCACTGAACTATTACTATTGATCGCTTTCTTCAACTTTCGATAGTATCGATATTAAAAACCTTTCGATACCATCGATAAACTATCAATGTTTAAGCAACACTACTGTTGCATACATTCTGCCGGTCATTTTCTTGTATAACTTCTGAATAACTCGACCGATTTATTAAAAAAAATATTATTGGTTAGAGGATGTCTTTGGGAAGCCTTGAACAAAAATCTCTTCTCCGAACGCTTCTCCAGGACGCGTAATAAAGAATTCTTACGAGTACATAAAAAATGTGATACCTTGCAATTTAATAAGAATATCGAAATCAGCCCAAAAATGCTCGATTATAAAGGTGTCCCAAAATTCGCGCAAGATTTGCATTTTGCACCATTTATGTGGTAATATATTGCCAACGAAAAAAAAAAAAAAAAAAGCGTGATAGCTGACAGTTCAGGAATATTAAAAATGGAGTGCTACACGAAAGAACAACGCGTTTTCATTGTTCAGCAATGTTTTAAAAATAAAGAAAGTTTGGCAGCTATAGTTCGCAATTTTCGTACAAAATATGGTCGGTATACTGATTTAACTTAATCAACTGTGAACAGATTAATTCAAAAATTCAGGGAGACTGGATCAATTAGTGATCTTAGATACTCTGGCCAACAAGTCATTCAACACAAAACATCGAAGCAGTTCGTGAGAGTGTTACTGAGAATCCAGGAACACCAATTCTACACCGTGGTCAAGAATTGGACATTTAGAGAAGTTCTTTACAGCGTATTCTCACGAAATTTAAACCGCCTGAGAAAAACACAATCTTCAACGCAGATAACGCTTTTTTTTTTAATTTGTCCGTGCTAGATTTGCACGAAAGGGCTAAATGTCCGAGCTCTGGCGATAGTGTCGCTTATTGAAAATTGATTATACTCATTGCTTCATTGCTCAGCTTCAGGACAATACATTTACATTTACAAACATACAGTCTTTCATTTCTGTCACAAACCAATTTCTTTCCGCAGTGGACTACCAAACAATCCATGTCGCGGCAGTTCGTCGTTTATGAGAAGTGGAGCAGCTATGTATGCCTTTTACTTCTAATGGATGTCCCAAAATTCACACAAGAAGCAATTTTGATAGAAAACATAGGGTTATGTATGGAATAACATATCGGGTAAATGGACACCACGGCTTTGCTGGCCATACGGAATCTTTTGTCGAAATTTTGCATGACCGTTTTGCATAAATGTGGCTGCATTTCGTTAATAGAACACTCAATTGCAATTGTAATTTAATGCGTCGTGGGCTTGTTGGCATGTACCTATAGACTTCAAAAAACCCAAAGAAAAAAGTCAGATCTGGAAGGCTAATTCTGATCACCGAAACGGGAAATTACACGACCAGGAAATGACTCATTCAGTAATTGAATTGTTTCTCGGGCTGTATGGCATATGGCACCGTTTCGTTGAAGCCACATGTTGTTCACATCCATATCCTGCAATTTAGGCACACAAAACTGGATTATCATGTCACAGTGCATTTGTTTCTCAACATTCACTCGTGGATTTTCTGAACCCGAAATACGATAATTTTGGCGATTAACAAAGCCATGAAGATGAAAATGAGCCTCATCACTGAAGACAAAACCAGACAGACAAAGCCAAACCTTCATTATTTTTAAAACACTGTTCAACAATGAAATCGCGTTGAATCTCCATTTTTGATAACCTTGAACTGTCAGCTGTCACGCTGCCTTTTTTTGTCGTTGGTAACACTTTACCGCACAAATGGCGCAAAATTTAAATCTTGCGTGAATCTTGGGACACCCTTTATGAGATTTTTATAAAGAGGACGGAACGACCCTACGCTTCGTACGTTAATGCAAGGTTTTCATCTGAATAACTGCATTCTCCTTGAAGACTACATCTGATAAACCTTTTTGAATTAGTATCTGACAGATACTGTTTTTTCCAAGGTCATTAGTTTGGCCAATCTTTCGAAATTCCGCACTGTAAAATTGTTCAAGTTGTTCTTAACCGCTTTCGGTACTACACCTTTTTTGAAGTTGAACTAGTAAATTATATTTGAATTATGTACATACTTATTCAGTAACTTTGTATTAAGATAGCACCCCGAATGACACTTTATTGTTCTATGCCCATTCTGATTTTGGAAACAACTTCAAATTAGGCGAAAATCCGTAGTTTGGCGCATTGACCTTTTATAGACCTAGTACCAAGATCATGTATGTATATAGGCACACACTCCATAGATATAACCCCTATGGTTCACACTATCTAAGTACTATAACTGCAAGGATTTGAAAAATTCACTTAGCATAGTTTTTTGAATGCACGATGCATGTTTTTTATGCTTCACTTATTTTTCAACTCATCATTGTACTAAAAAAACCTCAAACCACCCATTAAAGAAAAGATTCATGAAAGATGAAATCCTGTCAGTCAAAAAAAAATATATATATATATATTCATACAAATAGCCATGTTGGAATCAAGGGGCGGGCAGGAGTCAAACTGAAGATCACTTCCTGAAAATACTCTGCAGTACCTATAACTAATTAGCATTTAGTCTACATACATTCTGAATACAAAAAGTTGTATGTACGAGTATTTTTTTTTTTACAGTCAGGTATTCTGGAACCCCTAAGATAGTTTTATGTGTTCCCGACGACAAAACAAGTTCCCAAGGATCATGAGAACATTATACAAAGGTACAATATGGCCGCGTTGCATATAATTATCTGTTCGACTACAAAACCACATTAGTTTGCTTCCTCGGGCTTAGCTGAATGTGATGGGAATTTTAATGTATTCAAATTTATATTAAGGACGTCTCCAATAAGAATTTGGTGGACATTTAAAAATCATACTCGTACATGCGAACATATGTATAGAAAAGAAAATATTTGTTGGTGTTGATATGTGCAAAATCCAGATTAATTATATTCGTATCCACTTCATAGGCATATTCGACGGGGTCTTTTTAGCTATCCTTTGTTAAGGGTAGAGCGGATTGCACTTATGGAACTTTGTCAAGGTGTCAGGGGTGTATTACTTGTTCCTCAAAAAACTTTCAATTTCCAAACAAACTTGTTACAATATCAGCTGGTTTCATAATAAGAAAAATCAGTTTTCTTTTAGTCTTATGACTATTTAGTAGCGGGCTCATGAGCCGCGAAGAGTATCCGCCTGAAACAAACCAACATTCCACAATCATCGGTCTCGTCCATACTGCTCCTAGTTTCCTAGACTGCCTGGCATCCGCGACCAGTTGGTCTTTAAAATTAAGGTTCGGTCTCTGTCATCCAGGTCTGTTTTAACCTGGAGCCTGGGATTCGAAGACCCTCTTGACTTGAGTGTTTTTTTATTTGGATAAGCGGATAATTTCCCTCACGCATTTTTCTTCACTCTCAGGAATTTTCTCGATACAATAACATACGGCAGCATGGCGAAAAAACTCCACCTTGTGGGTCTTAACTGCTGCCTTTGGGGTAACACGAAATAGATTCACTTAACAATGGTTTCTCTGTGTCTTCTGGCAAAATTGTAGATTGAATCAAAAGTAACATCAAAGCAATGTCATGTTTAATGAAAGAAGAAAATCTTATCTTGACTTCAAAATTTGCAAGTCAACCCCACTGATTTCTGGAGGTGTGAATGAGCGGTATGATATTTTTGGGTTGACTTCCAAATTTCGGACACTAACGCAATTACTCGTATTTACAAACAAAGGTGCCTGGGTACTGGAAGAAATATTAGACATATTAGGACGAAAATATTATCAGCGCAAGCCGCCACGTCGAAGCCGTATCCTGTTGGAATTTTTAGATTGCTGTCAATAACAGGAAGCCATAGAGAAGGTTTTCCTATGGTGTTTCTTTACTGACCTTTTTTCTGTCATATGAGTTGAGTCGATCATTCGCGACATAACTACGAGCCAAATCTAGTAGCTGAACCTTGCGCAGACTGCAAGAATAGCGTGCTTGGTGGTTACCTTGCTGAGAGCCACTTGAGTATCCAAAAATTCTCTGAGGGCGAATTCCGTACGCTGTAGTCACCTTTTTATTGCGGACACTACTCAATCAAGTATGATCTACCCTTTAAGGTGTGATAAGGATAAATGGTTATCTTCAACCGCGTCTCAGTGTCTTCAACACTAATCGGTTCGTAGCCCTTAAAGGTAATGTGTGTAATTGGAAATAACACCCACTTCCTGAAATTCTTAAAAAACGTAAGCCACCTCAAGGCAGCATTTATTGTATAAGTATAAATCTATTTGAGTCACGGAACAACATGTTTCTCTGGCTATCGTATCATCGACGAGAGTAGGTGAGTTTAATGTTATCCAATAAAAGTGGCTTACACAAAGTAACTGATTTTGTTACTCAACTCATAGCTATGTATCTTCTGGTCATCGTCGATTATTTTGCTGAAATTGTGAAAATCATCCAACTGTCATCAATTCTTTTCTCAACCTAGATGCTCAGTAGTGGGTAAGATGTACCTTCCGAAATTTGCCATGTGTTCGCGTTAAACAGCGAGGTTTCAGCATAATGTACGATTTTTTCTGCCCGAGTCACCTCTTCTCCATCATGTGAGTACACTGATCTCTATTTGGACTGAATTACAGAACCCTACGAAACTCAGGACATTGATAGTCCAGTAGAATGCTCCCTTATTCGCTTCGTAAAGTCCTTTTATTCGCACTGAGTTGTATCCAGGGGCGCATTGTCGGATACTCTTCAGTTGACTACCTAGATGAAATTATGTCCTGAAATAAAAGTGACATCTAAAACTTCTCTTAAACTTGCTGATATACATATGTATGTATTGCGATTGCATTTGCATTTAAGAAATTTGGGAAGCAATCCAAATCGATTGGAAACAAACTAACATTACTACTTTCTTTCTTTCTATTAAAAAGCGTGAAGTGACAATACCCCCTTTCGTCTTAAGGCCCTGAGTAACATTATCAAAAGCTCCCTATATGTAAAAAAAAAAATCAAATGATTCCGTGTATGTAAAATTGTACAAGGATAAACTACTTCCTTCAAAAAAAATTAAATAAATACTACGCGCCACCAATGGTACAAAATCATCCTTCAGGGACACGTGCTTCTGTCATGCCAAAACTGCAAAGCACCTGGACTTTAATGACTACGTTTCAGCAACATTTTAGTACTCAGTATTGGGCGCGTGCATATGTATGGACACAGATCCTCATTCATCGATATTTCGACAGCACCCTTTCATCAAAATCGAATCCTTTAATATAACAATAAAGTGAACTCTCCCGAGGATCGTGTAAACAATGAGAAAACGAAAACCAGTCCAATCAGTTTGTGGGACAACGGTACAATATTCATTTGATCTGCTTCATTTCAAGACCTAGTAGCGTTTCCATATTTTTGGGGCGTGTTAAATTACACCTAACTGTGTATTCCAACATCGCACCGGTCTAAAAAGGATCGTCCTTCCGTAAGATGAAACTGATTTCTCACTGCGTAGCTGTCAGATAATAAATCTAACTGTATCACGGAATTTGAAATATGAAATAACTGCAAGAAATGAAAATTGTTTGCATAATACGGGACTGAAAAAAAAAAAAAAAAAAACGTCCTGCTGCAACCCAAAACTGTGTCTTCTTCTTTTGATCCTTCATCATCGAATCGATCGAATTACCTGGCGCTGCCTGGTTTTGCGTAACAATGGGAAATCATTTTCAAGATGCACAGTTGTGTTTTGTTATGAAGGAAGACATCGATCTGTAATTAAGGACTCTTCTAGGATATATTTTCTAATTTTTGCATCCCTCTCAACGGCAGATGAACGGACACAATGTGCATTCGATTCGTTAATAATTCGAGAACGCATTCCATGCAAGGATATCCTCTTCAATTTCGACCGAATATACATATAAGGACAATGGATCAGGTTTTTTTTTTTTATACAGTCAACCTAAGGACAATGGATTTGCATCATCATTTTGGTAGTCTTTGAAGAGAAAATAGTGAAGAAGAATCTGGCAGGGATTTTAAGAAAACTGTCCTTAAGGAAAATGGAAAAAAACATAAATTGGGTCCTTTTCAAGATGAAAAGAGGGTCGTTTTCTACATCGATATGAGATAAAAACCTTTGCCAACAAGGACCTGCATATTATACATCGACCTCAGCCGATGGAATCTGATTTGAAATTTCAGTTTTTTTTGCAAAAACTTGGTGGAAAAAAAAATTAAATACAAAGGATCTTCCAATCCATTATACTTTCAAGAGAAAGACGACATTTTTCCCCAACAAATTTTCATTTTATTTATTTTTATTTGGAAGATTTTTGCTGAAATAAATTTGCCATGTCCAGGTAGAGTAGGTACATTGTACATGTACACACATGCATAGATTCCTTTCATTCTAGTACACAAAAGTTCATAGAGTTCATTTTTCATTATCTGTCGTGTTGTCCTGTCCTTTCGTGGGACGTTTTTTTTTTTTTCAGTGTGCTTTACCATGCTTATATAGGACAAGAGGATGCACTTTGAGTTTCCCACGATTGTAGAAAATTTCTCACGTGAGGTTTGAAAATAAAAACAGAAAAACAAGGGAAAAATTAAAATGCATGGGGACCAGGCAAAGAAGTGTCCTATAGGAAGTGTACCGTATTCTGTCCTTACATAAACACTTTGGAAAATTTCCTCTAATGTGCATGCATATGAGGTCCTTTCTGATGATCGAGAACTGTCGCTGAAAATAAGATAGCAGGATCTATTTGGGTAGGGGACATGCGCTGTTATGTGATGTCACGGGACTATTGTACCTTATGGCTACCGAATACACATTTATGCTGTGTCATGCCATTAATGTCGTCCTCGTCGCCGTTCTTCCTGTTTACATTGAATGGAGTTTTGTGTGAAAAGAAAATAGAAACGCGATTCACATTCTACTATGATGGGCCATTCATTTTATAGATTTTAATATTTCTGAATGCATAGATAGCTATAGCTTTGGATTCATTTTGTTTAAAAAGCGGAACAGAGTTGTCAATAAAATAATAAAAAATACACTTTGTCATGCATCCTACAGAATTGAAAATATTTAATATATTTAAATTAGGAATGTGTTTGATAATTAAAACCCGCCATTAAATTCGGCTGGTCCTTATTGCGCTAGATGAGATGGTTTCGTTCTTTGTAGTCGGCGCACAAGGTTTGTCTCGTCCAGAATTTGGAGTATAACGTTGTTGCAATGACCATGAAGACGAATATGGAGTTTTCGAGCAAAGTTCGTTATTTCGTCATCGACGGTAAATACTGTGGATATCATTGTTTCTGAAATACCATGGGGTATTTACTATTACTCTTAGCTCTTTGTTTTGAAAATATCTATTGCTTCGTTTGGTACAACTTCAAAGCTGTGTACCATATGATCAAACGGATTTGAGCACTTGCTTGTATAAAAACAGTTTGTTATACATATAGTATATGCTTAATTTGAATATATTCTACGTAGCCAATGAATTTGTCTGAATCTATTTTCAAGCTCGTCACGTTTCTTTTTAACGTGTGACTTCCATTTGAGTTTCACGTCTAGTGTCATTCCTAGATACTTTTCCTCGTTTGCATACGGTATTTGTACAGAGTTAATGAATATGTGTAAGTTGTTAATTTTTTTTTAAAGAGAATTTAACATGAGTTGATTTGGTCTCGTTGAGAGCAATGCGCCAAATCTTTGTCCACTTGCAAATTTATCTCCAAAGCTCGTTAGAGCTTTACAGTTGCTGACTTGACTGCTTTATCTGTTGTTAATATAGCCGTATCGTCCGCGAACGTAGCTATGATAGTGCCTTCTTCTTGCGGTATATCTCGAGTGTACAGTAAGAACAAGACCGGACCAAGAACACTTCCTTGCGGTCTCCGGCAACGATTTCCTTAAATTGGAAGTATTTCGATCCGCGTTTAACACGGAATAGTCTGTCTGCAAGGTAGGACTCTAAAATCTTATAGAATTATTCCGAATGAACCTGTCTTAAGTTAAACTTCAATCCTTCATGCCATACCTTGTCGAAGGCTTGAGAGACGTCCAGAAAAGCGCTAGAACATATCCTTTTCTCCTCTAAGGTTTTCTTAATTTCATTTGTTATTCTATAAACCTGATCAATTGTGGAATGCTTTGTTCTCAAGCCGAATTGATGGTCAAGAATCAAACGTCTTTGATTGCTTTCTTTAGTTCATTACAATACGTACCAACGCTTTTAAAGAAGCGCCCACGAGAAACAAGATATATGTACATATGTAGATCTATTGACCCAATACATGTTGTATGTAAATTGCTTTCGCATCGTTGTCCCATCCAAGCGTTGGAAAATACGTGCATTATAAATGCAATTTTTTTAACGTTTTAAAATCCTGTATTTAAAATTTGTGCAATGTAGAAACAGTGACTGCATTCAAAACTATGCGTTTTTGATACTTGCTTTTAAAATTAGTTTTACTCCAACCCTAAGTGAAAGTAATAGCATTTCTACTCCTAAACAGTTATTTTCCATTAGAAATTACTCTGAAAGGATCTGTACTGTAACATAATTAAATAGATTTCCAACTTCTCGACAGCACAGTGGCAATTCGTAATATGTCAAGAAAAATTGTTTCTTGGTTTTCACACTCAATTACGAATTTCATTAACTTCATGATAAAGTCTAACATTTTAGAAAATTATGTACAGTTAACTAACTACAATCCGAGAGTATTAACGAATTTACGTCAGAAACCATTCTGTTAATTAATCATGAAATAACTTTACTACGACGCGAGAGCGAAAAAACCTGGCAAGTAACGAAACTTGATAAGGTGCCCGACTATGTCGCACGTACTTGTAGCTATGTTCTCTTCATCTCTGATTTGAAATTTAAGGAAAATTATTAATATGTAAATTTATCTCGAAAACTTTCGTATGCCATGAAGATTTTCAACAAAATCGTTTGATTCACACACGAGAAATAACCAATTTTCAAAAATTCGTTAAAAAATGAAAGTACTGTTATACGACTTTTTCCAAACACTCGGTAACTCAAGTATTAAATTTAATGAAAATTGTTGGAGCCGTTTTCGAGAAAATATTTTTTTTTTCCAAAAATTCATTTCATTTTTCATGTCATTTTTTCCAATTTGGCCTCCATTTTTGACCCCACAGACCCAAGGTACGAGTATGATGTTTGAAGAAAATCCATCGAGCCGTTTATGGTCTTGCGTACATACTACAGACGGACAGTAAGTCAGACGGCGGTTTGTTGAGTTCATGTTGAGTTAATGATGATCATGGACATGTATGAGGGAGCAAGAACAAGAGTACGATGTCCCGCAGGAGTCACCGAAGAGTTCCCAATCAAAGTCGGTGTACACCAGGGAAGCGTCCTTAGTCCTTTGCTATTTATTGCAGTCCTTGATTATCTGCTTGAAGGAAAAGTGACGGACCCCAAAGTACATCAGTTATTCTTTGCTGACGATGGAGCTATCATAAGCGAAGATAAAATGGCCTTGGAACGAGCACTTGATGTATGGGTGGATGTTTTGGAGGGAAATGGGTACCGTATTAGTTCGAAAAAGACAGAGTATCTGTGCTGCCCGTTCTCTGATCCACACCGGACTATTCCAGACATTTACTTGAATGGAAAAGTGCTTCCCAAGTGAATGAAGTGGCGTGAAAACTCCGCTATCTTCTGTGATCGAAAAATGCCCCCTAAGCTTAAAGGAAGACTCTACACCGCAGTTGTACGTCCGGCGCTCACATACGGTTCACAAGGCTGGACAATGTACAAAAAGTATGAGGGCAAATTAACGGCAGCTGAGATGAAGATGCTTCGCATGACAGCAAGAGTAACGAAGATTGATAGAATAAGAAGTTCAAAGATTCGAGGAAACCTTCATGTAAAAGAACCCATCACAAGCAAGATAGAGCACGACCGGCTCAGTTGGTATTGTCATGTTCAAAGGAAAGATCCTTCGAACCCCGTCAAAAAGGCAATATCAATCAACGTTCCTACGCAATCGCGCAAAAAAAGGCAGACCAAAAAACAACTGGATCACACAAATGCAAAAACACCAGCATTTGATTGACCTCAGTGACGAAGTGATCCGAAACCGGGAAGCCTGTCGGTACTTTCTGAGGTCAAACCGGCAAACCCCACAAGCGGACCAGTGGGGATGCAGTGAAGTGAGAAGGTTGTGATCCTTCTACTCCGGATCATAACTTCGCCGTAAGAAGAAGAAGAATGAGTTTGTTGAGTTTCGGTATACCAAATTTGAAACTCAAAATGAAGTTAAAAACTAGCTTGGGTGAAGGAAAAAGTAGTAATCAAAAGAAATAAGTCACACGCCTGGAAAAGGTAGTCAGATTTTGAGAAATCCAGACGAACCTAAGCATGAAGCGCGGAACTCTTGAGTAGCTAATAGCGACATACACAGGACATGGTAACTTTAGGTACAGTGAGTGTCATTAATACTCAGATTTCCTTTGTATTTGACTATAAACTGAAAATTGGAATTTGAAATCAAATGTATTCAAAATCTTTGTTTTGTTTCTTAATCAAATGAGTTTTATTTTATATTATTAATTCATATTTTTTTCAAATAAAAGATAAAGTAATTAAATAAAGAAAAAGCAAAAAAAAAAAAATAAATAACTTAAGAAATTAACACTCCATTAATATTCGGTTACTCTATTAAGAGTTCTTAAACTATTTTAAAAATCGTATTTAATATTTTGTGGGGTACCCTTGGTTTCTTATGGTCCCATTAAGACGCGGTGGCATATTATACAATGAAACAAAATTCTTACGAACACGACGATTCAATTCATCAAATAAACTCTCAATGGGGTTCAGGTCCGGAGATTATGGAGGTGTTTCGATGACTTTAGTGTAGCCATTCACGAACAATATGAGCCTTGTGCTTGGGATCTTTATGCTGGTAAAATTTAAAAGTTGGCATAATTTCCATTCTTTCAGCTTCAATATGTTCAAATCCCCGTCAATAAACACCAAGTTACCAATGCCTTTAGCCTATACACAGCCCCATATCATTACGTGACCTTGTCCATGCTTAACCGCTGGTTTGATATTTCGCCACACCATTACTCTTCCATCAGAACTAAAGAGATTCTATTTGCTATCTTTACCTTTTTTGGTTGACCCAATTGTTTCTATTCCGCCTTCAGTCTTGTATCTCCGAACAATATCACCTACGTTATTTGGCGTCATATTCAGAATTTCAGCAATTTTTTTTGTAGGTTCACCTTTTTGGTAGTGAAAAATCCCAAAATTTCATTCCTCTAACGTTGAATTCTTTCCCTTGCGATCCACTGCGTATTTTTCATTTATAAAATTACAAAATCATAAACTCAATTGGCATTAAAAATAGTTTACTAAAACAAATGCTCGAACGAAAAAGTGTCAAATAAACGAATATTAATGGAGCGTTTACATTTGTACCCTTTACGTTCAGACGGGTATTGATAGATACAGCAAAGTACCAGGTACATTATTTTTAGTGCTTTACGTGGATAATAATATATAAATCAACAACAAATCAATAAAATAATCAATATCTTACAATTTAGTACGGATGATTCGAAAATAAAAACCAAATATTTATGGCAATCTAATGAAGATGATACTTAGGTGGTTGATGTGGAGATATAATAGGCTACCATTGGTTGTACAACGAGAACCTTAGCCAAATAACCTTCAATCAATTACTAGCGTTGACAAGAGGAATCAAGTTCAGGAAGAAGCGCTGCAGAAATCCAGAGATCTAGCTAAGATGACTCATAGAAGTTTTACCAAGTAAGATGGTTCGATATCTCCCTAAATAAAATACAAAACAATACAAGTTTAGAGACTCCAGAATAAAATTGGTTCACTATTCAGCATACCGAATCAAAGAAACTATAAACTATTTTGCAGTTGCAATTAAAAAGAACTCGCATAAAAAATACAAACTTTTATACTTAAACTTTAACTCAAATACATAATTGCATACGTTTTATACATATGTACCTATAATATGGTAAAAAAAAATCTTAACAAAGCCAAGCAAGTTTTTTTTTTAACCTTCACTTTACATAAGAGCAGTTAGATATGTACTTGTTTTCAACTTGACATTTCATCGCTTATACAATCCAACACCATTATTCCGCTCTACAGGTATTCGTGTCCTTTCTTAAAAGTGCTGCGAATTGCGCGAATAAAAGCCACCTTATAATGCGTATAGCAATAAGTATAGTCTCCTCTCATGAACCAACTGCGCAGTGTCAGCACAGTATGAGTTAAATAGGAAACTGGCATTGGCAGACATACATATGTATGTACACATGTGTATACCGTGTACCATTGAACCTGAAACTAATCCCTGACATTTTAAGAAATTCCTACAGAGTCTCAGAAATGAACCTCGGAACAATCTGCATGGGGTCTTGTCGCGCGGTTAATTGTTAATCCAGTGGCACAAATATCTCCTTCCGGTTCTGCAGATTAATGACAATTTCTCAAATAAAAACTTATTTCATACAATCAAAGAATCCTTTTGCTATACTTGTACTTCTATTTCGCTTTCAGCGACAAATTGTCGTTGTATTCTCTTGAAATCAATACATTTCCGGTGAAAGGATCACAATCCTTTCATTTTCATTTGAACTATCAAAAATTTCCAAACTTACTTATACAGAAAATTTCGAAAAAAGGATTTTTCACTTTCCGCCAAACAAAAGGACACAAAATACTAAAAACGAAGGGGAAAATGATTTTCGTAAACAACTATTCGTTACAGTTATCGCAATTACCGAAGAGACGGAAACATCCATTGTGATTTTCAATGAAATAAAAATGAACATCATACCTGACACCTTGGAATCCAATTTTCAGGACGATAAATCTAGGGGGATGAAACGGTGTATCAATTGGATTTTTGCTTCTGCCAAAATATCTGAAATGGAACAAAGTGCAAATCCTTATTCGCTGGATAATATTTCAGGATTGATTGGATTTTTTTTTTTCTCAGGATTATTTTGTGTTTAGCGTCCTGGAATGGAACTGTAATTTTACACTTTATCCTGTGGGGCGCATTAAATTCAATCTATAGTCTGTACCTTATGGAACTAATGAATAAAACTTATCAGAATGGAATTTAGAAAAAAAAAAGATCAGTTGCATTGTCTTCATTTTTCAACTTTGAGGATACTCGTAACTATTTTTTGAAACTCGTTCTACTAAGCTAAAGCTATTATACGTATGCGTAGGTTTATTGCTTTTCTAATTTTCATACGATTATCATCGATGAGATACTTTTATTTTTGCTAACTCATTTTCTAAAAATGGTTGATTGTCACACGTACCACTTTTCATAAAAACAACATTTTTCATGAAAATCTGACATCTATGTCAGTAATGTTAAATAATTTTTTGTTTGAGAAAATAATACAAATTAATCATAAGGGTTAGAAACCAAGGGGAAGTAGCAAATCCATGGAAAACACATTTTAATAATTTTGAAAAAAAAACTTATCAGAAACACATGTAGGAAGGGTCTGTTCAATTTGTATTCAGTATGACATGTGGAAAATTTAAATTAGGCCGCAAAATACCTTTTTAATATGTATGTAGATATATGGGAAAAAATCATCACACTTGTGAGGTTGATTCTTATCGAAAACACTTTTTCTCAATACCCTTCGAAATGCATCGCAAATTGCAAAAGAAACAACTGTGTGAGATATCGAATTGATTCTGGCTTTATTTTGAAGCTACATTCATGGCATTATATATGGAATAGCACATCATTTAAATGGCCGCCTCGGTTTCGCTGGCGGTGCTTCAAACGGTCGGTCCAATTTTTGATGACTTGGTTCAATATGTGCGGCGTTATTTCGGCAATAGAGTCTCGAATGTTGGCCTCGAACTCGTCCAAAGTGGTCGCCAAATTTCTCCTTCACCACTTCGAGCGTTGCGCCGTGTGTATGGCATGTAGCGCCGTTTTGTTGGAACCATAGCTCTGCCTACAGAAAGCCGGTTAACATAGCTCTATACCGAGGATAATTGACGATAACGGTTTCATTCCTCATTTCGAAAGAAATAAGGTCTGATGATGCCGCCGTGCGATGAAACCGCACCAAACAGTCGATCTTTGTGGATGCATTCATGCTTGTTCGAACAATTGTGCATTGTGGTCGCTCTAATATCGGCAATTTTGCTTGTTGACATAACCGCTGAGCCAATTATGGGCCTCGTCCGAGATGATTTTTTGGCCAAAATCCGGATATCCGGCCAACATTTCCAGCGCCCAATTAGCGAACTCACGGCATTGTCTATGGTCGTCCGGCACCAATTCTTACGTCAGCACAATCTTATACGGATGTAAACCCAAATCCAACCGCAAAATAAGCCTGGTTTACTCTCTGGCGATGCCCAATTAAGCTGATCGGCGCTGAATCGACATTTCTGGGTCTTCTTCGATACTGGCCGCTACGGCAGCTATGTTTTTCTTCACTTCGCATCGATCTCTGTCTGGTTGGTGGCTTAACGTCCAAAAGAAAAGATTGTACTCACGCTCAAACTTTTCCACGGTGCGACGAATTGCCTGCGCACTGAAGCCATGATGACGACCGACCTCACGACGAAATTCACGTTGCGTATTTACAACTGAGAAGGAATTTCGATATTTTTTAATAATTTCCACACGTTCAGGAAGCGTCAAGCAATGCATGATGAAATGGCATACCTTACTGAATATTTTGACAATGACATCCATTGGTAACTTTGACAGCTGCTGAAACATAATAATTGGAAAAACTATCATTGCTATCTGGTCACCCTTTATAGTTTATGCGAGTATATCGTCTCCCATACATGGCCGAGCCTACTCGTAGCTTCTCGTAGCCATTCGTACTGTCCGACACACCCACGGTAGAGACCTACTGTTTTGTTCCGTTCTCGAAGACAAATTTTTTCGATTGAGAGAAGCTTCTCATGACAAATTCAACTCTTGGATATTTGCCAGACGACCGCGAGTGGTAGGACCGTGAAAAAACTTTTTGGTATTTTCAGGGTCTGATCTCCTGCTCAGTGATCGCATGATTGTATCGTAATGCATTTGTTCAGGGAGATATCGGACCACACGACCTTATTGGGTCTCTTTTCTAATTCCTTACACTAGCCAGAGTTATTCTCTGGATTTTTCCAGAATTTCTTCTTGGCTTGAAGGAAGCCTGGCAAATTTTCGCGGTTTCTAATCAGTGTAGTAGCGTTTTATACTCTTCTTTCGATAGCTGGGATATTGATACAATATGTGGCCGCCCTCTCAACATCAACTCCCATCATAGTTAGATGATACCTTAAGTTGTCATGTCCTGTAGATGTGTGAATGTTTACAGATTCATGCTTAGAACGTATCCCTTGGTAGAGCCTGCCAACATTCTAATAGCGATATTGGCTAGGCCGCACTTCTCCAAGTTTCATCTGGTATTCACATGTATGCGTACCATTTCTCGGTGAAGTCTATCGTCGTTTCTCTGCTTAAAGCAACAAACTGCCACTGAATGTTCGCCATTTAATTTTCTTCGATTCCTACATTTCCCTTCACTCACGTTGGTGTGACTGCATTTTGAGTTGCACGTTTATTGAGTTTTTACTTGATTGTCTAATGCTATAAGGATTCAGTGCATGCAACAGAGCTACCATCACGACTTGACACACTGAGGTTTTTTGTCGCCATGCTATCTCTGCTATCCACCATGGATCCATCCGTGAAGATTTATCTTGATTTATCAGCTTCTTTATTTCGTATTTAACGAGTTTCAAGTTCTTCCTAGCACCAGTGTCATTTGGGATTTCTACGTTGTAGTGCCTGCGAGAAACAACTGTGATTCACATGATTCAATAGAAATTTAAATTTGAAGGAAATGACGGAAATAAATTTGACGATATTAAGAATTGTCTGCTGAGTGGGAGTACAGTTTTTTAGTTGTATTCTAGGTTTTGATCTATCAATGACCACCGCATAGGTTTCAGAACTTCAGCCATCAATACAAAAGCTGCAACTTGTGATGGGTGGGTTGCTGGAAACTACGAGACATACGCATTTCGTGCAGAGACTGCAGCAGGGTATGAATGAATATGGAATTCACATCATGTATCTGAGAGATGTATGCTTCTCTCTTCCAGTTAGCAACTTTTCTGAGTGAACTTGTGCCAAGAATGTGGTACACCAATATAATCGAAAACCCCATAAAACTGATTTGGGACCGCTGGCATATTTCAATTCTTACTATCGGTCTATTTCAGTTGGCAGATTACCCTTACAGCTGGAAGGTAGTCTAACCTAAGCTATCTTTATAGTCCTTTCGCAAGGATTTATCATGCAACAAGATCTAAGACCAATTTTGCTCTTCAGATTGATGTTAGTTACAGCCCACTACACTAAGTAAATTCGGAAATTTAATACAAATACTGTTCTCAACTGTTGCCTGTTGGTGACTTTTATACTGTTGCAAGTTTTCTAGTTAGCTTTTCGCTAAAATAAGCGCATCCACTTGGTAGCCTTAGATCGACAAGTTGCCTAGTTCTTTCTTTAACGTCATTCTTGAAAGGATTACATATACGCGCCACATAAACTAAATTCAGATGCAGAATCTTTCAACAGTTTGTTGAACAGCTGACATATGCTTGCCGATGAAAGGGTCATAATTATAAGAATGCACATGGCTATCTTATCAACTGATTGGGTGAGGAGATAGAACGACTATTTCGGCCAGTATCAATTCGTATAAACCGACTAAAAGTTAGCACACGTTGATTGAGTAGAAAGGAAAATATTTTAATCCACGCTGATGGGGGAAAATGCGGTACGATCGGGTTAACACAAGTGCAATGAGACCTCAAATAACTTGATATCCGAAACAAAACCCAGCTAGAGAGGCTTTTTGTTTGAAACCTGACCCACCCTGGACTGAGTCTTAATATATTCAGAACGAACACATTCAGTAAATGAGTCACTCTCGCCATTCCTAAAAAGCGGTTAATGAAAGCACTACTTGCGATACATTGATTTTCATTAAAAAAACAACCTAGCAAGCACATTTATTATTCGCACATTCGCATTACCATTGGTACACAACAAGAAGGTATGCCGAATTTCCGACTGCAATAGTCCCACAGTGTCCACTCAAGAAACGAACTCTTCGCTTACTGTCCACCTTAATTCCATCAAATTAATAACCCCCATTCATCTTGCCATTGATTCTCCATTATGGTATCAATTGTAGCACGTATTGATGTAGCAAGTACACACGCAACTTATATCACCTCCGGTCGATGAATAAAAGCCCAGCAAAGGATTAACCGCATCTAAGAATATACACACTGAAACTGCTATGACAACTCTCGGTTGGTTCTGTTTTGTAGGGACAATAAGAAGCTTGAAGCATAATCCTGAATTTATGGTGGTAAATATTTTGACATCATCATCGCTATCACAGGCGAGCTCTGTGGTCTCTGAGATGGTGTGATCCGATAGTATTATTGCATTTACATAATACCTATAGGCTTTCCATTTGTTGTACCAGCTTCAGCAGAAGAAGTAATTTCATGGAATTGTAGAGGCGAGAGGGAGGACAAGTAATCCGAGCTCGGCATTCTTGATGAGTTGTTGATGACTTTTCGGAATGTGTATACGCAAACAGATTATGGGATCTGTAAAGAGTTGAATCAGTAGCTCACCGAGACTAGAGTGGTGGGATCATGTTACTTGCACTATCCCTAAGTGATGACATGCTAAGTGGGAGTGCCACTAAAATCAATCAATCTCTTTGAAAGAGTCAATCAGTAGAAGTGACAATTGTGTTTTGAATTCACACCAAAGGGAAACTCAATTCTAAACCTTTGACTCATAACAAGGATAGCGTTGACAGTTTTAACTAATAACATGCTGCACGGTAGAAGGAGTGACAACTATTCTACTAAAAAATTCCAAATATGGAGATCCCATCCACGTCACGTGTAGCCCTTTGCACCATATGGAGATCGTCGTACCGCTTGGTATAATGTATTTCGAAAATTATATGGAAATCAACTGGTGTATTACTGTAATCGTGCGTTCTTCATGCAAATGCAACAACATGGTATTATGGATCTGTGAAGCATGAAATGAGAATTCTTTCAAACATACGGCGGCACATGTTACGAAAGAAGAAGCACCTAAAAAAAAAACGAAAACAGAGTGCAAAGAAAGCCCTTTTGAATGAAGAAAAAACACAGGACTTTCTATAAATGCCAGACGAAGTATCTTTGAAAGGATATTATTCGATGCTGTCATGCGTTGCGCATGAAAAGGGAAAATTGAATTTCGTTGTCTTTTTACATTCCATAAAGATGAAAAATAGATAGTCTTTTTCGTAGATCAATTCAAATGTTTTCACTTTACGTTGATAATTAATAACTTAAGGACACCAATAATCTATCAATGGTAAGTAAGTAAGGCAGAGGTCTAATTTACTTACCTACGTTTTGTATTCTAGCCATAGTTTATTCTTGGTGACAAATTAACTTTAGTATTGGATGATCAAAAAATTATAATGTTTGATCGATATTGGAAATGTGTATTCTCCACCACTTAGAACTGTCATTTTTGAAGTTTTTAAAACCCAGTGGCGGAGTGAAAGAGTGAATAAGGGAGAGAGAATAAGGTAACGATGCGCATTATAGAAGAAGAAGCAAACTAGCAGTGTTACCTCCTAGCTCTGAAGAATAATACAGACGCAATCAAATCAAATATAGAATTGATGAGGAATCAATGCTTGGCATTTACGAGTGGTGAATGGAATCGGCTAATTGCTAATGTTGCAAATGGTGGTTCTACATGCTTCTAGAACTTTCTATGAACTTTCACCATTAAAGGACGGCGTGTTGGACTTTAGGGACACCAGGTTTTTTTTTTTTTGTTTGCTTTACTTCACTGCAAACAGCTCAAATATTGAGTCTTTCAAATAATAAAAATTGACTCCGTCCTTTAAGGGTTAGGACTTATATTCGCCTGAAAATTTAATGTTATATGAATATATAGCAGACTGGGGCTCAGAACTAGCGTATATCACCTCCCCAATTCTTCACTATCTTTCACTTAATCACTATGTTCTACAAACTTTAAGTTAAAAGTGACTCTACTCTATCTCTTTAATTAGTCGAAGGAGACGCTTAACTTTGACTTAGAGTAGATTTACAACTCTGTAAACTTGGTCCTAAGTAGTTTCGTATTAATAGGTGGTAGAGTCTAAGTTGCTAATGTGCAATAAATACATAATTCATACCCTGATTCTTGCTGATTAAATACTAGTAAAAAAGTGTTTTAAATGGAAAAAAGTTTTATTGCCACTTTGTATCCTTTTACCCTACTTTATCCATCGCACCTTTTTCTGCAACTTTTCGGAATTCTTCAACGGTAGCCCTGTGGGAAAAGCAAGTCATTCCAAATTCGTGTTGAACTGTTGAAAAACGATCTCCTACAGAATAGGCTAAACGTGAATGACGATTAAACAGGCCGGACACAACTATATACATATACAACTCCGGATATAACGTACTTGCAGCGAACCGATTTTATTGGTCCCTTTACCACAATAGTTTTCGAAACTGTCGGCAATAATGAACTGGTTTGAGGTTTGTTATAACTGGACTTGACTGTATTTCATCCGAACATTTGTATACCACTACAGAAGAGCTAAGCATGCAATAATCCGCGAAGTTAAGAAAGCTGTCATCCCCATAGAAATGAGTCGTATTACAATTAACAGGTCGTTGATATAAGTCAGAAAAAGGGACGGTGGAAGTACTGAGCTTTGGCGAACACCGGCATTTGTTATGAATTGTGTTTCTACTACCAGTAAACCGCCCCTAATCTCAAGATGTAGATTTTATACCTCATAAATTCACGCTGTACTTCCAGGATTTTGATATTTTGGGGAACTAAATCCTCAAATCCAGAAAAGTCCGAACGTTCTAAAATCCTATTCTATAGCTAAAGTTAACAAACCGAGTATTCTTTCATTTTTGAGGCACTGCTTTCGCTTCGAATCTTTTTAATTTTTATTTTTTACAGGTGTGTCTTGCTGGCCAATAACAAAAATCCAAGAGTATCCTGTTATTTGGTGCAAAGAACTCGTCATTCATCCCGAAGAAGTTGCCAGATGGTACCGAGTGGAGCCGGGTGAAGGAATTACTAAGAACTACTTTTGGTTTGAATGTATGTTCGAATATGTATACATAGGTGGCGCCTTTTTCTCATCATCATATACTTGATCAAAAAGTTCCAGGATGACTACCATGTGGCACTTTCAGTAATCTGATTCGAGTTTTTTTTTTTAGGTTGATACATCTGTCATTAACATTCCCTCCAAATATTAGCGTCGTAGCTTGACATTTGTAAAAGCTACGTTGTCGAGAATACTCGTACATCTACCTCCGTGTGTGTTTTCGATTTTTTACGAATTTAAAAATGGGATCCACTTTACAACAAGGAGTTTGCATCAAATTGTGTGTTAAAAACAGATTCAACGATGCGAATCCGACCCAACATTCATCAAACGCATAATTACTGGAGACGAGACGTGGGTTTATGAGCACGAAACGCAATCCAGGCATCAGGCGAGTGAATGGCGTACACCGAATGAGCCAAGACCGAACAAACCACGTCGTTTTCAGTCGAAAAAAAGGCGATGCTCACAGGGATTACAACGGTGTTGTGCATCATGAATTCTTGCCACAAGATCAGACAGTCAACAAGGTTTATTATTTGGGCGTTATGAGACGTTTGCGTAAAGCAAAGAAGACCGGA
Source organism: Pocota personata (assembly GCA_963082735.1). Taxonomy (NCBI): domain Eukaryota; kingdom Metazoa; phylum Arthropoda; class Insecta; order Diptera; family Syrphidae; genus Pocota; species Pocota personata. The sequence continues at coordinate 47,918,900 of OY720430.1, read as the reverse complement.
TTTGTGAGACGGATGGGTTTGCACTACCATAACGCACCGTCGCACAATGCCATCCATTCGTGAGTTTTTGACCAAAAACAGTACGAATACCACCCAACAGCCACCGATGAATTAGAATGATTTGCCTCCCTGCGATTTCTTCCTATTCGATCGACTCAACAAACCTCTTCGGGAAACGCGTTTTAGCAGCCGAGAGGACATAATAAAAAGTCGAAGACTGCTCTGATGGCTAAACCAAGATCCGATTATAAAAAAAGTTTCGAGGATTGGATCAAGGGCTGGCATGAGTCCGTTTCAGTACTTTGAAGGGGACCATATCGATTATCAACAATAAACTTGTATTTTACAATTTTCTGAATAAATTCCTGAAACTTTTTGATCAAGGTAGTATTGTTAGAAGCTACTTTTACATGGCTCTTGTTAGTGCTTTGTCATTTTGTATATTACATTCAGGCTATCTTGCAGGGTTTAGATTTTAATCCCCACTTTTCATGGGCTTGTTTGGCAATTCATTACTGTTCCTTTTTTTTTTTTTTTTCGTTAATTTTTCTGAGCACTCAGACTGGATTTAAGATCTATTTACCAGGCAGAAACCTCTTTTTGGTTGCGGAAATTTAGATTCTGTTGGTATCTATTGGTTGCGGTTCCCCGTTTTGGTTTGAACCTGTACAGCTCGATTAACAAGCAAACACACTATCCACTAAGTACCTAATCTGTTTTTCTATTTGGGCGGCTAAGTACATATGAATATAAGTCGATTTAGATTTCTCTCCTGCTTACCGTGTTCGTACATTAGTTTGACCGGATATTCACCCCGGGGATGTGTGTGCTGAGTAGAAGGTCAGAATGTTCGAGAAGGACTGGCTCCAGTTATTGTTTAAATCCTTAAGAAATCCATTTAAATTTTGCAGGTTCTATGGTATTTTCTATTTAATCACAAAAAACTCGAGTACCATACCCAGCCATCGGTTAAATTCGTTCTTGTAGCAGCTTTATAAAGTATCCCAGTTTCCTTCCTAATTTGGAACAGTTTCTTAGAAAGGCCCACGTAGACGTCCCCTTTTGTTATTTCTTATCCTTAGGAGAAGAAGTTTTTACTTTAAGCTTTCCCGAAAATATATGTTATTTAATCAGCTGTGTTATCGATATCTGCAAGTCTATGCATCAGATATTCGTGAAGGACCCTAACACGTTTTTCGTCCATTTGTTGTCTAGATCGTCATACATACGTCGCTTTTAGAATAGGTATAAGAATAAGACTCCAGCTATGAATATGCATCAGGCTACTTTCTATCTACTTGTGGCAAATCGAAGATCGGCGTAGATTCGTAGTACTGTCAGCTATATGGCAATGGTTTCAACCACCACTCAACAAATAATCCAAATGATGTCGAAGTGTTTCAAAAAAAATTTCGGATTACAGTTTTTTTGTTCCTTTTTCTTTTTTTCTAATCCATAAAAGTAAAGTAACATCCACAATCATCAATATGACACTAGCGTATTACATGTCGGGTAAATCAAACGAGACAATTGTTTTCTTTAAATTTCACCCTTCAGAGGAACATTTTTGCATATCTTGACGAAAAGGTTCCATTCAACCAGAATCTTAGAAATATAACACTTCAGTGTTGATATTCAATTCTAACAATTGACAATCTCCTGATGGTAAACAATGACGCTGTTGCGACAGCTTTGTGTTTCTTTTCCTGTTGTTATCATTGTGAATCAATGTCATAGATATCCTTGGAACACCCATGCACTATTTATATTTTTGAAGACTTCATTATCTCATAGTGTGACAGAAGAAATACATTATCCATTCTTAAAGTCATCGAGCTGTGAAGTCTAAGGCGGATATTGCATTCTTGTCATGGATCCCGGTGTGAAAATCCATAATTCACTTTGCAAAAAAAAGAAAAGTGAAATGTACGTACTCGTAAGTATAACTTTGCAAATACTATAGATAGTTGGAATTAAAGAAAATTTGCAGTTGGTAATGTCCTAAAGCGTACATATATATGTATGTATGTTGGTACATATTTACGAGTGTGTTCACAACTGAATAGGTTTCATTTTTTTAGAGTTTCGTATCAGAATGGAATTAAACGGAACACTAATGGTTTCAACATGGTGTCTGTCTGTCCTTCAGTATGTCACACGCTTACAACTTTTGAACCGAGAGAACCTAGAGAGCTGAAATTTTGTTTAAAAATAGTATATGGTGGCCCGAAAACAATTAGGAAGAAGAATTAATTTGCGAGGTATCACATTTCTTATGTAAGTAACGGATAGTTTATTTCATATTCGTTTCCCATGCGTCCTGACGAAGCGCCCAAAAAATATATTCTATTTCGAGTCTTCTAAAAAAAACCAGATAAGAACGATAGGAAAACAAATTTAAATAAAACAAAAACGTTGTGAGTTATCAAATTGATTCTGGCTCTATTTTGAAGCAGCTACATTTATCCCATTACTCGTATATGTATATGGAATAGCACATCATTTAAATGGCCGCTTCGGCTTCGCTGGCGGTGCTTCAAGCAGTCGGTCCAATTTTTGACGACTCGGTCCAATATGTGCGGCGGTATTCCGGCAATAGCGTCTCGAATGATGGCCTCGAGCTCGTCCAAAGTCATTGGCTTGTTAGCGTAGACTAAGGAGTTGACGTAGCTCCAGAGAAAATAATCTAGGGGTGTCAAGTCGCGTGATTGCGGCGAACAATTGATGAACGCTCGTCCTGAGATGACCCAGTCGACAAATTTCTCCTTCACCAATTCGAGCGTTGCGTCGCTTGTATGGCATGTAGCGCCATCTTGTTGAAACCACAGCTCAAATATATCGATGTTGTCGAGCTCAGGCCACAGAAAGTCGGTCAACATCACTCTATACAGGGGACCATTGACGGTAACTGTGTCTCCTTCCTCATTTCGAAAGTAATAAGGTCCGATGATGCCGCCGTGCCATAAACCGTACCAAACAGTCAATCTTTGTGGATGCATTGATGCTTGGTCGAACAATTGTGGATTGTGGTCGCTCCAATAATGGCAATTTTGCTTGTTGACATATCCACTGAGCCTAAAATGGGCCTCGTCCGAGAAGATGATTTTTTGGCTAAAATCCGGATATCCGGCCAACATTTCCAGCGCCCAATTAGCGAACTCACAGCGTTGTCTATGGTCATCTGGCTTCAATTTTTGCGTCAGCACAATCTTATACGGATGAAGGCTTAAATCCAACCGCAAAATAAGCCTGACTGTCTCTCTAGCGATGCCCAATTCAGCTGATCGGCGCCGAATCGATATTTCTGGGTCTTCTTGGATAACGCACGCTACGGCGGCTATGTTTTCTTCACTTCGCACCGGTCTCTGTCTAGTTGGTGGCTTAAGGTCCAAGAAAGTGTACTCACGCTCAAAGTTTTCCACGGTGCGACGAATTTCCTGCGCACTGAAGCCATGATGACAACCGACCTCACAACGAAAATCACGTTGCGTATTTACAACTGAGCCGGAATTTCGATAATATTTTTTAATAATTTTCCATCTTTCGGGAAGCGTCAAACGATGCATGATGAAATGGCAAACCTTACTGAAAATTTTGGCAGCTAGATGTCATTGATAGCTTTGACAGCTGCTGAAACATAATAATTGAAAAAACTATCATTGCTATCTGGTCACCCTTTATAACCAACAAAAAAAATTTCAATAAAATCAGTATCTATTTTTAATATGGAATAATAGTCACTTTTTGAATTTTTTAATTTTTTGCTGCTAATTACATAAATGGCAATAGAATTTTGTAGTAACGTCTCAGCTATGAGATTTTTAGTTTATAAATTCGTAGTCAAACCACGAGAAATAGAGGACGAAAGCCTTAAAAAATACAATAATAACATAAAAAAAGTTCGGAAGAATACAAGCAGCATTTAATTGTTTATCACAGCAAAAAAAAACAGAAAAATATAAACGACAAAAAAAGAAGCAAAAATGTTGCCTGGGTCGCTGAATCTGAATCCGAAATCAAAATTTTAAAACTAAAAATGTCGAATTAAAAATGACAGACAAAATCTCAAAAAAAAAAGAAGAATATATATATAAACAAATTGAAATTCTTCCTAAATTAATAAAGTAAATGAAAGGACCGAAAAGGAGTAACTGAATCAAAATTGAAAGTAAGAATTTCAAAATTAAAAATATGAAAATGGCGCCCAAGAATTAAAAGAAAAATGCGAAAATTGGCTTCCAAAAAAGAAAAAAGAAGTGCACAATACATATTCTAGGTATATGAGGAAATTTTGAGCTACATTTTCAGAATCACGAGGCAAAAATACAATAGAAGCTCCTTATCACGGCTTTAGATACTATTTGTTACATTTATGTTCTATTGAAATGGAAGTATAGTAATTGTGTATAAAAAACCTATCCGAGATAAGGTCACTGTCTGTCTATGGCATTGCCTTTTATCTTTACATTCGATAACTTCTGCGAAAATGCACCGATTTGAATGATTTTTTTTTTTTGTTTTTCTAAAGTACGACTCAAGATTTGATCATCTCGGTTTCAATCAGATTTATGCCGTTTTGCGTGCATTTTTAGCAAATATTCATAGATATGTCCGAATCTTCTTGCATGCTATTTATTTTAGTGAGGATTGAAGTTCCCTTGTTTATGGTGTCAATCGGATTTGCGGATGGAAATACAATTAATTTCGTGTAAATAAAAGATTCAACTGACTGTGCATCTGCCTGTCACCGCTTCATAACTTTTGATAGTAAATTTGTTGGTCACAAGACGTTAAGTCGAAGATTGCAGTTCGCCGTCAGTTTTCTAACAGACAAAGGAATTATCAGAGAGAAGAGTTTTATGGCTCTACCGACAACGAAAAGACTCTTCTTAGCATATGCGTCAGTCGTTCAGTGGAAAAGCTAATTATATCACTGCGCGGAAGCGTTCCGCTCACTCTTTGAACATCATAACTAGGGAAGCACTATCAGAGCTATCTTGTGTCTTATAAGTGAAGGCTTCTTGTGCAATTTACATTGGAGTTTTGATAAAGTTGCACCAAGATTATCCTTCCAGTAATATCTTGTGCATACGAGTAAGTCACTAGTACATACATTTATTTTCGTGAAGTTGTAAAAGAAGAACGAGTTAGAGATACATCGATGTGACTGGAAACCATAACTGCGGCTTCTTTAAAAAATCGCAGATACTTTCGGATGTCAGTTTACCTAAAATCTCGAGTACGGTACGCCCTATAAAAGAATTATCAGGATTGAAATTCTACGTCCTCAAATTCTCTACAAGGTGGGTGATGAGTTTTTCAAAGTTTTTCAAAATTGTGCAGCATTTTCCAAAATGTTTTAATTTTTCGCTAATTAAAGGCTCCGTCAAACAGAGAGCGTTTTAACGTCGCGTTTTACCGCCGCTTTCCACCATCGCGTTCTATTATACTACAGCACATAGCCCCTGCCACACAGAGCGCATGTTTGTACAACATGGGTGATGAAAATTACAAAAACATAATTTTAAAGGCTGAGATCTGGGATATGAGATCGGTGATATTCTCCGATTTCATTTCTCTTTTTATTTATGTCGTGAACCAAAATTCTTTTTCTTTTTCGAGAACTTAGCACGGAAAATAATAATAATTCTTCATCCGAGCTGCTTGACATTTCATTGAAATTAAAATCTTAATTATTTTTGACCGCTCTCAGTTTGACGTTGTTACCCGCGGCGTTAAAAACGCTCTCTGTTTGACGGAGCCTTAAATTAAAATTGTTTTTTAGTCTATATATTGTATCTCAGAAATTAATTTGTTGGCAATGCAAATGCCTACCTTATACAGAGTGTCTGCTTTAAATGGGATTAAATGGCCATAATTTTCTTTTAAACGGTGATAGATATCGAAAAATTTTTAAAGAAAGAACTTGTAGCGATACAACTCTAGTTTCACAAAGTGCATCTAAGTTATAATGCTTTTTATTGCAAAGTTTTTTTCGTTAAGTTGAAAAAGAGTATTCTCAAATGATACCCGGTTTTTACCACCGTGGTTTTAATTACTAAAAAATCTGAAACAATAAATTCATTATGAGCTAAGATACAAGGTCCTAAACTTAGATTTTTTTGAAAAATTCTAAATTTTGTTGCCAATTTATCTCATAACTACAAATACAAATTAGAAAATTGTTCGTCCCCAAAAATAACCCAAAGCTGTATGAATAAAAGCGGAGCAGCTATTTCAGTAAAAAAAAAAGTCCTATTAAATACTTGGTGTTCATTTTAAAGGGGGTTATGTGAACACCCACTGCAAGTTCTCCTTGCCGCACACCCTCCGGGTACTATTCACCTTATTGTTGACGTCAGACTGTGGACCATTATTTACTCCCAAGTAGTCTGTGGTGTTGCATTTATTTCCGCTTTTTGCTTGCCTTTAAATTCTATAATACGGACGGTCGGATATTTTCGGACATACATTATATTTATTTTCATCTTAAAATCGATGCGAAAGAAATGTGTTGAAGCAGTTAAAAGGAACAAAATTCTCTCAGTCGATTAAACAGCTCCTCGTTGTGGGATCTTATTATCATCCCCTAACTCATTCATCTTTTTGGTCATTCAGTTTTTTTTTTTTTTTTCTTTTATAATCCAATTCTGGTTGTAGTAGAGGTATGTAAGTCAACCCACAACTAGCGCAGGTAAAATTAAAAAAATTCCTGATCCTTATTTATTGTGGTCGATTAAGCAAATCACTATAAAACTTCTCTAGTTCCATCATCTTTTCTTTATGTTCATTCCACATGGACATCTGCATGTACACGCGTCCAACACGCGACCTAGGGTTATCTCAAAGGCTCAGATGTCTTTTTTTATTATTTTTTCAAACCTTTCTGATCACTGAACTCGAGAAAATGAAAGAAGAGAAATCAAAACTGAAAAAAAGTATGAAAGCCAAGTTTACCTATGTATATCACATATGCAAACAAGGTATTTCAATGGTAGCCAAGAAAAAAGAGAAGACAAAAACACCCACTTCCGCCCTTCCTGTCAAAACCATACCTCACTACTGGAGTTTCAAGTTCACAGCATAGAGCAGGACCTATGCCAATCGGTAAGTACAAAGAATGGATCACATTCAATTATTATACTTTTTCTTTCATCCGGGTTACGCACAAGAATTAGATCCTGCGTACACTTGTTGGATAGGATTCTCTGTTTAAGGAAGCAAATAGGATGACGAGTACAAATGAAGAGGAAACGTTTTCACTTTCAATAGACACTCGCCGACGCGCAGCATCTTATTTGTATTTTCTCGTATTGTACGTTTTCTTTTCATAGTTTGAAGTGGATCAAGGATTTTATCGGACGGACGAGGACGGTTCTTAGATTTTAAATTCTGCGTGTCTCAAGATACGCTTCATTGTGCGTGTTACGACAAATTGATGTAAGAATTGTTGTTCTACGTACTTGAAGAAACACGAGACACTTGTTCGGAAATATTTTTAGAGTTTTGATTTACTGTCTTTGTGAAATGCGTATCCCGGATGAAGCGAGTCAAACGCGTGGATGTGCACTTATTGAGGAATTGATTCAGCTGTAAATGTTTTTTTTAAGAGTAAGTTGATATTCTAGACGATTTCTTACATTTGAACGAGTGCCATCAGACCTCAGACAGACACAAGGAATTTGCGGGACCAATTAGTAATATCAGAATTTATTCAAATCTAGCCAAAACTCAAGAAGTAATTTTAATAGTAAACACAGGTTTTTAATTAAAAATTGTAAATGTTTTATTGATTCATAAAGTATACAGTATAGGGTTATGAATGGAATAGCATATCGGGTAAATGGCCTGCACAACTTTGCTGGCACATACACACTCTTTTGTAGAAATTTTCTATGACCGTTTTGCATAAATGTGACTGATTTTCATTGATAGAGCGCTCAATTTGCTCCTTCAAGGCGTGGGTGGTCGTGGGCTTGTTGGTATAAACCTTAAACTGCAAAAAACCCCAAAGAAAAAAGTCCAACTGCGTTAATTCGCATGATCTGGGTGGCCAATTCTGATCACCAAAACGGGAAATTACACGACCAGGATATGACTCATGGAGTATGAGTAATTGAATTGTTTCTTGGGCCATATGGCATATGGCATCGTCGTGTTGAAACCACATGTCGTCCATACCCATATCTTGCAATTTAGGCACAAAAAACTAGATTATCATGTCGCGATGGGGAGCACCATTAACTGTTATTGCCTGACCAGCCGCATTTTCAAAGAAGAATGGTCCGATAGTGCCTCCAGGTCAAAATCCGCACCAAACAGTGACACATTGTGGATGCGTTTGTTTCTCAACAGTCACTCATGGATTTTTTTAACCCCAAATTCGACAATTTTGACGATTGACAAAGCCATCAAAATGAAAATGAGCCTCATCGCTGAAGTTGATTTTGTTTGAAAAATCAACATCCACTTGTTGTTGTTCCATAATCCATTCAACGAACTCTCTTCGCTGTGCGTGGTCAGTAGGCTCCAGTTCTTCAGTTAATTGCACTTTGTATGCATGAAGATGCAAATCTTTCGTGAGTATACGCTGTAGAGAGCTTCTCAAAATCTCACTCTCACGAACTGCTTCGATGTTTTGTGTTGAATGACTTGTTGGCCAGAGTGTCCAAGATCACTAATTAATCCAGTCTCCCCCTTAATTTTTGAATTAATCTCTTCACAGTTGATGAAGTTAAATCACTATTCCGACCATATTTTGTACGAAAATTGCGGACTGTAGCTACCAAACCGTACGTAGAGACCATACATTTTCGTGAAGTCAATACTTACCTCGTACTTGCGTTTTCCAAAGTTGTTTGATAAATAAGGTACCAAAATTATATGTTTACCACTATGCAGCATATGGGCAAATTGGTATTGCCTCCGTCACTTAAAGGTAAACTATAAAATGATAAAATCCCAAGGTTCATGAGCATTTAACAAAGGGTATAGTTACGCATGATTAGGCTCAATGCTTGCTTGCAATTTATTCAACCGTGTCAAGTGTTGTCCCAGGTAGGGTTGTAATATGAAGGGTTGATAGTTTGCGAAATTTTGTAAAACGAATACACTGTTGCAGATTGATTATGTCCCGTGAAAATCAAAAAAAAGAAGCTATTGTTTATATAATAATTTTGTTAATAAGGAATCGACATTAGGTAACTAGTTAACCCATATACTCGTAAGTATACTTCAGTTTATAATGGGAACCCAAACATAGGTTATAAGTTGATTTACGTATAAGAAATGTTATTAAATGATATAGTAGGTGTTTTTGAAAACTCTGGACAACAATTTGTTCGTATTCCTGGTTAAAATTGTTTAAAGAAAAGTAACTAAATGCGTCTGAGTTGCTATTCATATTGCATCAAAATTGTTCTCGAATAATATTTCTAATGCGTACCTGCGTATTCCACTATCCACAGTATTCTATCAAATCATTAATTGGTAAAACTAAACGTCGTTTAGAACCCATATTATAGCGCACGATTTAAATTCGTTTCAGCTTACACATACGAGTAGTAACTTGTAATCGATCTTCATCCATCTTACTGTCATTCACTTGCTCATCAATTTCAACACCGTGACCATGCATATTGAATGATTCATGTGAACAGAGCATCCAGTTAATTGTTACCTTATTTTCTTAACACGCTACAAAACGTCAACATCTTTATGAGAATTAAAGGTTCACTTCCGTTTTTTGAGAAACAATTCGCAACGCTTTATGTTTCAACAGGTGTTTTTCAATGAATTAGCGAGAGTTGATACTGGCTTTCATTAACAGTTGTAACTTCAACTACCTGGCTATGGGGAGAAAGACCCTGCGGAATGAGCAACAAATGAATGAAATGTAGGTCTTTACATTTCTCCAATAATTCAAATTTTGGGTGCAGTGATCTCCTTTGGTAGTGTATCTTCTTATGTCGTAGTTTACCAGTCTAAACAGCCTTGATGGTAGACTACATTATTCATAACGAATTTAATTTTTAATTTTTATTAACATATTTATGGGCGCATATATGAATACTATTAAGCAAATGTAACAACCTATCAGTAGATATTCAAACCGTCAGGTATAGAGATACAGCAGTTTTGTTTAGGGTAGATTTACACCGACATCCACATTTGAATTTAACCATTTCGTTGGGAATTAAAATCATCAAACTGATGTCCTTGAAAACGTTGGTTTTTAATTATTCTTGCATATTGATATTGAATTAAAAAACTGTCGTCGTCTCTTTCTTAATGAATTTAAACTGGGACATAATGCGTACCTGGCAGTGAAAAATATTAATGACACATTTGAGGATGTAGCGTAATTTGGAAAGTTTCGTTCGATTTTAACGTTGAAAACGAACCACGTGGGAAACCGGAAATGGTAATTGACGATGATGTTTTAAGAACAACGGTAGATGCAGACCCAATGAAATCGGTGCAGAACATTGCATAGAACATGGGAGCATTCCCCATAACAATAAGTCGACACCTTTTGCTCTCATAGGAAAGGTAAAGAAATTCAACAAGTGGGGTACCACACGAACTGAAAGAGTCCCAAAAACTACGGCGCCTAGAAATCTATGCATCGCTATCATAAGATAGCAAAGTGAGCCGTTTTTGCACCGGTTAAAAAGTGATGAAAAGTGGGTTCTATATGACAACTGTAAAAGGTCTGGGCAGTGGTTGAATGCAGATGAGAAACCAGATAAGGTTATGGTGACAATCTGGTGGACATCGAAAGGACCAATTCACCTTTAATTTCTTTAACCAGGCGAAACGATAAACGCCATCAAATCTTGTAAGGAAATCGTCATAATGCATGCAAAATTTGCTGAAAAGCAGCCATCGTTGGAAAATAGGCATGGTCCGAACCTATTGCATGACCTCACGCGTAACAGTGGAAAAACTGTTACGGTTAGTATTTCAAATTCTTTCACATATACCGTCCTCTTCTGATGTTTCCCCAACGGACTATCACCTTTTCTGCAGTCTAGAGTCATTTTGCCGGCAGAAAATATTCCGAAGCCAAACAGATGTCATAAAAGCCTTTGAAGATTTCATAGAGAAGGAAAGTTAAAACTTATACAAAAAAAAGGAATATTTGACCTTTAATCACACTAGAAGAGAGTTATATACGAGTAGGGTGACCAGATAAGAACAATAGGAAAAGAATTTAAATAAAATAACAACGGTGTGAGATATCAAATTGTTCTGGCTCTATTTTGCCAGAATTTTATTCATGGCATTATGTATGGACATAGCACATCATTTAAATGGCCGCCTCGACTTCGCTGGCAGTGCTTCAAGCGGTCGGTCCAATTTTTGATGACTCGGTCCAATATGTGCGGCGGTATTCCGGCAATAGCGTCTCGAATGTTGGACTCGAGCTCGTCCGAAGTGGTTGGCTTGTTACCGTAGGCTAAGGACTTGACTTAGCCCCAGAGAAAAGAATCGAATAGACGAATTGCCTGCGCATTGAAGCCATTTCTTCTCATTCAGAGGTTTGCTGGTTTTGGGACCATTATAATCTCGGCGACTTTCGGAACGCAGAGCAATCTGAACGAAGCGTTAATCAAATATAGCAATTTGATAAGAGCTTTATTCGGCAATTCTTTGACCACCTGCGCCGTTATCAAGTCGTAACCTGGTGCTTTTTTCGTCTTTAGATTTTAAAGCAAGGCAACTTTTTTTTACTTTAAAGTTATCAGATGTCGTGACTGGGGAGTCGGGCGTTATCAAAGGGCCGCCGAATGGCTTAATTGTTTCTTCTAAGTGCAAAGTAAAAAATTCTGCCTTTTCTTTGTCGACTGATTTCACGACGAAATTCACGTTGCGTATTTACAACTGAGACGGAATTTCGATAATAATTTTTAATAACTTTCACACGTTCGGGAAGAGCCAAACGATGCATGATGAAATGGCAAACCTTACTGAATATTTTGACAGCTGGATATCATTGGCAACTTTAACAGCTGCTGAAACATAATAATTGGAAAAACTATCATTGCTATTTGGTCACCCTTTAGATGCCTACGGGTTCTATTTTGATTAAATAAAAATTTAGGAAAAAAAAACAGAAGTTGCCAAACTTGTCCGTCTGTGCAGAATAGCAATTGAGAATGCTCGATCAGGATTGATAATAACATCATCGCCCTGTTATGTGCGGCTAGGATATGTGGAACTAATGAACATTAACGCTCCAGCCCGGAAAGTCTTCGAATCAATCCCAGAGTGACGATGCGTCAATATAAGACCTCCCCTCAAGGTGACGGATACAAGTAGAAATAGACCCTAGCCGAAGATCGAACTAGCTGGAAACGCTTGTTGGTTGAGGCCCAAGTCCACCTAGCACTGTAGCATCGTCTAAAGAAAATGACAATTTTCGGAAATCAGTGCAACTACTTGGAAATGTGGACTACATTGACAACAGTTCACCAGTAGTCTGCTCAGAGTTATCAAAAGTAATAATGAAAATAGTTCCTACGACTAGTTTCTAATAGATGGCTATTATGAAAAAAAAAAATATTTTTCAGACGCTTATGAAAATTGGTTTAAGAATATGATTTTAGGTGTGAGTCTAATAAAAACTAATTTCTGTCACGAGCAGCACCAACGTGCGTACGCTTTGGGTAAAAAGTCAGCTTGGGCAGCTCTAACTTCATGAAAATATATGAGTATATCCCACCCCGACTCCTGCCAACTATGTCGGTATGGAGGTCAAATGGAGCATCCTTCTTACAAATTGTTGTTTATTTGTTCTAAAAATATAAGTAATAATTGAATAGCAGCATCATAGTCCTACTATATGCTGCCGAAGGGTGGTGGATTTGATTAAAGTCGAGAGAAGTTACCATTGGGTTCATCGGGATTGCACGGTCTATAGGCACTGAATACCAATGCGTGAATGTCTTTGAATCCATCACAGAGGTATTACGTAGAAGAATTATACCTCATATTTTACAGAAAGATGGAGGAGAACCTCAACCAACTAATTACAGTCCCCTTCAGCAATTCGGCCTGAATGGATTCAGCCTCTCAACAACTTTCCAGAAATGTTCTTTTCTACGTCACGAAATGCGAGTATATTACGGATTCATTGCCATGGAAGAGGTATGCTTTAGACATTGAGACAGGGATGTTACAATGCAATCAATAGACAATGCTCCTTTTTATATTCATCTTTCAGATCGTACAACTACTGTGTGCTAACATCATTTTTCACCCACTGTGCAATCTGATAAAATCCTCGACGAAGGTCTGCGCCTAGAAGTTATGTAAATAATAAACTGCAGCTTATGTCGTTGCTAGTAAACAACTTTGCGATAACAACAAGAAAGTGTCTGTTTTTGTTGTCAAAACAATTGAAACATTTGCTAAGCAATTTAAAAGTTCAAATTGCTAATCTCAACCAATTTGTATCTGTTGCTGGCAAATAATTATACGAGTATACCATGGATGAGAGAATGTCCTCTGTGAGCTCTGTGCTTATTAGATACAGCACAGAGAGTCTCAAAGATAGAATGCAAGATATTATGTTTCGAGAATCACATAAGAAATCAGTTGCCTTCACAAAATCACCATTCGACGATAAAGCTACCAAAGTTGATAAAGTCCGCAAAAAAAGGGCACCGGATACAAAATCGGTAAGCTATAGTTTTTTTTAAATAGGTACAGCTTTCAATATTGATTATTTTAAGGGATTGACCGATGAAGATAAACAAATGTTTCTTATTCCCGACTTGAATTCGCTCATTGAAAACAAAGTTAAAAAGTTCGTGGGCGATGAATTTATTTACCTGACGTACATGGTTCCGAAAAATAGTGAATATTTTACTCCGTATAGTTTAACGTGAGCAATACCACTGAGTGCCTATCTTTTGTTCGTTACGCAGCTGTTTTTCTATTTTTTAGTGAAGTTGCATACGAAAACTTACCCAGCAAAAGTCAATACTATACTATGAGCCGACATGGTGTTACCTTTTGGAGCCTAACTGAAAATTACTTTACCGAACTGGAGCAGTGGCAGCGAGAATTCCAAATGTATATGAATATTGTAAAAATCAAGTCATTTGCAATGTTCAGAGTGTGGAAGGGCTTTAAAGTTTGGACAAAGACAGTAAAGTGGAAAAAATACGACGAGGCTTACGTGTTCTTGAGTGAAAATTTGTTCTATGCTATTCCGCATTTGGCATGCGCTGCCCTTCAATTGCGCTCTGATTACTATCGAATGCGATTCTTGAACTTCATTAATGTTAAGGGTAAGTTGAAGTATTATTTAACATGAATAGGGAAATCTACCATTTTAAGACGGACGATAATCCTTCGCACCTCATCTAAGCCTCCATTGGGCTATTTTCACTGCCCTATTATTTAGATTTTTTGTTAAAGTTACTGTACTGTCAATTAGTGTTCTAGATAACTTACGGCTCATCTTGAGAAATTCAATGAATGAATAAATTGCGTCGTCATTAGATGTACTGCGACCTAATGATTATTTTATCGCATTGCAGTCGTATCGCATGCATGCGCATTCGCATAAGAGCGGGTGGATTTTTAAACGACGACACAACTTTAGTTAATGTGCGATAACAAATCGCATGAATGTGCATAGTCTAAAGATAGTTACAGTTGTTAAGGATGTGATTTGGGGTTTGATCAGCTTCGACGCAAAATCTGCATATTCCACTGCATTCTAACTTTCTGAGATGTTCACGGAGCGCACAGTGCCCGCAAGGAAGGCAGTAATTATTCGAATTTTGTTCTTTCCTTCTTCGACTGGTGTAGGTTTTAGATCTTCTTGTTGTTCCTTAGGAGTGCCTGCCTAAGTTTTGACTTTTGACTTTTTTAATTTCCTTCTCTTTCTGCAGCTATTCTCGATTTCGGTCCTACAACCGGTGTATCTACAGATCTCAGATATGAAATTTAAAGAAAATCTGTTTAACAGTCTAGGCTCTAGTCGACCAAGCATACAAACAGAGAGGCATAATTTATAGTATACGAGTAGTCAAGTGTGATTAAAATCTCGAGATGGAAAATTTTCAGGAAACCGTGGAAGGCAGAGCCGTTTTAAGTCCTTTGTAGGACCTAAGCACTTCTAATTTTAGAGGCTTTGTATTTATGATTGATATCTATTGTGGATACTTTCATCAATTGGACTGCTTTTGGAGCTTTTGCTTTAGCTAGCTAAAGGTGTGTTCGCAATACGCTAAAGTCACTGGTAAAGACAGTTATATACAAACAGAAGTCTTAGTGCTTGCATAAATATCCGTCAGAAAGTAGACGTTTTTGCATTTAATTAAATCATGAGGAATTTTCTAGTTCAAACTCTGGTACCAGTTCTACCGCTTGTTGTTTGAAGGTAGGTAGGTATGTGTGGCGGTTCTGTTACGAAGAACCCAATTAGCACTAGGTGTCGTTTTGTTACCACAACTCATGTAACTTGGGTGTTACGGTGTGTTGGTCAGGAGTCTCTAGAACCAATCTGTGGAATTCAAGAAAGTACTAAGTTCTTTGATGTTTTTCTCTGAAACTTCCTCTAGGGATTTGAAGAAGAGTTTTTTCTACTGCTCGTTGTCTGGCCCTACCTAGTGGTGGACAGGCGCGTAAATACTGGATAAGGGTTCTCTTTCAGCTGCACCGTTGCAACTGCAACAGTTTGTGTTGTGTGGGATACCCAGTGACCCTTAGTGATCGCAGTTAATCTGGCGACGCCTTGGTTGGTTGGTTTAAGAGAGTGAGCTTATACTCTTCACTTAGACCTCCATTGGACCCGTTGTGTTCCCCTCAAACTGTAGGAGTTATGTGTTGAGAGGAGGTGTAGGTATTGGGATCATGGGGAGTATCAAAAGGAGGCTATGTCATATAGTGATTGGGAAATCGTCTTGTTCGTCTAGCAAACTCCAATATACCACCAATTCCTTTCTTACTGAGGTGTGTTAGATCCGGCATCCTTGGGGATCCCAGTATCTTCAGTCCTAACTTTGCTGTTGCAGAGGAGAGGAGCGAGTAACACCTTCATGCCCCATGTAAGGTGGACTCTATTAAGCATGGCAAGTAAGTTCAATTTAATTTTGCACTCCTTCACTAGTCGTGGCTTCGACATTGGGTTTGTGATTGTGCTAATTGCTGCTTTGCTGTCCGAGCAGATGTCGATTTGCCTCTCTTCGCTGGTGTCTTCTGCGAGTATTTCGGTTGCTTGCATAATTGCAAAGACTTCTGCTTGGAATACCGTTACAAATGGTTCTAGGTGAATAGCAAGTTCCATCAGTGGGTTACCACAGAAGATGCCAGCCCCTGATTCCCCTGATATTTTAGAGCCGTCTGTGTATACCGATGATCCATTGGAGTTTCTTGTCGTCCTTTCATTCGTTCGAGATTCTCTTATGCTGAAAATTTTTTCGAAGTTGTTGGTGATTTTTCAACAACATCACTGGGACAATCGATGAGAGGTGTCATTTCATTTTGGTGATTTTCCGATGTGCCGTGTTTGCGCCTTCATTGAAGTGGCTGGTAATTCTAAGCCTTGAGACTGAAAGACCGGCAATATTCTTCTTTTGAGGTCCATTGGTAGGATGTTTAAGATCGCTTTCATGGCTGCTGTTGGTGTTGAAGATTGTGTTCCTGTGATACCCAAACAGGCCATATGCTGCACCTTTGTTAGCAAGTCTCTTGCGGTGGTGGGTTGAGCCTTGCCTGGCCAGTTCATCAGCAAGTTCGTTTCCATAAACGTTACTTTGCCCTGGAACCCATATCAGGGTTACCTTGAATTGTACATCTAGCGAAGCTACCTTATTTCGTCATTCTAACTCTAGTTTAGAGGATCGCCTCTATGGCGTTGATAGCAGCTTGGATTTAATATGACAATCTTTTGCATTGGCGTTATATCTGTGTGTAATCGCAGATAGCGAGTAGTTCTACCTGGAAAACACTGGCATTATCTGAAAGTCTACATATATGACATGGCTGTGTACATCCATAGGGTCAATTTTGGTTGCGGGCCCCATTTTTTGCCGAATGTTTTGTTACAGGCGTAGAAGGCTATACATGCCTTCTTTAGCCATTGTTCTATGTTAAGCTCCCAATTGAGTTTAGGATTTAGGATCCTAAATATCTAGCACTGGACTATAGAGAGAGTGGTTGACCATTTAGCAAAGGAAGTACGAAGAAAATGGTCCGATGGTGCCTCCAAGATGCAAATCTTTCGTGAGAATACCTTGTGTCAAATTGATGTTCCTGGACTCTCAACAACAATCTCTCGAACTGCTTCGATATTTTGTGTTCAACGACTTATTGGACGGCCACAATGTCTAAGATCACTAATTGATCCAGTCTCCCTAAATTGTTGAATTAATCTCTTCACAGTTGATCTATTCCGACCATATTTTGAACGAAAATTGCTAACTGTAGCTGCCAAACCTTCATTATTTTCAAAATATTGCTCAATAATGAAAATGCGTTGTTCTTTCGTGTAGCACTCCAATTTGAATAACCCTGAACTGTCAGCTGTCACGCTTCTTTTTTTTTTTCGTTGGCACACTTTACCACACAAATGGCGCAAAATTCAAATCCTGCGTGAATTTTGGGACACCCTTTACATACATACGTATATACATATGTACATATTCTTAACATATTTAATTCTGATTTTAGTAATTGAAGAATGGCACCCATTTTACTTTATGGAAATTCACATGAAAATCTACGAAGAAATGAAACACACCTTTAAACAATTTCGTGAAAAAGCACGGAAATATATTTGTAAGTAGCATATGATATTAATAAAAGCACCTGTTGTTAAATTAAGAAATACATAATTACTTATTCATCTCACTACCTAGACGAAGCATGTCATGGAGCTATCATATCGAAAGGTTTCTATGCTACAGATGAAATAGAATTTTATCCATCGGTGAAAAAGATGCGTGAAGCGATGAGTTTTATGGATCGAGCAAGGAAGAGAAGCTTTTGCAAACTGCTGTGCAAGTAAGATTCTCTATCGCATTTTTAGTATACATTTTATTGCAATTCATAATTGCAGCTTTCTGAATTACTGTGATCGTATAGTTCTTATATTGCTTCATAATATTACTCGAAATAGTTTTAAGAGTCTTGCTGATGCCTTGAGAGTCCACGATCAATTGGGACCCACAGAAGATGACTTAAAGGCTGATTTAAGTGTTGGCGCTGATATTGAAGCACCACGACCGAAAAATAAACCACAGGTTATCATTAAATCATTTTTAGATACTTTGGGGGATTTTTCATTGTTGATTTTTATTGGAGATTTTCCTTTGAATTTATTTATTATTATTTTTTTTTTTAATGTACCCGATCCATTTGTATGGTCCCTTATTCAGTGGCGTAACTATAGGGTGGTTGGACTGGCAAAATGCAAAGGTCCCCCAACATCGATTACTAAGATAAGTTTATTAATAGAAATTTACAATTGTAGGAGGTTCAGCTAAAAGGAAAATAGTGACGCGAACGAATCGGTGCGGGTCAGCCAGTAGATACTAATAATAAAAGGTTTTTCAATAGAGACATTACAATTTTGTATTTTAATACAAACGCACTCTTAAACTTTTTTTTATAATCTGTCAATGTCAAAACGTCTGCAAGGTTTACATTTTTATAGTGGTGAGCTTTACGAATGAGCAAGGTATGGAAATTAATAAAAATTACTACCGAAATTCTGAGTCGGTGGTCGCAAATTAAAGAGCGCCTGAATCCTGAATTTCATCGAAAAATCATATTCAGCGATGAAGCTCATTTTTGGCTTAATGGCTTTGTCAATAAGCAAAATATGCATTATTGGACAGCAACAAATCCACATGTGCTTCAAGAGACTCCATTGCATCCACAAAAAGTGACCGTGTGGTCGATGAAAATGATCGCCATGTTACGGTCAATGGAGTTCGCTATCGTGCCATGTTGAAAGACTATTTTTGGCCAGAAATGGATGGACTTGGCATCAGCTTCAACAAAATGGTGCCACATGCCACACAGTTGGTCAAACAATTGATCTATTAAGGAGAAGTTCGGTAATAGCGTAATCTCAAAAAATGGTCCGGTTGAATGGCGAGCTCGCTCATGCGATTTAACGACGATGGATTTATTTTTATGGGGTTACGTTAAGTCTTTGGTTTATGCTAACAACGTTGGAGGAGCTCAGTAACAATACCGAATACGAATTTGCCAACGTTTCGGTCGATATGTGTGGAAGAATGGTGGAAAATTGGCTCCAAAGAATCAATTGCTGTAAACATTCTTGCGGTGGTTATATGAACGAGATCGAATTCTGTACTTAGATATAACATGTGTACTATATCCGGAATAAATTTCAGCCCGATATCTTAATTATTCTATGTTTTAATGAAATACAAAATTGTTATGTCCTTATTGAAAAACCCTTTATTTCAAATGTATAATAAAAAAAGTCTGCGGAATCATCAGTTGCCAATAATGCTAATACAAGTGACGATATATTTATAAAGCTTAGCACTACATAAACGTTATGATAAATACTAGAGATGACGGTAAATGAATATGCAAGCGAAGTGTTTTTATGGCTCCGGCACAGTGATGTCATCGACTTGAAAAAAATTATGTCACCTTATTGGTAGAATTATGTACATACATTACTAATCTTCTACAATACTCGAAGACTAAGAAAAAAACCAAAACTTTGTCTTATACCTTTCTTCCTTCATCTAATAAAAAATATCAACAAATATGTAACCTTGAAATAATTTAGTCCAAACGACCAAAAAAACAAATGCTTAAAATTATGTAACTTATTCTGACAAATGCTTCTGACTATTATGTTATGATTTTGAAATCATGTCACCACCGAAATAATTATGTCACTAGTGACAAAAATGATATCACAATAACAACACTGCTCATGCGTGTATTTTTTATTCACGATAACGATAAGTAAAAATACATAGATTTCGACGTAGTATATATTTGCTCTAGTGAGAACTTTTTGGTATCAATCGGATTAGAGGTTTCGAAAATACTCGTACAATCACTTTTGCGCAATTTTTTCTTGTTTTTTCGTTCAAGATAACTTCTTCAAAACTTTACCGATTTGAATGATTCTTTTTCGTAACTGTTAACCTAAAGTAAGACTTTAGATCTGTTAAACCGGGCAGCCGTTTTGAAAATACGGTCAGTTTTATACAATTTCTACAGTTCGTTTCCTTAAAGTGTGTTCATTCGAGTTAAATATTTTTTATATCTCTCATACAACTATATATACTCATATTACCTAAGCAGTGACTTCCTCGTAAATTCTACCGAAATTCTGCATATCTAACATCATTTTGAAAAATATTTTGAAACATGAAAGTATGATTTTCCATTTTCAAGTGAAGCATCAGAAATTGTGGTCTGGAATTGAGGTCTATCTTGGAATGACTGGTTTTATGCGCACCAACTATAGCGACATTCTAAACGCTTTGCTAAAGCAACGAAGGGTATGTTTTGGCTTAGGAAAAACGAAATCCGTCAATGTTCTTTGTTGAGGATGCCCATCGATAATATGAGCCATATCATGATGTTCGGTAGGAGGCATGAAGTGCAATGTTTCTCCAATTTTTTGATGCCCTCCAAATAATACGATTTCTCGAGCCCCTCAAAATAAGCGTTTGTTTCAGCGATGACCTCTTCATTCGACCCAAATCTCTTACCTCCGAGCCATTTCTTCATGTTTGGAAACAAGACATAGTCGCAGAGGGCTAAATCTGGGGAATATGCTGGGTGAGGCAGGAGTTCGTAGCCTAACTCATGCAATTTTGCCATTGCGACTGCGGACTTGTGCGCCGGTGCGTTGGCCTGGTGAAAAAGAACTTTTTTCTTCGCCAAATGCGGCCGTTTTTACTTCAAATCGGCTTGGAATTGATCCAGCAGCTCTGCGTAATATGCGCCGGTGATCGTTTTACCCTTTTCAAGGTAATCGATGTGAATAACACCGTGCGCATCCCAAAAAACTGTCGCCATGACCTTGTTTGCTGACAAACCCGCCTTGGCCTTCTTCGGCTTCGATTCACCAGGAGAAGTCCATTGTTTTGACTGTTCCTTGGTTTCTGGTGTGTCGTGGTGAATCCAGGTTTCATCCACGGTTACGAAACGGCGCAAAAACTCAGCCGAATTTTTCTGGAACATCGCCAAACAGACCTTTGAAGTTGTCAAACGAATGCGTTTGTTGTCGATTGTGAGCAAACGCGGCACCCATCTTGCGAAAAGCTTTTTCATGTCCAAATATTTATGTAAAATCGAAATCGCTGAGCCATGTGCACTTTCACTCGCCGATCGTTCATTATCAAACAATGGATTTTGTCGACCGTTTCTGGTGTGGTGACCACAATTGGGCGACCAGAACGTTCGGCGTCACTTGTGCTTGAACGACCGCACCGAAATTGAGTAAACCAGTGGTGAATGGTTCCAATCGATGGTGAAGAGTCCCCATAATATTTGTCAAGCTTTTGTTTGGTTTGCGTGATAGTTTTTTCTCGCAAAAAATAGTGTTTAATGAGCACTCGAAATTCAATTTTTTCCATTTTAATGAAAATGCTAGTAGGCGTCTATAAAATGGCTGTCACAACAAAACTATTTGACAGATCTGTCTGAAAATTTGGCTGCGTTCTTTTGAAAGATGATTCTTGACAAAAAAAAAAATTAAATTTAAGGTGACGACACAATTTGTGTTAATTTTCAGGGACTTATTGATCCTCCCTTGTAATTAAGCCAGTAGCTATTAAAGAAGCTGTAAAGGTTTCGCATCAGTGGAATAATACTTTGCTCTTCCGGTACAAAGTATTTGCCTATAAAACTGTGACAAAAATCTGTTCTATGAGCTTTGCTCGGTTCGTTATTTTAGTGTTGGTTTTGCCTATTTCGAACGCTGAATTTGAACGAATGTGCAGCGAGCTCAATTTGCGGCGCAATGGATTGCATTAAGTACAATCAAATTCATCTAATAATTGGTAATCATCTTCGCTTCGGAAAGAAAAATGTTGACACAATTTTGCCACCTGACACAAGTGTGATATACCATATACTCGTAGGAGTAGTAATGTTTTTATTTTTACGAATTGTTTAGTAAAAGCATGATTTATTTATTTATTTTGTCTAGCTGAATAAATATTAAAGGTATCCACTTAAAAGCGCAAACGCACGGGCTCATATTTTTGTAAATTTACGATTTGATTTTATTTGAACCCACAGTTAAAACGGTCTGTGTAATTCAAGAGTCTAACAGGTAATTTTGAAAATACAGTCAAAATCTCTTATAATGACGGTCAAAGGACTGTCGTTAAATCTCACAGCTCGACATAAGTAAATATTTGATAAAGAGACCAATCAACCAAGCATCAAGTGTTTCGTACTATCCGTCTGGTCGTTATAGGTGACATCAACTATAGTTTCAAATTTGTAGAATATTTTTATGGGAGTTTTGCCAAAAAATTTTCATACAAAATTTATGCGTTGACCAAATATATCAGCTTTAAGTCGTTTACTCTATTTAATAGGTTTTATGTGAGCCCTTTATGAGCCGTTTGGGACTTTTTTTACAAATGAATTTGTATTTTCTAAAGGAGCCAAGGGCCATAAATTTATAGTTACGCCACTACCCCTAGTCTAATGTAATACTCTCACTTTCATTAAATTGGAATATTTTCCTAGAAACCCTTCTTTTTGGCGGAACTGCTACTTAGACCAGAAAATGTTGACATCGAACCGTCAGAGTATGATTAAAATTCTATGGCATGCCGCCTATTGGATGCGCTTTCATACTTATTTTGATTTATTTTAGATGGCTTAGATTGTTACTAAGTTTAATAAAATTCAAATAAATGCGCAGCCAATGGCCGGCCGACCTTAAGTATAAAAAACCGATCTAAATACATTTCTTTCATTTTAGAGATACAATGAAGTCTATATTCCATCAGTTAACTCATTTAATTCTGGACTCAGTTATGACAATAAAGAGTTTTACCGAAGACCCAACATACAAAATTTTTACCGAGTTTGTTTTTTTTTTTAAACTAATTTTAGTTTTAAGCTTACTTTAACGTGTATTTTCATTTGCAGACCATCCATAATGGGACGACAAGAAGACCGTTTAGCTGAATCACCACCAGATTTGACTTTTCTCTTTAGAATCGACAAAGAGTTTCAAGACGATCGAAAGGTAATTTTTACAATTATACGAACTGCGTACGAAAAGGCCACACTTTACATGGAACGTTTCGGAACAATTCGTTTGAATTATGAAGCCGATGTTAAGACAGATGCTAGCATTATAAGAAACGAAAAAGGTGTCAGAACTAAATACTTATAATATTCTTCTGATTTTCATTTAAATTCCCTTAACAGATCTTAATGCCTTGCGAGCATTTTGTGAGCGATATCACGCTAATATGCACGCAATCGATGGAATACATCCTAATGTTAATCTGGGTTTACTAAAATTGACTCAGAGCAGTTTTAAGGATACCATTACACCGGAATGTATCAGACTTCTTAATGTGCTTGCTATATATTTGCCAAAGTACTTAAAAATAAAAATAATTGATATACCTATAAACTTATTCTACATCTTTTAGGCTAGCAATAACGGAAGTCGAGAAAATTCAGCTGAAGGCTGAAGAGCTTACCAACAAAATAACTGCAACGCCGAATACAACTTTGGAACTTGTAGCGCATTTGCGATACTTGATAAATGTTGAAGCGGAAATAAAAGCGCTGTTTGATGATGTCGATTATGCACACGATTGCTTCATTCTTATAAAAGATTTTCAAATACCCATTGATCCAGAAGAAAAAGAAAAATATATGGGTAAGCCGAGTACTTTAAACATCTCTACCAAACATACTCGAATCCACCTTTATCTTGAAAGCTCAATCGAGTTCATCAGTGATCAAGGCTCATCAGTGTATCTTAAGTTTTTCAATACTTGATTAACATGAGTTAAACTGATCACAGAGATTAATCTTTATATGTAAAAAGCGGCGTTCAGAGAATAATCAGTTTAACGCATTTAAGATACCAATGCAACTTAATTGAGATTTTAAGATACCGTACTTGGCTAAAGTACGGATTTTGAGCATTATAAATCTCTTGTCCTTAAGACTAGTATTTTACTTAATCTACTCGTATAATTCCCTTAATAGACACCGAGGATCTCGTGGTCACTTGCAAGGAAACTCTGATTGAAAAACAAGGTGAAAGAGACGAATTCATCCAACAGTTAAATGCGATACTACAAGAGGATATTAAGACAATTTTTGTAGAAATTCGAGAAGTAGCTGCTGAAGTGCAACAGTTCAAGTACTTGGACGTAAGTTTAACATTTTCTAGTAATTATTTATTAAAATCATGTGTGACATACATATAATCAATAACAAAACCTTTACAGCTTTTTTTTGCCCATTGTACTAGTGGTTGAAGAAAACTTAGATTTTGTTTCATTCTCAGTCGATGGCTGTTGGTTGCTGTTCCCCGCTCAGGCTGGAACCTACACAGCTCAGATCATAAGAGAAATAAGTGGGACAGACTTGATTGGTCTTACTGGTAGAAAAATGTTTACAGATATCCCATGATTCGAATAAAGCAAGTTGCTATCGATAAGAAATAATGCGACAATAAGGTCCTCCAGCTTGACACAAAATTCATGCAGTGTAAGCTGAAGATCTTTGGACTAAATAAAATTAAATGATTTGATGAAATGTTGGAAATTATCTGTGAGTCTGTGTGAGGTTTGCTCCAAAATCTAAACATAAAAAAAAAAAAATTAAACAAAAACGAAGCTTATCAGATCAATATCAAACCTCTCTCTCCTAAAAGTCAACCATCCACAATGCCAAATTGATATTACCCTGCGTGTTGGGGACCGAATTAATAGCAAGAAGTCTAGGTTAGATTAAGTTAGGTTTTATGGGTTGACGTAGAGAGTGAAAAACCTACTACGCCACACTTAGATCAATGTAGATCCATTGTGATGCCGAAGGAGTGTAGCTTCCCCACTCGTGAATTCTATGGGTTCTTAAACCAACCCGATGCATTGATAAATTTGGTTTCTTATTAACCAATTCATTTGATAGTTCTTCTAATTCTTGGAAGAAATATTTACCTAGTATTCTGAATCTGAGGAGGTAGAGTCCTGGACAGATATATCTTCGTGTACATCTTCATTATCGCAGCCTCTACATGCATATATCATGTTCGTTTATTCCTAAATTCTTTCTGTGATTAGTTATGTCCAGTTATCATCCCCATTAAACCAGATAAGGTATATCTGTTGAAATGTAGAATTTGCTCGGTACGATTTTTATCGTAGAGCGGCTAGTTTTCTTGTAATTACACAGGATTCTAGTAATCTCCATCTGCTATTTGCTATGGCGATTATATTATTTCTAAATTCTAGGTTCAGGTTGCAGGGTGATGTCTTAACTGACGAGTCAGCTCGTTCAGGATTTAGTGCTGAGCCCTCCTTTGCCAACTAGTCAGTTTCTCATTTCCTGAAACGCCATTATGTCCGGGTACCCAGCAGAGCTTTACATTGTGTTACGTACCAAGAACTCGTAGCTCCGTGCGACAGCAACGCATAAGCTTAGGTTTTATTTGTACGGCGGAAATCACTCTTATCGCTGCCTGGCTGTCAATGAAAAGGGTAATATCATCGGGTAGTATAGCTTTCATTGCAGCGTCTCGGGCAGCTGTTGTCACCGCCTGCACCGACTCCCACGTCTATCTTGGATCCATCAGTTTAGATGGAGATGGAGTTATCATTTAGCGGGATATAGTTTCCCATACTTCCCGACTCGGAATGAACTGGAAAACGGCCTATGAAAGTGGAAATAGGGCACTATGTAGTCTGTACTAACATCTCCGCCCATGTATTTGCTTAAAATATGCACATACCATGTCAAGCTTGACCTCCAACCTTCAGATTGGCTTATACAACGTACCTTTGCTAAGCAAAAAAATAAATGGAAGGGAAAGTATATACGACAGTTCTTGGGCTGTGTATCTTTATGACACTCGTTTGTCTCTACCCCAGGCAGGTTCAGAGAGCTAGCTAAAGGCTACAGGTCATTAAAATATAAAAATGTTGTGGCTACGGCTGCTGGCAAAAGTAAGCAGACGAAAATGTGAGTAAATGCAACAAAACAAAGCGGAACCAGATTTTTGTTGAGCTTGAAAAAAAAGTAATGGGATCATCACGGGAGTCTCTTCTTTAAAAGAAGATCTTATGACTTGACTTGACTTCATATGTGAGTGCCGAACTTTTGCACGAATCAGGAACGTTACATTAGGTAGTTTCAATCTATAGGATAAATTGTTGACGTAATCCAACCTTGGCAATACCCTACGTTTTGCAACAGTAACCGGCAAGTTTCACTAAATTGAATGCTGCTCATAATCGTAGTACTATGGTCTCATAGGTCTCTGTATGAGATGGACTTTGAAATCATGTCAGCTACTAGTATAAAACCGCCACAGCAGTTTTTCAATTCAATAAGACTGAGATCCCTCGGCATTGACAAATAGGTACATTATTAAGTGTAAATTTGTTTATATTTTTTTTAGAAAAAATCAGATCCTGATGATATTAAACTGCAACTTGGTGGTCTACTGGAGCGTCTCACTGAATGCCAGATTAAAGCTCAAGAATATCGTACTTACCAAAAAGAGTTCAGAGTAAGCACCTTAGATAAGCTTTATTGCTCAGTCCACTCTATAAAATCATATACTTTTCTCTAGATCGACGTTACACGTTACGATGAAATGGATTTCGCATTCCAAGACATTCGAATGCGACAAAATCTTTGGAATAGCATCGAAGAGTGGGAGACTTCTCTGGAGCTGTGGCAGAAGTTAGGCTACCAAAATCTTAATGTTGAGACCATGACCAATTTGAATGGAAAGATATTAAAAAGTTGCACACAATTTGAAAAATATCTACCAGCAAATGAGTTGGTGCCTCACCTTAAGCTTAGTGCTGAAATATTCAGAGACAAATTACCGGTCTTGAGTTATCTCAGAAATCCTAACCTTAAAGGGGTAGGGCAAAAAACAACAAATACCGATCTTTTAATCTATGTGTGTATCATTGTAGCGTCACTATATCGATATGGAATTAGTTCTTGGCATGCGGATATACCAAGAGGAGAATATCCTTATTTCTAATTTTGAGGAAGCTCACGCTTTCGACGAGGAAGCCAGCAATCAACTAATGGATATATCATCGCAAGCCACTGGTGAGGCACAATTGGAGAACATGTTAAAGGTTATTGAGAATATCTGGAAGGAGACCGAACTGTTGATTGTCCCACATCGTGACTCCAAGGATATATTCGTTTTAATGGGAACTGATGAATTGCAAGTGGTACTGGATGATTCTAATGTGAATATAAACACCATTGCTGCGTCGAAGTATGTTGCCCCTATAAGGGCTAAAGTCGATGAATGGATTCAGATGATGGACCAGTTTGGCGAAACTATGGGTAGGTTTACAGCATCAACTGTTAAGTGTATACTTATTTATCACTTACAGAGGAATGGAGTAATTGTCAGACATCATGGATGTACCTGGAAGCTATTTTTGCATCGCCAGATATTCAGAGACAATTGCCCAATGAGGCAAAAATGTTTATCACAGTGGATCGGAGCTTTAAGGAAATCGTGAGAAATGCTCTAAAAGTTTCACTGGCCCTTCCCGTTATGACTAGCATTGATAACTACAAAATCCTCAAGGAGAACAATAAGATGTTGGACAATATAACAAGAGGTCTTGAGGCATATTTAGAGGTTAAACGAGTTGTGTTCCCAAGGTAGGTGGATAATGAATTTGTCTCAGATCTACTAAATGTTATCCATAGGTTCTACTTTCTATCGAATGATGAGCTTCTGGAGATACTCGCACAGACAAGAGTTCCGCAGGCTGTCCAACCGCATTTAAGGAAATGCTTTGATGCCATATCGAAACTCGAATTCGGCCAGAAAGATGATGGAGGTAAAATGGTACCGACGAATGATATTCTTGCAATGCTATCGCCTGAGGGTGAAAAGTTGCTATTTGGAAAAGGACTTAAAGCACGTGGTGCTGTTGAAGAGTGGTTGAGTAAGGTTGAAGAAGCCATGTTTTTTGCAGTAAGACGTTACATGAAGTTCGGATATCAGTGCTATCCGGCTAAGGAACGCCATGAATGGTTTGAAGGTTAGTAAAATGTGCACTACAACACCCTAGACCAGAAGTTAAGTTAGACCAAATGGCCGATTTTATAAGGCTTACCAAATGGTTTGAGTTCACTACGAGCTGGTGAAAGGAATATAATAACTTTGGTAGGATTTTCGTCTAGCCCTTCGGTGTGATACAATTCACAAGACCGTTTTAAGGTACATACATTGTAGCCTTTAATCTTATTGGAAAAACTCCTCGTCATCCCTATCCTGGAGATTAGTGATGTAATTGCCACCCATTTCAGTAAGTTCTTCGACAAAATTTGACACCGAATCATCCTTCTCAAACTTAAAGCTCTTAGTTTATTACGTGGGTCATATCCTACCTGGAGGAACGGCCGGCAATACAAACACCTATTTAGATCTTCTCTATCTGATCCCGTTAAAGCCACCTTCAAAGTCCCTCAAGGTAGCCACCTCTGTCCTCTGATATTCACCTTGACAACGATGTTGAATGTAGCATTGAAGATTCTTATGTATCTATCTATGCTGATGACATGACAATTTTCAGGCATATACGAGTACGAGTATCAATTCCCACTGACTCTCTCCCACTTCAAGATGCCTTAAATAGATTTTCGAACTGGTAAAAACAAAATTTACTTGAACTCAATGTCAACAAATGTTAAGCTATCATATATTCACGATTGTGTCTTCCACCAGCCCCTAGATCCTATTTCATCTGTGACGAACCTGTCCCTTCCATCACTTTAATGCGTGATTTAGGTGTTATCTGCGACAGAGAACTCAATTTTTCGTTGCCATATTGATTGCATTATTAGCAGAGCTAACTCTGCGCACGGCTTTGTGAAACGTTTGTCGAACCCTTATGTCACGAAATTTCTTTGCTTTACCTTTGTTAGCCTAATCCTTGAATATGCTTGCCAAGTCTGCTCACTCTATTACGATACCCATTCTCTTTGCTCTCCAACGCGGGTTTATCCATTTTTCTTTATGCGGTCTTCCTTGACTAGATAAATATAATTTACGCCCTATGAGGACCGTTTGAAATTGATTAGCATACAGTCTCGAGAAGTTGCTGATATACTCTTTGTACATCAGCTATTAGCAGGAAACATCGACTGCTCTGGGCAGCTACAACCCACGTAACCTAAGGTCTAAACCCCTAAAGCTTCGCAAAGCCCCTAAAGCCTCCACTTTTTTCGAAGGTAGTTGGAGTGGCTCAAAGAGTACCGCATTAGGCAGAGATGGTTCTTTTTAAATAAAGAAGAAGACCTGTGCTTGAATACATCATTAGCGAAGGATATTTTTTTTAATTTTGTATTTACTAAACCTCCAGTTTTTATGATTACTATGAATGACACCATTAATCTAGCTTAAGGGGAGAGATAGGGATGAATGGAGGTAGAGGAAGGATAGTCTTCTGTATTGTTAATTTTACTTCTTTATAGATCATCCAAATCAAGTTGTCTTGACGGTATCACAGCAACAGTGGGCAGCAGACATTCATTCGATTTATGATAGAGCTGAACAATCGCATGAAAATATTCTGAAAGAACTTAAATTATATGAGAGGAAATGTTTCGACAATTTGTCAGCCCTAGCAGCGATAACACGGAAGGCAATAACGAACTTACTGCGCAAGATCCTATGTGCTCTCATTACAGTAGATGTACACGCCAGGGATTCGGTAACAAATTTATTGGATAAAAATGTTTCAAAATCGTAAGTCAAATGAATTTCTAATAAGAACACGCACACTTACCTCTGTCTTTTCATAGTTCGGATTTCAACTGGCTTAAGATGCTTCGATTTTATTGGCAGGACTCTACCGAGACCATGGTCTCACAAATGGCTTCAGCAAAGATCCCATATTATTATGAGTACCTTGGTGCTGGGGGGGTTCTGGTGCTTACTCCGTTGACAGATCGATGTTATCTTTGTTTGATGGGAGCTCTACAAATGGATTTGGGTGGAGCACCAGCGGGCCCAGCTGGTACTGGAAAAACGGAAACTACCAAGGATCTAGCAAAGGCAGTCGCCAAGCAATGTGTGGTTTTCAACTGCTCAGAAGGATTGGACTTTAAGATGATGGGTCGATTCTTTTCTGGTTTGGCACAATGTGGTGCCTGGTGTTGTTTTGATGAATTCAATCGAATCGACATTGAAGTGTTGTCAGTTATAGCGCAGCAATTGATAACCATTCGAAATGCTAAAGTCATCAATGCTAAGAGGTGAGTGATATCTATCTGAAATAAGCCTCAATGCTATTAACAACATTCCAAAAGGTTCATCTTTGAAGGCCGTGAAATCAAGCTAAATAAATCGTGCTCTGTGTACATAACTATGAATCCTGGCTATGCCGGTCGAACGGAACTGCCGGACAATTTGAAAGCCCTATTCCGTCCAATATCAATGATGGTACCAGATTATGCTCTCATCTCCGAAGTTATTCTCTATTCTGAAGGTTTTGAAGATCCCAAACTATTGGCCCATAAAATGGTTCAAATGTACAAGTTGTGCAGTGAGCAGCTAAGTCAACAAAACCACTATGACTTTGGAATGCGTGCTGTGAAGAGTGTCTTAGTGATGGCTGGTTCTTTGAAAAGATCTGCTCCGAATCAGAGAGAAGATATAACCTTGATAGCTGCACTTCGAGACTCCAATATTCCGAAGTTTCTGGCCGATGATGCTTTTCTCTTTCGAGGCATTCTTTCAGACTTGTTTCCTGGCGTTGAACTGCCAGATTCATCACATCCTGAATTACAGGAGGGAATGGTGGTTGGATTGCAAGAGAAAAATCTTCAACCGGTGCCATCGACTATACGCAAATGTATTCAACTTTATGAGACGATGTGCGTGCGATGGGGTGTTATGTTGGTGGGACCAACTGGTGGCGGGAAATCCGTAGTTTTGCATACTCTGCAATTCGCTCTGACACATTTATACAAAAATGATGTTCCAGGACCGCAGTTTCGAGAAGTTATCATACAGAAATTGAATCCGAAATCTGTGACTATGAATGAACTTTACGGGTATGTGAATTATAAAACAATGGAATGGCAAGATGGACTACTGGGATTAGCCGTACGAACCGCTGTTAGTACCGAAGGTAAAAATGTTTGTTTGAATAATTTGTACCTACGAGTATATATGAATCGCTTGCTTTGAGATATGTATCTAGCTGATCTGGTTTTTGCTTTCAATAGCTGCACTTTATTATTGAAGTGGAGTGAACTAGTGACACACGGTTCAGATCATCCAAAATAAAAAAAAGCATACAGGAAAGTTACAATCCGCCTGGAACGGATCGTATGATACCCTATCCCTATCGCATCCCTAGTAAAGTGGACTCTGAAATTTTCAGTTCAAATTCAATGATATGAGTATCTTTTTATTCGCAGTACTCTTTCGCGACTTTTAACAGATTTAATCAGGAAAACTGATTTTATGGTTGTAACTATTTGTTACCTAGGTTCATCCTAAATGCGTCGCTAAAAACACCACTCGAGATAGAAGTAGAACTTGGTAAATTTATTGAAGCTGTTCAGAATGCCGCACGGAAAAATACTCTCTTAAGGAGAAAAGTAACCAAAAGCAGCGAAGCTAATTATCCGCCGGAAATAAAAGAACTTATTCGTGAAATAGAGGAAAGACGCAAAATATGTCAACAAACTCGCGCCCCCTAACATAAACATATTCAAAACTTAGCAAAGCGATTGAAGATATAAAAACCGCGAGACCTTTGCTTATCTTGAAGGCTTCACAGCCAAAAAATGCACAAATTACTCCCTCAAAAAACCCCAAATTCAATCGCCACCAATCAGAAAAAACAATGGCGAATGGGCAAAGGGTGACAAAGAAAAGGCGGACCTTTTTGCCGAACACCTAGAATAAACGTTTAAGCCATTTGATGGAGAAACATTGATATATCTAGATAGACCTCTTAGAGGTATGGTAACGACATCTGATACGAGTAACTAAATAAAAAGTGTATCGTTAACCGAACTTTGCCAGGCGATAAAAAACTTGAAAAATAATAAAGCCCCTGGCTATGATTTAATAATTAAGGGTGGCCATGGTGTAATGGGAGTGTGTTCGCTTGTGACCCGAACTGTGCAGGTTCAAGCCCGGACGGGGAACAGCAACCACAGTCACCCGAGCATAAAAGACAAATGAATAAGTTTCTCCAACCACTACACCAAAAGGAGTTCTGCTTTAAAAAAGCATTAATTAAACTTGTATATCTAATAAATGCTTCAATTAGACTGTTATACGTTCCAGATCCGTGGAAAGTGGCAGAAGTGATAATGATTCCGATACCGGGATAACCTCCGAACGACAAAAAATCTTACAGACCGATATAGATCCTACCAATAATGTCAAAGGTATTTTAAAGACTCCTATTGAAACACACCCAACCGGTCAATGAAGAAAGACGTCTTTTACCTGACCACCAATTCGGGTTCAGAATCAAGCATTCCACAATTGACCAGGTTTATAGAATAACCAATGAAATTGAAAAAGCCCTAGAGGGAAAAAAGATTTACTCTAGCGCTTTTCTTGACGTCTCTCAAGCCTTCGACAATGTTTGGCACGATGGCTTGAGGTACAAGCTAAGACGGGTTCTTCCGGAACACTTATTTAAGATCTTAGAATCCTACCTTTAAAACAGATTATTTCGTGTTAAACAAGGAACTGAATATTCCGAGTTCAAGGAAATCGCCGCTGGAGCTCCGCAAGGAAGTGTCCTTGGTCCTGTTTTAATTTTGCTGTACACTCGGGATGTACACTAAACTGAAGGCATCGTAGTAGCTACGTTGGCACATTTCCATTTTTTCAGTAAAAAAAAAGTTCAGGAAGTTTCTGATGCAATGGGACCATAAACTTCGTTTTTCTGAAACGTCGCGTTTAAATGGGATACCTCAGTCATGCTAAATATCATTTTTTAGAATCCGAACCAGGAAAGGTGTGGCATTTTTTTAAATCCGCCCACAAACACGCTTACTTTAGAAAAAATATCATTTTTTCAACATTTTTACTAGAAACGTCTACATATTGTCTTAACGAAATATATATGCATATAGATGTTGACTTTCTCTACGATTTGTCCGTGGGAACTCTCCCAATTTGTGGGAACTTTTTTCCAAAAACCAAGTTAAGTCTTATCGTGTATATATCATCAGAATCCCTGAAGCTTTCTTTATTCCAACTAAAATATTTTACTACTATAGTAACTTCACTGCATGTTTTTTTTTATTGTTTTCAGTTGTTTTTTTTTTATCATGAAACAGAGCTTTATACGAAATTAAGCCTGCTGCACCTGACTTACCTTTCTCGTCCTAAATTTGTTTCAGTATTGTTTCTCAAACTATATACAACAAATTTGTGTCATTTCAGATGAAATTCATCAATGGATTGTGTGCGATGGTCCTGTGGATGCTGTGTGGATCGAAAATATGAACACTGTATTGGATGACAACAAAATGCTTTGCTTAGCCAATTCTGAAAGAATCAAACTAACTCCTTGGGTTCATATGGTATTTGAAGTCCAGGACCTAGCACAAGCATCACCAGCTACTGTGTCTCGTTGTGGTATGGTGTATGTCGACTCTGGAGAACTAGGCTGTTTACCACTATTACAGTCGTGGCGAAATGGACCAATCGAAAAAAAATTAAAAGCCGAACAAATGGAATTTATTCATGATTTACTGAAAACTCATTTTGATAAGTTTATAAAAATTGGCAATAAACAAGGAACTTATCCGATTCACCAAGTGGTCACATCAAAGACCCTTCTCTGTTGTGAATTAATGACCGATATGATTGAAAAGATAAAATTTATTTCGATGCCAATTGACTCAGCCAAGAGCTTATTGAGCAAAATATTCATATGGGCGTCACTTTGGTCTATTGGATCTAATTTCAGAGATAGTTCTCAAGTTGTATTCGAGAATTTGATGCGCCAAAGACTTTCAGAGAGTACTATAGCTAATGAGTGAGTTGGAATAATGAGAGCTTTCGAAAGAAAATTCAATCTCTTTTAATTGCAGACTTCCTGAGGAGTCCCTCTGGGAATATCGAGTGAATTTGGAGGAAAATGAGTGGGAAAAATGGCAGAGTATTGTTGACCGCTTTGAATTCAATATTTCGGATAAGTACTTTGACATGCAAGTACCAACAGTGGATACAACAAAATTTGGGTATCCAACATTGACAGGATATAAATTGCCTTATAGTTTAATATTTTCACTTGTAGACACTTTTGTCAGGTGTTGTTCCTACGAAAATATCCAGTGTTAATCACTGGTGACACAGGAGTTGGTAAAACAGTGCTGGCTATGTCAACATTGAAACATTTGGCAAAGAGAAATTTTGTGCCCGTTCTGTTGAATTTTTCTGCCCAAACAAGTAGCATTCGAACACAGGAAATGGTAGAAGCACAATTAGAGAAGCGGAAAAAAACTATGTTGAGTGCTCCTATCGGAAAGACAGTGATAATATTTATGGATGATGTAAACATGCCAAAGTTGGATACCTACGGCAGTCAGCCGCCAATTGAACTTTTAAGGTATGTGGTGGGATATATACCCTCAATAGGTTCTTCAATTTCCATAAAAGCGACAAGGCTAACATATTACTCTAGGTTTGGTGGAGATTTAATATTCTAATCAATAAAGGCTAACACAAATAAAAAGCGTGCTGTGGGTGGCTTTCCGTTTAATTGTATCCACAACGGGTAAAAGTCGAAGATAACCCAAAGCCCGCATTCTGTGCGTGTTAGACTTAAGTAATTAAGGCTGGGTTTCAGTTTATTTACATACATGATTGATAGGCATATTGAGCATCGCATACACAAAAGAAGCAGAACGTATGCTTGTCAAAAATTTGCTCTATGCTCACATAAGATTGATAGTGTGGAAGGATTAAGGGTTTCTGTCCAGATTATTATTTGCATTGGATACCAATTTGATTTGCACCTAATACCAGGCTTCATGCAGATGCCAACACATAAGCTAGGCTGCAGCTGAACAGTATAAAAATATAATATTTGCTGGGATATTACAATAGTTCCCTTCTGGAATAATGTCGGAAAAATTGTCATCCTCACCTGCTATTTTATTGAATTGAGATTGCAAATGATTCTTGTAGGCTTCCAGTTTCATCTGGGCGGCAGAAAAGTAGGCCCCCACTTGGAACTTCTCAAGCAGCCTTGGCATTATGAAGCTTGATGAGAACAATATTCATCAGGATATATAAGTAAGTATATGTTTTGAGTACTAGGGTAGGGAGCTTTCGTATGACCGCCAAGGCTTCATCTTTACCACGTCTTGTACAAATGAACGCTTTCTCATGTTCACGCAATACGTCCGGGAACCATTAGGATAAGTGAATCTAGCTGGAAAAACGATCCGAGATGCCTTTCGATTCTGTTCTTTAATAGCTGTAGATTAAAATATGTCTCCTGGGAGTGGATTCCAAAGCTTATTAGTTCTCTAATAAAAGGAATTTTTGAGGAATGAGAGAATATAGAATAAGCATGGATCTGGTACCAGCTCTTGATGATCCAGAGTTATTAAAATTTAGAACTTCAGAACCAGATTGAAGCAGATGAGTTACCTTGTCTGCGATCTTGTGAATCAGAGATTTGTTTGTACTCTGAACTGAACTCTGTTTATGATTAAGAACGGCTGATTGCTCAGTTCCTTGAAATTAAAATTCAGGGCAAGACTCTGTGGGATTGACGCCTTCTGAAAGATTCCTTGGTCGGCATCTTCTCTATTGTGTTCTGCAATCGCAGTGATCAGGCAATCCATCCTCAGATTTTGCGGTCCTAGTATGAAGTACGGATATACGCTGTTGCCACATATCAACCTCATAACATAGGTTTTTACCAACAGCTCAGAAATTTCATCTACAGGTCAATTTCCATAACGTTTTGTTATTCGCCTAGCAAGACTTATCCTTATTGTTTCTGTAGCTATAGTAAACCACGTTTTAGCTCTCATGTACTAGCAGTGTCTACCACGCTGAAGATGGGTTCCGTATGGATTTTCTCCCAGCTTGTACTGAATGTCAGGTTGGCGAGAAGTGAAGATCCCAACAGAAAGAGTCACGCATGCATAGATCAAATCGGATATCGTTTCGACCAATCCGGTATAGAACTTTCACTAGTGTGTTATTTTAGTGCCCTCGAGCTGACAGATTTTTGCCATGGTTCGATTAACACTTTGGCCCAGTTCCAAAACCCTGACAAATTTAATTTATCTTTGATTTCGTTCATAAGACAAGTAAGTCGCTGTAAGCAGACCTCATTTGATCTATGTAAATATGTAGATAAATAGAAGTGGTTCGTATAATCGTCAGAAATGTGACCAAATCAAATCATTAAACAGATTTTTCTCCTGTGTAAAGCTTAAGTACTGTTCTCATCCCCAAAACATTTTCTTCATCTGCTCGACAGTATAGATAGATCAACAGTTCGCTTAATAGAGATCCCGCACTAACATCTAATCTACCGGTGAAGAAGTGTAATCGTAGACTAGACAATCGTGAACTCCTATCAATGTGTGGATGTAGCTAAAATATGACGACTACATTGTCTCAGCCAATTAAGTTTTCAAATCCCTGACCTCAGATGAGAAATGATAATTTAAATCAAGCCAGAAAACTTATCCTAGAAAACTGGAATTAGCTTTTCGGAGATCGACGAGTATAGAACGGAGTAGTGTCTCAGTCAGTACATTAGCAAGGAGTCTGTCACTAGGTGCATTTTTGTCTGCAATCTTTCCTTTCGCAAAGAGAAAATGTGATTTGGGGCTGCAACTTTATCGTTCTGTAGTTTCAAGACTGTTTTGAAAAAAAAAATTTAGTAAAACTTTCATTTCAGACAATTCCTGGATTGCAAAGGATTCTACGATCGTGATAAACTTTATTGGAAGGATGTGGTGGAAGTTGCTCTCGGTGCTGGATGTGCCCCACCAGGTGGGGGTCGAAATCCACTTACTCCCAGGTTTCACTTATAACTTTATAGATAATATAGAACTTCTAAAAGATGTGCATTTTTCCAGATTTGTACGCCATTTTGCCTTACTTACACTTCCTAAGCCAAGCAATGAGACTCTCACTACAATCTTTGCGGGAATTCTCTCTGGGTGAGCTCCGGCAGTATCTGTTTGTATTTAAACCTAACTTTCATGTCTATAGTTTCTTTAATGACTTTTGTTCGGCTATTCGTCCATTGGCTGTACCGATTTGTAATGCTCTTGTCGACGTTTACTCTCGAATCGCCGAGGAAATGCTTCCGACTCCCGATAGATCACATTACATTTTCAATTTGCGAGATTTGTCAAAGTGTGTTCAGGGCATTTTACAATCGGACAGCTCCAATTACAGCACCGACTTACAAATGCTACGCCTTTTTTACCACGAAAACTCGCGTGTGTATTTTGATCGTTTAATCAATAGCGAGGATGAACACACATTTAAGACCCTTATATCAGAAGTCTGCACGAAACATTTCAACAAGGAAGTTGTAAAGGAAGGTGAAATTGTCTTGTTCGGTGACTTTATGATTTTTGGACAGAATCGTGCTGAACGTATCTATGAAGAAATCAAAGATATTACAAAGTTGGAGAGCATCTTAATGGATTTTATGGACGATTATAATGCTACCACAGGAAAGGATATGAAATTGATTATGTTTCAGGATGCTTTGGAGCATACGGTACGATTGGCGCGTTTATTGCGGGCTGATCGTGGTAATGGATTATTGGTTGGTGTTGCCGGAATGGGAAAACAATCATTGACACGTTTGGCAGCACATGTTAATGAATACAAATGTTTCCAAATTGAGCTTCGGCGAAACTATGACATAGTCGCATTCCATGATGACCTGAGAATTCTCTATAGAATAGCAGGGGTATGGATTGAATTTTAATTGAGAGGTCGACTTTTAAGATTTGAATTGTGTTGCAGGTTGAAAATACTCCGCTTGTGTTTCTAATTGTGGATACACAGATTGTGGAGGAAGAGTTCTTAGAAGACATCAACAATATATTGAATTCCGGTGAGGTACCGAATCTATTTGAAGGCGATGACTATGAGAAGGTTATTTTGGATTCTCGAGAGGCCTGTAATGCTCTCAATAAAGCTGTAAGTAATAATTTTTTTTTTCCATTTTTTAAGAGTACTCTTAAATATAAATTGATGTTTTGGATTGGAGCTGTTGTACTTGGGCTTAGGCTTCTGGATTGCCTTTTAATCTTTCCGTATCGTTGCAGTACTTGATCAGAAAATAGTAATGCGTAGTGCTAATCGAGTTTTGAATAGATTGCGTAACGATTCACTATACGGACGTCGTCTCAAACATTTTATATAGTAATACTCGTACTTATTTAATTTTATCAAATTAGTGTTGTCAAAAGCTCTAACTACCCTTCAGTTTAACTAACGCAAAGGTGTCGGGAATTGATGTGGAAAGCAAACCACCTTCATCTTTTGATGTTGATGATGATGGCCGTCTTGTTAGAGATATGGAACGCTAAAAGCTTTGTAATTCTTGAATATGCCGTATTTTTAAGCCTTAAGTATATAATCTTCAACATTGATAGCTATTAGCCAGCGAAAGAGTATTACAAAGAAGTTAAATGGGGATGGATTAATAGCGTGTGAATCTCGAAAAATGGTGAACTGACACCCAGAAAATGATTCATTGTTAGTATAATTTTTATTTGTTTCATGATCTCGAAACTCAAAAGAGGGGTTCTAAATTCTGTCTGTCTGTCTGTATGTACGTCACAGCACTTTAAGGTTAGAATTGAATTTCTGATTTCACATATGAGCATTAGCCTACGGACTCCAGATATGAAGTTGAAAATCTGCCCAGTCGTTTAGGCTATAGTCCGATGTAGAGACAGAGAGGTAAATGGATAGACAGACGCACGATATTACCAGACACACTTTTTCGAGTTCCGCTTAGCAATAGCAATACTAAAATTTATCAAATTCTCGAGATCGAGCATTTTCATGAAAATATTACTTCCCCTGCCCTATAGGAGCAAAAAAAAAAGTATAAGCCCTTCGAGGCTGAATAATGGAAGTATTTTGGCACTGGAGTTCTTGGCACGTCCGTCGTGTTTGTCTTTTGGTTTTATTGTATTTTTTCGTGACCTCAAAACTTTTCATAACTTTTACTGTCTCATTTGTTTAGACCGGCTGTACCAGGGATGACATCTACAAGTTCTTCATCAATCGAGTGAGAAACAATCTCCACGTTGTTATCTCTATGAGCCCAGTTGGCGATGCATTCAGAAGGCGTTGTAGGATGTTTCCATCTCTAGTCAACTGTACTACGATCGATTGGTTCTCTAGTTGGCCAGCTGAAGCTTTGTACTCAGTTGCAGTTGGTGTGCTTCAAGATGTCGCTGATAAAAAACAAGATCGAGAGAGGCTGGCTAGGATCAGTGTCTTTATGCATAAGGTAATAATACTGCAGCAAGTCTCCAAAATATATTTCCTTTTCGGTGTAGACCGTCGAAGAGGCATCGGTAAAGTATTATAAAGAAATGAAGCGTCATTACTACACGACACCAAGCAGCTACCTGGAACTGTTGAAACTTTACAAGAGTATCTTGAAAAGTCGAACTGATATCATCATTGCGAAGCGGAAGCGTATCTCCAATGGACTTAACAAGATTCTAGAGACCAACAGTATTGTAAGATTCACATTCCACATAAGCTGACATTTTTACATTCTTGCCTTCATTGTAGATCTCGGTAATGCAAAAAGATCTAGAAGTTATGGTTCCTCAATTAGACTTGGAGTCTAACAAAATGAGAGAGCTTCTGGCCAAGCTTGAAATAGACACAAAAAATTCGGATGAAGTCAAAGAGTCTGTAGCCAAAGATGAGGCGGTTGCAAAGGAAAAGGCAGAGCTGTGCCGAAATATCGCAGACGATGCAAAGAAAGACTTGGAAATTGCAATGCCTGCTTTGCAAGAGGCCGAAAATGCTCTTAAAGCTTTAAGTAAAGCCGATATCAATGAGATCAAGGCATTCACCACTCCACCACAATTGGTGCAGTTCGTTATGGAAGCTGTATGCATTCTCCTTGGAGCTAAGTATGTAGTTCAATCCGACTATTAACTCGACTCTGAGCTATGTTTTCTTTAGACCAACCTGGGCTTCAGCAAAATCAGTCATGGCGGATGTGAACTTTCTAAAGCGATTGATGGAGTACGACAAGGAGCATATCTCTGACGCAACACTCAAAAAAGTCAAAGTCTACATTGATCACAAGGATTTTGTCCCTTCGGTCAGTCCCTGTGGTACTTTTTGTGACAGTTAATCTATATTATTGTGTCCTTGTAGAAAATTGAAAAAGTGTCTAAGGTAGCTAAAGGAGTCAGTTTGTGGGTGATAGCGATTGACAAGTTCGCAAAAGTCTACAAAGTTGTGGAGCCGAAAATCAAAAGGCAAAAGGCCGCCGAAGCAGAGCTCAAAGAAGTGATGAAAGTACTTCGTGCTAAGCAAAAAGAGCTAGCTGCAGTTGAGGCTAAAATTCAAGCGCTTAAAGATTCGATTGACATGAAAAGTCGTGAGTTCAAAGTTATTCAGGATAGTGTTGACCTTACGTATGGCAGAATCAATCGTGCTGGTCGCTTAACTTCGGCATTAGCAGATGAAGAAGTTCGTTGGAAGGAAACTGTCAAAGTGAGTTTCGCTTATTCAACACCAGATGGCGATTTCATAAATTGTTCATTTAGGTTCTAACCAAAGAGCTTTGGGCAGTACCAGGAGATGTGCTAGTATCATCCGCATGTGTTGCATATCTCGGGGCTTTCTCCACAGATTATCGACGGAACCTAACAACTATTTGGGTAACCGAGTGCCAGAAATCTGAGATCCCTAGCAGTACTGAGTTTAGCTTGTTATCCATCCTCGGTGATGCTTATGAAATGAGATCTTGGACAATGGCTGGCCTGCCAAGAGACACAATTTCCATTGAAAATGGACTATATGCCACACGAGCATTAAGATGGCCGCTAATGATTGATCCACAAGAGCAGGTATTCTGTATAAATTTGCATCTTTAGCATCTAATTGGAAAATGATTTGTAGGCAAACCGTTGGATAAGAAACTTGGAGAAGACGAATAATTTGTATGTTTTAAAAATGAACGATGGAAACTTTTTGCGCATTTTAGAGAACGCAATACGACAAGGATTTCCGGTTTTAATAGAAGACATCGATGAGAGTGTTGATCCATCGTTACGACCAATTTTACAGCGTGAAACATTCATTCAAGAAGGAAGAGTCTATTTGAAGCTGGGAGAAGTGACTATTGATTATGATCCAAATTTTAAGCTATACATGACAACAAAGTTATCCAATCCACATTATTTGCCAGAAATTTGTATTAACGTAACCTTGGTGAACTTTCTTGTCACTGAAGCCGGACTGGAAGATCAACTTTTAGGGTGGGTGTAAACGTTGATTAAGATTGGGGATTTCTTTAGTGATATTTCTTATTGTTAGGGATATTGTGGCTATTGAACTGCCAGCACTGGAAATACAACGAAATGATCTTATAGTGAAAATTAATACAGACAAACAACAGCTATTGGCTCTAGAGGATAAAGTCCTAAAGTTGTTGTTCAATTCAAAGGGAAATATTCTGGATGATGAGGAATTGGTGGAGACACTCAACGATGCTAAGGTAAGTTTTAGATTATATGGCGCTATGTGGTCCAATGAATGTATGTAATTTAGTTCAAAAATTATAGGCGACAGACACAGTGTTGAATCCATTAGTTTATTAATGCACATTCTTTCTTAATGCGATATGAAAAATTCCATACAATTTTTAAAAAATTGAACAAAATTCTACACCCAACTTAGATAGAATAACTTAAAACATAAAGTCATTATAATTTGTATTTTCGCACTCGAAAATTAATTTAATTGCTCTTGCCTTCATGGCAGGCTTCAAATCTCTCGCCAAAATAGTTACCAAGTTAGAAACGTAGCGTGCTACAGTGTCCCAGATTTTTAGACCAATGGTTGACTTAATCTTTTAACAGGCTGCATACCTACAGACCTTTGTTCATAGGATTTTCGAATTCATACATGAAGCAGTGTTGTGTAATTATGGGTTTTAGGATTTAACATTTAATTTACCATCATCAGGAAACATCACTCATTATCGCTACTCGTTTAATCGACACCGAAGAAACCGAAAAAGTGATTACTGCAACAAGAGAAAAGTACAGAAGTCTAGCGTCCCGTGGAGCAGTTCTGTACTTTGTTATTGCAGGACTTGCTGAAATCGATCCCATGTACCAGTATAGCTTGAAGTATTTCTCAATGGTCTTCTGCAATGTCATTCAAGTTGAACATCCTAAAATGGATACCGATGAACGCATAGCTCAATTGAAAATAGACGAATTAAAGGCGATGTTTTTAAATGTTTCACGTGGATTATTCGAAAATCACAAAATCATTTTCAGTTTCCTGTTGGCCCTATCCATTGAAAAGCAGGTACATCATTTCAATTTTGAACTGAAATTACATTTGAAACATTGCATATTTCAGGAAGGTCGATTAATTCCTGCTGAATATAGTTTCCTTACTCGAGGAATAGTAGGCGCTGTCGACGTAAGACCAAAGCCAACACATTTATCAATGTCTGACGAAGAGTGGGAACTCTGCTGTTTTATGGAGAATACATTTCCAGAATTTAGTGGATTTGGTGATGATATGAAGAGTAAATTGTACATTTCAATTGAAGACTTTAAAGAGGTTTGTTTTAGATTTTGGAAAAAAAAATAAAATTTAAATGTTTTCCCTCTTGCAGACTTTTAACTTCGGATACTCAAGGAAGCGTGGTATCAATTGGAATACCAAATTAACGAATTTCCAAAAGCTCTTAATAATTAAAGCGTTTCGCAAGGAAAAATTCACTGCATGCGTTACCGCGTACGTCCGTTCTACAATCGGTAGTTACTTTGTGGAAGTCTCTGGTGGAAGTCAACTAAAAGTGGTGTAAGTAGAATTGGTTTTGAAATCCTTAAAATGTACATATTGTTGCGTGCAAAGAAAGCACCAAAGGATCCACCATTTTTGTTTTGTCCATAGTACTCCTGTGGTAGTGGTTGAATTATTCTAACCCAATACTCATGCTCTATTACTCTATTACGGACGTACTGTTAGAAGTATTCTAATGTTAAAACCTTACCCCGAGAAAGCAAAGAGGTCATCAAAGGCTGCGAACTCACTCTAAATAGCCTATTATTATATACTGCTGAGGATATATTGAAAGAAAATTGTTGAAAACCCCAAAACCAAAACTTTTGCAATGTATAACTTTTGATTCATTGATTCTCTCCCCCATTTTCCACTTCTGTATCTGCCCAAAGGTTTATTTGCTAGCTAGTAACCAACCGCGTATAATTTATCCTTAAGCTCTAGGATCAAAATTCAGCAAGAATTTAATTTTACGTCTCTGCCCGGATGGGTAAATGTGGACCAAGCAGTCACTAAGTCCACGAATCGAACAATTTTCTTTTTATCCGACCCACTATTGTGAACTAGTGATATGTGGCTAGAAGCTGCAGATGGAGGAAGTGATAAAACTTTGAATGTGACTCCCTTTGTTTTGGCAGCTGAATCAACTGTGGTGGCGAAGACATCGAATCCTGATGTCAAGAATCATCTATTTATTTCGCAGGAAATAAATAAAAAGTCGATCAATTGCGAAAGCTTAGTCAACTCTACTGCGAAGGCATAACACTGGCAGTAGGGTGGTCATATGGCTTAAAAATGCAACTTGATCGTGATGATGACATCAGGAGGACGGAAAAAAATACTGTGAATCATGAGCAATGACAAAAAGCAAAACAAACAAGCTCTCCAGTTATCTGGACGCCACCCTTGGAGTTTACTGAAACTTTATACCACCTAAGTTTCAAACCCACTACACCAATCTTTCTTTCTCTCTCGCTCAATTTTCTACAAACGCCCGTGCCCAGAAATAATTTAATGGCATTTATACTCCATTTGGCGCGCGTAAATTATAAAAAAAAGCTTCAGCTTTATAATAGAAGCCTTCACATGGTACTGCTTAATAGGAAGGAGTGTTATTAGAATGAGCGTTCCTCCAACGATTTTTGTAGAAGCTGTAGTTATAATGCAAGGAGGTGGAGGAGCAAGAAACAATAACTAACCTTTTGTGCAGTTGTCTTGCCCTATCGGGGAGAGTTTCTATGTAGATCTCAGTTGTTAAGCTAGGCTCGTTA
Organism: Pocota personata; assembly: GCA_963082735.1. Classification (NCBI taxonomy): domain Eukaryota; kingdom Metazoa; phylum Arthropoda; class Insecta; order Diptera; family Syrphidae; genus Pocota; species Pocota personata. The sequence goes on along the minus strand of OY720430.1, from coordinate 47,874,347 downwards.
TGTGTAGGGTATTGTCTCTGGGTTAAAGGGGTTCCGCATATGAACGTGGGCAGGTAGACGTTAATACCCAGAACTATTTTCCCTTTGGATCACAATGGATCTAACTTTTGGTAACCTAATCTAATTTAACCTAATCTTCGATCCTCTTCCTAGAAATTTTACTACCCTAAATTGGGAGACTTTCTTCGAGAATAGACAGTAGATCTCAAGGCTATAGCTAGGGCGATAATTGACCACCTCTGTGTTAATTCGGTAACAACTACCCTACACACATATGTACTTCCATGTGGACAAGGTGACAACTCAATACCGTCACAATGGATTTTACACGACTTCGCGAAGGTCACAAAACAGCACGAAGCTCTGAAAGGTGACTGCGCTAAAAGTGGTGCACCCGGAAGAGTTACCTGAGACAAAAATAAGACACAGAACTTTCTGTGAGCTTAGATTCATTCATTATAAAGAGCTCATCCCAACACAAAAGATCCTTAAAAGTTCACGTTCTGTTCAAACTTATATATAAGCGATAGGTACTTGATGTGGAAAATATGATTTTGTACTGCCTACATTACAATGTTACTTCTGATACCCGGAAAAACTGCCTCTATTTCAAGAACCATAGATTCACAACAATTAAGCTGTGGGAGTTAATGGGGGATCTCATTTCCACTACAACAGTAAAAAAAAAGATAAGATTTGCAAAGCAGATGTAATAAACAAATGTCGGTGGATCCAATGACCCACAGGTTTCGATGGGAACTGAACTGAAAAGTCACTGCCTTGGTCGTAGGAAGTTATCCGAAGGTAGTTCTCACCTACAGCGGATCTTATGACTGGATGCAACTTAAAAGCTTTCAAAGGATCTCTCATCTTTTACCACAGCCGATGTTAATTTGCTTAGGGTATTTTTTCCAATGTACCGAGTGAATTTCTGATCCTGGAACCATAATTTAAATAGTATTAAGCGGCAAAGTTGAGAATTATTTTTTTGGTACAGGGACAAGTAAGAATTTGAATCCTCTCGACATCTCATGGTTAAGAATTTTTCGGTGTCGTTTATTAAATATGCTTGGCTACGACATTGGGCTAAAAGATCTCCTGCGATTTGTATCGTTATCTGCATGATTCTATCATAATTGGTGGTCTCTTTACAACTGCTCTCCAGCGTACTTGTATTCTACTATGAGCTGAATAAACCTAATTTTTGGAGCCGAGTTAATAATAATTTTACCAAGCTAATAATAATTTTAGTTATTTCTCATTTTGGTGTTAACAGCTTTCACATTTTTCATGAGGATTATCTGATTTCTATGACCTCGATTATTCGATGACTAGTCCTGGGAAGCTTTTGCTATTTAAAAAAAAAAAATTGTTATAATCTTTTTCAAACTGACTTCTATGTTCTTATCCCGCAGCTATCTGGACACCTCAAACGTCACACCACTTGTTTTCGTTCTATCAAGCGGCTCAGATCCTATGGCGGGCTTCTTAAAATTCGCCCAAGAAATTGACCAAAGCGACAAGTTCTATTCCATATCATTGGGACAAGGTCAAGGACCCATAGCCGAGAGTCTTATCGACCGCAGTCTTAAGTCAGGGTATTGGGTATTTTTACAAAATTGTCATTTAGCTACATCATGGATGCCACAAATGGAGAATATTGTTCGTAATATTACGCTGGGACTAACAAAGGCTCACACAGACTTCCGTCTATTCCTCTCATCTATGCCAACAAAGTCGTTTCCCATAAGCGTACTACAAAACTCGGTTAAGTTAACTAATGAACCGCCGAAAGGTATCAAGGCGAACGTTTTAGGTGCTCTAGCCGATATTAAAAAGGACTTCTTCGAGCATCATGTACTTGGTCCCAAATGGCGTGCCTTGGTGTTCGGAATCTGCATGTTCCACTCGGTTATTTTAGAGAGAAGAAAATTTGGCCCCCTTGGTTGGAACATTTTGTACGAATTCAATGAAAGTGATCGTGAATGTGGCATTAAAACGCTGGATGTATTTATCGACCGGAAACGTGTCACTGAAGATATACCATGGGAAGCGATTGCGTACATAAATGGTGAGATCACTTGGGGCGGCCGAGTGACAGACTACTGGGATCTGAGATGCCTGCGAACTATCTTAAAAATATTCTCCTCACCCGTAATTATAAATGAAGAATATCGCTACAGTAGTAATCCTTTCTATCGGAATCCGAAAAAGAAAACCCTAGAACAGTACAAGGAGTATGTGCACAGCTTTCCAACTGAAGAAGATCCTGAACTCTTTGGAATGAACCAGAATGCTAATATTGTTTTTCAAACAAAGGAAACAGATTTCTTCATATCCACGTTACTTCTGGGACAGCCAAAGACTGCTGGAGACGACAGCCAGTCTGCGGATAATGATATTTGCTTGGAAATTATTCGAAAGATAGAGGAAGTCCTGGTGCTGATGATTTCGAGAGAAGAAATGTTTCCTTCTCTTTCAATTGTAAGCAGATATCTTCAAAGCTTAAATTGATAATGCCTAAAATGATTTAATTTATAGTTAGATGATAAGGGTCAGATACCTTCGCTTACAACTGTACTTAACCAAGAAACCGACCGCTATAATAATTTCTTAAAGATAGTTCATAGCAGTTTGGTCAACTTGAAAAAAGCCATTAAAGGATTGGTAGTTATGTCTGAGGATCTAGAGGAAGTCTTCTGGTCTCTGCTCAATAATCTGGTTCCTCAAATGTGGGCCGCCAAGAGTTTCCTCTCAATCAAGCCTCTGCCAAATTATATCGCCGACTTTCAGCGGCGAATAGACTTCATGCAAGACTGGATTAAACATGGTAACCCGCGTTCGTTTTGGATCAGTGGACTATACTTTCCACAATCGTTTCTCACTGGAATACTACAAACCCACGCAAGGAAACATCGCTTGCCGATCGATTCTTTAAAGATTGATTTTTTTGTCACTGACACTGTTCTGGTGCAACAAGAATTTTTCGAAATGCGACAGGAGGGTCAAGATGTAAGTCATGTTTGTTTTATGTCAGCTTACTCATACTTTAGTTCTTGTTGTACAGCTCATAATAAATATAAATAAACAATAAACAAAAACATGAAGTAACACACATTTGTATCTACTGTAGGAACAAGAACTGTACGGCCCCCTGATCACGCCAGAAGTTGGAGTTATTTCACATGGAATTTTTATTGAAGCAGCCCGTTGGGAGGGAGAAATAGGTGGTCTATGTGATGCTCGTGAAGGTGAATTGTTTTCTCGTTTGCCAGCTATACAATTTATTCCTTGCCTACAACTGGAGCCTGGTGATCGTTATGATGTTAGTTTGAGAATATATCTAAAAGATGCAATAAACCGAATGAACCTTATATTTCAGGCCCCGCTTTATAAGACTCAAGCACGCTCTGGAGTATTGTCCACAACTGGTCATTCGACGAACTTCATTTTGTCAATCTTGTTGGAGAGCAGAAAATTACCAGATTTTTGGATACTTCGTGGAACTGCTTTGGTATCGGGGGTGTCTGAAAACTATTCTTAGTGCTGCATTCTTGTAATCATTGCAAATGTAAATTATCACTACAGCGCTAGTTAAATACATTATTTTACTGTCGTTTCTTTTTCATTATATGTAGATGCTATTTTCCTATCTACAATTGCTCTTAGTAATAGAAATACCAAAAGTAACTCCTAAAGTCGCTGCTAGTTAAGTGATTGTAAGTTACTTTTAAAAAGTCCTAATAATAAAACAGATTTAGCAGAAATTACATTCAGAATAGTTACTATAAATCGTTTTCGCTACTGTGAACTTGCACAGCTTACTTTACAGAAATTCAATGCAAATTTCAAGCTAAAAGTTCTGCATTAGTGTAGTATTTTAATGTATTATTTTCATAATTTGTACGTGCTCTTTTATTCGTTTTATCATAAAATATGTCGAAATCAATTTCCCCCTATTTCCACTTGAATTCCTATTGACTGTCAATTTAATACCGGCATAGAGGCGGGTGAGCCACATCTAAACTGTTTAATATTTTAGGAGTGACATTCGTGTTTATTACTACCGATTTGGAGTTGCAGGTGACTAAGAAAGTTTTCGTTTATTACTAAAGGCCGACTGTAAAAAGTGCTTAATGCCCTCGGCTTCGTCTCGTTACGTACCATTCGTCTTGTGAGCGCTTTGAATTAGTTTGTTTAAATTTTTTTTTTTTTTTTTTGTCTGCTCATCTGTCAAAAAGAGCAAAAGTTCAGCTCATCGCAACTTCTGCCTCGAGTTACAGTGTCGTTACGTTTTTCTTTACGACAGGAAAACGTGAGATCGAGTTGGAAGCGACGTTATGCCCGATTCACAATGCAGCGTGAGAGCGAGACTAGAGCGAGGCGAGAAATCCTCGTCCTCATAAAATCGTTTCCCAGTTCACAATGAAGGCGATACAGGGAGCATGTATTATCTGTGTTAAAGTGAAAAAGCAACAACGGCAACACACCATCTTTCTCTTTCTGGCTACATAACAAAGTCGCATCAGCCTGCTGACAGGCAATCTCGTCGCGAGAGTTTTTCAATTTTCTGAAAAGAATGCGTTGCGATAGAACGAGTCTCGCATCATTGTGTATTGCTTCATATATTTGCATAGATCGAAACCTTTTTTGACAACTCGCGCTAGACTCGTCTCGCTCTCGTCTCGCTATCACGCTGCATTGTGAATCGGGCATTATGATAGCATACATTAATTTCCTATGGTCTAACTCATAGATGTCAGGCGAAGCCGAGGTCGAGACGATATTGTGTTTTAGGCATTACGGCTGCGATATTTTCGCTACTTCGACCGGTGCTGGCACAGGGACATTGAATAGTGAATATGTTGACTCGAATTTATCCACTATAGTACAGCCTGTCTGGTGGGACGATTATTACGACCGAAATTGTAATAAGCGCTCTTAAAGTTGTGACCCAGAATTTAATCTAATATTCACCACTCTTTCATTTCAATGATTATTCAGTTCTTTGTGTAAAAATTTACACTTTTGGAGATTTTTAAAAACTTTTTTTTCGAATTTTTCAAAAGTCTGAAAACGGAGCTGTCTCCTTCTTGCTGTAAGGTTCTTAATTATTTCCATCTGTCGGTCTGTTCGTATGCATGGCCAACAGTTGGACGGATTTTCTCAAACTTTATATCTGGCATATTTGGTTCGCAATTCGAGGAGAAATTGGAATTTACACTCTAACCCCAAAATTAAAGGTAATTTTCTAATGGCCGATTTGATTTTCACGAAAACGTGTTACGACTTTGAGCAAATTTCAAAATGACGTACGACGTTTTTTTGGGGCAAACATACAACGGTTCTTTACCTTTTGGCTGCAGAATCTATTGTAATAGACCATCAGGCACAATAATTTATAATGGAGTGGAAATTGTGCGATTGGAAAATAAATATTTACAAGTGTAATGAATTTCGGTAGAAAGTAATAAAATGACTTTCTTATTGGTAAACCAACTCATTTTACCATCTGAGCCACCGATACCTTCAAAATATTCTGACTCGAATTATCTAAAAAGTGTTATTCAATTCAAACACACATATTCCACAGTTATAGCTTTATTTCATTTTATTTTATTTTTTTACAAATAAATAATAAATAGTTTTATATCTAATCTATTCACTATACATATTTCAAAAATTAAACAAAAAAGTACACTACCGTTATATAAACTGTGTTTTTATCTATGCGTTTTGTGTGTGTAGAGAACAAAGTGTAGACTTAATAAACAATAAATATGAAACAACAACTTATTATTTTTTTACAAAAAAAAAAAGATTTTTTTTTAACAAATTAGTTTTAATATTTGGCACATATAAATAATTATTACCCGTTGTTCTATTAGAACTGTAAATATTTGAACAAAGTTACTTTTTCTTTAGCAATTGAATTTGTATTTTGCACCCGATTTGTTGAAACATATTGTTTCAACTAAAAATCTTAAACTAAAGTTTTGTAAATAAATTTCATCTATAATGGGAAGTTAGTTTAAAATTTCCAAATAACAACTAATAGCAAATAACAAAAAAAAAAAGCTAATATTTAAATGGTATAAAGATATTGCAACAAATTAAGATATTAATGTATACAAATTGAATAAAAAAGCTTTTATGGTAAAACAATTATGCTACCTACACAATTATTCCTAACGTTTTCAGGTCAACTAATGTGGAACTGTATTATTTGTTTTTTTTTTTTTTTTTTTTTTCTCGTTGATTTTTCAATTAATCATTTTTATGTTTCTGCCTTTCCATATGAGCCCACTGGTGGGCGGTACATTGCAGGTAGTGAATATACCTGTGGTAGATTAAATGCATACTTTCGTTTACCTATATTCTTCATAACATTGTCCATGCGGGTGCCTTCACTGAAATTTAAAAAAAAAAAAATATTACTCGTATTATATCATTAAGATTAATACCCTATAGGGATGTCCCACTGGGGTGGGGATGTCTACAAAAAATGTATTGATTTCTTTGATAATAGGCCAGTTTGTAAGAAATAAAAAAAAGATTCGGGATGCCTGTTAATTTGCCTCTTGAATTGCCAGAGCTTAAAAGCTTCTGAAAATATTCCTGCTGATAGAAATGTTCGCGGTGGACATAAAGGAGATTGGCTCCAGCGGTTTGCCTAGTAGAACGTTCAAATATCGCATTCCTAGGGATCATTCCACAAAGGACTTCAGAAAATCTGCCGTGGTTGTATCTTTTTTTTTATATATATATATATATATATATAATTTGCCCTCGCGAAAAGAGATATGAATACTCTTATACTTGTCGTTGTGAGAGAAAAGAAGATTTTAGTGTAGTGGTTTGAAACTCAGATGGTATTAAGTTTCTGTAAACTCCAAGGGTGGCGTCCAGATAACTGGGGAGCTTGTTTGTTTTGCTTTTTGTCATTGCTCATGATTCACAGTATTTTTCTCCTTCCACCTGATGTCATCATCACGATTAAGTTGCATTTTCAGCCATATGACCACTCTACTCCCAGCGTTATGCCTTCGCAGTAGAGTTGACTTAGCTTTCGCAATTGGTCGACTTTTTTATTTATTTCATGCGAAATAAATAGATGATTCTTGACATCAGGATTTGAACTGCGATCCAACAGAGTGACAAACGATGATGTTACCACTACACCACGGCCACCCTCTCTCTATAGAATAGGCATAGATATGTTACCATCCTTCGGTGAGCGAATGATTGGGGGTTGGATGTTAGTGCGGGATCATCTATTAGGCGAACTGGTCGTGTAGATGCAGAGAATTTTTTTGGGGGCTAGCTTTAAATAGGTAACTAAACACATAAACTTAACTTGGATTACATCCCAATTGATGGTTGCATCATTGTCATAGTTCAGTTAGGTGGAAATATGCTGTCGATAGGACTCCATAGCTTGAAGCCCTTGCCGTGGAATAATTAAAGAGTTGGGCCTAAGAGAGAGAAGGTCATTGATAAATATTAGAACAGGAAAGACCTCAACCAAGAATTGTACTACCTGGAGAAACTTATTGTTTGGTAAGAATAATGTGCTTCACCAAAAAATCATAAATATAAAACACTACAAATTTTCAACTTACCTCCGCATAGTACTCAGAGCATTAGGTACACTCTTCGCAGGCAAATGAAACTCCTGTACCAACACACGACACTGCTCTAATGTTACAGCCATTCCAGTTCGGTCTTTAGCACTTTTACATGATGTGAATCTCAGCCCAAACATTGATCGACAGATATCCTCTGCCAAATGAAGAATTTTCATATTTTTCGAAACATTCGATCGCAATTGTTCCTCCATTAGACAGAGAAAGTTAGTCACCGCTTGCACAGGTAATGCCTGTTCAGATTTACTTGGCGTATCGGGCGCCTTTAAGTTCAATTTCCGATAACGAGTATGATATTGTTTTATACGTTCGAAATTATCCCAATTCGAACGATGTTGATCACGATTATAGCCCAACGTCTCAGCCAGAGTGGCTTTTTCGTTAATGCCAATATTGAAGAAGACCGGGGTCACTTTAAACGTGATCATTTCCCTTGTAGGCAAAATGGAGTAGACTGTCTCAGGTACTGGCAACGATACGTTAAGTGCATGACGCATGCCACTCACTCGCGGCATCGGCACAGATGAAGAATCTCTATGGAGAATAGTAAAAATCAATGAAATACCTGAGTATTCTATCACTAATGTACCTCTGAATGTTGCTCCTGACCAAAGTAAAACGAACAGTTAAAAGATCTTCGATTGCAATCGACATATCACCCCACATATCAGTCTCTCCGCCATAGAGTGATAGTAAGCACTCAAAATAAGCCAACGGCCCCAAATCAGTGAGAATCTTTATAAAGTTTTCAGTTATATTCGTGCCCCACAGTCTAGCCATAAGTGCACTCACTAAAGCTGTTAACTGGAAGAAAATACACACTCAATCATTGTCCCATTAGAAATGCTATTCAACTTACTGCTTGGGAGAAGCACACATCCCTCCGATACATTATGTCTAGGTTGACACTATTGCGTTTCATATCCTGTTGCAGTCTCTGCACGGAATGCATAAGTCTTGCAGTTTTCAACAACCCATCCATTGCATGTCGCAGTTTCCGCATTGATGGCCGAAGCTCTGAAACCCAGTCTGTAGTCATTGATAGATCCAAACCTAGAAAACAAATAAATAAAATGTCCTCCCACTCAGCAGACAATTCTCACCATCGGTAAATTTATTCCCCTTCTTAGTGCGTAATTGCACCTCTCCTTCCCCATCTACCGGATGAGTTAACTCCAAATTTAAATCTTTGCTAGAGCATGCCGCCCCTCTATCGATCACAGTTGCTTCCTTCAGGCACTCTGCTTGATTCACTACAACATCTGGAGCTGTATTCGAAAATCCTCCTCCTCCCTTCGCTACATCTTTGGGATGTCTTAAACGTATCGCTGGGCTACCGCATCGACCGCAGAGGAATTTAATTTTGCTCACCAGGCACATAACGCTTGCTTCAATGTTCAACTGAGTTAGATCCAATGGTTCTGGTTCCTCTGTGGGGCGATAATAATTCGCCGATGGGCTAGTGCTCATCATTTTCGTATCCAAGAAGCCAACATTTTGACCAATGCCTGTAGAACAGTTTGATGGAACCAAACCATCCTCTCCATCGAAAACCACCGTGGAATCTACAACATTAGATGCACTGGATTGTAGATTTATAAGCATTCCATCCAATTGGTTCCTATCCTTTGGGCTATCATCGAAATGTGAATCACGAAAATACAAATCTGTTTCAAAATTCACCGACGCTGGTAGTGACTGATGGGTGACGGCAGCATCTTCTTCTGATTCACTAGCCGACAGTTGTTCGCTGTATATTTTCATGGAGTTCTGAATAGAGAAGATCGCACTTATGTCTGTCATAGAAGGAGATTTCATTCGTAAGTTGTACGCAAAGCCAAATGGCCGAGACGTTGTTGGAGTTCGTTGTGTTTTTGGCCATAGATCTGGTGGAGCAACCACTGGTGTGGCAAAGTCTTCCAATTCAGGTGATTTCAGGTCAAGTGCACTTAATTGTTGAGTAATCTTTTTAAATGGGGACATCGGCTGGGTGGAAGGAATGAGATAAATATTGACTGATAAGAGGAGAAATATTGCCTTGGTCTACTCACCATCAACACATTGTCGGGTTCCTCAATAATGCGATGTTGTTCGATGAATGAAAAAGCTTCTTCTACAAGACTGGGTTCCCAAATATTAAGTAGTGTTTTAGTTTTGACAATCATCTCATTGCATAATGGCATCATTCCTTTGGGATTCTTAGATTTAGCTAAACACAGCAACTGGGACATGATTTCAACGATGTCCTTTCGTAATTGTTTTATAGCTTGCACAGCATCGTTTGCAGTTTGAACTTTACATTCATTGTCATCGAATTTTGAAGGGGAATCCTTGATTTGCTGAAGAAGTCTAGAAGAAAGATTGTATGTTAGCCCCCTTTCTATATGTAACTTTGTAGAACATACTTAATTAAGCCTCCAGTACGCTGTTTTCCTGCATGCCGAGTAAAGGCACCCACGGTCATAATATCTAACACACCCGTACGATTAAGGGAATCATTATGTGCCCACATGCGTTGTAAATGTAAGTTCACAGGAATAAATTCCAGAGACTCGTCAGTTTTTACCGAAGATTGTTTAAAGAAAGGACCTAGGAAGTTATGAAAATCAATTAATATCAATGAGTTCTACTATGTTGAAGGATCTTACCATCTTCCTTCATAGTTTGTTGCAAAATTTGTTTTGCCTGTGAATAATCCTTCAATAGTTTCAGATGCTTGTCGAGCAGTTCTATCTGTCGGCGTCTCCACTCACCGCCTAGTTCTCCCATTCCAGATATTTCTTGCAAGAGTTCTTTTTCCCTCATGATCCATATTGATCTGTAATGAATATTTTTTTCAATTTCTTATTCCATATTGAATGTATGTATCTATAGTTTACAATAATTGCTGTGGAATGATAAAACAGTAGCGGCTCTCCATTAGGGACTCTTGAACGCTAATATCTCCACCCAGACCGGAATGTAAGCGATAAGTGTGAATCTATTTCAAAGAACAACAATACAACTATGATTCTCTCTATAACTCTATACACTAACTTACACGAGGATTAGCGAAAACTTCAGATATTTTCTCCTGAATCGGAACAAACAGTTTCACTCCCAATTTCGATGGAAGTGACTGGGATCTTCTATGACCTATAATTACGAACATATATAAAGATTGTCTGTTATAAATTTTCCGATTCAAACCTCTCGTTTGTTGATCAGTAACCTTCGCTGGTGATCTTGGGGGGCGTACTTCAGGATCTGGTGCCCATGATGCTATTGTAATGAAACCAACATCACCGCCAGCAGATTTAAGAGGAATTCTAAATCTAGTAGCATCCTACAAGTAGCAAATGATAATATGAGCCCAATAGTATGTAACTTTCATGTGATATATTACCTGAATAACACCCAAACTTATCTCAGCAAAACCTATCGGTACCGAGGTCTGAGAAAGCTTCTCACGTACATCATACAAAGTAAATCGAATCAGAGATTCAGCATTTAAGTAATCACTCGCTCGGAAGCACACTGTACATAGGAACTGAGGATTTGCACTACGTTCCACAATTTCTGTGCGGGCATATTGACGCCAACAGCAATCAACGCCATTGCGAATTTGGACAGCGATTAGGGGATTTGGTAAGCGACCATTTTCATCGCTGGGTAAACTATCACAAGACAGTGCTGATTCACAAATTGGAATCTCCAAAAGATCTGAAAATATGGTAAATAAGAACCTTGCATAAGTAAAGTGAGGAATGAAAGGATACTTAAATAAATAAAAATTTAAATTTAATAGGTGCATTCGCGTATCAACAACCTATGTTAACGAACTTTTTTAATAACCTTCGTAAAGATCGGGGAAGGGCAGACATTAGTCCTCGCCAGTCATAAGTTCCACGTTTACAGAAAGATCAAAGACGTGATAGCTGGTCATAGTTCTCATGAAGTTTCTATTCGAATCCAATCCTTGAGGAAAAGACTGTAGGTCTCACAGCAATCCGGCCAAGTTTTACAAAGCATCACCAACAACATCAGCTGGCCTATTGCATTCATGTGTAGAAAGGGTTTGAGTACCCGATTCCTTCCCTAATACCTACTGTAGAATGCATTAAAAAATGTCTGGAAATTGCTCTTCAAAGATTTTCGTACTGGGTCCTCTGCCGTTGACCACATCAACATCTTATGGATCGTCACTGAAGATTTCCAATATATCTAGTTTTAAAATAGGTTCTGTGTTTTGCCTCCATGTGTCGTGCATACTAACTGGTGCCCAAACTTGCGAAAGACGTAAGCGTCTGCGTTCTACGAGCTACAGACAATATAAGTCCGACATGCGTGTGGTTAACGTGTAGCTTGGTTGGTAGAGTGGGGTATATTCTGATCATGTTCGCTTCAAGCTCCTACTGTCATTTATAAACAAGACGGTAACAAAATGCATCCGCAGTATTACCACAGAAACAAAAAACCAAACTCCTATGTCGATGGAAGCCATGGCTGATTTGACTACAGAGCGGGAGACTCAATTTTGCATCTCAGTAGAATACCAATAAGTTTTCTCGGAACATCTGGCAAATATTGTCATTTGAAAAACTTGCCTCTCGGATACGGCATTAAACTGTAGATCCCTTCCATACGGGTGTCACACGACTGGCTGCGAGAAGATAGGTTCTTTATGGGTTGCTTGAGCGAAATACTTGTCACCGATGTCTATAGATCTAGAATTCCTCAAATTCCATTCATGTTTTCTGCTAATGGACCTTAAAAAATTATTAGACAAGCAGCTTGATGCTGGAATGGTGATCAACACAAAAATTCTCGACAGTCAATATACACTTATAATCGAGGCAAGGGTGTGCTCAGCATTGAGTATTGAGCGTGCTTTTGAAAGCCCTAACTTTGTCAGGATTGAATCTGTTCGAACATCTAAGGGAGTTAACTTGGCAATTGTGGAATGGTTGTGCTTACAGAACGTATTAGTCGACTTAGGCCCATTTGCTGATACTAGTCATAAAATTGTGTCTTACCTAAGAAATACTTAGTGCTGTGTTGAACTTAAACCTTATTTCCAGTTGCTGGAAAATATTTAAGTGCATCTCAGCACTTAGAACTTTAACTTACTAATATTTAAGACTTACTTTGTATTTCGTGCAACCCGTTAAGTATTACTTAGGTGTATAAGTAATACTTAAATATTTAAGACTCATATCAGCAAACGGGCCTTATTCTCCTTCAAAATCCGTTGACCATAAGTTATAATGCACAAATCTATGTACACTGATATTCGCAGATGCCTGCAAAATGACGTGACAATAACAAAATGTCACTTGAATCGTCAATAATTGATTCAAATGGCAAATTGAATTTTGCAGGACTGAACAGCTTGTAACCTAAAGCAATAATAAAAATACACACAGCGTACCGTTAAGGTCCATTCACAGCTCAGTGACCAGCGAGTGGATGAACTGCGAACAAATCATTTTTAGTACATTTAAATTGACAACTTTACTATTCCAAAAGAACAGAGCTTAATTTATCTATTGATTAATAGGAAAAAAATTAAATTTTAATTAGTTTCTGTGAAAAAATTGACAATTTGCTGATTTTTCCGCGAATAGGCGAATACTTCTTGCGAACTGTCAAATGTTATTCGCATTCCACAGATGTAGAACGCAATCCACACTCGCACGACCAAAACATTCGCGAGAGTTTAATCTCACAATTCTTTTGTTTTGTTCTTGGTGGTAACGAATGACAAGTGAAATTCGCAGATTGCTGCGATTTTCTCTTTTTTAACACATATTCTACATTAAATTGGCCTGTTTCGATTGTTTACAATTGTTAACACGTCCGCGAATTTAAAAGCTAACTAGTAAACTATAATAATTAGCTTCTGACAATCCGAACACGCTTATTTAATGTAAAATATATGTGGAAGAAAACTACTCGCGCGTCGCTTTCAAAACAGACGACATCGACAATAGAGGTGTTGCATCTCTTAGTTTTTAAAGCAAGTCAAATTATTTTCATACGTATATTCATAATTTAAACACAACCAAAAAGTGGTTAATTACATAAAAACATATATCTTAAGCGTGGCAGTGCACTAAATTCAAGAATTATCGAATGATGTCGAGAAATTTTCTTCTGGTTGCAGAACATTTACTCCGATTCCCGTTGTCGTTTTTCATTTCAGCTATAGATTCAGACACCGCACGACAAATAAAACGACAACCGGAGCGGGAGTGATTATCTGATATTAGCCAGATTGTAATGTTCTCGACTAAGTTAATTTAAATACATCCCATTTCAAATTAAAGCAACTCATATTGACTCAAAACCTATACAGCTCAATGAAAGTGTTTTTCAATTGCGGTGACACTGTCCTGTGATGCATAGCATATCCTATACCCGCCCTTCCGCAGGGTTTATAATTCCCCCCGTAGTTAGTTGCAGCAGTTGAGTAGAACTATTCCGACTGATTACATGTAAAGCCAAAACCACAGGATTGATGAAACCTAGCTTCAAATCCAGGGACAATACTAAGCCGAACATTAACGTAATGATGATGATTTTCCATTTTGTGCATAAGCTGTTAACTAAGTGCGTGCGTTTCGAAGTATCCAAACATTTAAAGCCTTAGAAATATCAATGACCTCTAATTTATGGGCACAAACTTTAACAATAGCAGCTGTAATATTCTACGTGAAAACAGTAAAATTACAATCCTTGTGTGTGACAAAATAAAACTCATGCTTGACAAAAATTAAATAGAACTATGAGGCGAGCAGTTGAAGGGAAGATGCAACTATTTTACCGTTTGTATTAAAATATTATTTGAATGGTTTACTATTAGAATCCCAACTGGTGTAACACAATTCAGTAAGAATTTAATTAATTTTCGAATTGTTCCAGTATATTTTAGTGTAGAATGAAAAATAAAGGATTGTACTACAATAAAAATAAAAAAAAAACAATTAAAACCGAACTCCGTTTTAGAAACATTCTGAACATTCCGAACAAAATAATTAAATAGGAATGTTTTTAATTCCAAAACCACATGGAAAATAAAACATGTTAGGTCTATGGGTTATTTTTCAAAAATGTTAACAATTTTATTTGTTGTTTTATATTAGAGAACATTAAATAAATTAAACAAAAAACGAAACAAAATATTTACACAGCATATCCTTTCACCACACAAAACTTTCAATTAATTTTTGTTTTTTTTTTTTTTAGTGAACAATTCATACGAGATTTTTAAATTAAATTCATTCCAAGTTGCATTAAAAACTAACTAACCAAATTGAGTATTTTCTGTTATTAAAATTGTATAAGATCACCTTCTTCTTTCTTTGCAGCGGTTTCTTCCTGAGGTGGAGCTATGGGTGCTCCACGTTCTATGCGATTACCCATACTAGCGGCAGCTATTTGATCGGCTAGATATGTTATCTGTCGATTCAAATATGAATAGCTTGCGAGTTGTATGCACTTTACCCAGTCTAGGCGATCTTGCGAGGTTCGAGCTGTGATTCGTTGGGGAAAACTGCCTTCAAACTCTGAAATTAAATTAGGAAATGTAAATAATTTTATATTTTTATTTAGGCATATTATAATTTACCTAAAACGAAGGCAAAACCGTCAGGTTCTCTTTCATCTGTTCTAATAACCGGTCTGCAGTTTTCGAGGACAATGACTCCGACAGGTAGTGATGTACGAGTCTGATCTTTGAGATAAAACAAAAGATTCCCTCGCAATTTACACCAACGAGGTAAATTCACTGAAAAAAAAAAATCCATAAAATACTAAAAAGAAACAATAGTGAGTAGAAATCTATAATAGTGCTATAATTATTAGTTATGTGACGGTGGGCACAATGCTTTATCGCATAATAGCGGTGCCTTCTGGATAGCTAAACACGCGTGTAATAAATCGAACGAGGTATGACTTTTTATACATCAGAATGTGTATCTGGATGTCATGACATTCCCTGTTGGTGTGCATATCCTAAAGAAGAGGGGATATCTAGAAACCAAATATATCGGCATGGCCAAAAAATGCAGGTTGTGGAATAAATACAAGAATGATAGTAAATAGACGGTCGGAGCAAACGAAATAGTCTATGGATGGGCCCATACCAAACAATTTATTAGAATCCCTAGACTTCTATTTAGCAGATATCACCGTAATTCAAGAAGGACGAACAACTGTGACATCCATGTATGCTGCTGTAAGAGAACGCTGAAGAATGAATCGCATTCCAGCAAAGTACACCAACGCCTGCACATTGGAGAAAGATGACGTTAGCAAATGTTGTTTCTACCAGCGCCTCAACAAAACCTGCAAACAATCTGCTAAATATGACGTGAAGACCGTGATTGGCGATTCTAAAGCATAAATAGGAAATCTGGCACCTTGGCAGCATAGTCGAAAGGTTCATTCAACTTCAACACCTCCAGAAACATGATATGAATAACAGAAATTGACGGCCTCCGAATCAACAAATGAAAGTACTCTTTCAGTATTTTGGATGCCTGCATGGTCAGCGCGGCTTTAAACCCATTACCTGTCTTACCTAGTATGCGAGACACGTACGCGGATATGCCAAATACCAAAACAACTGTAATCACAAGAGACTACTGAAACTTTTACCGATCGAGTGTCCTTTAATCCAATACCGCCAGCATCAAGTGCAGAGCACCAGTGGCAACATCGTTTGCAAACCATCAAGTAACGCCACAGTGAGACCCTTGGTCTGGGGAAGACTACCAAACAAGAGGCATATAAGGTTGCGCTCCAGAGAAAAACAAAAATACTCCACTATCAGACAGAATTCCACACACATCTGAATATGGATCTCAGTGGACTTGACGGACGAATTTGGAGGTGTTATGTGAGGACCAATCGCACTGGAGAAACTTATTGTTGGTGTCAAGCCTTAGTCTAGTACAGATACCTCTGCGCCATCTAAATAAAGTTTAAGACGTTCAACGTTACAATTTTTACGAAAGCTATTTATAGTGAAACTCAATTGAATTATTAATAATGTGAGTACTATGACCAATCGTGGAGCACAAAATTGTTACTCTTATTGTGATAAGCAGGTGCAGAAACCATAGTTACATATGTATGTGCTGAATAAAGCAAGTTTAATGTGAAATTTGAATTTAATTTATAGAGTAGCTATAGAAATCAATAGGAGTTGAACGGAAGACAATCTAGAACATTTAAGTGACGAACCTTTTGCTTTACAATTTATATAAATCCGTCACAAGTAGAATGAATCTATTCCTGTTGAGTGAAAATACAAAAATAAGTATTTATATTTGTATTAAAATAAATTAATTCGGAAAGAATAAGGAGAAATAATAGAGAAGAGAAGACCAGTTCGCGGCGTGACCAAGAAAACAAAACTCGGAAGCTTATAAGTTACTTTTATTTTTCAACGTAACCCTCACACTTCTTCCATCTGGAAGAACACTAGTTTTAAAATATATTTCCTCGAGGCCTTCAAAAAATAAGTTTACTGCAGCTTCGATCTCTTCAGTCGTTGAAAATCTCCTCCCAAATGTTTTTTTTAAGTTGGAGAACAGATGAAAGTCACATTAAGTCAGATCAAGCGAAAAGGGAAGATGCGGCAGTAATTCAAATCCATAGTTATGGATTTCAGTCATGGTTTGACGCGGCGTGTGTGGGCGTGCATTGTTCTGGTGAAACAAAACTATTTTCCTCAACATTTCCGGACGCTTTATTGTTTGACGAAGTTTATTGTTTGACACTTGACAAGGTAATTGACCTTGATGATTCCCTATGAGTCCCAAAATACCGATGCCATAACCTTACCCGCCGATAATTTAACTTTAGCTTTATTCGGGGCTGGTGATCCAGATCTCCTGCACTCTTTTGATTGCCGTTTGCTCGCAGGGGTATAGTGGTGATCCCAAATTTCATTTGTCCAAAAAAGTCCTCTGGATCGGTTTGAGACAGGTTACTCGCGAAACATCGTTAGTCGATTGCGTTTTTGTTCAACTCAAAGCAGTTTCAGAACCCATCTTGCTTGGACACAGGAATGAACCATCATAAAGTCACTTTTAGAATGTTACGAAAAAAGGGGAAAGTACCAATTTAGAATTAAAACTATTTCTATGGTATACCGCTAAGTGTAAAAACATAGTGAAGAGGTGGCATTCACATGCCTAGCGATAATACAAACTGCGAGCTGAAATACAATACGTATACGAGTATTTCAATTAAGAAGAGAGACGAATTACGCAGCACTTCTTTAATCCAAAAGAATTAACCACGATTTCTTTTGACTCTTTGCTATAAGATTCGGGGACTAACTTCATTTATACGCCCTTTCAGAATCCGTCAGATATTTGCATTTTGGCTCTGGAATTTACTATGAAAATCTAACTATATCCAATATCGGCAAGACGAATAGATGTCACCTTCGAATAAACATCAAGCCATGATCTCCTCCACAGTGTCAGGTTAGACACTTATTTTTCGCAAACATGCCTTTTGTAATTCGAAAAAAAAAAATATTTCTGGATTCTTGTCAAAGAGCTCTTTTCAATGATACGTCACATGCATACATGTATGTACATACATGGTGTACACGAAAAAACAATTTCTTTTATTGCGACTTTTACTCGTACTGAAGGCTTCTCTAAAGTAACGGTTTCAGGAATGGTACCGACATTGGGCCCATTCATAAATGTAATATTGCGCAAGATGTGCTGAGCAGAGAGTTCAGAAATGCACGAATTGGCATCACTGCTAAGCAGAAAATTCATAAATGTAATAGAGCTTTATGCATTGCGCAATTTTGAGCGCAATCGTGCAGCTGTCCGAATCGCATTGCATTTACATACCTACTTGTTACTGCGCTGTTGTTTTTTTGTTTTTCGTTGGTTTATTTTCGTTAAAAATGGGTGAAAAAAACTGCAGATAAGTAAACACCTGATATTTGCTTTGCATTAGACATGCATGACATGTTTAAAAACCGTGCATATAGTTTTAATAGTTTAAGAGCTAGTAGGCGGTAACAGACGGATGGATGGACACGCTAGCGAGAGCAATAGGGTTCCGTAGTCTATTTATGCAGCCCTGAAAAATACGTTAATTTGTAGGTGGCTCTGGTACAAGCACGGAAAAAACAAAAACAAACAATGAAAGGTTTCGTTGAAGAGTACAATTAAAAATTATCGAATGTCTGCGAAAAAATTCTTCTGAGCACGTGACAAAAATGCACTACTTTTCTGACAGCGGACCTAACAAACAGCCCATGTTCTTTTTTGCACTGCGCCGCTCTGTCGACGTCAATTGTTTAAACATGCGTTTCTGAACAATCTAGAACATCAGTCTGTCTGTGTGAAGGAGAATCTTCCGTCAAATGCAAGATAAACAGTTTGGCTTGCGGTCTGCCTCGTTAGTACCTACTTTAGACTTTCGTCCCTTTAGAGATCTTAAGACATCTACCACTCACGCGCACGCGCCGTCGTATTCGGTTCTGCATGAGTTGACTATAAACAGGGTGTGGAGATTATTTGAGGGCAAATTTGAAAAAAGCGGAAATATTTAAATAATTTGGCACATAAATACATATACCATATACATACATAGCCCATATTTATTCAATAAAACCACCTTCAGCATCGATAACAACCTCAATTCGTTGCCGAAAAAGTGAGCATGCCGGAATTAAATGGTTCTTGTTGATGTTGGCAATCACTTGGACAACGGCATCCTTTAGAGCATGGATGGTATTATGGGGATGTTTGTTTGTTTTATGTTGAACTACGCCCCACACAAAGTAATCCAACGGATTAAGGTTTTGTGGGACAGGTTGTCATATTTTTTATATTTCGAAACAGGCGAAACATCGCCTCCAGAAGCCTCTAACTCGATGCGAACCTTGTCAACGAACGATCGGGCGACTTCCAAAAACATATGGCAACAATCACGGCGTGTATTTCTGCTATCAACGCGATCAACACTACTTTCGACATTTCCTCAAATAGCCTCCGCACCCTGTAGCCATCATTCTTTTGCAGGGGGTTACCAATACAATGCTGGCCCATTCTCTGGCCAAACTGTATCTCAAACAAACAGCTTAAGATAGGATTTCGCCAGAACACCCGCAATATGCTACTGAAGGATTCAAGAAAGTTAGCAGCTTTCTTGTGACATCGGTAGTAACTTCCCACTGTTGAATAGTACAGTCGCAGAAAAATGTTTAAGCTGATTGCCTTTGCTTTCGCGATTTGAGATATTTGAGATAGGTTGTTTGTAAGATTCCATTGGATTCAAATACCTCGCACCGACTACGACTGTGATGTTGCTTTAATCATATTGAGATATGATGGTAGTACACACCACCGATTAATCTAAGTCGTTCATTTTGCGAGCACAGGCTGTAGATCGCTTGAAGAAAAAAAAAATACAGAAAAGCTACAATCCGTCAGGAACGGACCGCATGATACCCTATCCCTCATGTTCTAAACCATACCTAATAGAATGGGCGTGGCGTTGTGAACAAATGCAATGAAATCTTTCTTTTTCTAAGAAAGTAGACGAGGCGGTCGCCATTTGTAACCGAAGGTCATGAAATTCGGCTGAAATAATCACTGTAAACAGCCTTGAGAAAACAATATACTTTTTTTTAAGGAAACGCACCAAAAGTGGGCGTGGCATATAATGTTTGGACGAATTGTAGGGAATGTGAACGTCTATATATTACATTGAAGTGACATTTTTCAGTTTCTAGTAAAAATATTCATAAAAGGTTTCTGTTTTTTTAAGTGGTAGTGCGGATTTCAATAATTTGTACTGCTTCGGGTCCTAAGAAGGTTACATACCAAATTTCGTCTTTACAACTCAAAATGTAAAGCCCAAAACGTGGTGACGTACGAACAGACAGACGGCTGGATTGATATAACTTTCGATGCTGATCACAAATAAATATACCTTTGGAAGTCTATCGTTATTCGTATATCAAAATTAATATACCCCATGTGATAGGGTATACAAAAAACCGCACTCAAATGATCACTGTTTCTGTTCCTGGTAGCAATTGCAGGTCTAAGATTTTCTTAAAAACTTCATTCAATTGAGGATCTCCCAATAGGTCCTTTTTACTTAAATGGAACTGTGCTTCACCACTTGGAACTGTGCTCTTCGAAAGAAGCAAAACCCAGAGATGAAGCGAAAAGAAGAAGTGCACAAAGGTTCGGGAAATATTGAGGAAGGAAAGTTATTCCGCATTCGTATTTAATGGCTAAAAGACGATCTCCTACGGTGATCGGCACGCCCGAATGCAGGCTCTAAAGTATATGCATTTCTTAAATTAGCTACAAGTGTTTTGCGACTAAACAGGTGGACGAGCGAGACACAACTAAATTTCCTAACATTTGTGGTGGAAATACCGGTACACGCTAAGCATCCAACATTCTGGCCGTGTTCGAGCGAAGGAATTTGCCTTCATATACTCGTATTCATCCAAATTCCTTCGCTTTTATGCAGACATATTTTAAAAAATCGAAATATACACATATTTATGTAATTATAATGGTACTCTCTCTTAATCGGACACACTCTTATTTATCAGAAAATAACGTGCCCTCTTCAGAGAGAGTACACTGTAGACTGAACATGATCAAGTAAACTCAAGCATGTGACTAGAGCTCCGGCCGATATAAGCGAGTTATTTTATATATTATATATATAGTGGGTAGTGTGTTCCCTTGTGACCCGACTGTGCGGATTCAAGCTCGGACGGGCAACAGCAAACGAATAATATCTAAGTTTCTTTAACCACTACACCAAAAGGAGTTCTGCTTGGTAGTACAATGGACACAGAAAATTGAGTCTGAGTGATCCGGGATCTGTAAATTTCCTTTAAAAAAAAGGAGTGAAAAAACGTTTACGAATCCTAAGCATCTAGCATCACTTTTTCCAACATCAGTCATCCACTATTACCATCGAAGGTCTGGACTAACATACATGCCAAGCGTTAACAAACCACTAGATCGTTCAACATCAGAAAATTACCGTTACACTTGCAAGCCCCTAAGTCTTTTAAAGGTTCGTCACAACATTCTGATTAATTTCGTCTCAGGTTTGATGTTGTTTTATCATTTTGAATTTCGTTGCCAAAAGTTTCCCAATTACTGAGAAGAGACATTGTCTCAGCTAGTGAGTCACATGAACCCAACGATTTTCGTTAGTTTCCGTTTTTGCTTATCTAGGCTTTTTTTCTGATAAATTTCTTCAGAGCGAGTGATTGTTCTAATTGGCATTTAATCAAACGTTAATTTCAACACCTGGTATTAAAATACACATTATGATTGCGTTCAAGTGCTTATCTTATCTACATCTAGACTTATCCATACAAAAAGCTTCATCAATATGACAACCTAAATAAACAAAAGTTTAACTATCGGTTGCAACACGATATTCGACACGCGACACATTATTGAATGAATTCCTGAAGGAAGCTGCTCACCTCTGAACGATATTACGTAAAATAAAGAAAACAAGCGGCTATCTGTTAGTAACTGGACATCACAACAAAGCAAAACTGTAAATATTTGCCCATTTGTCCTCAGGTGACCTTGTGCTATGCTAAATCACAACAGAGATACGTAATACAACTGATATAGATCTAAATTGAAGGCTTACCATCGGCGCGCCTAAAGAATCCCTCCTGCCGTTCGGTTATGAATAGAAGTCCTTCTTTTTCAAATTGTGTCGTTGGATTACTGGCCAATGTAATCAGTCCTTGTCTGTTAAAGCGCATATTTCCAATTTCAACTGCAACAATAAGAAGTAGGTACACATGAACAACACACATAGCAGCCGAAAACGGTGTAATTATAGTTCAAAGAGTAATTTTTATATTTCTATGCCCACGGTGTCTTCGCGCTGAAGACCATGATATTATTCGAGTATCATTCCATTTTTGGTAAACCTATTATGGCATGCAGCGAATGTAAGGTGTATACACATCCGCCCAGCCGTATAGTTCAAATTACCAGTGGCATGAGGTTGAGGTGTGCATAAAAAAAAAACTGAGCTTCCAAGAGGAATCATCTTGGAGCTGTGGGTGGCACTCAAAAGTCGATTTCATATATTTAAACAATATTTAGTTTACCTACAGTAATTTTTTCGTGGCTATCAACAAAACCAATACACTTCACATTTTTCTATTGAAGCACCAGTGAGGGGAGCAGAACTGTGTTATCATCTGCTTATCAGGGGTGATTACGGTGAATTATGAGTTTAACTTCAACTTGTAAATAGTGAGGAGGATTATTATAAATTTATTTCCATAGAAAAGGAATTCTTCTTCACGCCCGTAATTAAATCAGACCAAGACGGAACATGTCAACGACTACAAAAAAAGAATTTTCTTCACTACTGACAGAAAATCGTTTTTTGATTTTCCTCCAACGATTTTTGACAGCTTCACAATATGCGGAGTTCAGGGGCGGAATGGAGTACTAGAATGCAGGAATATGTGGTTGTCATTGTGAAAAAAAAAAAATTATGTAATTCAAATACAACGGCACAATCTATGGTATTAAATAAGGACATGATTGTAAAATAATACTTCTAACTACTGCCACGAGGAAATATGAAGCAGATTGCAGTATGTCTTTTAATATTCGACCAAATATGAGATTATTTGAGCTTTTGCTGGGCTCTTAAACCAGCTGAACGCAGACGACGTCAGTGGTCGATTTCGATATGTATCAATTTGTTATCGAAATGGAACAATACTTTTATATTCAGGCATTAGGAGGTGTAGGTATCACTTTGAATTTCTTTGACGAAAATAATAGAAATAAGCTAAATCTTAGCTGCACTCCAAAGGGTTTAATGATAATTTGAAGTATGGAGTAGAATTGTGAATAACAGAATTGGCAGGTGACAGCTGATATTTTTTGAGTGTGGACGCCTGATTCAGTCGTTAAGTGCGCTATCACTGAGCGAGAGGTTCAAGGTTCGAATCCATGAAAACGAAAAATTAAAAATTAATTTTTATCATCCCAACTCTTGCGAAAGTCTGACAAACATCCGAGATTAAGATTGTCGTGAAAAGAGACTGACTATATAGTTAAGGGTGAATGGAAGAAGTAAATCTCCCAAAATGCTATATCTCACTCAACATCTCTTCAATCAAGCGCTGGAAGACAGCAGTAGTGGGAAATTTATAAGAGAAAAGTTGAAAGAGTTTGCCAATTATTCTTCTGGATGTATCCCTTACGTAACCATTGTTAGAAGAAGAAGAAGCATCTGCACTGGGCTCGGCACTTATATCTGCCTCCAAAGTCTAACCAGCGGAAGTGCTTGAAAATGTTCTAGAACATTATCGAATTAAAAGATTAATTTCAATCTAGTACATTTTCAGTCCTAATCATTCATAAAAAAATTCGTATTCATAACACTCATTTTCATGAATTAACAGAAATAATGCCGAATTTCCTTTGGTAATTCTTCTATAACCTAACATATCATACATCTATTACTTTTACTGCCATTTACACTTCATTTATTGTCAGAAGAAAGTCAGATCTATCTTCAAAAATAGGACTGCAAACTGAATTTATATCAGAAAAATAAGACTGAATTGCTTTATCTCTATTTTTCGCAAGTTCTACATATATTTTCTATCTCAAGTCCAAAATTGAGGACGTAATTCAATAATTTGGAAGGCAAAAGGAAGTAATTTTCGATTTTTGTGTCAGATATTTAAAAAAAAAACTGCAATTTATGTAAGTCGAAAAAATATAACTGAAGAGTGTTATCTCTGTCGAACAGTTTATATAAACACATTCTATCTTATCCCAAAAGTTGCGAAGTAAACTTATTTAACTGTTAAATACAGAATTGGATATTTAAATGTTCGATGAATGTTTATGAATAGAGCTTTTTGTGCTTAAGCATAAAATAGACTTAATTAAGCACTTATTAAGTTTTATAAATAAGGCTGCCCATATTTTAGCCAATTTCGGGCATGTATATATATCGCAAAATTTTTTGTTACCTATCTGTTTGGCGTATCTCCATAAGCTAGAAACATGCGTCTAAATTAAAAAAAATTTAAATATTGGAATGCCATATACTCATATAACATTTCTTGAGATACGTGTATGGGTAAAAAATCCATCTGTCTGTCTATTTGTACCTGGAGTTTGTGGGGACACAATTATACAAAAAATCTGAATTTTCATTCTAATCCGAAAAGTAACGGTACTTTATTGATTGATGATTTAAATAAAATATTTTCTCGAAAACGACTAAATCGATTTTAGTTAGGCCCAGTTTTTGGATTGCGTAAAGCAGATATCACTAGATGCGTTCCGAAAAATGTTGTATAACGATACTTTACTTATTATTGAATTGAAAAGTGGTTATATCTGGGGTATGACTCAAATGATTTAAGTTTATATTTAAGCAAAATTTGACATGTCCAAGTATATGGCATACCAAGTTTTGAAAAAAAATTGTTGAAACAAGTTTTTATTTACTTTTTAATGCACTTTTCAAAAAATTAAATTTTACATCTAATTGATTTGTGAATAAGCAGTACATAGGTTCAAGTACTCCAATTTCAAACTTGTGTATATTTGGTACAAACCCATAATTTTGCGTGATATGGTGTTAGATCCCATTGGATTTCAACGAAAGCCGAAGCACATCACTGCGAAGCACATTATTGATCCCTACCACAAAAATTAGTGACCATGTTTTTATCGGAAATCTTCGATTAACTTAAGGTCCTCTGCTTAATTTTTTACCGAATTCGACTTCTCTAGAGGAAACGTTCCGAATTTTATTTGATACTTTCATTACCAAATCGAATCGAAAGTCGTACAAAATTAGGTTACAAAAGTTATCTTCCCAATTGCAGTAGGCACGCTAATATTCCTACAATTCTCACACTAATTGTCTCTCTTTAAAGCTTCATAACATTATACAGAAGATCTGTACATCCAAGTACTTTTTAATGAGTGGATGCATACTGTCTACCCGATATCCGCTGTTTGGTGGAACTGTTAACGTTTCCGTTGTTTTATATGCTTTCAAATTCTTCTTGTTGTTCCACCATTGCTTAACATAACATTTATTTTATCACGGCGCACTAATGGTTCTGTAATCTACTTAGGAAGACAATTAAATATAATATGCCACATTACCTTCATCGCTGTTCAATTAATAATTTCCATTGTGCGATACATGTATCTAAACGACACACTCGCTCATTTTTCGAAAAGTTAATATTTATTTTTTATCATACCGAATCACATTTTCCCAAACATTTTATGGAAACAGAGTCAAAAGGTCAATTTTTTTCATTTTATCCTTCATCTACACCCCAAGCACTACCTGTGTACCAATCTTCAAGTTTCTACATGCCCTTATATACATACATATGTAAGTTCACAGGAATCATCTTATAGTTTTTGATGATCATTGTGATTCAGTCAGTGACTGAATCAGTCAAATAAAATACATAGTAAAATATTGTGAGAAATACAATACCACCTTGCATACTTTGAGGTAAAATAAACACTTGGGTAAAAGAAGAAACAAATCAATATTTGCCCTACGCGAGTATCCATTTCTCTTGCTTACAATATTCTCTTTACATTTTTCTCTTCACCTACCAATTGATATTTCATTACAATTAGTGTTGCCAGAGATTTTCAATGTAGAAACTAATATTTTTGAAAAAATCGACTGAAATGAGAATGCAAAAATTTGTTTAAAAAAATTGCCTGTCACGCCCAGAAGAGGCGTTTCGAAATATAAGCCAGTGCATAATTTTCGAGGTAAGTTTTTTGTTGTTTTGTGTTCTACGCACAAAACTATACCGTGGCTTACATTTATTCCAAATCTCCAAGCAACACAATTGGGAGAAAGATGAAACATAAAAACTCATAATTCCTAGAGTGAATTTCCATGGACCAAATTAACAACGATGAGATCCCTAAAATGTCGAATGATCATCAAAAACATAACAATCAATAAATTTATGAAACAGTGAGTATTTGAATAAAGGAAATAGAGGAGCGAAGCATCGCTAATTCAATTATCGATTCAATATCATATTACTTCTGATTTTCTTTTTGGGGATTTCAGATGTGGGGAATTTGATTTGAAGATTTGCTGTGTTGGGATTTAAGTAGATAAAATTGCGGAAAACTTGTAAAAACTGATTTTGTGGAAAAACTCAAAGTAGATGGACGTTAAAAAAAAGTTCGAACCCAGTCTTAACTAGTGATATGGCAACCATGATTGCAATAACAATACAATTGTATTGTATCTCAGCGGCAGACCGGCTATGTTAAGAGAACGTTCTGGACTGCGTTCAAAGAACAAGTTGCGCGATTCTATACTCCCACAGTATGAAATAAACTCTGGTTTAAAACGTTTCGTGCAAGTTTCGTGTTGGCGATCAGTTCTGCTGTGTCGTGTATTTATGCAGTTAACCTGTTCTAATTTTTTTTTTATGAAATTCATGATTGGTGTGCGCGAAAATCGAATGCATTTCAACCTACAACCGATAGTTGAATAGTTTTATGAAAGTGTTGCATTATGATTAATTTTGAAATTTCAAGGGCACATTAATGTTGCAGTCCTGTTCTTTAAAGTGAAATCTTAAACCATGGTTTTTTTGACGCTGTACTGACGAGATATATTTTGTTTAATTTTTTGTTCCTGGAACCGGTTTCACAAGTGACTGCGAGTTTATGTACAACGACTGCCATTCTGTGTACTAGATTCTGTGCACCTCCATCCATTTCGTGGTAAAAGAGATCGTTTTGCCGTTGATCCTATCGCTTGTCAACTGAAGAGGACACAGAGTGTACCCGGTGTATCTGAAGTGGTGTCTAGTGCGGTGTATTGGTTTGTGCGTATATTCTACACATCCATGCTCTCTCACTGGTGTAGATAAAGATACATAAACCAATGAATTTTGCATCAGTTTTGATCAAATTATATTTGAAAGTTCTTCAAAACGATAAGACGACGACGTATACACAATCAAATACATTGGATAAATACATGCATATGTACATACAATAGAAAGAGGTAGGTAAAAAATACAAATCGTATTATCGTTCATTCCCTTGGTACATAATCCCAAAGATACAGTTCACATCTGACTCGTGTAATTTCGGGAGGAATGTGATTGATTGCAGTTTGTGTGGCTGTATTCAATGAGTCTGACAGACAGACGTTAATTGCCTTATCGGGTCGAATGATGGTATATATAGCAATTAGAGAGTACCTACCAAGTTGGCTGGCAGTGTATGGTGATAACTCCATTATGCGGACCATACCCCTTGTAATTTTGTAGGTGTGGTAAAACAAATGATACAGGCAGGTATCTGTGGACTATTAAAGTGGTAATTCCGTTACATGTAATTAAAAAATTAGTACTGTAACACAAAGTGTAAAATCACTCGACACAGTTTGAACTAAATACTTCAGTTTTCTGATAATGATAGTCTGTTCTAATCTTTTGGAATATATGTATGTACTCTAATGATAAGACGTCATAGTTGTGTGTCTGATGTTATGTGAGGTAAAAAACAAATTGTCAATAAAAACTCAATCAAATAGAACATTTCGAAATTTGTTTGTAGTTTATGAGAATTTATGTCAAGTTTATTTCATTACCATGACAGTATCTATGATTTAGGACAATGTCCCAAAAGTAGACCATTAATAATAGAATGAATCGAAACCCATTAACAGAGACAATATCATTCATTTGTCTTCATTTCGCTTACTTGCAAAAAGAGATCTATCAAGTTGTATAGATTTGGGAAGTCATTTGTGAATTTCGTTTATTAGCGATCTATTGACAATATCTGACGAGTTATTGGAAGCTTTGTTTTGATATTTGATTTTAATTAATTCCTCCTACACATCTACCATTTCCAATGAGTAATTTTAAATAAATACCTTACCTTATTGTTTAAATGTATTCATTAAAAGAGCTTAAGTAACAGTCTAAGAAATCTCTACACAAACTCAAGATATTCATTCACACTATAAAATGTTTCCTTCACGGATGTGCTAATCTATAATAGTTAAAAATATTTACTAACTAAATTTAAAATGTACACCTAGTTTAATTTGTAGGGAAGTATCGGCTTACGTGCATATCAAGCCGATGTCAATAACAAGTGAGTACATAATAAAGGGTGATTCAATTGGAGGTTACAATTTAAATTTGAAATAAAACACATTGGTTTTTGATAAAATGTTGATATTTCTATGTCAATATAATTTTGAGATAGTGGCATCAAACATGAAAAATTATATTGACCAAATGGGTGTCGCGGCTGGCCCTGCAGACTGCCACCCTTTTGATGCAATTTCCCATTACTTTTCGGCATAAATTCTGCGGTAATTAATAAATAACGCATAGAATCTCGCCCTTAAGCTCTGTAATAGTTTGCGGGACACTGGCATACACCTTCTGCTTCACATAACCCGATCGAAACTATCTTGGTGACCAATTTTGGTCACCGAAACAAGAGATTAAGCGACCGGGAAACTTTCTGTGCATTGTTTCTCTGTGGCAGATGGCACCATCTTATTGAAACCACATGTCTTTTACATCAATATCGTCCAATTGGTGTCAAAAATAATCCATTGCTGGGAACGATGGCGATTCAATTACTGAGAACGATGGCGAATGGATTTTGACGGATTTTCACGAACACTGTAACTCACTGCGGCGTTATTATCCAACACTAATTCGATCGAGTTCTTCCATTAATTTCTTAAATGTTCCTTATTTCGGATATCAGTTTAAAATGCCTTGTTGTCTAGTATACCGCTCCATAATTACAAATGTTAGTATTCACATATGTCAAATATCAGCTGTATATCTTTGACAGAACCACAGTAGTGCCAGATTTAAATTTTAAACTCCAATTGAGTAGTGGTAATATCATGGCTTGTCACGCTGCAGGTTCACGGTTCGAATCATGATGTCAAGAATCATCTATTTGCATATTTCGCAATAAAAAAAAATCGATCAATTGCGAAAGCTTATGTCAATTCTACTGCGAAGGCATAACACTGGCAGTAGAGTGGTCATATGGCTAAAATGCAACTTGATCGTGATGATGACATCAGGAGGACGGAACAAAATTAATGTGAATCATAAGCAACGACAATATCAGGAAAACAAAAAATACTCCCCAGTTATCTGGATGCCACCCTTGGAGTTCACTGAAATTTAGTACCACTTGAGTTTTAAACCCATTACACCAATCTGTCTTTCTCTCTGTCTCTTCCCCTTTCCATAAAACACCCTTGTCCTAAAATTAGTGTAAGGGTATTCATATGCCCTTTGACACGTGCAAAGTATAAAAAAAAAGAAAGAAGATTGAACCACCCTTTAGATTCATAGGAGTAGTTTGCTCTGCATGTACATATGTTGGTTATGCATGCGACATGATAGAGAAAGACTTGAAAATTAAGTTCAACCATAAGCTGTGTCATCATAAAACACTAGGCCCCATAATTGGCTCACTTTAGTGAACTTTCATAAAGCCACAGAAGGATTTATGAACCCTATTGCTGCCGAATTGTTTTTTTTTTTTAGAACTCGAGCTTTCATTCGATACATACATTATGTCGCATGATGGGTTGGACATTTTTTTCCCACAATTACACAAAAACAGTTTAAAAATTCATGCTGAGGCGAGTAGTAATCTAATAGAAAATTTAATTTTAAATATTTCTGTCTTGTACAGCTTTATCGTAGAAAGAATAGATTTTTTCGGTTATTTATTCTTACCCCTTTCGAGAATACATCCCTCAAATATAAACTTTTATAATTTTTTTCCTAATTTGCGTGGATTATAGGGTGAATTCCCTATGCTGTAGCCAATCTATCTTTGCACTGTAGATAAGGGACGTCCTTAAGAAGCAAATCTTTGGAAACTTACTCCACGTTAAGACGGATATATAAATTTGTTTAAGCCACGGAACTACTACTTCCTCCGACTCTTACCGGTCATTCGTAGTGGCTTACATGGAGCAACAAGGTAAAATGTTTTCAGATGTGTATTCGTCAGAATGATCTGATCAACATCTCCTTAGACATATAGTTCAGCTGCCATCAAGAAAACGTCGGACTTAATCCTTTGGCCGATATGATGGACCTGCAAACATTTCTGCATGAGGTCGCCCTCCCGAATCTTATCTTTTTCTTTTGGACTGCACCGACAATTGCTGCTGTGCTAGCAAAGCCACGTGTCTACAGGTGGTACTCCTTGTCGCCCAGTGGGATACCACCACATGTTGCTATAGGCTCCATGAAGTAGTCGTTATTATGTTTCGTAGCTTGGTAGATGGGCCAGTACTACAGACATCTCAGGGCGCTGTCACAGTGTTATATACGTATATATATGTAGAAAATTCCCCGCAGAATCTTCCACTGGTTCCCAAATATCCTTTTATTTGCACTGTTGTCAGCGGCAAACTGAACAGTATCCAGCACGATGATGTGTCGGATACCCCTAAGTTGACAACTCTAGTATTTCAGAAAGGATAATAGTTCATAAAAAGAAGAGTCTGAAGAGTGCTTCCGTTCATCCTCTTCCTAGATCTTCTCAGGCCAGAATGATTCTTCATTTAATTTAATTTTAAACACAGGTAATGCAGGGATGTCAGCTCCCGGTTTCAGTATTACAGGCGATATGCCATCCGGTAATGTTGCTTTGTAATTATTTTCTTATTTCGTACCTGAATTCCATTCTGCTTATTATATGTTATTTTTCAGAGGTATGGAATTGACTTTTAATTTCCCTAGTGTGCAGGATTAGTCGAGATGATTGAAGAAGCTCGTTGGTTGAGAACTCTAGGGGCTGGAGCTCCATCTAAGCGAAGTAAGAGTAAAGTCCTTATGGGAAGTGGTTAAACGTTTTCTTTTAAGGAATGATCTGTTTACCACCCAAAAAGATTTGGTATATTCGGTGCAAACGCATATTTCAGATTTAGCTGAAAGCTAACCAGCAGGCAGTTTTAGGAGACCCGAATACGTTGTAGATAACCCTCAGTCCGGCAGATAATTAGCATGGTTCATTTGAATCATTGACCCTGTTACGCAAGGCAGAGGAAAGGAAGGTTTCACTTGTCATTAGATTTCGCGAAAGAACTTAAGTCTCTTAATCGAGGACAAGGCGTCTCTATGTCTGCATAGTCTCAATAACCACCTAGTAGGTTTATCTTTATCTAAATACTATTTCTGGCATCAATGCGTTTATGGATGCCCACTACTCTTGTGGAAGAACACTGTTTAGCAATTATGCAAAAACTCTTCAAAATAAACACAAGACTTTTAAAATTAAGACTTAATTTCCCAACATTAACCCAAACAAACAAACAAGTTTCCAAAATAGGCCACTGATTTATCGGCTCGTCATTCATCAGTCACACAAGTGGTGCTCGACATTTTTGTCTTATCGATCCATTTGAACATTATATTCCCGGGATTGTAAGTTAGGTATGCAATCAGAACTACACTGCACATGTAACTCATCGGTTGAAGAAAATATGTGTATAACAGACATTCTACATTTACGTGTATTAATGGGTTTACAATGCGTGTAGGTTGAATTGCATCTAATTTTATTGACACAATAATAAGAGCCAACTTCTCTCCTGGCTTAATGGTAACAGTCATTCGACAAATATGTATACGATTGCAGGTCATTTGCATACAAAGCAGTAATCACAGATCACAAAGGAGTATTCATTTCAATTTGTTTAATGTATCTGACTTTATTTTAAGGTATCTTCTTCCAGTTATTCATGAAGTTTATATAGTTTTTTTTTTTTATACTTTGATAGCTGATATAAAAGTCATCATCTTACTTGTTTACACATGTCATACACAATTTTTTTTTGTTGAAACCCGTATTTAAATAAGATTTAAAAACACGATAACAAAAAAAACAAGAAGTAGTTCATTCTTGTATGTTATTTGTTTTAATACTCGAATGCTCTCCTTTTAACAAACTAGAAGCTTTTGTTTTTTAAACAAAACAAAACGGTTAAATTGTTGCGACATCATTAAGCGAACAGTAGCTACAGTAGCAGGTATAACATATAAAATAGAATAGACAAACAGCATCCAATTTAGTCATAAATGTATCATCTGCTTCTCTTAAATGGATTAAGTGGAATAAAAAAAAGAAATAAACTCATGGAATGGGAGTATCATGTTTCCCATTAGAATCTTTTTAAAACAAAGGAATTGCGTGACTTAAATTAGGTTACATAAGTTGTAACCTTGACTCATTTCATAGAAGAAAAAGTATACACTTAACTTATTCATTGAATACTCGTAATTAACATTTGTTATCATTTAAACTAAAATAATTTTGGAACGCGATTAGTACATGTGGTTATACTCGTAATGTACATTTTATTATTCGATCTCATAAAAATTAATCTCTAAATCTTGCAATTTCTAAACACTAGCCCAGATAAACAGAAACAGCACTGACCTTCAGTTGTTAAGAAAGTATAAATCAAAATGTTTTCACGTGTCCAATGTTTAATTTATGACTATCCCTACTGAGGTAAGTGTGCTAGGCAATATATTGATCATATTCGCTGTCGGAAGCGGGATTACGGACTCAGTTGGTTGTAAATATTTTTTAAAGGAAGTTTTACAGTTGAGATAAAATATCGACTTCACTAAATGAATTGACCAAAATTATCGCTATTATTAGTGATCTGATAAATAATTAAACGATCAGCAAAATAAAAGAAATAATTATAATTAATAATCAGCAAAAAGTAATTTTTTGACCAGCACAAAATAGAAAATAAAATCAGCAGAAAAAAGTAAATGATTAGCAAGGGAAATAATTAATAATAAATAATAATTTTCTTTTTGTTTTTTTATATTGAAGGTGAAAATGTCGAAAGACACTGTGGGGTTAGAAACCCAGAGTAGTGTGGGACTCTTATCACACTAAAAACACCTTCTTAATCATGAACAATTAAAGAAAGATCGAGAAGTGATTTTAGTTTCAAGTTCGTGAGGTTTAGTTCTTATACGAATATTATATCGTGCATTTAAGACGTCTGCTATTGTGACAATTTGCGTTTTTTTAATTACTTCTGAGACAAGATCAATCTGCAAATCACGAAGTCATTATTTCTAATATACGATGGAGCATTTTTGACTTTTTTACTATAGGTAACAACTGAGCCTCATTTGACAAAGTCCTTGACTACCTCGAAGCTATGTATATACTTAAATTTATCTACTATAACTTTTTGCTCAAGGTGTCGATAATTGGGAATTTTTGTTTTCAAAACAACTATATGTAACTACTTCGCTTCTAATTATTCGAAAGTTCCTGTGAAGTAACTGCACGCTCCGTTCGGCCGATAATGTCAATGCCGTCCGCAAAACTGTTGCATCGAATTTTGCACAATATTATTTCTTGGAATACAACGGTAAGACGACTGCATTCCAGCGATGGCGAAATGTCTTGGCTGAAACCTCTGGTGGTATTGAAGGTCTCGGTAGTATCCCTTTCGATCTTCACAGAACAGTAGCGTTCTCCATCTTTAACTTGCATAGGTTAAACAGTTTAACAGGAGTACCAAAACTTGACATGACTCGATCACGTCCATATTGTCACTATCATATACGGCCTTATGGTCGATAAACAGGTCTTGAGTCTATCCTTGAGTCTTCTTCAGAATCTGGTCTCTGATGATAGGAGTTCACACATTACACAAAATTGAATTTTGTAAGCTTACTCAGGGGACTTTTTTACTTGCTGCTATAAATAAGGACATTTTCATTCGAACCTCAAAATTGACGGTAACCTTCTCGAAAACGGCTCCAATGAAGTCGACAAAAAATAATGCTGACGAGAAGAGCTTACGACATCTACAAACAGAAGAAAAGGGGAGAATAACAGCTTCCAAGAAAGAATATGAAAAACGCGAGATCGAGTCAATGGAGAGGTGTTATAATAGGAATGATGTTCGATAGGTTTACCAACGATCAAAACTCCGCTGCGAGGGGGATCTACTCTATTCAACCCGGACGACAACGATCAACAATTCCGACCACCCGACCAAAGTGAAGATAGTAATATCTAAGCTTAAATCCAACAAAGCTGCTGGAGCCGTCGGTCTAGCTGCCGAGGCAGATGGAGATGATTTGGTACGGAGCATACATCACCTCATTTGTAAGATATGGTCGGATGAAAGTATGCCCGACGAATGGAACCTCAGCATCGTTTGCCCGAATCACAAGAAAGGAGACTCTTTGAACTGCGTCATCTACAGAGGTATTAGTCTCCTCAACATCGGCAGCCTATCTGCCATATTATATTAATGTCTTCAACCTCTGATTAGTCCTTATCAATGTGGTTTTAGGCCAAGAAAGTCCACCATAGATCAGATATTCACATTGCGGCAGAACTTGGAAAAAATACAGGAACTCTAAATCGATACTCACAATATTTGCATCGATTTTAAAGTCGCCTAAGATTGCATCTATAGAGACGAGCTATACAGAGCCATGTAGGACGACGGCGATGGCCATGCAGGACGACGGCGAAGAGTGCAAGCTGCTCCATCAATGTCAGCAATAAGATCACCGAGGCTTTTGATGACATTGATGGGTGATGATTTTGATGTCAGAAAAGGACTACGACTTTTTCTTTAACTCATACTTGAACGGATTCTCAAGTTAACGTCAGGAGTACGATCTTCCAAAAGTCTGTACAACTACTCGCCGCAAGAATGCAACGGCGGCTTGAACAGAACGTCGCAATTGACAGCTAAAATTTTGAGGTAGTTAAGGACTTTGTCTACCTAGATTCTGCTGTAAATTCAAACCATGAAATCAGCGCAGAAATTAAATGAAGAATCAATCCGCTGTTTCTTTGGGGTAAGAAGGCAATTGAGTAGCAAAGCCCTAACACGGGCAACTAAGGTATCCCTATAATCCCAGTCCTGATGAAAACACCCTTGGTTGTTTTGAAAGAAAAATTCTTCGAATACAATATGGAATCAAAAACCGTTTGTATCGGCGGGGACGAGGAGAAGATACAACAATTAACTATACCGGTTGTACAACAACATCGACCTAGTCAGAAGGTTTTGAATTCATCGCCTCAGATCGCTAAGTCATGTAGAGCGAATAGACATCAACGCTATGGCTCGAAAGGTCTTCGAATCCATCACGGAGGGACGACGAGGCTAAGGAAGACCTCACCTACGGTGGCGCACACAAGTGAAAAGAGA
The DNA here is from genome assembly GCA_963082735.1 of Pocota personata. Classification (NCBI taxonomy): domain Eukaryota; kingdom Metazoa; phylum Arthropoda; class Insecta; order Diptera; family Syrphidae; genus Pocota; species Pocota personata. The sequence continues at coordinate 47,838,387 of OY720430.1, read as the reverse complement.
CCTAAACCAACTTCATGTTCAAAACTGGAGGCGGCTAGCACAAGATCGAGCTAGATGGAGACGCTAAGTAAGTAAGTTAAAATTTACCATGAGAGCGTCTATAGAGATGACTCGTGTCTATTTTTAATATTCCTGACAAACAAGCGGGTTAACGATGGAGAATGCATGCCACTCCATCAAGGGAATATAATAGCAGTAAACTAATTAAATCGGACCTCGTGGTTCAGTGAACTATAGTTACGTCGGAAAAATTCTTTGCCTAAGACTTGGGGGGTTTTAATCTTGGCACGAGATCTATTTGAAGTGACGAAATGACCAATAAAAACAAAATCTTCAAATGCTTATCACTTTCGAATCTAGCCATTAGAATAAAGTTACAACGTTTCGGTTTTAATGCTTTCAGTTGACATTAAACTGTCAAAGAAGAGTCGAATAAAACCACAAACGTTCAAACAAGTTATTTGATTGATAAACTTTTTCTGATTTTTGTATTTTTATTTGCCTTATAAGCATTATCTATTTTTAGTAAAACCAAAGCGATAATATGATCTCGAAATAAAACTGACCTAACCTTGCTAATCCATTCGAGACTTTCGCAATTGATCTTATTTGAATATTCAAAGTAGGTAGCGTCTTTTTTTAAACTTATATGAAAAATTGTCATTCCTTTATTGGAGTGTATTGATTAAGAGTATTGACAATATTTCAGGGTCACGTCAATGAAAAATTCGCACAAAGCGACAGCGACAAAAAAAAAATGAATTATTCTATGTTTACCATTTATTTGGGTCATTTGAATCGTAAACAAAAAAAAAAAAAAAAAAACGTACTTAATCTTTGAATAGCCTCTGACACGGAATGCGGAATTTTTAGTAGACCTGGTATCTGCGAATATAATATTTCGAATACATCTTTGTTTTATACCCTTATATTAACATTAATGACTGCCTAAATTGACTTTTTAATGTCGTCCAATTAATTCAAAATTCGCATACCTAATTAAGTGTCTTGATGTTTTCACACAAATTTTTACATATTTTTGAGAATTTGATATCGTGGGATGTTAACTTACTGATGTTAAGGTTAGACGAACTGATTTATTATTATCCAGCAAGAGAAGGAGAAATGTGATTTTTTTTTTTTTTTTTATGGGAAAAACCTGAGATCTTGAAGGTTGGCATAAATGATAAATTTGTAGTTTTTTTTTTTTTGCAAAAAAAAAAAAAAAAAATAACCCTCGCTTTGTACATTAAAAATATAAATTGATAAATATATGGAAATTTAATAGATTAAGATAATTGATTTGCCGGGATCGCCAATCATAAAAACAAAAACTACATACACTCCGCTTCTCTCGATTGAGAGACGTAAAAATCGATCGAAGTTTTGAAACTCTTGAGTCTTTCACTCTTAATGTTTGGTAAATGACAATTTTAAATTTAGTAAGCAACAAAATTAAAAAGATTTGAGTAGATTTTGCATTCTAAACAATTCATAAAAAAATAACTTCAAGGTGGGGCAAAAGTAATAATGTGAATGTGCCATAATTTTTGCAAATGGCGTCAAATGTCATTGTGCTTTGACATTTATGTTGTTGACAGATAGAGAATTAGTTGACAACAAGTGTGGAGTGATACACCCCTGAAGAACTCGGAATTATTGTTAACGCTTATTTGACCAATTTGGATTAACGCGTTAATTTCGTCTTCTGGAATTTGAGTATCTGGGGCACGGAGAATCCATATGAAATGCACGAAGAGCCATTGCATCCCCTCAAAGTGACTGTTTGGTGCGGCATTTGCATTAAGAAACTTTTTTTTTTTTTTTTTATCCGATGGAAATCTTCAAAAGACACTCGGTAATAATCGGTACCAAGTAGTGTGGGACTCTTACCACACTAAAAACACCGGTGAATCAGGACCAATCTATGAAAGATCGACAAAAGATTTTTCTTCCTTAATTTATAAATCGCATTGGGTGAAGTTTAAAGTTATAACACTTTCCCATAGCTTTTAGACCATCAGCTCATGAAGCTTGGTTCTTCTTAATCTCCGAACATTGTTTCGTACATTTAAGACGGTCTCCATTTCGGAGTTGCAGTCGCTGATTGTGTGATAAAGCGTGTTTTTTAACCACTTCTGTAACCATTTGAATTTGAAGGTCACGATGTAGATCGCTATTTCTTATATACCAAGGGGCATTAATTATTCCACGAAGGACTTTGCTTTGGAATTTTTGGATGGGTTCAGCATTTGCTTTCTTTGTACAGCCCCATAGTTGGATACCATATGTCCAAACGGGTTTCAGTACTTGCTTATATAACATTAATTTGTTCTGGATAAATAGGTCAGAGTTCTTTCCTAGTACATTTTTCTGTACTTCAAGTTAAGTTCTTCTCTTTTCTTTTTGATGTGCTCTTTCCATTTAAGCTTTGCATCCAAGGTCATTCCAAGGTATTTGGCGGTATTGGAGTAAGGTACTACTGTACTGTTTATAAAAATTAAAACATTGTTTATGTTTTTGTTTGTAAAGTTTATATGCGTCGATTTATTTTCGTTTAATTTGATGCGCCATTTTTGCGTCCAATCACTAACTTTATCGACTGCATTTTACAATTTTTGAGTAGCCTTCGTAACGGATTTATCTGGCACCAATATTGCAGTATCATCAACAAAGGTGGCCATGATAGCGTTGATGTCCACTGGAATATCCCTTGTATATAACAGATAAAGGTTTGGTCCTAGGACACTTCCTTGTGGTACACCGGCTTCAATTTCCTTTACTTCCGAGTAATTTTGGTCGTACCGTACTCTAAAGAGTCGGTTTGGAACGTAGGATTTCAGTACTTCTGTACCGCCTGGGGAGGTCCCTATGCAGTTTGTACTCAAGTCCCAAGTGCCAAACCTTGTCAAAGGCTTGAGCAACATCTAAGAAAATAGATTAAGAAACTGAGTCGCTTTTTTTTAAGACGCCGACGGCATCACCGTAAACGTAACTTTTGAGCTACAGACAGATGTTAAACGAGTTCTTTTTTGCCTCAATTTACTGAATTGGGTCTTGAGCATTGTTGGTTCCAAAAGGACAGAGCAACCGCTCACACGCCTCGGGCAACGATGGAGATTTTGAATCACCAATTTCCGGGCCGTGTGATCTCCCGGCCAGATCGCCAGATCTTACGGCGCCAGATTTCTTCCTTTGGGGCTTTTTGAAATCTCGCGTTGACCACAACAAACCACAAACCTTACAAGTCTTGAAAGAAACGATTAAAATGACGCTAAAAGCGACAGTTAGAAATCGGTGCAACGGAGTGTTACGTATTATTGATCTAACGTGAGCATCTATTGCAATACATCAGTGGTTCCCAAACCCTGGAATGAATTTTGATGGATCAAGAGAAAATTACGGAATAGACCGAAGATGAAAGGTACTACCTAGTCTTTAGGAAAAGTATTACATCTCACCAAAAACATGAACGTACAAGGCGGGCCAAGCTCTCTGGTACAAAATCTCTGAAAGCATTCAGCCACGAAAAGGAGTGAGATTTTAAGTCTATCAATTTCACTTTCTCACAATTTGACAAGAGACAAATTATAAACTAATATTTTATTTTTGGTCTCGAACAATGTTAAACTCAGCTACCGCCTATCGCAATTCTGCCTGTCTGTCGGTGTGCACCTTGGGCTGCAGCGTAAATGGCTGGATGGACTTACTTCAAAATTCATATCTGGAATCTGTGAGCCTATACCCCGACGTGAAAGTGGAATTTTTATTCTAATCTCAAAATTAACGGAATTTTCTTAAAAGAAAATTTATAAAAATAGCAATGTTCTTGAAATCGGCTCCAAAGAAGTCGATACTGACTATAAGACTACGTATATTGGACTTGAAACACGTACTGCGAAATACCAAGCTCTCAATTCAGTATGCTGCGCCAACCCCATCATATTCAACAATATAGAGTTTTGAACAATAACAGTTTCAAGGCTTGAATGAGTAGATGATTGCAATTTGGGTATCTTCCTGTTATTCATTTATATTTGTCAAAAATGCTACGGAAAAATTCAGGACTGTAAGTTGGTGGCAGCGAATGCGACAGTAGAATACTCCACTGTATTATGTAATCTGTGAACAAATGTCTAATCAAATTTGTTTGACACTTTGACGATATGCGGAATATTGACCAGGTTAATTCATTTCGAGCATCAAGCGTCTTCAGTTCAGAACAGCCTTACGTATACTGAAAATATTAGTACTTCTACTCAGCCTAGTCATCCCTTTTCAGGTATTCAATTTGCTACTCTGTTTGCTGAAGTCCTTAAGACAGTGATTCCCAAATGTTTTCAGTACATAGTGCCCTTACCAACCCCCTATGAATCGTTTTTTTAATAGGCAGTGTAAAATTAGTTGGATACACGAGTACAAGCTTTTATGAAAAGTAAAATATTAATCCTGAGAATATCAGGGATAGAATATAATACTCGTATATAACCTCTGAAGATTTGATCTGATTGAAAGTACCATTATACCATACGGGTGTTTTCCACCGTAAAGCATTCTTCATATGTAATGGCTTGCGGTGCATCGCAAAAGGTTGTGTGAAAACATAAACAACGAAGCTATTGCCTAAAGGTATAGTTACTGCTATCGAGGAAAAAACATTTTCTTGGATGATTCCAATCTTATTTCTGACTATGAATTTCTGCTTTATCAGTTCTAATAATCATACTCTCTTCAGAGATAAACTAATGTGTGAAGGAAAGACGGCTCTGGAAATTATTTTTTTTTATTTACAAAATTTCAGGCGACATAATTCCTGCACGAGAATTTTAAATGTCCCGCGTCACCCCTATTTGAGAACTCCTTCTAAAAGCAAAGTGAAGTATGCTTCACATTTTCTTCCGAACACTACACGGGCTTGTGGTAGACATCTTGAAAAAAAAGAAGAGAATAGCGCTTCATATAGAGTTGACAAATTTGCAGTCACTGGTCTTATCCAGCGCGCTACACATTTTATTACAAATTACTCTTAAGAATTTTCTTGTTGCACTTCTATAAGTAGACCGAATCGATAAAGAAGCGTCGCAGTAAATGCGAACGAACTCCACTTTGCGGGCAATCGATCTTAAAGTCAACCACAACTAAAGTCAACTAGGCAACCCTCGGCCCAGCTACCATGGTTTGAGAACCACTGCACTATAAGAAAATTACACCTCTGTAAATGACCTGACTTCAACTGTGGGTGCCATTGGGGATACGTTCTGGAGTAATCTGCACCTGTTTCTCGAATCAAAACAATAAGACTAACTTATTCCCCCAATTATTTTATCGTCTGCTGCTTCCAAGTGATGCATCCATACTCTTAAATCCAAATAATTACTAAAGCTAATGTTAGCGGCAGTTACAACCGAAAATTTCCATCAAATATTCCTATAAATCGTTCAAATAAATTTTCGCACTACCTACTCATTTAAGAGTGCTATAGATTTCATGGAAATAAGCCCAATGCCAGTACACCGCATGATATGAGACGTAAGTACATGCATACATAGATCACAGTTCAACAATTTAAGCTCGATTTTAAATTGCTACAATTGAAAGCAATTATGGAGGTGGATATGTAAATCGTGCCATTTGTATCTTAATAAAGAAGACCTACAACAAAAACTATGGATTTCGAGTGCACTCACATTCGAACATTCGAAGAGGAAAATTAACTTGTAGACTCTTGTGCATGATGGGCACAATTAAGGAATTCTTGGACATTATGCGAATTTTAATTATGAGTAAGACAATGTAACTAACTATTGACACATATTTGATTTTCAAAATGAAATAGAAATGACGCTTCTGTCAACTTGAAAGGTTATTTTTCTTTGTAAAGCACTTGCGAAATATTATCAAATATTTACTTAAGATAACGTTACAATCAGACTGCTTCACAAATGAATTGGCCAACAACGCTTATTGGCGGAATATTCAAAAAAAAAGTAAAATCAAACAACATTTTGGGAAAATGAATATTTACCGGCTTAAATGCTATTCACTATCACTTATGTAGATTAGATAAATTTTAAAAAGTTCTCATTTCATTAAATTTTTATAATCCAATCGATGAGATTACAGTATCGATTTGTAAAATAAAGACTACTAAAGTAATCTATAAGATTTGATAAGAGTAGAAATTATAAAAATAAGAAGTGTATGAAATACGAGTAGCTATTCGCATAAACTCGAATATTTAAAATAGAAAAAGATATGGTCTCCCTTGTATTGAAGTTATGCAATGGTTAGTTTGATATTAATCTTTGTTTATACTAATTTTGAATTTGGTTAATTTTTTAGTAAGTAAATCAAAATAGATAACTCAGTATTTTAAGTTATAGTTACATGAATTATAAGCAAATCTGTTATTGAAAGCTATTTATTTATTTATTTATAAGATACATTGTTCAGGCTATTGCGTAGAAATGATTTCTTAGAAATTAAGAATCAGAATTAGCAAGTTTGCAAATCTACAATTAGCGAGTGTTAATAAAGTTCACCTCATGCCTACAGTTCCTTTATACAGTCTTTGTTTTTGAGTACATTAGACAAAAAAGTTTGGAACTTTTACAGGCGGAACAATGGTCTTTACCTAAAATAAATCCAGAAGGTACTGCTCCGTCCGAAACAAGAAAGGTATTTTTTCCCAGTTTGATTTGGTCTCTCAGCCACTATCCTCACCTCCACGCGTTGGAACCCACCAACGTTTCGGTGATTTAATCACTATGTAAAGGCAATGTTCGCGCGGTTGTTGTAGAGGTAATGAAGGGAATATTTTGTGTTCCGGCTCTAAACGAGAGAACAATACACAAGTCCCGATCTAACTTGTGGTTGTGCTGATTTTGTAATGCTGAATATGTGTTCATTATTACACTAGATTTGAATGTGACGCCAAGAACATGCATGTTTTTCTTGGGTTGAACAATTTGATTGTGCATTTGGAGCTATGGTAAAGTAGACGTATTCTTTGTGGAAAAAGTGGTGAATTTGGTTTTCTTTGAAAAACGCAACATTTTTATGAAACGTGGTGATATTTTTATTTTAATCTAAAGTACAAACTCTAAAGTTAGTAATGGAATACAATATTTTGCAAATATTAACATCGGCTCCGCTTACAATAGTCTTTCTTTTGATGAAATTTTTCATCAGATTTTCGCATAATTGCGTCTGTATTTCCCGAATAACAGCTCTGATATTTTCTCTTAATGCATGAATCGTTGGTAGAGCATTGGAGTAGACTTTATCTTTAACATAGCCCCAAAGGAAAGAGCATAGTGGTGTTAAATCGCACGATCTCGGCGGCCAATTGAAGTCTCGATTTCGAGAAATCACACGTCCAGGAAATTTATCACGCAATAGAGCCATTGTTCCACCAGCTGTGTGTAGCATCTGGCGCCGTCTTTCTGAAAATAAACGTCACCCACGTCCATACCATCAATTTCATGCAAAAAAAAATCAGTCAATATCGATCGGTAACACGCAATCCATTCACTGAAATGAGGTTGTTTCACTATTTCTCTTGGGTTTTAGGAGCCCCAGATGCGACAGTTTTGTTTGTTTACGTACCCAGAAAAATGGAAATGGAAATGAACACCATTCATTTCCAGCACCCAATTAGCGAAAGTACGGCGTTATGCGTGGTCTGCTGGCTTCAATTCTTGTGTCAACTGGTCCTTATAAGCATGTAGGCCAAGTTCTTTATGCAAAATGCAGTGCAAAGTGGTTGCGGATAGGCCCGATTTCTATGATCGTCTCGAAATGGACACACTTGGGTTTTCAGCCACACTCTCAGCTACGTCGGCAATATTTTCAGCCGACCTTGCCGGACGAACACGAATTGGAGTCTTCATCACTAACCTGTCCGAGACGTTAAATTCACTATTGCTGTCCGAAAAGGCGCTTGATGATCACCAAAAGCAGTCCGAACTTTACGAAACATTTCCTCGATATTTCCACCGTTTTTGTAGTGAATTTTCACTATTTCAACACGTTGTGCGAGTGTGTATCAATCCATATTCAATAACCTAGTTTTTCCTTGTCAAAAGTCGTCGCAATGATAGTTTAATGTTGACAGTTTAACAATGGCACGAAATTTAAAATGGCACCTCTGATTGGATAACCCTATAAAACTTTACTTTTCACCACTGCAAGATTTTCCGCAAATCTTCATTCATTGAATAGATTTTGGTGTATCCCTGACGATACGCGGTTTTTGCATTCATGTGCATGTTTTTCGAGCAAGATGGTATCAGAGTGCTGTCATTGGCGAAGCTAATGATCATTTTGTTTGTTAACTCTAGTTGGTAGTCTAGTATTTTATTCATATGGATTAGAAATAGAGTTGCTTGAAATATGAATTCCAGAGGCACTGCAGCATTTAGAGGATGTGTATAGGAAGATACCATCGAGCACAATTTGAATTGATTTATTATCAAACAAATTATCCACACTCTAAACTAGACTGAATAGAACGCCTAGAACGCTAGTACCGGACATTGACACAATACGAGTATACGAATAGGTGCCTCCGTTTCCGCTTGTCCCGGGCATAATTTGTGGGCACCATCTTCAAGAAGTCCCAAATTTTGCAGGCGATACTTAAAGTTATCAATGTCATCGTTACTATCTACTACCTCGTTGCCTGCTTAGGACCTCTTTCTTGGTAAAATCTACCGACATTTTTATATCTATTTGGCTTGTCTGCACTTCACTGTCGTCCATTTCTTGATCATTTCGCTCGCCGTCCCTCTGTCTGGGTAGCAAACGGTTCAGGGCCCAGAAAGTTTGAGACAGTCCTGTCCTTTGTGAGGGTGTCCGCCTTTTAATTTCCTTCGATCCCTAAATATCCCTTCAACCAAGCTAGTGTTACTGCATCCGCATTTTGAGTTGCACATTCGCTGAGTTTCTGAATATACTCCATCGCCACTGGTGTGTTAATTTCCGTCAGCACTTTTAGTACTTTTCGCTGTGCAATTGAACCCATTCGCGTTTTCTCGTAAGTTCCTCGTACAGTGGACCACAAATTGGGGTTGGGACTTCTTGTTGCTTCTCACTTTTTCAAGTATCTTTTTGATTTTCATCTTCTCATAAGTTGTTGAGTGTAGATCGTCATTAATTCTCTTCGGCATGAATTTTAATTCATAAGTAAATTTTAATTCATAAGTAAATTACTGAACAGAACAATAAATATTGTTGCAAAAATTAACAATAGTTACTATGATTAATTTTTTTTAAGTACGGCAATACATAAAGAAAATTTCGCACTTGAATTTTAACAATTTTTATTTTCCAGCTAATGGAACTTCAGAAGACACCTTAACACCTATTTCCATGATGTTATGTTATTTCGTTCTCGTACAATATTTTAAATAAATAAATTTAAACGTTGAATTGTTGTATCAAATTTGAATGGAGAAAATGGCTGCCAAAGAAGAACAAGATGTCGTCGACAAAGTAAAAAACGGTGATAACGAAAAGTATAATCAAAAATTAGATGGAAGCGAAACATTACCACTCACTACAAATAAAACAAAAGCAGAAGATGATTCAATAGATCCGGAATCCGGTAAAGTACGAAAAGGTAAGTTATCTAAATATTTTAAGCTAACTAAATATAAATTTGCGTCAACGCCATTTTGAGTCACATACTGACTGAAAATTCTTAATCGGTACTGGTGTAGGGTAAATGTACTTTTATCAGTTAATACGATGATCTTCAACTTTTTTGTTATAAAGAGTCCATTAGCAGCAAATTGACTTACCCTTTGTATAGGTGGAAATATTGTTATCAGTTCATTTGAAATGATTTGAAATTAGTTTCTATTCCCTGATAAATTGATATCGACACTAAGGACCGAACATTTTGGGACGAACATTGGAAGTTACAATTTAAATCTGGAATTCCGTTAAAGATAAACAGCTGATATTTGACATCTGTGAATACTAAGCATTCGGCGCGTTCCAAGCACTCTGCTAGAAACTTTTCGCTACTAGATAGCAAATGAATTTGTCGCTAGAACAATTAGCTAAATAAAAACAGGAGAAAAACGTCGTCTGCCAATACATTGCATTAGCGATGGCGTCTTTGAATGAAAGTTGAAAACAATCGATAAAAGCTATTGATAATTATGAATAAATCTAGTAAATGCTCGAAATTATTCGTTTCTCAATAAAAATTTTCCAGGATTAGTCTACCACTTAGCCTACCACTTACTAAGCTCTCCATTCCATTAATAGATTTTACTTAAATCTTATTTTAGACTGATCCTTGACATTTCAATAGCATCGATTGAATGAAAAATCGAAAATCGATGGTCCGAAAGTGTTATCGATAGAATTATTCCATAATTAAATTATTTAAAACAAGTAGATGTTCTAAATTGTTGGTAACTAAAGTCGAATGACATTATACACGTGCATTATTCTAGACACTAACAATTTACTCATCGTTGATTCGTACAGAGACGTCGAATTGACTGCGAAAGTATTTTATAATTAGTTGACTGTATTTTAATCAAAAAATTATGCCTGACATTTTAGTGAGTTGTACAAAATGTCGACACAAAATGGACAAATTCGATCGAACCGGGTTAGTGTTAGATGTGCAAAGATCAGTGAGTGACAGTGTTCGTGACATTCTCTAAAAAACCATTCGCCATCGTTGCAAGGAATTGAACCTTTCCTACAGCTATACGCAGCTCATTTTAACAAAAGATCTGCACGCCTACAAGATCCAATTGACTTAGGAATTAAAGCCAGCAGAATCATCTTCAGCGATGAAACTTACTTTCAACTATATCGCTAAGTAAACAAACAAAATTGTCACATTTGGGGTTATGAAAATCCATGGCCCATTCACGAACAACCAATACATCCACAAACAGTCACTGTTTTGTATGGATTTTGGGACAGTGGCGTGATTGGGCTATCATTCTTAGAAAATTCTCGTGGTGATGCTATAGCAGTCAAGAGCATTACATTCACATAAAACATTATATTGACATACAAATATTAGTAGATTATCAAAACTCAAAGTGTTTTATTTCAATTTTAAATGGTGGCCTCCAATCACCCTTTATATCCCATAGGGTATATTAATTTTGATACATACTTTGTAACATAGAGAAACAATAACGATAGGGTCCTGGAAGTATATGTACATATTTGTGATCACGATCGACAGTTACGTCGATCTAGTCATATTCCTCCATCTCTCAGTAAACAATTTTTGAAATCTGTCCACAAACACGTCCACTATCCAAAATTTGACCTTTTCAATATTTTTACTAGAAACTGAAAAAAATCAATTTAACAACATATATAGACGTTGGTATTCTCTCCAGTTCGTCTGTATATTGTATATGGCCACGCCCACTTTTTAGGGGCGTTTTCTTAAAAATATCCCGACTTCGCTATTTTAAAGCTATGATGTTAAATAAACGCACACTTTCTGCTTAGGAAAAGTCTGTAAAATATTTGTTTTGATAAAATCACTTAAAAATCTATGAAATGCATTCTAGGTATGCAGATATTATTGCATTTGATTAAAAAATTTCACAACGCTATACCTACTCTTTAAGATATGGATTAGAATATGGGGTATTGTACGATATCCTCAAGCGTGCATCCTCACTTGAGGACTTTTATCATTAGATCTCTCTTTGGCAAATGCTTGTGAACACTGTCTATATGGCGACGTATTTTACCACTATATGCTGCATATGTGTATTAGTTTGTCTTGGTCGTTATTGCTATCATGGTTTTTTTCTGTTTAGCATTGGGAGGCGGACATTTTCAAGTAGCATTGGGGGGCTTTACAGGTATCCTGCGGGTCTACTGTTACTCGCTTATGTGTTCTGGTCTTCGTTTTTATTTGTGTTGTCATATTACCTTTGCCATTATATTCGACGGAATTCCTTCATACCATATTATTTTCCACATCCCGATCCCAGATCTTCTGCGACAATGTCATTCGGAATAGGAGACTGGCATGTATTCACTCGAAGTCTTTCATGTTCACTTAAGAATCTCGGACAATGGAAAAAGACAAGCTCTGCATCTTTCCTTATTTCTACGCAAGGAAGCGCTCATGTCCGGTCAGCAGTTAGCTTACATAAGAGGCCATTTCTCCTTGACGCCTGCTTGGAGATTGGGAGCTTCGAAACATCATTGCACATATATTATAGATCTAGCGTTTCAAGTATTTCTGCATTCTGTTCCAGAAGTAGTCCGTAACTATCTTGATAATGCATTTATTTTGGTACTCTAGAATGTGGTCCCAGTCTGCAGGCATTCTTCACATCATAATTGCGTCTCCTCTCTATTTCTGGCATTTTGTGTTTTTTTGAATGGGATTTAAGGAAATCGTACTGGTGCTCCGCTAGACCTCCTACTACGTTAATAACCGATTGCATATAATCCGCTCTATTAAGACGATGAGCTATCAGGTGTTTTTCCCCCTTTGGACAGTCGTACAAATCTTTGTTTCTTCCACTGTTTCGCAAAAGCACCTTGCATAACAAATGACTCAAACCTTGTCTTTACTGCTAGTTTAAAGGCCTAGTTCGGTATGTTGGAGCTCACAAGTGGTGGCCGACGGTATCATCTGTATTTCTATAGCAAGTTCTTACTTCAGTACGAATTGAAAGTGAACAGGTGGGCAGTGGTGCCGTGATTTTTGAGCTTTGTCATTACTATCCTGTAGGTGCTTCCCAATGGGTTTGTGTCTTCTTGATCACAAAGCTCAGGGAAAATGCTGCATTTGCTCATTTGTCATTGTCGAACTATAAAATTACCTGATAACCAGTGCTTTTACCCTATAAAGACATTTATTTTTATCAACGCTAAATGATTTGCATTAATCAATTATCCATCATTAAGCAGTTCTATTCCGTGTATTGCCAATACCTGATTTCATAGCATTTGTAAATAATTAATCACTCAGGCCGATACATAAAAAAGAAAGACAACACGAAACTGTGTCAACTTGGAAAAGAAATCGAATAAATTCAATTTCAGGCCGATAAATGTCATTAATTATTTATAAAAAAAAATAATAATAATGCCGAAAAAACAACAAAGTCTACAAAAGCAATGAATTAGTGAATCAAAAGAGACATTAATCGCACCTCGATGACATTCTTCACCGAAACGATATGTTAAACCAACATCAATTCAGATTATAATCTTCCAAATAAATTGAGTTATTGTGCAGCTGCAGGCTGACCGTTGGACACCATCAACTCCAATCGCATTATATGCTTCCCTGCTCGCCGGATAGATGATGTTTCGAAAACCCTTGCTTGTATTTCATTTTTATTATTTGAGTTTTGTAATATCTTCTATTGATGATCGTGTCTAACTGCATCTGATTAGCATCGATTACTAAAATATTTTTTTTTTTTGTTTCTTTCTGCAGGTCGATTATCGCTAGATGCACTAATGCAACTATCACGGAAACGCCGATTTCTATACATTCTAACAGCCTGTTTGTGTGCCCTACTTCTAGTTGTAATTTGTTTACTGATAGCCTTTTGGCCAGAGGTGCCCTTCTACTTGAAAGCAGAACTATGTGTGGATAAGGAGTGTGTCGTCGCAAGTCAGCAGGTGAGCAAAATGAATGATTAGAGGTTGTAGAAATACTTAGATAATTTTTTCTTCTTTTTTTTTAGGTTTTACTATGGTCGAATGTTTCTTATAAACCTTGTCGAGATACATATCAGTGGGCATGTGGAAATTTCCACAAAGAGTACGAGGAAGGTGACTACTTTGTGATAAAAAAGGGAGAATGGGACTTTCAAACATACAACGAGTATGAAGGTAAAATTGGTTTGATGTGGCATAAATAAATTTCCAAATTTGTACACTGGGTCTCACTAGCGACTAGCCTTTTATGAACATGCACGCAGGGTATATTGAATTTATTAATGCACTGCCAGTTCTTTTGTTCTACAAAAGAAGCAATCAGACTATACTATTATTTACTCGTATGGAATATAACATCAGCTAAATGGCCGCCACTGGAATGATGATTTTTACACATTTCTAGCTGCATTACGGCCATAACTTCACGAATTTTGAATTTTAAGCGCTTCAAAGTTTGAGAATTGTCTGCATAGACACAATTTTTAGAATAGCCCCACAAAAAGAAATCCAACGGTGTCAGATCACACGATCTTGGTGGCCAATTGACCCCAAATCTTGAAATTTTTTTTTTTTTTTTTTTTATAATTTACACGTGTTAAAGGGGATATGAATACCCTTATACTAATTTTTTTTTTTAGAACACGTGCGTTTTGTGGAAAGGGGAAGAGACAGAGAGAAAGACAAAGTGGTGTAGTTTGAAACTCAAGTGGTATTGAGCTTCTGTAAACTGCAAGGGTGGCTGTCCAGATAACTGGGGAGTATTTTGTTTGTTTTCGCTATTATTGTCGTTGCTTATGATTCACAGTATTTTTTTCCGTCCTCCTGATATCATCACGATCAAGTTGCATTTTAGCCATATGACCACCCTACTGCCAGTGTTATGCCTTCACAGTAGAGTTGACTTAGTTTTCGCAAGTGATCGACTTTTTTATTTATTTCATGCGAAATAAATAGATGATTCTTGACATCAGGATTCGAACCGTGAATCAGCGTGACAAGCGATGATGTTACCACTACACCACGGCCACCCTAAATTAAACGGCCGGGGAACTTTTCTTGCAATAGAACCAAATTTTCTTGTATTGTGTGGTTCGTAGCCTCGCCCTGTTGGAACCACATGCCTCTCACATCAATGTCTTTAATCCCAGGAGAAATAAAAGTTGGTTATCATTTGACTATAGCCTAGATAATTCACAGAAACAGTGACGCATTCGTCGTTTTCCAAAAAAATATGGGTCGACCACGCCACCGGTCTACAGCGCGCACCAGACTGTCATCCGTGATGGATACCATGGCCTCTCAACAATCACATGTAGATTCTCAGAACCTCAAATTCTTCATTTTTGTTTGTTTACGTAGCCGCCGAGCAAAAATGGGCCTCATCGCTGAAGAAGATCTTGCTGGAAAAATCAGCGTAGATTTTCCAGCACTCAATGGGCATATGTTCTGCAAGATTCAACACTTTTAATGCGTTGAGCGGTGGTTAAACGGTCTATGATATATTGTACCTGTCACTATGGATGATAGATACCATATTGCAGGTACTCAAAATCAACAATTCTAAATTATTCATCACTCGTTATTATTATAACCACATTTTGTTAAGGAATGGTGTAGACTGCCCAGAAATTTGAAATTCTTATTATGTAAATGAAAGTCCACACATGATTTTGTAGGTGGTGTGATTACAACACTAGTTTAGATGACTAGAAAATGTAGAATTTAGGGGGTCAACTGGTGAAAAAATACTGGCTTGGTCCACTATAATTTGGAAAACTATTTTTTCCGGATTGTATGTCCTACGTAATAAATTATTAACAATGTTATAAGCAAAACATTCAGCTTTTTCTTAAATATTTTTTAAAGATGCTAGCTTTTATAAGATAGGATAACAAATAAGCGGTATCAACATTTAAAAAGAAGAGAGAAGTCGATTTTATTATTTATAAAATTGTTAATAGTTTGCTGTGTAGCATGTACAATCCGAAACAAATATTCTTCCATTTTTCGTGGACCAACCCACTTTTTTCAGCGGTTGCACCTTATTATGACTAATCCTGGGTCAAAAATTTTGATTTCACTACGCACTCGTATGAATATGGCTAAAATGATATTGTACTATAGGGTTTTTCAATAGGAACATAACAATTTTGTGTTTCAATACAAACGCACCCTTAAACTTTTCCTATGATCTGTCAATGTCAAAACGTCAGTTAAGGCTTTCGTTTTTATCATGGTGAAGTCCACGAATGAGCAACGTTTGGAAATTATTAAAAATTACTACCGAAATTCTTAGTCGGTGGTTGCAACTTTGAGAGCGCTTACTCCAATTTTCGGTCATTCACTATTGAATGTTCCTGTGCCAGTGAGACAATGCACCGGTCGAAGTACTGAAAATATCGCAGCCGTTAGTGCTTCAGTTCAAAGTGAGCCAAATCAGTCGATTCCACGCCGTTCACAGGAATTGGGAATCTCTCAGTCCACATTGTGGCGAATTTTGCGTAAAGATCTTAATTAACTCAAGAACTGAAGCTTTTTGATAATTGAAGCGCCGAAACTTCTCCGATTGGGCTCTGCAAAAGTTTGAAGAAAATCCTGAATTTCATCGAAAAATCATCTTCAGCGATGAAGCTCATTTTTGGCTTAATGGCTTTGTTAATTGTTATTGGACGTCAAATGTTATTGGACAGCAATAAACCCACATGTGCTTCAAGAGACTCCATTGCATCCACAAAAAGTGACCGTGTGGTGTGGATTTCATGCCGGAGGTGTGATTGGATCGTATTTTTCCGTCGATGAAAATGATCGCCAAGTTACGGTTAATGGAGTTCGCAATCGTGTCATGTTGGAAGCCCATTTTTGGACAGAATTGGATGGACTTGACATCAGTGATATGCGGTTCCAACAAGATGGTGCCACATGCCACATAGCTGGTCAAACAATTGGTCTATTGAAGGGGGATTTTGGTAATCGTGTAATCTCGAGAAATGGTCCGGTTGAATGGCCAGGTCGCTCATCGATTTAACGCCGATGGATTTCTTTTTATGGGGTTACGTTAAGTCGTTGGTTTATGCCAACAAGCCAACAACGTTAGAGGAGCTCAGGAACAATATCGAACGCGAAATTGCCAACGTTCCGGCCGATATGTGTGGAAGAGTGGTGGAAAATTGGCTCCAAAGATAGCTGCAAACGTGCTCGCGGTGGTCATATGAACGAGATTGAATTCCATACCTAAATTTAACATGTGTGCTACACCGGGAATAAAATTATTCTGTGTTTTATTTAAATACAAAAATGTTATGTACTTATTGAAAAACCCTTTATATACTTGAAATGTATTTTTTGTAGACAAAAGAAAGCTAAATTTAAAGCTAATAAATAATTTCCGTCAAAAGAAAGGTGATTTCGACACTTTTTTTTTTTTTGTAAAAATATGTGGTCTATAAAATCGCATGCTGGACCGTTTGGAACAGAGATTGAACAAAGCGGAATGCTTTAGAAGAGTGTTGTTATTGAACGGCAAATCCTGTAAAGGAGAGGAGAATAAAACGGGTTAACTATTGGTTATATTCTATTGCAACTACTTTCTTGTAATAAGATTAATGGTGTACCATTATATACCACATGTAAAAATAAATAAACAATTAATATTATTTATTTCAAATAACTTTAAAAACTTGTTGAATCTTACTTATATCTTAATGCTAATCTTTTCCAAGCCAATTATTGGATTCTGTCAAAATTGTGAATCGATTAACTAATTTTTCATCCGATTTATAAGCTAGTACGTGTACATCTTTCCAAACATTTTATTCACAAATTTCAAAATGCATCCAACAAGTTTAGTTGCTTGTTCAGTTGAATTTTTTAATTTACCAGTTCTTCAAACTTTCACTCTCTTTACAAGCACTGGTCCATTTTATCCCACTTGGTACTGATCCTATTTTGCCCCTAGTGTGTTTTTTTTTTTTATAAAATTGCATCTTTTAATTCTTGGTATGAATAGATTATCTTTTTTTTTTAAAAAAATACCAGTTTTGACATTAAATTAAATTAAAAAATCAATAACAGTACTTAACTTATTAGAGGTCTTTCGAAAATTGGCTGTTTCTCGAGTATGGTTACACGATTTTATTCATTTAATTTTTTGATATATGTACGCTCATAAGTTTTTTTTGCTTTTAAATGCATTTTACAAAAAATCCAATTTTCCGCTACATATCGATTTCGGCTAAATTTGAAATCTGAACAATTAACAAACGAACAGCATACATGAAGCAAGTACGTGCGACCCGGTCGAGCTTATTTTTTCTTTGTTTTATAGGCCGTTCATTTGGAATGGAAAAACTGAAAATAAATTGGAAATTATAAGCAGTGTTAAATTGCTCAAAGATCCGGACGCCCTCGCACTGTCAGAACTCCACTGCCAATCTGTTAGAGCCGGGATCAATCGGAAACCGCTGCGAAAGTAGAACATCTTGGCACGAAAAATGAAAATATCGCAGAAATCTATGTCTCGCATTATCAAACAAGATTTGGGACTCAACGCATATATGACTCACTGGTCACTCACACACACTCACTCACAGTCCAATTAAACCAAAAACGGAATGAAATATCGAAAGCTCTACACCGTCGGCACGCGCAAAATGATTAAAAGAAAATTTTGTTCACGGATGAAAAAGTGTTTACTATTGAGGAATCATTCAATAAGCAAAATGACAGCTTATGTCCGGACATTCAAAGAAGCATGAGAACGCGCCATCTCATAAGGCAAAAACAATACAAGGTTGGTTCCAAAACTATGTGCCGGACCTCATAGCAGCAGACGATTGGCCGTCAGGTATTTCAGGCCTCAACCCTTTGGATTATAAGATGTGGTATATTTTAGAGACTATGACTTGTCTTATTCGACATTCAAATATTGAGTCCTTGAAGCTCGCAGTTATCCTTGCAGTGGACAATATTTCAAAACACGAGGTACGTGCTTTGATCGATGAGTGGTTAGAGCGACTCAAGGGCTGCTTACTTATAAATGTCGGATACTAGTAAATCACCGGATACTGCGTCATTGGCAGGCATGCTCAGAGACTGTTCATTACAAGCAGTGATTTTTGTATAAGCTGCAAAAAATAAGGGGATGAGGAGTATAGTAGTTCACTTCATCTCCCTTGCCCATATCAGAAGTGCTACTCTAGGAAAATACTTCTTCTACGATCTGAACAAAACCTGCTCTGTCAAATTCAATAGCAATAAATAGGTGGTAGTAAAGGATCGTAGTAAAGGATCGTAATCTCTGCTCCATAGTGGTATCGCCATGCACTTATGTTGGCCTAAGTGCATCTAGAGGAGAACCACTTTCTATCTATTTATCTATCAATGAAATGAAAATTCTACCTTGATCAAAAAGTTTCAGGAATGACCACCGTATGGCGCTTTCAGTCATCTGATTTTTTTTCGTTTTTAGGTTGACACATCTGTCATTAACATTCCCTCCAAATTTTAGCGTCGTAGCTTGATATTTGTAAAAGCTACGCTGTCGAAAGTACATCTGCCTCCGTGTGTGTTTTCGATTTTTTACGATTTTAAAAATGGGATCAACTGCAACAACGAGTTTGCACCAAATTTTGTGTTACATACGGATTCAACGGTGCGAAAACTTTGGAAATGTTAGAGAAGTGTTTCGGCAACGATACTCTATCGAAAGCAAACGTTTAGGCGTCGCAAAAACTCTTCAAAATTGTTTGTGAGTCCGTCGAGGATGACGAATGCAGTGGTAGGCCGTCCACATCGAAAACCGACGAAAACATCAATAAAATCAAAGAAATGTTGGCCGAAAGCCGCAAATTGACCAGAAAACTGGCAGAGGACTTGAAAATTGCTTATGGATCCGTTCAAGACACAGCTGATGCCGAAAGACTTGAATTTCATGCAAAAAAGGGCCCGCATTGACATCTGACATCGGCTGAATCCGACCCAACATTCATCAAACGCACAATTCTATCTACTATTTGAAATCCGGGATCGCTTTATTTTTTTTTTTTTTTTCGGGATTTAGAAAACCCCAGGAAATGAGAAACTCTAATTGGGACGCTAACAGTTTACGTTAATACTGCAGCGAAATTAGATATCAATCAATCTTTGGAAGATTTTTAAAAGTGAAGATGGTATAGTAATGGGGATTGACTTAAGAGTAACTTTGGAGCAGTTAGAGAAGTGTGTTATGAACACACTTTAAAAGACTTCTATTTTGCTACAAAGCCTGCAAGATTTGCGTTGAGGATATTTTGATGTTAGCGTTGTGTCTTGTACATCTTTTCTCACAGCCTTCTGTTCGCGACTGAGTTCGACCGGGCTCTCAGTCATGTTGATTATCGGCAAGAATGAAAAAGTCAAAGAATTGTTGGGATATGCAATTTGATTTGGCTTTCATTTGCGAAAAAATGTTCAAAGAATCTTCGAATAAATCAGCCCATCTTACTTGATGGGAGAGAGAAATTCAAAACGGATCTAAACTAAGTGCAAGTTCTTCGATGAGAAGTGGCATGGTAAATCCAATTTTTTTAATTGTCAACAATCTTAAGCTTTGTAGCACTCAAACTATGGTTTTTGAACTCGATCCGTATTCAAAGAATCTTTTTAAAGTCAGTAATCTGCTGAAATCTGAAAACTAGTTTCTGAAAGAATTTCATTACGGATATGAGAAGGGTATAAACTCCTCGTGTTGACTATAAAATATGTAAATGTAGGCAGTATGTATGTTTACGATTATTATATTGACTTAAAACTTTACATTTTTACTTTAGATACTTTTATTGTTTCCTGTCTTTTTTTTTCCAGAACTGAGAGACTTAAATAGATTCATTTCAATGCTGCCGACATCAAGTCAGTCATACTCCGCAGAATCCATGATATCTAGCCTCTATAAATCTTGTCGTGAAATCGATGCCTTGGATAAAAGTCAGTCGGATATGCTACTGCGACAAGCGATAAAATCAGTTGGTAAGTTTAAGTTTAACCGTCTTAGACCAAGTCAAAGTCCACCAGTAAAACCGGTACTCGCCGGTTCATTGATTTATAAATATTGTAATAAATAAAATCATCTACAAGACAAACCTAAGAAACTGTAGCTGTCATAACCTTATTTTCCCAATTTATCAGCTGCCAATCATTTAAGTTTTGTTTAACATCAGAGCTTGTGGACCTATTCAGATCGTAAAATATCGATATTATTTAAATGCGTCATGATGAATGAAATTGCAAATTTCTTTCGTTGGGCAAAGTCTCAAAAGACCGCCGATGATAGATAAGATAAAGTGATGCATATGACAATACCTAGGTGGAGATAATTATAGTTTTTGTATTGTGATTTTTGCATTTTTGATTTTCTGAAATTTAATCTAGGGGGCGTAATAAAAATCGCTGATGGCGAAGAAATATGATGTTTAAGCTTGTGCTTGTGATGCTTTGTCAATGTTGATCAATGTTGATGAGTTATTGTGAAATATGACGAAAAAAACATTTTGTTGAATGATTATATGTAGAAAGCGGTAAACATCCGCCACTTTTCTATGTATATTCAAAAGATGTTTAATAGTGGCGCCATGTATCATAAAGATCCGTAACGAATTGCTACATTTTATTGATCTGTTAATAAGTTTGCATACCTAGATGCGAATCATTGTATTTTTCCACTGAAATGGCAAACTTGATGTTAGTATGCAATAAAATATCATAATAATTGTTTTGTTTTGCAAATAGTTTTTTTTTTTTTTTTTTAATATTCGGCGCCTCAATATGTAATAGGTAGTAATTCTTATACAATTTTATACATTTTGAAATAAAAATTGGTAGTAACATTTATCCATGAAATTGTATTATCAATCAAATAAATAGTTCCGTGTTAGCAGGTGTCTTTGTCTGCAGTTCAACTGTGTACGAGTAGCTGCTGTATTTTGTTTCTTTGCCATTCGGAGAATACTGGAAGATGCGTGATAGTTCCTGAAAGCCAAACAATTTTTGGTCTCCGATTTTCAAATTTCCAATTGATCTTTCCATTTCAGGTCAAAACAAATATTTTCGATGCGCGTTTTTTTTTTTCTTATAATGTTCTCTCATGAGCACCGAATCTATACCGCTGAGCCAGCATCCCGAGATGTTTGTAGATGTCTGTTGACTCTGCTTTTGAATTGTTGGAGATTGAAAGTTTCTGAAAATATGTCTGCTGGGGTGGACTCAAAAATTTACTTGTCTTGTCACTGCGGCGTTGCCAGGTGGACATAGAGTTAACTGTTGGAGATGGGAACTTAGTGCGCTTTTTTCTATTAAGTGAACTGCTCGTATCTGTATGTCGATCAGATGAAGAGAATGTTTCGGGGCCGAACTCCAAACGTGAGAACAATACTCAAGTCCTAACTTGTACTATGGTCGTGATATACTACACCAGAGTTGACTGTGATGCATGGTTTCCTTGGGATTAAGAATTTGGTCGTTCATTTGAAGCTGAGGTACAGTAGAAGTGCTCTTTCTTTTTGAAAAAGGCGGTAAATTGGGTTTTACTCGCATTTAAGTCGACTAAGTTTGCTTTTTCCCACTGCAAGATTTTCTGCAGGTACCGATCGAACGATTTTAAGATTTCAAGATGTTGAGATTGCCTCAATGCAGACGTTGATATCTGTATTTCTGAAACATGTTTTTTCAAAAGCTCGCAAACCGCTGACTGAGTTTGTGTTGCTATATACATCCATCCCCCCCAAATTGATTTGAGTGATACCATGGGACAATGCGATGACCTCATCATTTTGGGTGACTTTAATCTTCCGTACCTTCAATGGTCTCAATCTGATGATGAATCCCACTATACTCCCAGTGCCATCTCCGACAAGAAAATCCTACTAACTGATTGTCTCTCTGACTCTGGCCTTTTCCAAGTAAGTGGCATCCGTAACAACATGAAGACAACTTGAATTCATCTTCTCGTCCGACGCCTATACTTCTATAGTCTCTGAGAGCAATTATCTTCTTTCAACTTTGAACCGATTTCATCCCCAGCTATTCCTAACCTTTTTCATACAACGATAATTCAAACCCGGTCTCAGAGCACACTTATTACTTTAGTTTTCGTAAAGCTAATTTCGTCATACTCAATAGCTTACTTCTTAACATAAAACCCATCCCTACACATTTACCCATTGACCATGCCCTCGCGATTTTCTACGCTGATATCTTTGCTTGTTTTGTCGAATCAGTATCATACCTTCCTAAAAAAAACTGCTCGTCTTCTCCACCCTGGTGTAACAAGGAGTTACGCTCCCTTCGCAATAATAGAAACAAACTATGACAATCCTACCTTAAATCTAAATCCGACTCTGACTTCCACAAGTACACTTGTGTATATACCCAATTCACTGAGCTTTGCAAAAGGTTCTATCTAAAATAGATAGAATGCAATCATACCTAACAACCGACCCCAAGACATTTTTTCAATTCATAAATGTCAAAAGAAAATCTGATGGCTATCCATCTACTCTCACTTTCTCGGACTCTTCCTCGACAGATCCTAAAATAATTGCCAACTTATTCGCAAACTTTTTCGGCTAGTCGTTCGTTGCCCATGTATATGAAGTTGACTTTGATTATTTCTGTTATTTGAACAACTCTGCATAAACCTCCCTTGTCTCTGTGGACATAATCCCATCAACGGTTGCTAATAAGATTAACCAACTGAAGGATGACTACTCCCCTTGTCCTGATGATGTCCTTGCCGTAGTACTAAAAATATGTGCGAATCATCTGACACAGCCCCTCACTACCCTTTTTCACCTTTCAATATCACAAGGAAATTTTCCTCAATTATGAAAGAACGCTTACATTACCCCCATTCACAAAAAAGAATGCAAGAGCTAAGTTTCTAATTATCGCCCTATTGCTAAGCTCTCATGCATACCTAAGCTCTTCGAGAGCATCGTGTACGATGTAATGTCTTTCCACTGCAAGCCAATCTTCTCTACAAAGCAACATGGATTCCTTAAAGGGAGGTCAACAACCACTGACTTAACCGTATTCGAGTTTAGTACACTGATGGCAATGAAGTTGATGTCGTAGCCACAGATTTTAGTAAGGCTTTTGACCAAATTTCTCACCAAATTATTCTTTTCAAACTAAAAGCCCTTGGATTTCAACCGCGGTTCATCTCATGGATCATATCATACCTAGTGGACCGTCACTAAAAAGTTTGTTTCAGATCAACAGTATCGGACCCTATTATAGCAATATCGGGCGTTCCTCAAGGCAGCCATCTTGGACCACTAATCTTCATCTTTACAATAAATGATGCTGAGCGTATCATCTGGAACTCTGATCTTCTGGTCTACGCTGATGATATGAAAATCTTTAAACGCATACCATCTGCCACTGATTCTCGCCTTCTGCAGGATGATCTAGATAGTTTCTCCATCTGGTGCATAAAAAATGGCTTAGAACTTAATGTCAATAAATGCCACTCCATCACCTACTCCCGTAAGCGTCTCCCACCACCACCTCGGATCTACTTCATTCGTGATGAGCCTGTACCCTCAATCACGTCAGCACGCGATTTGGGCGTCATCTGCGATAGTGAACTCAACATTCCATCACATATTGACAATGTTATAAGTAGAGCCAAATCAACACTTGGATTTGTAAAACGCTGGTCAAAAGAGTTCTCTGACCCCTACATAATAAAATCCCTCTATCTTACTTTCGTTGGACCCCTCCTCGGGTATGCCAGCCAAGTATGGTGTCCGCATTATGCTGCTCATACCACGAGAATTGAGGCAATCCAGCGCAGGTTCATTCGCTTCGCCATACGCGGTCTGTCTTGGGCTGATAACTTCAACCTGCCGCCCTATGTGAATCATCTTAGACTGATTAATCTTCAGTCATTGGAAAAACATCGTGATGTTGACGACATACTTTTTATTCAACAGGTGCCTTGCCGTGCTTCAAGCTATTTCTCTAAACACCAATCCCCGCAACCTCAGGTCTCTTCCTCTTTTCCGTATACCTCCTCATCGCACTAACTATGGTTACAACGAACCATTATCAAGAATGCTGCGCAAATCAAATAATGCGGCACACATTTTTGATTTTAACAAGAATAAAAGCGCACTCCGCAATGCCCTAACCATACTCTCCGCCTTCTCTCCCTAGCTTTTTATTCTTTGTCTTTTCTAGTTTTAAGTTTAGATTAAGTTATGATGGTACACTAAGCTAAATAAATGCCGGTAGAGCCGGCGCCAAATTCTTAATACCATGGGAAAGAAGAGAACAATTTATAATTCTAAATTAACGGGCGTACTGCTAATATTAGGGCATGGTCGGAATTTCCCATAGAAGCAGAAACTTTCATAGTGTAGCTATCAGGCTCTGTTGATTGAGATACAGATTGCAATGAAATTTGATGTCTAGGTCTAGGTCACCTAAAAACCATTTAAATCAGACTGAGTGGGGATATGATATAGCGTGTCAAGTGCTAAAAGTCATCAAATAATTTGGATGTCAATTAATTCTGATAATATTCTGGTAAAATGGCAAAAGTGTTCCAGTGTTACCACGTCGGCATAAGTTTTTATAGTGAGTAAAATGTAGATGTTAAAAGTCCAAATATACCGGAACTTGTCCTTGCGCTTTTTAACAATGATAAATGCTGACCCTATCTTCCATTTTAATAAAGATTTAGTTGAGATGTAAGTCCAAAACTTTCAGGCAGTTGTTGGGGTGGTGCGGAGATTACATACAGAATTCACGTATAGGCTGTTCTGTATAATTTCGTAGATTCTCTCGGACTCCTATAATCATTTGACAGGTCATAGCATTTTCTGTTTCTTGTTATGTTAAATGGAAGCCGATAGAACGTCAAAAAAGTCATATACATATGTACTTTCTCGTACGAGAACCCAGAATTTCATACGACTTCTGTGAAGAAATCATACGACTTCTTTGATAGTCTAAACGGGCTTTAAGACGCTCGTAGATATTCTTAACAATAATCACGTTTTTCTTGAGCGCAATGCACACATACTAGACACAATCCCTGTTCACACTGCCAAAATTCAGCTCGTAAGAACCCGTATTCAACATAATGGTCGATGCAGAAAAATTCCTGCTCAACTTTCTCTACTGCAATGCTGAGGTAGCTGAATATCGTGCCATACCGTGCCAGATCGAAGAGATCCATATCCAGGTGTCTACAAATACTCATCTGCTGTGGATATAATCTTTCTCTCTTCAAGATGGTTAAACTAGTTAGAGTTTTTTGCCTTTTTTGTTGAAATAGGAGACTGAACTGTTCTTGTGGCAACTCTTATGGTCAAACTGGGTGCTCTTAAAGAAAAGGCGATTGACATTGGGGGAGTCCACAAACCGTTCGTGTCAATGTCATTACGATCTCCGAGGTCGTATTTTTCTCGTCGTATAGAGGCTAATCAGCTCAGCAACAAAAGGTTTTAAAGCAATGCTAAGGAGGCTTGTACCTGAGTAATGGTCTTCTTTTTGGTACAGAGTTTTCAATTGAATCCAAATGCCGTCCATAGACTCACCGAAACAAAGATTCAGTAAAAGAGGTAAAATTAACTTTTAAATAACTTTTTTTGGTCCTTTATTTTATGTTTTTAAATAGGTTAATGTATTAGTAACAACGGTATCACATTCTAGTGCGACTTTAGAACCTTCCCGGCGGGAGGTAGCTTGATTTTGGCGGTAGATACTTGGCTGGGCCTCCAGTCTTCACACCTTGTTGGTTCGATGACGATGGTGCCAATTCATCGTCGTTACCCAAAGCACCGATCACAGAGCTCACTGGAGCAGTTCCTTCATCTGAAACTTGACTGGTTCCTCCAATCTGGTCATATTGATCTGAGAAAAAAGAAAAGTTCAATATACACTTCTACGAATTAGACAAACCTCACCTTGGATCTTTTGTTGAGCATGTTGTGCTTCCTCTGGGGTCCTGTACTTCACGAAGAATACTTCGGGCTTGCTGGGTTGAGTTGGTGCTGGCGTAGCAATATCGTTGACATTCAACTCTGCTTCCTTCTGACTGAGTACAAAAATGTGTGTCTTCTCCTCGGCTGGTGCATATTCGGCTGATAGTCGCACGTTAGAATTGGTAGACGCTGGAGACTTTATGAACACAACACGATAGTTCCTTTGTGGTCTTCCCAAAATGAAATGCTTATGTTGAACTTCGGTGTCTTCTGGTGCTGAATGCAGGAAAAATTGTTTATTGATCAGCGGTTCTTGTAGGGATCCCTGTTGAACTGGTGCATTCGCATTGGTGAACTGATTCGAAGACCCGGCCGGCTGGAGTGCGAAACCATTCGAATTTTGACGATTGGGTGCTGGTAAGACAACTCTGTTTAAATTACTGCCTGCACCGGAAGAACCGATTTGTCCAACATTGTAGTTGTATCCTAAACTACTGACATCTGGCCGCCCATAGGCAACAGCGATTAGAGACAGAACCTGTTGGGGGAGAAAGGATCCGATTACTGAACGTTATGAACTGTCAAGCTGTGAAGTATCATCACTTACCACAAATGAACGCATGATTGATTGATTCGAATAAAGTATCCAAAGGAACGTACAAATTGAACTGATAGTAGGCCTAATCATGTGAACTGCTTTTATACAACCCCGTTAGTTCCGTTAAAAGATGCAGCTTGCCATCGCCGGCCTTGGCACACGAGGAATTCACCAATCAACGAAACTATTCAAAAGTTGCAAAAGAATGAAATGTCTCGTTATGTGCTCCAAATGAAGCAGGCTGGATACCACCACTACTTCTACCATCACCACCGCCGCTATCACAATCGGCCTGAGATCGCGCCCGCCGATGATCACTTAAACGATGCCATAGCTAATTTTCAAATATTCAGTTATTCAGGTTTTAATTTCTTCGAGTTATGTCACTTTGATGACCAAAACAACGACACTCCGTCGACGGTATTAGGTTACATGGTGTGCCAGACTGTCAAAGCCAATGGGGCTGGGTAGAGCTAAACCGGAATTGTGATCTTGAAATTGATGCAGAAGCTCCTTCGGCGCGTCATGTCGAATGGAGGTGCTACCATTTGAGAGAAGTACAATGAATGTATCTTTATTTGTGGACCGCTGCTGCCTGGGGAAATTTAAAATGCAAAGTCTCCAAAAAGTGTGGCATGCTTGGGTGAACGCGAGCTTGAATAGGAACT
Organism: Pocota personata; assembly: GCA_963082735.1. NCBI lineage: Eukaryota > Metazoa > Arthropoda > Insecta > Diptera > Syrphidae > Pocota > Pocota personata. The sequence continues at coordinate 47,810,470 of OY720430.1, read as the reverse complement.
CCGCATGCCTATTGGACGCATAAAGTTGTCAAACGAATGGATGTGTTGTTCGGTCGAATTTCTTGTTAGTATTTGAAAAATGCAGTTAATATTGTTTTACATATTTTATGTTGGTGGCGGGGAAACTAATGCATTTGTCATGTTTTGATGCATACGGTGTGTGGTGGAATTTTACAATTATGTCTCTGATGAAGCTTCTTGATAAGAGTTGTAAACTTTTGGTTAAGTTGTTTGTTTTCCGTTGACTACTTGTTTGAATATTGATTAGGCGTTTTGATAAATGAGATTTGGCAGGTGACTCCAAATTAAAAAAAAAAGATGTGTCACCGTTTGGTAATATGCAAGTCTGGAAGATTTAATTTGCGGGTTAACGAGTTGGGTTTACATTTCCTTGGTTTTCAGAAAATATTTGAAAGTTTCGGTCACTTACTCCAGCTCCTACGTAGGAGATAAGCCCTTTCGACGTATTTAGGTGGTGGTTTGGAAATGAAAAGTCAGGGATTAATACATCCGATGATCGCCTTTGCTTCGATGAGTATTGATTAAGGTGATTCGTTTTGCAACGCTACACTGTTTGCGAGTTACTACTTTAAAATCCTTCTTAACTTAAACCTTAACCAATAAGCCTCCCCCATACTTCTCACATTTTTTTCTATGGCCGTTGCACCCAATGATTTCAAAGAATCGTGAAGGAATAGAGTTCCCTCGTAGTATCGATAAAGTTAATAAGAATCCTTTGAAAGGTTGCTTATTAACAGCTCTGGTGGCCAAATACGTCAAAATTAGATCGCACCTCTTTATTGATCAGCGGTTGAGTGTTATCACAATCATAGACACCAGCTCATCAAGAAAACGACTCCAAAAGAATTGTCGGCCGTTAATATCCTGTACCAGTCTTCATCTAACTGGCGTTGTGTACAGAGCATTAATGACCGCCGGACTGTCAATGACTTTTTTTTATTATTATTATTATTTTTGTGGGGCAAACCCCACAAGCGGACCAGTAGGGATGCAGTAAAGTGGGAGGGTTATGATCCTTCTACTCCGGATCATAACTTCGCCGTAAGAAGAAGAAGATTATTATTATTTTTACAATTGCTGGATGGTTGTAATTCGTGCTTAAAATATTTTGAAAGTCGAAGTTCTGAGAAAGCTATCACAATGGCAATGTGGTGAACATAGACTATCACTTTTGAGCCGTCTGATGTTAGTATATCTTAGAATTTCATTAACCACAGGGTTAAATATGAGTGGTGTTTATCCGCTGACATATTTTTGCTGACCCCAAGGCTATTAGAGTGGGCTGAATGGTATGCGACCTCCAACCACATCTCAGACAACCGTTCCAAAGTTATTAGAAGGGATAACATCACGGGTTGAGTGTCATCCAGTTCTGGTGCCTTTTATGAAGCACCTTGGCTTAGCTGTTATCCATTCTTCTAATAAAAGACGTTGGCGTTGGATTAAATTTCTTCATGAGTTGTTCTATGCGAATTTAATCTCTATATTGAGGAATTTTGCAACCACCTCGTTAGCAAGGTTCTAACTTACCCACGAGTTGCAAATAAATTGCGCCATGTTTATGTTTTACCACACTGGACGTTTTGCGAGTTTTTATGGGGATATTATGCTCTTCCACGCTGCGCAAATATCAGAAATGAATTTAGGCTTCTACGCAGTACGAATGATCTACGGCTTGATTTTGTACGGCATTGTCTTGACCGCTCCGAATTTTATTTCATAGATTCACTACCAAATCGAATTGAGTCCCTATATCGCATGAAGATGAGAGAAGTACAGCGTAGCGTGAGACGTGACAAGCGCAATTACATCAATGCGCTGGCTACGGAAGCAGAAGAAGCAGCAGCGAGGTGCGACAGCAGAACCGTTTATAGAATCACTAAAGAGCTTATAGGTGGCCGAAGCTCTACTCAACACCCAGTGAAAGGCTTAGACGGTTCGTTGCTAATATCGGATGAGGATCAACTGAAGAGATGGAAGGAGCATTTTGCTTCGGTTCTAAACCGAGTATTCGCCAGCAATATGCACCCAAGTCAGACTGAAGTGTCCGTAGAAAGAAGTTCCCGAATTCGCACCACAACCCCCAGTAAAGAAGAGATTATTACCGCAATCAAAGCACTGAAAACTAATAAGGCGGTAGGACTTGACGGCATACCCGCGGAGCTTTTTCAAGCTGCGCCAACAGCATCGGCAGAGCTACTGTCCCCACTTGTCGGGAGAACATGGGAAGCCGAGAGTTTTCCAGATGAGTGGAAAAAGGGAATGATTGTCAAGCTCCCTAAAAAAGGCAACCTAATGCAGTGCGAAAACTAGAGAGGTGTCTTCGTGCTGCCTGCTGTGGCCAAGATAATAGCTAGAATCATCCTGGAGCGAATCAAAGAACACCTTGAAGACACACTTGACGCCGAACAAGCAGGTTTCCGCTCTGGATCCTCCTGTGTCGACCACATCAACACCCTGCGGATCATCATCGAGCAGTGTGTTGAATATCGATCACCACTTCATCTGTTGTTCATCGATTTTGAAAAGGCGTTTGATAGTGTCAATCGGGAATTTATTTGGCGTGCCTTGCGCAGGAGAGGCATTCCGGATAAATTAATAGCAATTATCAAAGCTACATATGATGGGTCCACATGTCACGTTTTGCACAGAGGAAGGCTGTCTGAGGAATTCGAAGTCCAAAGTGGGGTTCGGCAAGGCTGCATACTTTCACCAATATTGTTTTTATTGGTGATTAGCGATGTGCTGAATGCGGCCTTATCAACAGGAAATGGAGGAATTCGATGGACTCTTACATCTGTACTCAAACACCTCGACTACGCCGACGATGTATGCCTACTGTCTCACAGAATAATGGACCTTCACCAAATGACAGCAAATGTGGAGAGGGAAGCAGACGTCGTTGGGCTGAAAATTAACTCGGCAAAAACAAAAATGATCAGCCTAGGACCAAACTCATCAACTCATATATGCATTGCTGGACAAACGGTTGAGAGAGTAGAGAGTTTCCAATACCTTGGGAGTATTGTCTCAACCGATGGCGGAACCGAACTGGATATAGCCAGCCGAATAGGTAAAGCAAAATCTGCGTTTGGGATGCTATCCATAGTTTGGCGAAGTAATGCAATTAGCTTAAACACCAAGCTACGACTGTTCCGTTCCAACGTTGAATCCGTGTTGCTATATGGATGTGGTACCTGGAGAGTGACCGTCACTATCACGAGGAAGCTGCAAACGTTTGTCAATAGGTGTCTACGTTACATCTTAAGGATATTCTGGCCAAACCGTATCTCTAACGAACAGCTTTATCAGAGAACGGGCCATGAACCTATAGGCACAACCATACGACGACGAAAGTGGCAGTGGATCGGTCACACTCTCCGAAAGGGTGACAGGTCCATAGCTAACCAAGCGATGCAATGGAACCCGCTTACCCAGGATGGCAGGATACGCGGCGGTCCTAGGAGTACGTGGCGCAGAACAGTTGAAAAGGAAGCATGGCAACTGGGAAAGAGTTGGGGAGAGCTGAGGCACATTTCCAGAAATCGCACACGATGGCGCGTAGGCGTTGTAGAGGCCCTAGGACCCACAAGGGGATACAGGACATAAGTAAGTAAGTAAATCGAATTCGGAATGTTTCCTCTCAAGTCGAAAAAGTTGTACAAATCAAGCCACAGTGAGTCGTATTCATAAAGAAAATGATATGCTTATACTTGCAAAATATGAAGAAAATCCTTCTGCTTGTATTCATAATAATTTCGAGCAGAACCTTATACTATTCGAGTAAAAGCATATCCTTTTATTCACATAAAAGTAAATGGGTTTGCATAAACTTGACCTTTTACTTTAAATAAAAGCAAATCCTTCAAAAAGTCTGAGTTAGGTCAGTAGCAAATTCATCTCGGTAGTAGACGGTTGTGTTATACGATTTTCAGCGCGATGGCAGATGTTGTGCATGTGAGGGATGCTAAATATTACAAACCCCGCTTTTTCGTGATTTTAAAGATTTATACCGTTTTGAAGCGAGAAACTCGTGAGGTGCCTTGTCAACTGCCCATAGAATGAAGGTATGTTTGCGCGATATCTCAGTGATCCTGGATATCAGAAAGGCATCGGTGAAGAACTTGATGTTAGTCAAGCTACAGTATCTCGGACTGTGAATGCAGTAGTTGACAGCATAGTTGCACATGCAACTGATTGGATCAAGTTTCCAACTACCAATAGTGAAATAACGGAAGCAAAAGAGTTATGGCAAAGAAAGTTTAAGTTTCCGACAGCTATTGGTGTAATCGATTGTACCCACGTAGGGATACTGAAACCAAAACTCTATGGAGATGAGTACATTAATCGAAAAGGTAAACCTACTCTGAATGTTCAAGCCACTTGTGATGCCAAAGAAATTTTTACTAGTGTTGAAGTTAGTTGGCCTGGATCCGTACATGACTCGATAATATGGAAAAATTCACAAGTGTGTCTAAAATTAAGAAATCGAAACAATGTTGTGCTCATTAGTGAAAGCGGATATGGGATAGAACCATGCCTAATGACTCCATATGAAAATCTTACTTCTGGTGCGGAAGAAAAATATAATAAGCTTTTGAAAAAAGAAAGACTAATTATTGAACGTTGTTTTGGACAACTGAAACGCCGGTTTCCTATCTTACAGTACGTTTGTCGGGTGAAATTGGAAAATATACCAAAAATAATAATTGCCTGTGTCGTTCTCCATAATATCGCTAAAACTTTAGGCGATCCTGATTTCGAACCTGTTGAAGAGGCACCAGAAGAAAATCAACCATTTTTGGTGGTAGTAATAAACTTGACCTTTTACTTTAAATAAAAGCAAATCCTTCAAAAAGTCTGAGTTAGGTCAGTAGCAAATTCATCTCGGTAGTAGACGGTTGTGTTATACGATTTTCAGCGCGATGGCAGATGTTGTGCATGTGAGGGATGCTAAATATTACAAACCCCGCTTTTTCGTGATTTTAAAGATTTATACCGTTTTGAAGCGAGAAACTCGTGAGGTGCCTTGTCAACTGCCCATAGAATGAAGGTATGTTTGCGCGATATCTCAGTGATCCTGGATATCAGAAAGGCATCGGTGAAGAACTTGATGTTAGTCAAGCTACAGTATCTCGGACTGTGAATGCAGTAGTTGACAGCATAGTTGCACATGCAACTGATTGGATCAAGTTTCCAACTACCAATAGTGAAATAACGGAAGCAAAAGAGTTATGGCAAAGAAAGTTTAAGTTTCCGACAGCTATTGGTGTAATCGATTGTACCCACGTAGGGATACTGAAACCAAAACTCTATGGAGATGAGTACATTAATCGAAAAGGTAAACCTACTCTGAATGTTCAAGCCACTTGTGATGCCAAAGAAATTTTTACTAGTGTTGAAGTTAGTTGGCCTGGATCCGTACATGACTCGATAATATGGAAAAATTCACAAGTGTGTCTAAAATTAAGAAATCGAAACAATGTTGTGCTCATTAGTGAAAGCGGATATGGGATAGAACCATGCCTAATGACTCCATATGAAAATCTTACTTCTGGTGCGGAAGAAAAATATAATAAGCTTTTGAAAAAAGAAAGACTAATTATTGAACGTTGTTTTGGACAACTGAAACGCCGGTTTCCTATCTTACAGTACGTTTGTCGGGTGAAATTGGAAAATATACCAAAAATAATAATTGCCTGTGTCGTTCTCCATAATATCGCTAAAACTTTAGGCGATCCTGATTTCGAACCTGTTGAAGAGGCACCAGAAGAAAATCAACCATTTTTGGTGGTAACAAAGTTTGTGGGAGAGACACCACCATATGCTTTCTCACGAGATACTTTACTGATTCTTCGTTCATCAGCTGGTTCACTCCCTCTTTGCTGTATAGATTCGTCTTCATGAATACCGACCTGGATGGCACCACCGATTCTCCCAATCGTTGGATTGCTGTCACCTTTCATAGCCTTTAGTAAACGCTTCTCCCAATCCAACAATTTGATCGCTTTATTCCCAGTTTTTTTCAAGTCCGTTTTCTTCTTCAACCTTGTCTTCATATTGTTGATTATTTTTAACAAACCTTTAGCATCAACAGGCCTACCAAACGTGGCTGCGTATTTATTGGTGAGTGCTCCGTTTGCTTCATCCTTCCTTCTTTTTATTTTTGGCACTTGAGATTTTTCCAATATAACGGGATTGCGGCCATACCCTCTGCTATGAACTGAAGTTCGTTACTAGCATTTGTTTCATTTTCACTAACTTCTTCACTGCTAGAGTAATGCATATTTAGCGCACTAAGGTATACGTATACTTACTAAAAAAAACCTTTTGATGTGATCCGTAAGAGAACAGAAGTAGTACTGGGCGAAGAGAAGGAAAGGGAGCTGGCACAACAAAAAAAAACTATATTCTAGCATCTAGCATGTCATTTAGTGTTCTGACGAGTCTACCTTTTACTTGTGCTTGAAGGATATCCTCGCAAGTATAAGTTAATCATTATGAATACGAAAAGAAGGAAATGCTTATACTTCAACCTTTTACTTTAATGCATTACCTTATACTTCTACCTTATACTTGGGAGGATATCCTTCGTTTTTATGAATACTTCTACCATTAGTATACTCGATCACATTTGAACTGCTAGCCGTCCAATATCACTGGCATAAAGAGCTATTCTCCTGAATGTGTTTTTTTTTTTTAGTAGTTGAAGAAACTTGGATTTCATTCGTTTCTATCTTAAGTTCGGGTGGCTGTGGTTGCTGTTCGTCCCACCATGGGCACCCTCCTGCATGTAGTGAATATATGAAATAAAATTCCGAAAGTTCCCTCTCAATAATTCGAGATAGACGAACAAAATCTCACAGACACTTGAGTCCAATTAAGTTATAGTGATGGATGAAGTTTGACCATTGAACCTGCTTAAGCATCGTTGCAGAGTTGGCTGTTTAAACCAGCTGTCTTCATTGTTGAAAACTGTTGGCTCACTGTAACCTAGGACATTTTCCAGTTCCCTGTACTTTGTGGTGTGTCAGCTCCTATCTTCCTTGACACGAGATAATAAGTCTGCGCGTACGGAAACTTTTTTGAAAGAAAAATTAAAAATGTCAAATTTCAGAAATCGAGAGAGAATTCTCTTAGATTCAAGAAAAGTACCATGCCTACACTTTTCGTAGGACATCTTGTGAAATGTTAATTAAAGGTGGTTTTCAAATAAATATATTTATTTATTCCACAAATTTCTTTCCTTTTGATTTTAAGACCTATCAGCTGTAACTAATTCCGCTGAAAGAAAATTACAGAAATATGAACGAAGAAAAAATCATATCTCTCTCAATTTCGTCAAGTCGCCCAGTACGCGTAAGGCTTTCTGATGTTTCCAGACGTAATCGATAATATACAGGGTTTTTCAATACAATTTTGTATTTAAATAAAACACAGAATAATTGAGATATCGGGCTGAAATTTATTCCAGGTATAGTACACATATACACATATTAAATTTAAGTGTGGAATTCGATCTCGTTCATATGATGCCGGCGAGCACGTTTGCAGCGATCGATTCTTTGGAGCCACTCTTCCACACATATCGGCCGGAACTTTGGCAATTTCACGTTCGATATTGAGCTCCTCTAACATTGTTGGTTTGTTGGCATAAACCAAAGACTTAACGTAACCCCATAAAAAGAAATCCATCGGCGTTAAATCGAGCGAGCTGGCCATTCGACCGGACCATTTCTCGAGATTACATAATTACGGAACTTCCCCTTCAGTAGATCAATTGTTTGACCAGCTGTGTGGCATGTGGTACCATCTTGTTGGAACCGCATATCACTGATGTCAAGTCCATCCAATTCTGTCCAAAAATGGGCTTCCAACATGACACGATTGCGAACTCCATTGACCGTAAATGGCGATCATTTTCATCGACGAAAAAATACGATCCAATCACACCTCCGGCATGAAATCCACACCACAAGGTCACTTTTTGTGGATGCAATGGAGTCTCTTGAAGCACATGTGGGTTTGTTGCTGTCCAATAATGCATATTTTGCTTATTGACAAAGCTATTAAGCCAAAAATGAGCTTCATCGCTGAAGATGATTTTTCGATGAAATTTAGGATTTTCTCCAAACTTTTGCAGAGCCCAATCGGAGAAGTTTCGGTGCTTCAAATGATGAAGAGGCTTTAGTTCTTGAGCTGATTTGATCTTGTAAGGGTGTAGATCAAGATTTTTACGCAAAATTCGCCACAATGTGGACTGAGAGACTCCCAATTCCTGTGAACGGCGTGGAATCGACTGATTTGGCTCATTTTGAACTGAAGCACATACGGCTGCGATATTTTCAGTACTTCGACCGGTGCGTTGTCTCACTGGCACAGGAACAATCAATAGTGAATATGTTGACTTGAATTTATCCACTATAGCACGTACAGCCTGTCTGGTGGGACGATTATTACGTACAGCCTGTCTGGTGGGACGATTATTACGATTGAAAATTAAAGAAAACGCTCTTAAAGTAAATTTTAATAATATCCAAACGTTGCTCGTTCGTGAACTTCACCACGATAAAAATGTAAACCTTGACTGACGTTTTGCATTGACAGATCATACAAAAAGTTTAAGGGTGCGTTTGTATTATATTAAAATACAAAATTGTTATGTCCCTATTGAAAAACCCTTTACAATAGTCTCGTAATGGACTACTGAATTCTAGAGAGGGTTTTGTGATCACCTAAATACAGCGTTGAGCTGCCTACGTGTGACAATGAAAGCATAAGATCTTGAAGGTGTATTATCCTTGCAAAAGTATTTGTATCTAATCGTATTGGTCAAGAGAGTCTGTTTGCATAGTCAAACTTGGGATTTGAAATTATGTTCTCGGTGAAAGTTGCAGGTTGCCTCACAGTCATAGTCACAATCAAATCCTAGTGACAGTCCCATTACGGAAATATTTATCGCCAAAAAAAGAGGATTTTCCGTATGCGTGCAGAATGCGTTACATTGAATGACAGCATTCTTAACTCTGCAGAATTCCTCGCTAAGGTAGTGGGGTAGTTTAATTACAGTCCACAATTTTTAAGCAACTTCACAATACCCATGTTCTATTTTAATAACGAAAGCGAACCAGTCTATTGTATGCCTTCTGAACTATCCGTATCAAAGCGCTGGCAGTGCACCATGTTGATTTTCTAGATCTAGAGATGCGTGATCCGCTGGACAAATTTAAGTATTGATGCCAAGGGACTAATTAGGATTAGACGTTTTGACTAAAAGAATTATATAAAAATTATATTAGTACGCAATATCTTCCAATTTTAATAAACATTGCATAATAAGAAAAACTATTTAATAGTTCAACCGCTTAAAAATTTTACGTAAATTTGACATCAAATTTTATGGCATTTTTTGGGAGGTAATTGTCAATCAATTTGTATGTGATGTATTCAATGTCATAATCCTAAAAGATATCTATCATTTCTATTATTTCCTTATAAATTAACATACCTCCTTCACATTTTTGCATTGCAAATTGGAGAAACCATGCATGACTAAAAGATTAAATAATTTTAAATACGTATGCGGTATAGCTTTGATCCTCTTTTATGTGTAACATTTCAGGCTGACGTCATTTCTAATTATTGTATTATATTATTGAATAATAATGTCATGATCAGGTAGATATTTTTAATAACATTTCCTAAAGGTATTCAAGGTATCATCTTGCAAAATATCCGCTACTCAGACATAATTGAATGAAATTAATGGTTTCCATTATAATTCTCTTTTGGGAAATCATATCGATATTTTAATGTCTTGAGGCGGACGGACAACAGTGTTATTCAATTTGTTTTCCAGAAAAGAAGCACAAAATGGTTAGATGTGGGCGATAAGCATGAGACCACCGGTTTAGTGATTGGCAATAAATTGTATCCCATTGTGATGCGGATGTCATTAAAGGCAAAGTGGCATAAACAAATTTAATCGATTAGTTGTTTCGTCAAACAAACAAGTAAGTGGAATTAGGAAATGTTTAATTTATCCTAATTTCGGTGTGATATCTGAGTTAAGGTGATATTTTGTTTGCAAATATTTTTCAGTCAGTATCAATTTCACACGAATAATTTTTGAAATTCATTGGATTTGTGGATACGAATAAAATCAATCAAATTTTTTGGCAACTTGTACCCTACCACCTTATTTATACGAAACAACTTTGACAACATTTTTACCCCCCCTTCTAATTCCGATCCCAATAACGATAGGAACACAAAAATTGCATACCGTTTTGAAAAAGGATTCTCGATCCTCAATAACGTCAAACCATTGCGTAGGAATATGAGATTAATGTAAAGGTTGGCAAGGATACAATCACATGCAAATGCGATGTGTCAAATGCACCGGAAAATATCTGTCTAATGACTGGTGTAAACAAGCAAATCCCTGCAGAATGTATTAACTGCAACGGAAAACACCCGGCTAATTATCGAGACTATAGAGCAAAAAAATCGAAATTGACTTACTCGTACAATTAAAGAAAAGTCTAAAAGTGTTAAAGAAGAAGTGTCAAAAGAAAAGTTATTAGACTTTGGCGTATAACTTAAAAATAATTTTCGTAATACGCGCAAAACAACGGAATATGAAGCAAATGCTTAAAATTCTTTCGTGAAATACTAACAGACTTTACAAAGACTCGACGAGTTAGAAGTGAAGATATCACAAAAATGTAGAATGCTCTAGAACGTGGGTATAGTATATGTATAGTTGTGACTTTCGCTGGACGGGTTAACCAAGATTCAAGTCTGATCATTCTCCAGTCATTCCGACGATAAGCGAAGTCCTAATTAGAAAAAAGGACCAGCTGGATTAGGTTAAGTCAGGTTAGGTTTAAGTGGCTTCCTGCGCCCTAAGCATGAACACACTTAAACCAGAGTAGGTCCATTGTGATACCACAGGATCAGGGGATTTCTCCCGTCCTACCTTAACGGATGTTCCTAACATTCGTGTTAATCAGTTCACAGAGACTGTAATAGAAGTAAGCTCCCAAGTGAAGCCTCTTTCTGACAGAGAGAGCCGAACAAGTGCAGAGGAAATGCAGAGTTTTCTCCTCCTCCTCTTCGTCCCTACAGCTTCTACAAAAGTCGTTAGAGAAAAGGTCAAGCCTTTTGGCGTGCTTCCAATGAAACAGTGTCCAGTAATGACACCAATTGTTATGCTGATATGCTTCCTGCTAAGGGAGACCAACCTCTTCGAGCGTTTCTATTCCAACCAGCTAGATTAACTAGTAGAAAAACTAATTGGGAAGGCTTCAAGAAAGGCATTGATAAAAATATTGAACTGAGAGTGTCATCTAAGACCGCGTATTAGCTTGAAGTGGAAGTTGATCGCTTCGTTGAAATCCTTCAGTGTAACTATATTCCCCATCAAAGGAAATCCCTATCAAAGGAAATCGCTGGACAATTATGCTTTGAAGTACCCACCAAATGGTAAGAGAAAAGAGGAGAACGCAAACAAAATGGCAACAACTCGTTCTCCACAACATAAAGCACATGTATTCGATTAAGGATTTTAAAAATTACCTTGAAAGCTTAACAGCGGAAAAAGTTTACCTTGGGAAGCTGTAAAAGACATTAAAAAACCCCAAATCCAGGCGCAACTAATAAAGACAAATCACGATGAATAGGCCAGGTATGATAAAGAAAAAGCGGAAGACTTTGCCGCCCATCTGGATGGAACAAGTATTTATTGGAAATATTAATGCACCCGACATACCATTTGACAACTACTCGTACATATGTAATAACCTAAGAAACCTAAGAAAGCTCCTGGATACGACTATATCACAGGAGAGGTTCTTAAAGCGTTGCCTAGACTAGATATAACTAAGATTACCTACATAATAAATGCGGCGCTTACTCGCAGATAAGAATATGTTCCGAGCCAATGAGAAGTTGTGGAAGTCATAATGGTTCTAAAATCAGGAAAACCGCCGAATGACATAAAGTCATATTTCTCTACTTCCGATTATTTCAACAAATTTTGAGAGGTTAGGCGATTGTAGCCGGTTTTAGAAGCTTCTAGGGGCATAATGCACTCCAAGAAAAGAAAACATGTACAGACTTATTTTTTTTTAGTTGATATTTATATACTAAAGGGTGATTCAATTGAAGGCTACAATTTAAATTTGAAATCAAACACATTGGTTTTTTCATATTTTTATGTCAACATAATGCTGGGACATTCACATTTAACATGAAAAATTATATTGACCATGCAGACTTCTACCCCTTTGATAAAGTTTTCCATTATTGTGACCTAATGGTCTATTGTGCCCCCTGCTAATACCTAGGAGAAGTTTATTCCCTCATTAGAATTTCCCTCAGAATATAATTCTTTCAGAATTGTTATCGGGGGTCAGACACCCTTTCTTTGCCTTGGCCAGGATAGTTCGCACAAAAGAGCACCCTCTCTAATCAGGTTGTTCTTAGGAATCTGATAATGAAAAGTGGGTCTATTGTTGGCATACACTCATCTGATAGGTGGTACTTGCTCAAGTATTTCAATCTCTTGTAGGTCAGTGACCCACATGACTCCAGAAGATGTTCTGGAGTCTCACTGGACTCATTGCGGAATCTGCAAAGACCTTCGCTTGCTATACCTAGTTTCCTCAGATGCTACCCGAGTTTACAGTGCCCCATTAGAAAGCCTGTTAGGATATTGGATTCTTGTTAAGGCAGATGCACGCTTCGAATCTCTTCCGGTTGTAGTGTCCCAGAAGTTTTTTAGTTTGCCTCAGACCTGGAGTAGTAATCCAGTCTCTCGCCCTATTTTCTTTCTCCATCTTCCTGAATTCTTCGCTTATGATGTGATTTCCTATTTAGGCTCAATAAAGGATTCTGCTGCTCCTTGCCTTGCCAAGGAGTCTGCTTCTTCGTTGCCCTTCAGTATTCCATTACTATTCGGCATAAATCCTACGTTAGTTCATAAATAACGTATCGAATCGCGTCGAATAATTTCCAACGGGGCGTGATATCCCAAGAAACTTTATGGCCAATTTTGGTCGCCGTAACGAGAGATGACGCGACCGAGAGACTTTGTGTATAATAACTGCAATGTTTCTCGTGCTGTGTGGCAGGTGGCACCGTCTTGTTTGAAACCACATGTCTTCCATATCCATACCGTCCAGTTGGTGCCGTTCACTATTGGTTGTTCCATCAGCACCACGAGAAATTTCGAAGAATTATGGCCCACTCACGCCACTGGCACAAAATCCTCACCAAACAGTGTTTTTTTCGTGGATGCATCGGTTGTTCGTGAATCGCCCGTGAATTTTCATGACCCCAAATGCAACAATTTTATTTGTTTACGTAGCTATTCCATTGAAAGTAAATCTCATTACTGAAGATAGTTGTATTTAAAAAATCGCCATCAACTTGGTGGTTCTCTATCACGTATTCAACGTTGTCACGACACTGTTCATGGTCTGCTAACATCAATTCCTGATTCAATTGGATCTTGTAGGCATACAGATGCAGATCTAGTATTAAAATGCGTTGCGTGGAGCTTTAGGATGGTGAATGGATTTTGGCGGATTGTCACGAACACTGCTACTTACTGCGGCGATATTTTCGCGTGGGTGGTCACTACACACACGCACTGGTATTTGCACATCCAACACTGACTCGGTTCGATCGAATTTTTCCATTAATTTGTTAACTGCGGCACGAGACGGACGGTTATGTTTACCGACATTATTTCAAAAATGTTTATCTTTGACAGAACCCACAGTAGTGTCAGATTTAAATTGTAACCTCCAATTGAATCACCCTTTACTAATACAAAGATTAATCACAATCTCGCGATGGAAATAAAACTAATATGTATTTGCCCTTTATAATAGCGAGTGAACAATTTTCCTTGGCTTTCCAATGTTTATGTATCTACACCATGTCAAGTAATGAATAAACGCTTTGGGCATGTTATACATAAATAGAGTTCATGTAGAAAATAGTCAAATGTTTAGGTTAGAAGGGACTAAATAAGGGGCACTTGCACCTAACGTTGTTGACAACACTATCTATTTTTTCACGGATAAACACTATTCGCTCAATTAAATCAAAAACATGTTGCCCCATTAAAGTTTCCTACATTGTTACGAGTACATATGACTAAATTGGTCAAATATGTATGCAGTCCCCTAAAGCTGGAAAGCAGCCGTTAAAATTCAAATAAAATAATTCAAAATAAAAACATACTTTGTGGTCGAGACGTCAAAAAGGCTTAGTCAAAATCAAAATTTCCTAAGGAAAGCTATCCAAGGATAGATTTGAAATTGCTCAATGCAATATAGAAAATAAATATTTTTTCGCCTATACCTGAATAGCTATGTTATTTATTTTATTTATGTTTGTCATAAGTGGGTCTAAGTCAAATAAGTAATTCGAAAGACCTAAAAAACGTTTGAATACAGTTAGCACGATTTTATATAAGTTTTGCAGCTACTTACTGTACAGTTAAAAACCTTCACAAAATCGTTTCCTTTTCAATAAAAAATAAACAACAGAACAACAAAAAAAAAAAAACACCACCAAACTCACATTGAAGTCAAAAACTGAATGAATCAATCTGCTTCTACATGTATAGTTGATTCTCTTGCGAAATTATTTAGTCTACCACTGCCACTTACCATAAATCGTTTATAATTTCATACTTTTATCTCTCTTTTGAATAAATTATTGTTGTTCCAACAAACGCCAAACTAGACGCCATTTTTCTCTTATACAATAGACCCCACTTAGTCATGGAAATTCCCAACATAATTTAAATGTCAGATATCAAGGATACTCGTATCTATAAGATGCCTATATCCCCACCAATGGATGTAAACATTTTTTTTTTATAATTTTATTCCACCATAATATCCGTTTGATATACGTTTATTATCGTATTGCCACTTACAAAAGTTCACTGAAATCGTTTTGCATTATCGATACTCGATAACATAAAAGAAATATCAATGACATTACAAAATCACACCGCTGCCGTTCGCGGTTTGTTTTGACCAAACAACCAACCCATCGGCCAACCAACCAACGCACCGTTTGAAGTGACCCGAAGCCCGTGTTCATAACTCAAGTTTTAACACTTTTATGGTATTTCAATAGAAACACCATCAGAGCCAAGCAGCGTTATGATGTCCCCAAGCGGGCGATTATCAAAATTAATATTTACATACAAATAGAAGTGGCGGCAGATGCGTTTCACCAATGAATGGCTCTGTTATTACGAAGAGGCAAATAAACTCCCACTCGCACAACACCCCGATTTCTCGGGTCGGGATTCCCTATTAATTATACTAATTTGGATAATTTCTTTTGTGGTGATTAATTAATTCGATTTAGATTCACTTGTAATAATTTGTAGTTTATGGCGATGATGGTGAGGTGGTGCGGCGGTGCGGCGCGCGCGGCACGGCGCTTAATGGGAGGCGATCGTTAATTTTTGTTTTAGGTTTGAAAGGTATTGACGTGAGGTTGATTGTTTTTTTTTTTTCCTTTTAAATGGCAGACAGAAGAGATAAACAAAATCCAACGAAATAGATGCTATTGGCAAATGCGGATCTCTGTCTGATTGGGCATATAAATGCAGGTGAGATGCATTAAGATGATGCTATAGCTATATAAACTCATGGTCTTCAGGGTAGATATGCAAATAGAAATGTGTCGTTATACAACTAAAAATTGGTTTAACTACATTTAATGACAAATTTTTATGGTTATGGATTTAAGTAATAGAAAGACGCCAATAACTTAATTATTGGTTGGTGGACTATTTTACCTAATGAGGTTTTATTTGAAATGCAGTAAACAACTGAATCGGGTTTTAGTTTCACTGAAAATGGCGTTTGGATGTAAGCAAAAGAAATGATATATAATGATACTTTTAATGCACTGCAGTGATGGATGTGTTTTACAATTGAAAGAATTGAAAGAAAACACTGAAAAGAGTTGGATCATTCGAAAACAGCTTTCTAAGCGCAATACTTTTGGTTCCAAGATGTGTTAGATTAGACACACTCACTACTTCTCTTATAAACCAAAAGTACATCAATTAAGGCATGAATAGAAGATTCCATTTGAAACCATGATAATTCACTAACTAAGTAAGCGAGAATGTTAGAAAATTGGTTAGTGTTCTGCTTGGCACATGCATTGTCTATAGGTACTGTCATGAATACACTGTGTATTACACGAATTCAATGATCCTTTACAGAAACGGTCATTAGTCTTTACCCTTTAACCAAAGAACTCAACCACGTTTTAGCGTATTATCAGTGTTGAAGAAAGTTCTCTTTAGCACAAAAAAAACTTACAGAGACTTCATGACAGGTACGCATACAAATATTGCACTCAAATATTGCTGCTTAAAAAATACATAATTAATAAAATTTAATAGGAAAATAATTTTACAAGCAAATACATCTTATCTGGTATGAAACTTGGCGACTTATTATTGGCAGGTTTTTAAAATTTGGCCATGTGTTGACATTGATTAACCTGATGGCTATTTTCAGTCGAAATATGATCAATGTGGCCCCAAATCACTAATGCGACCAATCGATCGGTATTTCCGCGGTAGATGCTGACTTTGACATTATTGCTGATATTTGTTTTGCATGATCATCAGGTATGTTATTGCTAGTTACTAGCCTTGACGTTACAACTCTCCTAAGTTTTAATTAATATGATATTTCTAACCTTGTTTGGTTTCATGTATAAATAAATACAGGATTCATCCTTGAAGTATTATAGATAGCTTCGTTTTCTCTTGTTGAATATGTTTTTTGAAAGCTGGTTAATATTCCTTACAATTCCGGGGGGATAGCTACCTAATCATGCTTTCCCGGACGAAGCGACAGACGCTTCCTGTCAATTCGTTATATATGCTTGAAGAAACAGATAGCGGCAAGCCCGTATCATGATTTGTTTTTTTTTTTTAAAGCACCTAGTGCAGACTCTATTTTATTAGTTTTCTATATCAGGACGGTAAAGCGGAACTCTTGGATTCAACGCGATCTCTGTCACTCACACGTTTGCAACTTTTGAGCCGTTTGACCTAGAGAATGAAAATATATTATGTGATGAACTGAAAACAATCAGCGATAAAATTATAAAAAAATATTTTTTTGTGGGTGGATTTGAGCGCATAATCTACCCCATAGATTTCAGTTTTCGTTTTATTTTGACGTAAGAGCCTCATTGCTTCCGGGACCTTTAAGACTTTGTTTTTATTTTTAATACGAATTACTCGGATTTAATTAATTCGGATTTTATTGCCAGAAAAATGAAGACTTGCTTCGTTAGACAGATTTTATCTACTAAACTTTTTTTATTTTTCAAGGTTCCACTACTTACAAAGTAATGACGGAACCCTTATAGTTAGAGTCAGTTATCTGTCTGTCATAGCCTCATAATTTTTGAACCATTAGACGTAAAAGGTTGAATTTGGACCTGAGTTGAGTTACAAAACTGCAGGTCCAAAATACAATTTTGGAAAAGTGGTACAAAAATAAATATTGTTGGTATAATTACTATTAAGTTAAAGATGACTATTTCAAAAATTAATAGTTACGTTGTTTTTTCGAGACAAATAAAAAAAAACTGCCAAAAAGCCGTTTTCTCTGTATGAGTTACCTTCCAAAAATTATAGAAAAACTATTTTGATTTTAGTACATATGTCACTTCAAAAAACGTTTACAAATGTGAGAGATCTTGTTTTTGCGAACATCCAAATATTTATTCTCACTTTCGATAAAAAGGCGAATCGTTTCATACCATTTTTATCGGACCAGCCATTTAGGCACTAAAAGGTAAAATATACATTTATAAAACTAAGTACATATTTTACTTGCTGCTTGCTACACTGAAAGCGGCTGAACAGATTTTAATGATTTTTTGTTTATTGGTTTGTATAAAGCTACTTATTGTTGATTGACTGACGGATGAGCGTGTTTTCTTCTGTGTCAATTACTTTTTTCTGTTTTACCTACTTGAGTAAATATGTGTGTGTGTGCACTGGCAGGGGAGTTTTTAAGTTGATTTATAAAAGTTATGATCAGTGTTCCCACACCACATTTTTTAAAAGCGTAATGAAGCGGGTAAAAAAGGATAGTGTTGGCTTATAAATCGTAGGGAAATTAACTTCTGAACTGCAGTAAAACATCAACGCCATAGCGAAATGAATGCATTCGTCCACTTTTGAATAGGCAGACAGTCAGAACTCGTGCAACTCTGTACAATCTTTTTATTTGTCTTCCTACAAAATAATAGTGATTTAGAAATTTTCGTAGCGACGTAGTGAAATAAATTGAAAACCAAGAAAGTGTAGCGAAATATTACGACAGTAGTGAAAGTGGGAACGCTAGTGATAATGATGTTCTATCAGTACACAATAGCATGCACTAGTCTCTGCAATACACAGCAGCAGTGCACGTATAAATATGCAATTTAGGTATCTGTGGGCTATGTTAAGGGCATAGGGAGCAGAAAATATTTGTTTTGTTTTAAAAGTGGCAGGCAGGTGAAGCAAGGCGAGCCCGGGTCAGCTAACCATACATACATTACATATGTACATCGTATAATTACGATCACACATGCACCCATGTGAAA
Source organism: Pocota personata (assembly GCA_963082735.1). Taxonomy (NCBI): domain Eukaryota; kingdom Metazoa; phylum Arthropoda; class Insecta; order Diptera; family Syrphidae; genus Pocota; species Pocota personata. The sequence goes on along the minus strand of OY720430.1, from coordinate 47,791,780 downwards.
CACATATAAATCCTTCGGCTTGACCGTAAAACTGAGAACGGTTTAAATGGGTTTTTTCCTCCCCGTCCAATTACCGACCCATTGCACTTACGTCCCTTCTTTCCAAGGTCATGGAAACGCTGATAAATCGTCAGCTTATGAAATATCTCGATTCACGAAAACTCCTTAATGACCGGCAGTATGGTTTTCGTAGCAACAGGTCCACTGGTGATTTGATGGCATATCTCACCGAGAAGTGGAACCAATCTCTCCATCACTTCGGCGAAACCAAGATGGTTGCGCTTGATATTTCAAAGGCATTTGACAGAGTTTGGCATCAGGCTCTTTTGTCGAAAATGCGTGCATATGGCGTCGTTGAGTCTCTTCTTCAATGGATTAGAAATTACCTTTCGGGGCGTTCAATACAAGTTGTTTTGGACGGCTTCAAGTCTGCAATTCACCAAATAAATGCTGGTGTTCCCCAAGGCTCTGTTTTGTCTCCGACTCTCTTTCTTATTTTTATAAATGATCTCTTGTCTGCAACTTCTAATCCAATCCATTCCTTCGCTGATGACAGTACCCTCAGTTTTTCATATTCGTTCCCTAACTCACGTCCTTGCTCTTCGGCCGTAGAAGGGGAACGGCAACGTATGTTAAACACATTAAATTCCGACCTGGACAGCATAATTAAATGGGGTTCAACCAACAGAGTGGAATTTAATGCTTCCAAAACACAATTCTGTCTTCTGTCTCTCAAGCGAAACCAAAACCCTCAACCATTATCCATGGATGGTACTTGCATCATTGAAACCGAAAGACTTGCCATTCTCGGTATGTGTATTAATAACCATCTTCGATGGAACGATCACATATTCGAGGTCGCCAAAAATGCTGCAAAATGTCTAGGATTCCTTAAACGGTGCAAGAAATATTTTACCCCGTCTGATCTGGCCTCAATTTATAAGGCATTCATTCGCCCTAAGCTGGAATATAACGCCCATATCTGGTCTGGTGCACCCAAGACCGTTCTGCATATTCTTGATAGGGTACAAAATCGCGCGTTAAAACTTATAGGTGATAGAGACATTGTGAATTCCATTCATTCACTAGAACATCGGAGAAATGTCTCCTGTCTCTCCCTGTTTTATCGTTTTTTTAATAAAAAATGCTCCAGCGAAATAGCCAGCTGCATTCCTCCCCTTCAAAACTTCACCCGCAATACGCGACATGCTTCGAATGCACATCAGTTCACCCTAAAGCCTAACTTCGGTCGTACTGTTAAATATAGGGATTCGTTTATAAGCCGAACGACACGAATGTGGAATGATCTACCAAGCTCTGTATTTCCCCATCACTACAACCTTCAAACATTTAAAGCCAACGTGCATAGGCTTCTCCTCTGTTCCTCTTCTCCCTTTCCTTAAAAGCCCGTGCCCTGTAACAGTATAAAGGTATTCATATTCCTTTTGGCGCGCGCGAATTAAAAAAAAAAAAAAAAAAAAAAAGTACAGCGTTACTCGTATGTTTGGAATAGCATATCGGGTAAATGGTCTCCACGGCTTTGCTGGCACATACGCACTCTTTTGTCGAAATTTTCCATGACAGTTTTGCATAAATGTGGCTGAATTTCGTTGATAAAGCGCTAAATTTGCTCCTTCAAGGCGTGGGTGGACATGGGCTTGTTGGCATAAACCTTAGACTTCAAAAAACTCCAAAGAAAAAAGTTCAACGGCGTTAAATCGCATGATCTGGGCGGTCAATTCTGATCACCAATTACACGACCAGGAAATGACTCATCCAGTAATTGAATAGTTTCTCGGGCTGTAAGGCGTGTGGCACCGTCTTGTTGAAACCACATGTCGTCCACATCCATACCTTGCAATTTAGGCACAAAAAAGTGGATTATCATGTCGCGATAGCGAGCACCATTAGCTGTTATTGATTTCTTGTGTCAATTGCACTTTGTATGCATGAAGATGCAAATCTTTCTTAAGAATACGCTGTAGAGAACTTCCCGAAATGTCCAATTCTTGACCACGGTGCCGAATTGATGTTCCTGGACTCTCAACACACTCACGAACTGCTTTGATATTTTGTGTTGAACGACTTGTTGAAGGACGGCCAGAGTATCTAAGATCACTAATTGATCCAGTCTCCCTGAATTTTTGAATTAATCTCTTCAAAGTTGATGAAGTTAAATCACTATTCACTAGAACTGTAACTGCCAAACCTTCATTATTTTTAAAATATTGCTCAACAATGAAAACGCATTGTTCTTTCGTGTCAGCTGTCACGCTGTTTTTTTTGTGTTGGCAACACTTTACCGCACAAATGGCGCAAAATTCAAATCTTGCGTGAATTTTGGGATACCCTTTACAAACAAATGTAACTGGTATAAAAGTTGACGGCTCATTTAGTTAAAGGTTTTCAAAATCTCACGCTGCCGACTGCTATTATGGTAATGTAAAATTTGGTTATTGGCCTAAACGTAACACGCGTGACCATTATTCAAACCTTCTAAAGTGCAATTATGATAGAATGAAATATTTGTTGAAGTATTGCACAAAGAAGAAAACATACGTATACAGGCAGGGCCTGTGAAAGAGCTTGTACAGCTAATTTGTTAATATAATAATTATTAGTTGAAAAAGTTTATAAACAAAATATTCGGAGAGGTCAAAAGGAGTATTCTTCGCATACAGTTCAAAACACAAAAATGCAATTGGTATGTTACGAGTATTATTTCGCTAATCTGACACTTAGTCGCGTTTTTATTAAAGGATTTATCTTTCACCAAAGATCGTGAGCAATGAGGGCGACGTACTCGTACAACTCTTCCCGTATTCGTCCTCGATTTATTCTCCTTCTGAGTTTTATTGTTAGGTCTTCGCAACGCCTGTCCGCCGAGCAGAACAACAAAATACCTATGTATGTATGTATATGCTTACACCTTGATGCGTACAGGCAAACTTTGCATATAAACAAGGCCGATTTGTCATTGCTGAAGATTCTACTTCCGCTTTAAATTTGCAAAAGTATTTTCTAGCAGTCTATGCAACCTTCAAATTTAAACCTTATTTATTGAATGCACATACATACGTATGTATATGTATTCCAAATGTCATTTGGAATTCTTTTTTATTTATTATTTTTGTTGACGCTCTGTTTTAAAAATTGTTATAACCTCGTGCCTGTCAAATACAAATAAATATACCTATACAAATTTGCTTAATGATCCCATTTTCTAGATAAGAAAAGTATGATAAAATCCACAAGCGGATAAAATTCAATGAAGTGCGATAGATCAAGGCCCTTCTTGTGTTATCGCTTTTCATAAATAAATCAAACTTTTTTTTTATTACAAAGAAAGACGTTGACCAACCCTAAGTCCGAAAATATAAATTTTGGATGTTGCTCAACGTATTTAAGAGAAGTGATAAAGAAATTACATCTAAAATTAATTTTTAATAACCCATTGTATGGAAAACAGATGGAAAACATATTATAATGGAATATCACACGTATATTAACACGTTTGTTCAAATGTAATGAAAACAAAGGGAAGTAAAAACTACACCTTGAAGGCAATTGCAATATTTTTTAACTAAAAATGGATGATGATAGTTATAAGTGCAAGAAATTGACCATTTACATTTCGTAAATGGTTCGTGTTACTAATAAACGGAATATTTAAGTATTTATTGCATTATTATATGACGTAAAATTCCGAATAACAGAGCACAATGGTTGGACTTCAGTTGGGCAAATAGCGCTCTTTTTGATTCACAGCTTACGGATGACTGATCATAACTGTTCGCTTTCTCGGTTGATCACTCTTAACATTGGTCATCGTTGCCACTGTATGGTTCTTCGGCTTGGCACATAACCTTACACTAAGCAAATTTATCTAATAAAAGGTAAAATGCTAATTAACCACGGATTGGCTCCATGCAGGCGCTTTAAATGGTATTAAAATAATTTCATTAATTGATGGTCGCAGTGATCATGATAACCACGGCATCAGTATGTGGTCTTTAATTATGCGCACAATTTCGGCCACCCACTGCAAGGCTCCCGCCATGGCTTCACCACAAGTTTTCCATGCTGACGACATTCTACGAAACAAATCACTGGGATACAAAACTCAAACCAAACCGCCTCCGACAAATAAAAACAGAAAGATACTCGATATGTTTAGAAATGAAATATAGCTGGAACAAAACACGTTATTGGATTACTAGGGTAATTTGCATATCATCATTGCAGGGGGTGTCATAAACCAAAAGTTGTTAATTTGCGGACAGTCTCTGCTGTGACATTGATAGGGTCACATCTTAATTAGCTGCGGGCTGACCCAGGTAATTGATCATGCTTTTCGAACTATCGTTATTGCGAAATTCATAAAGTTGTCATTGCTCTGGCTCTGATCTGAAATACAGCGGCGGCGCTACGCTCATTAGTCGAAGGCTATAGAAAGTGATGGTCACTCGTTTTTTTTTTTTTTTTTAATCTAAATCTTGAAAGTAAAATGTAATATATTATATGAATCGAATAGCACACAGTTCAATGTTATTCAAAAGAAATGATATATTTTATTTATTTAGTCCAATCTAAGCTAGGCTTACCAATGTGGATGAAATAGAAATGTTGACCATCAACTGACTCTGTATCGTCAACAAATGGCTAATTGAAAGAAGATTATTTAAATTTTATTATGAGCTTATTAAAAAAAAAAACAGGTGAAGAGTCGATGATAGGATTATTTTTGAATAATGGAAACATGACAGTGTCACGTTGTCTCTTCAGCTGTGTCTTTATTGTTTATTGCACAAATGTTCTATCCGCAGAAAGAGAAAATACATTCGTTTCAAAAAAAAAAAAAAAAACTGAGATACGAGTATCTCCAGTTGGTCTGATCTGTTGAAATGTATCTCTAATTCCTAAGGAGATGGAAGGCATGCCTAGAGCCAACAAATGCTGATACAATATATTTAGTACTCTCCTTTACGAAAAATAAATTTATTTGGTAAAAAATAAAATAAAATACAAGCCAATACAATAAACTTCGAATCTGCTGCGAGATTTAGCTATTTGGAGATTTTCACTCTCACTTCACAAATGCTGAGTGCTACTCTCTTCTCCACTCCCACTCTCAGTTCTAAAAAATGGTTTTACAATTTTAGAAGGTTCGAACTAGTACCAAAAGTTTCGAAATCCTTTTATCTGTCAGAATCATCCTTCGCGGCATCTTTCACTGTAATGAAAATCTTATTTTCGCTTAAAATATAAACAACTCGACCTGTTTTAAAATAAATGTTATTGTAGTGGCCAAGTTACGATCGAAAATAAAATTTTATGTACATATAATAAATTATTTACAGGCTATACACTCTTCGATACTTCCTTCCACCTCTAGTCACTTAAAGAAATTGTGTTATTTTTCTGATTTTATCGTTTGCGTGTTTAAGTCATTCCAGCACATCTTGCAATTGTCCACGCCTAGAAAATTTGCATTTATTTAGATTTGTGGCAATGTGTTTCCATTATTTAAAGCTGTTTCATTTGACTCGGCAAATTTTCCAGATTCTATGTGAAAATATTCCTTAATAATGTCGATGAGTAGGTAAATATTTTGTTTTTATTAAACATGTGCTCATAAAATTAGCTACATCGTAGTTCGAATTCGGGAAAAACGATTTACCTATTTCAGAGAGTAATACAAGTTTAAAGAGTGTCCTAAAATTCACGCAAGATTTGAATTTTGCGCCATTTGTGCCGTAAAATGTTGTCAACGAAAAAAAAAAAAAGTGTGACAGCTGACAGTTCAGGGTTATTAAAAAGTGGAGTGCCTATTGCCCACGCACAGAGTTCGTTGAATGGATTAACAAATTCATTTTCAGCGATGAAGCTCACTTTCATCTTGATGGGTAAATCCACGAGTGATTGTTGAGAAACAAATGCATCCACAACGTGTCATTGATTTTTGCGGATTTTGGGCTGGAGGCATCATCGGACCATTCTTCTTTGAAAATGCGGCTGGTCAGGCAATAACAGTTTATAGTGCTCGTTATCGCGACATGATAATCTAGTTTTTTGTGCCTAAACTGCAAGATATGGCTGTGGGCGACATGTGGTTTCAACAAGACGGTGCCACACGCCATACAGCCCGATAAACTATTCAATTACTTGATGAGTCATTTCCTGGTCGTGTAATTTCTCGTTTTGGTGATCAGAATTGACCGCGCAGATCATGCGATTTAACGCCGTTGAACTTTTTTCTTTGGGGTTTTTTGAACTCTTAAGGTTTATGCCAACAAACCCACGGCCACCCATGTCTTGGAGGAGCAAATTGAGCCCAACGAAATCCTCACATTTATTCAAAACGGTAATGGAAAATTTCGATAAAAGAGTGCTTATGTGCCAGCAAAGCCGTGGAGGCCTTTTACCCGATATGCCATTCCATACATAACCCTGTACTGTATACTTTATGAATCAATAAAACGTTTACAATTTTTGGAAATGATTCGTGAGGTGTTCCAAATGCTAAATAAGGAAATCCGAGATATGCCGGTTATGGGTTTGCCGCCTTTTCAAGCAAGTAGTCTGCCATGTTGCAGTTTGTATGACTTCGCCAGTACTTTACTGATAACTTGCGAACAAATTGTTGGATTGTCATGGTTATGATGCCAAACATTTAGTTTTCTTTAGACCGACAAATTGCATGTTTCTAATTTTAAGGCTTACTTAAAGTGTTTTTTTTTTTTATTATTTTACAAAGAAACAAGTACGTATTTTGGTTGGCAGAAAAAGGAATTAATAAATTACAACACAACATTATGGTTCACAGAAGAATTAAATATAGGTATCCATCATATAGAGAGTCAATGCCTTAGTTGCTATTATATGACAAACAAAAGTTCAACAAGAAAGAAAAGTTCACCTTACACTTTTTCAGAAGGGGTCAACGTGAACTCTCTTTTTTTCTAAAAATTTAGCACTATAGGGCTGTGCCACGTATTACAAACTAGGGTCTTCTGGAGAGTACCGGTAAATGTATTTTCTACCAAAAACGTAGTACGCCATCTGATAACATACATACCTACGATATATATGAACAAAATTTCGAGATCAAACATTTTCACGAAACCAATACCTAATTAAGGAAGCTCTTTTGAAAAACCGTGTTTCGAAAATCTTAAATTCGTCCGCATTTTATTATTTCCTGTATCGCATTCTATAAGTTTGCAAGACTTCAGCTTTCTAGATCATCTACGGTCTTCTAGAGGATGCGAAAAGTTGAACATTTTTTTTCTACCCAATGTATAATTTCCTAATGTTTGTGTGTGCAGAATTTGACGTTTTCGTAAAAAGGGTTCAGAAGCTAAAAAAACTTGTTTGACACTGTGTTCAATATTTGAATGCTATTGTACTATCTTAATACATAAAATGGCTAAGATATCCCAGCGATAAATAAATAAATATTTCGCCACTAACAGCTTATACAGTGCTTGGTCTAGCTTCTCGCAGCCATTCGTATTGTGCGACACAAAAATGGTAGGGACCTACAGTTTTATGCTGTTTTATTCCCGGCGATCGATCTAATCTAAAAAAAGCGGCACCTTCCGAATTTATATTTTTTTTCCTTTAATTGATGTAGAAGTATTTGCTTTTATGCCGATTACGAATATCAAATTATAGGGTTTTAAGTTATATAAAAAGCAATCGGTACATATATAAAGAATATTTAATTCGCCTGGAATATTAATGAAATTACCTCAATGAATATTTCATTAAGTTTTATGAAATTGTCCATTAAAGTATGAAAAGATATATGTATCCGTACACTGAACCAATGCTCTCATATATTGGACTAATTGTAAGTAACTTTTAATTGGAAAAATACAACTTTTTCATTAAATTATATGGTTCAGTGTATCTATAATATACATATGTATCGTACACGCCCTGTTCAAGTACACGCCCTGTTTTTCTTTATTTTTTTTTTTTTATTATCTTCATTAAACTTACATACTAGACAAAAGTGATTAAATTTTTCTTAAAAATTAACAGGTTTCTTATTCTAGCTTACTGGTCCTTATGCGGGCGCTCTAAACTTCACTATATCCATATAACTATTGCCTTTAGACCTAAAAACTATTCTACTGGCTAATCTTATATATTATTTTTTATAAAGAAAATATTTTGTATAAAAAAATAAAAAACTTGGTTTCAGCTACTTAAACTACCTAAGCTACTTAACCTACAATAACTAAAATCAGGGTGGTGAGCACTCGTTGCCGCACGCACCAGTGGTCACCATACCAATTGCTATCCGTGCGCCTGGCAGTCGCCAACATGGTGCACACGCGCCATCGGGAGCTGGTCTAGGCCGTGAGGCGTCGAGTCACCTCTCGGAAGCACCATTTCATGTTGACGCGCCCCGCCTCCTCCAGAAACCCCCTAACTAACCTAGCTAACTTAAAACTAACTTAAAACTAAGAGGATGTTACCGATGTAAGCGTCGACGTACCCGCCGTGGTAAAGCCACTCATGCCACTAAATCGTCAGCACACGCTATAGGGTGTTTGAGTGAACTCACCAGATCACTCGTGAAGATGTTAAACAGGATCGGCGCTCCCTGCTGTAAACCGTTTTAAATGTCGAAGAATCTGCTCGAAATCACGTTGCCACATTGTACACGCACTGTTGTAATAAAGTTGTGCCCTAACGGAAATAGCGTAGAGATAAGACATAGCCTAAAGAGAATTCATAACATTATTTCGAGAAGCCTCTAGAACACAATTCACGAGGTTATCCTTCACGGTCTTAGAGAATGATTTTTAGATCGTTACCTCCTTGCCTTCTTAGAGTTATTACACACTTCGACAAGGGATCTACTCACTTTCGGATCTTTCCGCTTCCTCGAACTAGCGCCAGGCTCAGTTTGATAAACCAGATAAATGAGTACGCCTCTTCATTCGGCGCGGTATTAGCTTCTTTTTTTTTAATGCACTTAGACGGGAGTAGGACTACTTTTTCAAGACGTCGTAAAACTCCTGGACCAAAACTATCCAATCAAAAATAGTAGTGTTGTATGGAAGAGACTGAGAAGCGTTTATTTTGTTTTCCTTCTTATAGTCTTAACAAAAGTGTACTGGCCTAACGGCCAATTCCCATAAGCCTAAGAAAACTGTAATCACCATCGAATCTAATCCCAACTATTTCATCAGCCAGCGATGATCATCATATGATTGTAACACTAACAGCTTTCAAATTATCATACAAATTGTTGTATAAATCAATTTTTTTTCTTCGTGTTTTTTCGAGAAAAAAAAACTCCTCACGCCATTAATGGTGCGGGTGCCATTTGTATGCCTAATGACACAGTTATTTCGAATTACTCAATCTCACCTTAATTGGGCAATCCATTGGGTAGGGTATATAGAAATATCTCAACGCGGGACTGCCAAATTGAAACTATTATTTAAATTTCGTTATAAAACAATGGAACTTTATTTATATTTTTTTCTTTATTTCTACCTAAATGTTTATTAATTTTTTGGTTATCTAACTTTACATAGGATTAATAGCATACAACATACGAAACAATGAGAGCCTAATGATTTAACAAATATTAACAAAAGAATAGAGCGCGCATCCCATTCTAATGCTTAAAGACGACACTGGGGGGCAAATACGAGTCGTCCGGAGTTCTCTGGCCACCCTGGTTGTAATCATAGCCACCATTTGAAGCAACACCATCCAAAGCACCAATGACGGAGCTAACTGGAGCAGTTCCCTGGTCGGAATATTCACTGGTTCCTCCCAGTTTATCGTATTGATCTATCATAGAAAGAAAGTTAAGACAATTACCGTTGCAAGGTTTAATCGTTACACATACTTTGAATTTCCCTTTGGGCAACAGCAGCCTCTTCGGGGGTCTTGTACTTGATGAAGAATACTTCTGGTTTGCTGGGCTGTGTTGGTGCTGGAGTGGCAATGTCGTTGACATCCAAATCCTTGTCTTTTTGGCTAAGAACATAGATGACTGTCTTCTCCTCTTGTGGAGCATATTCCGCTGACAGGCGAACATTACTGTTAGTCGATGATGGTGCTTTGATGAAAACCACGCGGTAGTTCTTTTGTGGGCGTCCTAGCACAAAGTGCTTGGTCTTTGTAATTCCATCATTCTCTTCAGGAGCTGAATGCAGATAGAACTGCTTGCTGATGATAGGCTCAGGAGCAACTGTTGCAGGCGGCAAGTACTTGTTACCACCTTGTGACGATTGTGACACAAGTGGGGCGAGTTGTCCTGGTGCTGGTAATCCAAGGTTAGCACTCCCGATGTTTTGATAGTTGTACTGAGGACGAGCACAGCCGACGGCGAGTAACGTACCGAACACTATTAGAGCGCGCATTTTGAAACAAAACGGATTACACAACGGTTTGGGTGTTTAAATTTATGCAGCTTTCGACTGAATATGCTTTGCGAGACAGAGGAGTTCGTTAACTGATGCTTGGTGAACTGCAAACATTCAACTTATATACAAAAACCGTTCGTAGATACAAAATCGGATCTAATCGCAGCTAAGACATCTTTCCGCCGACTGGTGACACGATGGATGATTCAGACAGAAGCTGTTGTTGTTGTGGGTCGCAGTTTGGCTGCATAAATTTTGAACCCTGGCCCAAAGACCAAAAGTAGACAAACTTATTGTTTGTGCTTGCAATCTCGCTTGCTCTTGATTGAAACTCAATATTGGTGGTGATGGTTGGTGAACTTTGCAAGTTTTTTTTTTTTTTTTTTAAGTCACTGGTGGTGGGTCGGACAGGTCCAGACACCATAGCTCGAAGAGTGTAATCAAAAATTCCGAATTTCATTAAGAAAACAAGAAGAAACAAAATCGACATTTGCATACCGTTTAGTGGTCGTAGGGTTTGTCTTTTGTCATTTTTTTTTTTTTTTTTGTTTGTGTTTTGACCATCTGTGCGTTTGGAGTTGATCAGTAGTGGTGGTGGTATTTTTCCAGCTAATTCCAATTTATGGAATTAAGTGCAAAATTATTTTATTAAGTGTTTGAATATGCCATTAGAGCGGCTTCTTTTTGTGTTTTGTTGATCATAAAGAAAATAACCGATAAACTATGCGCTACTAGCGGCAACGTCGTCGGTGATCGAAGCAGTGGATTGGTCAGTTTTTGTGGCACTGCATATTTGGACATCTCTAAATAATCGGCTAATGCTCTAATTTATTGATATGATCACCTAGATTGCCGTTATTGAGTAAGACACGGTATTGTAGTTTCGACTAGGCTTTACTAATTTGATTGTGTCTACATTTTTGGTGGTGATAAAATTTTGAACAAATCACAATTTGACGATGACAGCAATTTTGTAATGTGACTAAAGCCTTTGATTCGTATATTTGTTTGAATTTGTTGTTTTGTTGTCGCAGAGATATTTTTTAGTGTATTATCCAAACTAACCGGAAGAGAGATGGAATTTTTACTTTGTACAAAGCTTGAAAAAATGTGTTAAACAAATTGATAAAAATATATATTACCTAAGAACGAAGTCGAATTTCACTCATATCTGAGGGCAAAATCTGTTCTTGGTCAGAATGTAACATTTTCACATCAAATATTCATCTAAAAGTATTTAACTGGCACCGTCCCATTAATCTTTGGCTAGTGATACAAAATATACACAGAGTGAGTTCTATATCGATACTCTTTGGGGTAATGACTACAGCATTTTAGAATGGAATTTGAGAAATGGTATTCTTTCAGTTTGTTTTTGAATGCTTTTCAATTTTCTAATTTGTCCTATTGTAGATATGTACTCGTTGTGCAATGTCCATACTTATACATAAACCTCTACAAAAAAGTCTTATTGGTAAGTTATAAACTGACTCCAAAAAATAAATTATAAAGTCATCAACTGGGTCTTACAGCCCATCAATTTTAGATTGGATTTTGTTGAATCCTACAGATACATACTCGTACATATATACGAGTATGTAACATATTCCTAGTGTTAGTGACAATGATAAAAGTTCCCTAATTTCCTATTACGTGTCATGGTTTCATTGTTCGTGAGAAACACTTATTTATTGAAAAATGTATCTGCGATCAAAGGCATATTATGGTCTTCGGGGACCTTAGACGAGCTATATTTTGAGGGCCCCCTTGGGAAATTTTTTTTAGACTAAGCACAAAGAAAAACTATATAACTGCGATAAATAAGTAGTGGGTAGTGATAAAACGAACTAAATAATTAAGAAATACGGCGTTTCTCAGTGTGACCTTATTACTAATTAAAGTCAAAAATGTTAAATACATTATTTGTCTTACGTAGCATTCTGGTCAGTGGTTAGTACTGGTCAAAGTCAGTACGATGGTGGGCAATTCAGAATATTATTACCGTCCTTAGTATTGAATGATATCTGTTGAAGCAGCATAAGGTAGTCAGTACTTCCTGCAAACAATTGGTGTATAAAGAGTGTATCGGTCATGACATGACTCAGAGTTTGTAAGTTTAACAACGTAGAAAGAATCATCTTATCTCAAACACTGTAGGGTAAAACAGATAAACTTCCGTTGAATAGCTTCGATTCTCTGAATGTGGACTTGATAATATGGTAACCAAACTTGACAAACATACTCAAGGAGTGGTCTAATATGACACTATAGAGGGATTTTGGTTTGAGAACTCCTTTGACCAACGTGTGATAAATCCAAGTGCAAAGTTAGGTCTACTTTCATATAAAACCAATATTAGAACAGACTTTAAGTTCACTTTCGCAGACAACAATCAAGACACTAATTAAGGTTAAAGTGGCAACAGGCTTATTAAGTTGCGGAAGACGCTTACGAGAGTAAGTAGTAGCTTGAAATTTCTTCACATTAAGGTCTAAAAGATATTATTCACATCAAATGGAGAACTTATTTGAGTCATTCTGTGGTGAGAAGGAGTCGTTATGTCAGATGCGTAAGCCTATAAGGTCGAATTCTTTAACGACTGATTCAATAAATTTATAGTCAAAACAAAGATCATGAGTTCTAGATCGTCGCTCTGATTGCGTTTGATACGGATGATCTGAAAAGAACTCCGTACTGACGAGCTTCCAACTAGGATGTAATCCAAAATATTTTCCCAAAACTCGTATAGGCTGGAGTACGTCAGGCAGACACACTTTTCGACTTCCAGTTAACTTAAATTATCGATATTTGCACATGAATGTCGTCGAAATTGACGTGAAAGACAGGTTGTTCGATATTTAGCACGATTGTCGGCGTGGCAGTTTGCGCTTTCAACGAAAGGTGCCGGCATTTTATAGGGAAAGTTGAACAACGTCGAAATAGTGCTATCAGTTTTCGTCAAGAACCTCATATAGATAGTTATTAATTACTCAGCTATTGTAAGTTGCAGATTAATGAAACTCTCGATAAACACGCCTAAGAAGTGGTTAAATCCTTGTAGAATTTTATAGGAGAACGGATATTTCAGCACACACACATCAAACTTTTAAATTTAAAATTTTTCGGAAAGTATTTTGCTGGGCTATAGATACATTTATGAAGGTAATCTCACCACGATCTAACAAAAGAAGATACATGTAAATCCGTTAAGGCGTTTGAAAGAAAGATATTAGGGAAAATGTAAAATTTGGTATTATCAGCTTTGTATACGAGTACATATAGAGGGTATCCCAAAATTCATGCAAGAAGTAATTTTGATAAAAAACACTGTTTTTTAATTAAAAATTGTAAATGTTTTATTGATTCATACAGTACACAGTACAGGATTATGTATAGAATAGCATATCGGGTAAATGGCCTTCACAGATTTGCTGGCACATTCGCACTCTTTTGTCGAAGTTTCCATGACAGTTTTACATAAATGTGGATAAATTTCGTATTGCAATTTGCCCCTTCAGGGCGTGGGCTTGTTGGCATAAACCTTAGACTTCAAAAAACCCCAAAGAAAAAAGTCCAACGGCGTTAAATCGCATGATTTGCGCGGTCAATTCTGATCACCAAAACAGGAAATTACACGACCAGGAAATGACTCATGCAGTAATTGAATAGTTTCTCGGGCTGTATGGCATATGACACCGTCTTGTTGAAACCACATGTCGCCCACACCCATATCTTGCAATTTAGGCACAAAAAACTAGATAGATCGCGATAGCTGTTATTACCTGATCAGTCACATTTTTGAAGAAGAATGGACCGAGGCAAAAATGCACAACAATCAGTGACACATTGTTTCTCAAAAATCACTCGTGGATTTTCTGAACCCCAAATTCGACAATTTTGACGATTAACAAAGCCATCAAGATGAAAATTAGCCTCATCGCTGAATATGATTTTGTTTGAAAAATCATCATCCACTTGTTGTTCCTTAATCCATTCAACGAACTCTCTTCGCTGTACGTGGTCAGTAGGATTCAGTTTTTGAGTTAATTGCACTTTCTATGCATGAAGATGCAAATCTTTTGTGAGAATACGCTGTAGAGAGCTTCTCGAAATGTCCAATTCTTGGCCGAATTGATGTTCCTGGATCTCAACAACACTCATGAACTGCTTCGATGTTTTGTGTTGAACGACTTGTTGAAGGATGGCCAGAGAGTCTAAGATCACTAATTGATCCAGTCTTGATCAATCGAAAATTGCTACCAAACCTTCATTATTTTTAAAATATTGCTCAACAATGAAAACGCGTTGTTCTTTCATGTAGCACTCCATTTTTAATAACCCTGAACTGTCAGTTGTCACGCTGTATTTTTTTTCCCCCGTTGGCAACGCTTTACCGCACAAATGGCCCAAAATTCACATCTTGCGTGTATTTTGGGACACCCATTATGTATAAGATACTTTACAGTGTGTATCTTTGTTATCTCTATATTGCAAACTATGCATTAAAATTGGTATAAGAGTACAATTATACGTGAATAGAGTATAATTAGGAAAAGTTGAAGTGGAAATTGGAATACTATAGGCTCCCACTTTACAACCAGCCCTGATGAATGTACAAATATCAATGTTAATATATCTAGCAGGACGAATGGAATACTTACACGATGTGGCTAACAAAAAAATTGTCAAACGTAAACAAATGATTGTAGCAAAGTGAACAAACAATACCCGGAAACATTTCTTTTCTAAGTTTTATTAAAAATAGTTAACAGTCTATTGGAAAATAAATAAGTAAAAAATATTATTCTTCTTAGTGTGAGTCTAACGCCAGATAGTGATCTAAAAATATCGAAAATAATTACATACATTAAAATTTAATGCCATGCACATACATATATATCTGCAAATGAATGCATTTACCTGTGATTTTCATTTGAGTATCTTCAATATCTTTTTCGTCCTTGTATTTGACAAAATGCACTTCTGGTGCCGATGCAGGTGTTGGAGGTGGTGCTTCAAAATTGACAATCTCTATTTGTTGTCTATTTTTTACTGGGTTCAAAACATACAAAGCCAGTTTTTCTTCCACTGGCGCTAACGACACTTGAAGTGGTTTTATACCTCTTTGCCTAAACTTCTCATACGGTGATGGTATATTAACAAAGAGAACTCGGAAATTTTTCAACGCTTTCCCAATAGTGATTTTCTTTTCTAAAGGTGGTTCTGGTCCTGAATGAGTATAAAATTGTTTATGAATAAGTACATCGTTTTGCTTTGGATTGGAATTGTTTAAGCTGTCATCTTCAGTCGGTCGTCCTGATGTGAGGCTTGTAAAGATGGTCAATAAAATCTGTTAAATATTAAAAAAAAAGAAACTTAGTATAGACACATACGTCTTTCTATAATATTTCTTCTTTTTATTTTTTTTGCGGAAATAGATATTTCATTTTTATTTATTTCATTATGCACTTCCTTACCATTAACTTCCTCATGACTCTAGATTTCCCGATAAATGTATCTTTAAACTGATGACGAGATCTCTAAGACTCAGCTATTTATAATTTGGATATATGTTTATCAAGTTAATTAAGCTTAAATTGAAAATCAAATACATTTATAATAAAATTCATTAATAATGTTTTTGGCACAGTAGCCAATCTTTGGATATCCAAAATAACAATAGCTTGCACGAGCGAATTATAAATATTCCATAATGGTCTTGATTAATAAGTTAAAAGGCTAACAATTCGCTTTGTTTAAACAAAAATGGTGCTAATTAAATATTTAAAAAAAAAATGTAAATAAAGCGTTTAACATTTTTGTAATTGTCATTTTAATTAACTTCGTAGCTTTGATTTAGGTTTTATTAAGTATCAAGAGCGAAAAGGCGTGTGCGAATATAATTTGTTTGTTTTTGTAAATACGATTATCTGAAGTTTGAAGAATTATTAGCAGCAGGTCAAATCTCACACAGAGTATGTTAACTGGGTCTGGGCCGTCCACTGAACCAGATGGGGCTCCCAATTAATTCGTTATTAAAACCAGTTCGCATTACTTGTTATCTGGAACAGATTTGATCCCTGAAATCACTCGATGAGCTGGTTGAGTTTATCGATTTGATAAGTACTCCGGAGTTGTATCGAAATCACTTCACTCATTTTCTTTAGGCAAGTACAGTGGTCATATTAAAATGAATTATTAAATTAAATTCGATTATAAGGAATTGGATTAGCATCGAGATAAGCGATCTACTTTATATCATCAAATACACTTGATGTTTCTACTACATTAGATTAGATTGTAAGGATGGAAGAGCGTCTAAGCAGCTTCTGTACTTACTATAATATTATGTATTATACTTTATTTGGCGCTACACCCCGGAGTAGAAAAGGCGTTCCTCTACATGCAGCTCGTACCTAAGCCAGCTGGCTACAGTTTCGTACGCCAAGTTAGTTGGATTCTTTTTTCAACTGCGCACGCCAGCTTGGCATGGATGGATAAACAAGACATTACTCCTTATAGCCAGTCTCTATAAATAGGTGGTTTAACATCGATGAACAGGTCTTGTGCAATTTTCTGTCCAAAAGCACACTGATAACAGCCATTCAGGTTGATAAGACTAATACATCTGTAGTTGGTGCATCACAGAGGGTCTTCTTTCTTGAAAATCGGGAAAACGATGCTGAGATTCCATTCGTTGGGCATACTTTCCATCCGATCATACTTTGCAGAGGAGTTTGTGTATGCTGCGTAAATGCCAAGTCATCTCCCGCTACTTTGAATAACCCAGCAACTAGACCGTCAGCCCGGACTCCTAGAGATTTAGAGGGACACACGATCTGTAAAGTGTCTATTTGTCGCTAGCGATAGCAGCCGTTCGACTTTGAACTAGCTTGCCTGCCTCTGAGCATAAATCCGCATTTAATAAACGCTGCTTTTATTCTCGATAGCAATCAAAGTATCATAGTAGATATCAGAGTTTTCCATCATCTTTCCCATCTCACCTTTTGGGTGGCAGTGATGTCTGCTTTATAGTAGTCTAGGGTCTCGACTAGTTGTTCGTCTGCACACGCATAGCATGTTAAGAGCTATCATTCTATCATACCAGCAGACCCCAGCATTCAACATGCTGGAGTCGTCAACAGTGAAATTATCCTTGCCTGACCTTGAAACACTTTTTTTTACCACATCATGCGACTTATCAAATTAAAGCTGAACTAAATATATAAAAAATAAAAGTTTCTTGACCAAAAAAAGCTCAAAAAACATGGAAAAGACGGACGAAAAGCAATGTTCTTATGTTCTTTGTATTTTGGTCCCCTTCAGTTTTTATGCAGGACAACAGTTTCCGAGATAATTGCGAAAAAACGGGAAAAAGATGTTCCCAGAACTGCGGTTCGGATCGGGCAGAACTTCTAATATGTTGCTAGGGAAGGCAACAATAATAACAGTGTTATAGACATACTAATTAATTATTAGTTATGTTACCCATTAATGCTAATTCACTAGATTTTTTTGGATGTAACAGATGCTAAGAAAAACTTAACTAGCTATTCATTTTTTAAGTAAGATCAAGCATTTCATAGATAATAACCCAAAGGTATAAGCTGATTCACCAGTGTATAGGTACAATACAAAATTAAATGGCCCACTCATGCATAAGTAAATGGGGACGTTTTCGGTCATATTAAAAAATAAGCTGTCAGAAGTTAAATGTGCTGTAAGAAACTGTGGGGAGTTGCCATTTTTCAATTTTTTTTCTGAATTCGGCACACTTTAGGGCATTCGCCAAGTAAAGTTAAAAGGCAACTTTTCCGGTTTCTGACAGCTCCCTTTTCAAAATGGACGAAAATTGAAGTTCAAATGTATTCACAGACAATTTAAGAGAAGAATGCAAAGTTGGGTATTTCTTTATAGTTCATCTCTGCACATGTCGGACCGGTTCGATCTTTTAATACGTTGTTGAGGAAAGCAATTACAATGATCATATGAAAAAAAAAAAGATTGTGTTATTAATTTTGTCTCCGATGGATGCTGACGAGCCTGAACTACGAGTTATCGCTTGTAAAATAAGCATTCAAATAATTGAATGCCTCCATTATATTCCAATCATAACAATATCCCCTATTAAAGTCTTACATCTATTAATTTCAAATGGGAGAAAACCAAGGGTCATATTGCTATCCGAATCACACATTAGTTGCCACATGCAATGTAATTTCCTATAGATTCGATAGAAAATCACTGAATAAATAGCTGCGTCAAAAAATTCACCAAACACATTTCGAATGATCGTCGATTACCGCCACGGTCAATTTTTTATCAGTTTGTCTCTGTTGAAAAATCGAAGAAACCCCATTAATAAGGCGCAGGAATTTATGATTATGCATTTTTAATGAAAATTATGCATGCCTCAGTTTTCTCTCTTGGATCTCTAAATATTAGGTGAAGGTCATTACAAACTGAGAATGGTGCGCAAAATAATACCTCGGAAGGTATACTTATTTGTATAATTTAGTATCTGCGAAAATTTTGGGGCCACACGACGAGACAATGAATTTGCATGTAAATGATCCAAGTTTTGGATCATTATTTTGGCTGTCACGCAGAGACTTTATAAATATGCGCACCACTTTGAATATGAATTCAAAGTGTTCGATCAAGATCGAATCGGAAATTATATTTGCAGAATAAGACTGTCATTCCCCAATGAAATGAATGGCAATATGTAGTGTGGTCTTGGGTTTGGTTTTTTGTTATCAATGATGTTCTGCGTGCAGACCTGATAAGCGGAAGCAGAGGAATACAATTTACAATAGGATCTTAAATGAAACACTTAGTCTGCGCTTACGACATTTGCCTGCTTTCACGCAGAATAATGCACTTGCAGAAAATAGCTCATAGTTTGTAGGTCGCTAATTATCTAAGAAGTTTTTCTTTGGAAGACGGCAGCACCGAACTGGAACAGAATCGGGAAAGCCAAAGCTGTGTTCGATGTGCTATTCGAAATCTGGAAAAGCTATATTTTTAGCACAAATTTTAAGCTACGACCTACGACTGTTATATGATTGTAGTACTTGGAGTGTCTGCGGAGGCATCAGACAGATGTCTTCGTATCCTCTTAAATAATTTTTTGCTGAATTGTGTATTGAACGAACAGCTTTATACAAGAACGGGTCCTATAGACACCGAAATTAATCGGAATTAGTGGGAATGGATCGGTCACACTTTACGACGCGAAGAATAGCCGGTCGCAAAATATCCGGCAGAAAAGTGGGTCGCCCTCGCCTACAGTAATCATGACATAGAACAGTTGAAAAAATCCTTGATCTTAAAAATTATTAGGTTAAAACAAAAAAAAAAAATGATTTCTGATGTTACGACGAAAAAATGGAATTATTAATGTTGTCACCGATTGACTTGCATTTCTAATACGCCTGGACTATATGTACACATTTGTATACAAAATGGTACACTTTAGGAGATTCAACGATGACGATTTTCGAGTTTCGTGAATCGTTCTACCCCGCGGATTCTATAAAAGGGGTGGCAAACTACTTTTTAAGTGAGCACACAAATGAATTAATATTAGAACCGGAATCTAATGTAAACAGATAAACTCCGATAAAAGACCAAAGTCTAAGCAACATTGATGAATAATATAATCCGATCCTCTTTTCACCACTTTGCCCGTTTCCTCTGTCTATAGGAGGATATAGACGGATGTACACAACCCCTTGACAATCTAGCTTAATCTTCATTCTTCTTTAATCCGCCGCCTTACGTAATTTCAACTTTTGTGTTGTATTGTACCTCTAGAGAAACCTAATGAATAACAATACAATATTGTATTTCGGTTTTCAAGAATTTATTTCCCCTGATTAGTTATGTTTTATTATCTCTATTCAATTTTATTAATCATTAAAAAATAGCAGCACAAACAATCGAAACAACATACATATCAAACTCTTTGCGCAAATAACTTTCCTTTAATTTATGCATCCCACTAAAATATTCGTGGGCTCATTTTATCTTTAGTTATTAATCGCCTTGATACAAATATTTCATATTTTTATATCTTTTTTTTTTAAATTTGATAATAAAGGGATCGCAAATTTTGCATTGCAAATAAAAAGTCCAGTTTAAAAAACTATAATTCAACCAGCAGGCATGCAAAAATGAAATGTTTTTGTTGGTTATAAAATTCATGAGCTCAAATTGACAACAAAACTTAAATCTATTTTAAAGCAATTAGCATAATCTTAATGATGGGATTTTTTGGCAATAAAAGTGTTAACCTCCCCAAACACCACTGAATACCACAAGCTGAGTGTTGAACAAACCGATGGAGATGTCAAAAAGAATATGTGGGTAATAAAATTAAGGTTTTTTTTTCTTTTGGTTTTTCTTAGCTTGGTTATTTTATTATCTTTGAGAATTTTTCTTAATTGATATCAGTTGATTTCCTCTGCAATGTGGGTCATGTGAAGCCAACAAGTAGAAAGGTGTTAATGAAAAATTATCCAAAGCCTCTCATTTCATAATGAAAAAGGATAACATATCAATTATGAGATCTCTGAGACATAAACGTTACATATTATGTAATTATGAAGCGTGTGTGCTATACGAGTATGTGGATATCACATGTAGGATGTATGGATCTGGCGAATTTATCTGTAAATTATTAAATCAAATACCATTCAAGAATATTGAAATCATGCCAGTAGAATATTTGCTGATCAAGGTTATTTCTGCGATTAGTACTAATTTAAAAACTGAGTCGGAAACGTCGTGAATTTGAATCATGAGATTGTGGTAGGTATCAGACGCGGACCGATACACACCTAAAATTACATATTTTTCTGTTTTTTTTTTTTTTTTTAAGAAAATGATATTTAAATTGTATGACGTATAATATCAATACCAATAATACCATCGATATTAACCCATAGATCATGGACATACCTTCTGATCAAAAAGTACCCGGAATTTCTCATTCAAACAAACCGCGCTTGAAATATTGTCAAAAAGCTTTTTTTTTTAGGTTGGTACATCTGTCATCTGGCGCTCAAATATCTGTTTGAGCGCCATTTGTCAGGAGTTTGTGCGTGTTAGCTTTGTGAACAAGTCAGTACTCGTATTTGTTGTGTTCTGCGAATTTGCTGAATTTGTTGCAGAAACAGCATCGCATTGATGTCGCTAAGGAAATGCTCTCTTTGGACCAAAATGTTATCAATGGCATCATTACCGGTGAAGAGACATGGGACTATGAATATGACATCGAAATTAACCAAAAATCATCGGAATGGCGCTTCTCAGACGAGCCAAAACCCAAAAACCACGACAGAGTCGATCCGGTTTTCCTATCCAGTTTCTTCCTGCTATTCCTTTTATACAATATGTGTGACAACTCGCAATAGTAATTCTCTTGGCGCATACTTCGTTACTTGATTGTATGAGGCGTAGTACGACCCATCTCGACTCAAGTGGTGATATAGATTGGAGGCATCATTTACCTCAGTTACTTATGTGCCTTATTTCCTTTTTTTGTATTCGATTATTTTAAATAAATCTCGGGACACTTTTAAACTTATACGATATTATTCATATTCCACTTTTTGCAAGACTAAGCCTGCAACACTATTGCAGTTTTGCTGCGGGAATACATGGTAGTTTTGGTGTTGGTTTTGCTTTTAAACATCTCTAGTACCAACCACAAATGAATACCAGAGACGAGAGGCTACTAAACAGTCCAGACATAAATGATCCTCAGCGACGGAAGACTACCAAGCAGTAAGGATGGTATCTCTCAGAGTTAACATCCTACTGAATAGTCACGAACGATTACAGACTGCGAATTACTCACAGAGACGACCATGATGGAATATCAACCGGAGACCGAGACATATCTACAAATCAATCAATCACAATGTCAATACTTCGAACGAACAACTCTCAACTACAACAACAAGTAATTGCTTCAGCTGAATTAATGAAATAGATAATTGTTGAATAAAGTCATCAGAGATGGAATGAAACCAAGCATTCGTGGGATTATACTCGTACAATGTCATGTCATTGTGCGATTGAAAACCGATTGATTGGAATTGTGCCAACTGAGCTATTTATCATGCACCGATTTGAACGATTGATTGATTGATTGAAAAGACCGAATCATTTTTGAAACCAATACATAAGCGATTCGATATCCTGAAAAGAACGATTGACACAGCGGTATAGTGAGCGGGACACGAATAAGTTGTATCACGGTCCCACCTTTCACAAATGACAAACACTCAAGAGGAAAACTGTCATGAAAAAGTTTCTCAATTACGCCCTCCGGATACGGCATAAACTGTGGTTCTATACCAATTTCTCATTTAGCAATTAAAAAAAAAAGAAAATTTTTTTTCTTTCCCACACATTAGTATATTCAGAAGTGCCCATTTTCATGCAAAAAAAAAATAAGTTGCACATACTTAAAACCAAGGACATTTAAAGTCATCAACCGCCTACAACTTTGCTCATGATAATTTGTCTCCTATCTCTTACCGTTTCTAAATAAAATGAGGTGAATTCTTTAAAACTCAGCTTGTATAAGTAATGTATAATACTAACACAACTTTTAAAAATGTGTGCATCTTCTTTGTAGCACCGATGGAACAACCAGTAGAGAGTTCACATCTATATGTGAACAAACTCGACATTCAAACCTTTTTATTCACATTTTCCACAAAATGTCGAATTGTCTGCAGGTTTGAAAACTCTCGGCTAACGTAGCATAAAAGCCGTTATAACTATCACCCTATCTTTATAAACGCGTTTATCTTAAGAATCACTGGACGGGTTTTGGCACGATTTTCAGCATCTTATACTCGTAACTTATTCCTCGATAAAGGAATAGAGGCCGTTCAGTAAACATAAATATACAGGAAGTTGGGAAATTATTTGTATTGATGCATGGAAAACTTAAGATACTGCCAAAACTATTGTATAAAAGATGTAGCGAAACCATGTATGAAAGTATATAGCTCTATAATTGTTCTACACAAAAAAAAAGACATAACCCAGATCAACTCACGATCAGCATTTTTAAAGCTTATGCTAAATTTACATTTTTTCATCAAAAATTATCTATTTTGCCATTTTATAAAAAATCGTCGGACCATTTTTAAGTAAATTTAGCTAAATCTGACAACAGGAATTCCTACCATACCTAGGGGTCCATTCTTACTTTTCTTCACCTTTCATCCGTAAGTGACGGAACCATGCAAATCAAGAGTTTTGCATAACTGGAATAATAATATAATATGATATTTTATTTTTAGAATAAATCACCAAATAATGAATAAAATTATATGAAAACTAAGATTCAAAAGTGGTTGTTCCTTTCTTAAGTCTCTATGGTGGAGTCAGCTATGTACATCCTTCAATATGTATTCAATGCCGCATCTACAATACGAGGAGCAATTGTTAAATCTGATTGCTCAATACAGAGATTGACTGGCCTACCGAAGCTTGCTAAATGAACAGAGAAAAGCGATAATTTGACAATAACCCGGCTACAGAAGGAAGGCAGCACAATTACTACTAGATGCTAGACAAACTAGATGGCCACTATTTTCTGTGGTCTCTACTCTCATTTGAATTATAGGATGTCTTTTTTTTATAAAGATTTATGCTAAACCCAATTTGAAACTTACAGTGCTAATTACAAGAATCTTAACTTCAAAATTCTTCAAAACATCAAAAATAATCTCTTGAAATGATGCAACATTCAACTGCCTATCCCAATTAAATATTTGAAATAAAAAAGAATATGTTTACTTTGTACAAATTGTTTTATTAAAAAGTCAATAACTTTTCTTTTTTTTAGAAATTAATTAAAAATTAAATTATAAATTGTACATAAAATTATCTAATATTTCTTGTACTTGGTGGGTGGTAAATAATTCGGCCGTGGCTGAATCCTACCACCACTAACTTGATCAATTTGACTTTGATCAGGCAAAAGTCCAGTGGTTATAATATCTCCACTTCCTCCTTGCGTAATGAATTGAGTTGGACCTTGAACATTAGAGCCACTGGCAAGACCGCTGGTAAAACCACCGGAAAGACCGCTAGAAAGACCACCAGAAAGACCACTAGAAAGGCCACTGGAAAAGCCACTGGAAGGACCACTGGAAAAGCCACCAGAAAGACCACCGGAAGAACCACTGGAATAGCCACCAGAAAGACCACCGGAAGAACCACTGGAATAGCCACCAGAAAGACCACCGGAAGAACCACTGGAATAACCACCAGAAAGACCACTGGATGAGAGACCACTGGATGAGAGGCCACCGGAAGAAAGACCACTGGAGGAGAGACCACTGGAAACGCCACCTGATGAACCCAAATGTCCAATAACCGACTGAACAGGAACAAATCCTTCATTTGAGTAACTTGATGATCCTCCCAGTTGGTCATATTGAGCTAGTTAAAGGCAAACAGAAAAAAAAAAAAAAATACAAATCACATTCAATTGACCATTTAATCACGAGCTCACCTTGAATGACATGTTGAGCATGAATAGCTTCCTGCGGTGTCTTGTACTTAATAAAGAACACATCGGGCTTATTTGGTCCTGTTGGTGCCGGGGTTACCACATCGGCGGAAATATCCAAATCGTTACTTTTCTTAGAAAGAACATAAACTGCAGTTCTATCTTCGACTGGTGCAACGTTGGCAATGATCTTAGCTCTAGTCGATGTCGATGATGGAGCGTTAATAAAGAGCACGCGGTAGTTTTTCAGTGGGCGGCCAATTGTTACGTAACGAACGACCTGTTGTTCATCATGATCTTCTGGGGCACTGTGCACGTAGAAACTCTTTGTAATGAGTGGGGCTTGGAATTGAGCTGCGTATTGTTGTTGCGTGAATTGACCCAATCCGAGATTATTAACTCCACCACTGTATCCCTGATTTACACCACTGAATCCAGATCCTAGGCCCACTGTATTGTATCCCGAACCACCACCACTTAATCCTAAACCACCACTACTGAATCCAGTTCCAAGTCCGCTGTTGAATCCTGATCCACCTCCACTACTGTATCCCAATCCTCCGGAACTGATCAATCCTGATCCTCCACCGAATCCTGATCCTCCACTGAATCCTGAACCTCCACCGAATCCTGATCCTCCACCGAATCCTGATCCTCCACCGAATCCTGATCCTCCACTGAATCCTTGTCCTCCGAAACCACTGAATCCTAATCCTCCGGAACTGCTCAAACCACCGCTACTGTATCCCGACGATCCACTTGACGAAACTCCGGCAACGTT
This sequence comes from Pocota personata, assembly GCA_963082735.1. NCBI lineage: Eukaryota > Metazoa > Arthropoda > Insecta > Diptera > Syrphidae > Pocota > Pocota personata. Next base: position 47,766,054 of record OY720430.1, on the reverse strand, counting down.
ATATCCAGGCGACAAGAAATCGATTGATCCAGATGAGGCTGATCCAATAGAACCGGCTGCAGATGGTGAATAAGATGTTGATGTAAATGGCGCGGATAATACCTCAGAACCACTATTGTAATTGGGATTATACTTATATCCTAAACTGACATCTGGCCGTGCAGATACCAATGATGCCAAATAGCATACAAGTACCTAGAAGAGAATGTTCTTTTATAAATCACTGTTCTTTGAATCGTTTCCGTTTCCGTCTTACTAGATATTTTTTCATCTTGTTCCCAGTGAGCTATCGCTACGAATCCTGAACTAAAACTGACATCCCATCTATGACCCTCCTTCAGTTTTATATCACCCAAAAACCAAAATTTAATTTAATTAAATAGAATGAATCCGCCATCAGAGTAAAAAAAAATCACAAAAGCGAACGAAAAAAAAATGATAAATTTGAAATCCCTCAAACATTATGTCACACCAAATCCGGCTGCGTTATCGACAAATTAGTTTTCGGACAGCAAATAACTATTCTTTTTACAAAAACAAAACTATGTCGCAATGCCTCAGCACTGATGGTTAAGTGTACTAATTGAAATTTAACAGCCAAAAATCACTCGCAAAGGTGCAAATTTGTTTGATTTCAAACTGGTAGGGAGTATTTCCCCACAACCCGTAAACGTCACCACCGAAAAGCTCCATTTCGTTGCCTTATGTCAAATGAAACCAATTAGCGGGTTTTGGAGTTTGTTTGAGTGCTACTGGACAATTATGAAAACTGACTCATGTCTATGGTTTATTTTGCTTAAACGCCTTGATTTTGTAATTTGTTGTTGAATTGTCACTTTTATGTTTTGCAGACGGTTGGCAGGCGCTTCGAGATGGTAATCGACTTCAGTTTTGGGAGTACCGAAAGGCATTGGTATATGTTCAAACGCATCATGGAGTTTTTCCGTATTTTAAGATGTCCGTGGAGAATAGGTGAACATTATAAAAAAGAAGTCCTTAAATTAGTGTTTTATTTAATTTTGTACTTTACAGGTATAATGAGCCTTATGATTACATAATTACATTGGATGCCGGTGAAGTGGGACTACCCGATGAATTCTTCTACAATGTTGATAACAGCGATGAGGTGAGTTTTTTTTTTTTGTGATTCTCTTTAGAAAATCTTGAGCCTAATCGTCTCATCTGTGAACAAATAACTCATCACGTAAAAGCGTAATTGTCATTAGGTTGTTAGTAGACCTACCAACAACACTCACACTTTTACGTGATAAATTATCCGTTCACGGATGAGACGATTTGACCCATTGCTGAATTGCTTTGTTTCGATATTTCACGTGGGTCTCGCAATTCTGTTCGTCTATCTGTCGATCTGCAGCCTAAACGTCTAGACAGACTTCAAATTTCATATCTGGGGTCTAGGTGCTAAATCCATGAAATCGGCATTTTCATTCTAACCTTAAAATGGCTAAGGCATTTAATGAAAACTAATTTGCAGCTTCTTGTCCATTTTGAATAAGTTTGATGTCTAGACAATTTTAGAACGAAGAGCATATGTCGAGCAAGTACGTGCGATTAAGTCGTGCCCTCAATTTTTTTTTGTTTTGAATTTTCAAAACTTACGATGTCTTGTGGATATTGCTTCTATCCAATTGATTAAAAATGCCTCTAAGGTGAGCATATCGACATTTTTATTGCTAACCCCTACCATGGGAGGATGCAAGCCTTTTTCATTTCCTTCGAGCACATTGCATATTCGTTGAGTTTACGCGTATAATTTATGGCTAGTGATCTCCCCATTTCCGTTTACAAATTGTTTAATGAGTTTCTCACGGATAAATGTTAATTTCTGAGCAATTATAAAACCGAAACGCAACGAATAAATATTTCGGAATACACGAATAATTTTATTTTATTTTTGTTTTAAAAATATGAACGTATTTACCACTGAAGATTTTAAGCTATAAATTTTTATTGCATGTTATTTGAAAGTTGTAAGGTCCGTTGCAAACATATCCGGCGTCAGATATACGATGCAATTTTACAATAGTTATTTTCTCAAGTATACGATGCAGTGAGAAAGTTGATACATTTATGGAATAGGGTATACGACAAAGACGTCGGATTTCTTGTCCCGACTCCAACCAATTTAGATGCTTTTCAGATGGAACTATCTACACATTAGGCCGAACAGATTGGGTGTTTCTGAACACTTAACCAATGTGTTAGTATATCGTGGGAATTTCCATGTTCAGAAACCATCTCGTGGGAATAAGGAAACAAATCAGTTCTCTAATAAAAAATCGTGGGAATTTCATCAATTCATAAAAACAACTTTATAAAATTGGATTCGTTTTGTATGGAGAAAAAATAATTGTGTCAATTAACTTTTAAAAAATGTTGACCCTTGATTAGTTAAATCAAAATCGGTCTTAATGAATGAAATTGTTAAAGGTTCGCACAAAGACCTTGAAATTTGTGAATCATCAAGAAAATCGGCTCCAGGTAAAAATAAAAAAAATGTATTCAGTGATAACATTTTTTAAAATACAAAGAAAAAAAGATGTTGAAAAATGGAAAATGAGTTTATTAACTTTAATGTACACATTAGTCAAGTTTTTAAATCGCGTTTACTTTGTATGGGATATGTTGAACTTAAAATTAGTACTCTTTAGATGTAATAAGAAGGGTGGGTACTTCGTGCTACTTTTGTCGATTTGGCGTAATTTTCAATGTAAATGCCAAAAACCAAAATAAAAAAAAAATTTGCAGTATTCTTATTGAACCTACAGACCACACAACTTTTAATAATTGTTAGAAATAAATTATTCATTTAGCCCACCATATTGACCATACAATGTCCGTAAAATATTTATGTATTACCTTTTCATTAAACATGCTCATGTACATTTCTTAAATCAACAAAATTTGTTACATACTCGTAGCTATTGTTATCCGACTTTATGTCCGGGAATCGGCATTGTAGTCAAAAACTTAACCATTTCAAAGACACATATGTAAAAAGAAAGTTTTGAGATCTAAAAAAAAAAAAGATTTTCCCTAGAAACCTTTAGATGTATGATAGAAGAAAAACACATAAAGTTGTTTGGAATGAAGAGATAAGTTGTTTTGTGACCTAGAGACTCCTTGAAAGTCGTAGTTTTAAGGGTAGATGTGGATTAAACTTACGTGTTTGTGTGTGAGAACAAATACTTTTGGATAAAAAGTATATAGAACCAATATACTGTTACTAGACATTTTAGAATCGAACCGTTTACGAAACATCAAAGAAGAGTTATGTAAAAGGTAGATTTATTCAGTATCTTACATTAAAGATATTGGACGGCATTTAACTTGGTTAAACAACTTACCCCTCCATTTCCAACAGGTACGTTAGTAAGTGGATTTCTGCTATATCTAATAGTTTCTGCGAAAAATTAGGCTAAATTTTCAAAAATCACACATTTCCACTCTTCGATCTCTTCGTAATGGTTAGGTTTTCGAACAAAATTACTAAAACGAAAGGTCATCAAAAAATTCCGCTTTAGTTTCCTAGAACTTTGCTTAGAATTAAATTTCTCGTACATACGTACACTGAAGGCCAAAAGTTTGAGGCCGCCCTCAGTGCTTGAAGGAAAAACAAAATCTTCAATAATGATCATGTGAAATGAACGGGGAACATATATGAAAATAAAATAAGAAGCAAAATATTTTCATTTTGTTCTTAACATAAAGGAATATATTAAAAAGAAGAAAAAATGACTTAAACCGTCGAAAAAGCCACCTTTACATCAGATTACTTTTTTTTTTTTAAGTTTTTAGCATTATAGCTATCAGTTTTTGAATTGTTGCCTAATTGCTTCAGCAATCCAATAGTATATTCCACAACGCAAATTGAGATGGTGGGCATTGACCCCGGACCTTTCTATCCAGTTCTTCCCACAACAGCTCTATAGGGATTTAATCTGGTGATTGTGGTGGCCATATCATATGATTTGTAGATTTGTAAGATTTCTTCATCTTCCCTCTGTTTCAGGTAATCTTGGCAAAGTTTTGACGTGTATTTTAGGGTCGTTATCCTATTGAAATACGAATTCTTCGCCAATTAATCTTAGTTCAGAGGTTACAGCATTTTCTTCCAATATTGTTTTGTTAGCCAATCTTTCGAGCAAGATCTCCCACTCCACTTGAAGAGAAACATCACCAGACCATAACATCATAGGAACCAAACAGTCTGGTAGCAACTTTTGTTCACCATTTTCAATCGGCATGCATGAATGTCTAGGTAGACATCAAACTTTTGGCCTGCAGTGTACATCCAACTGTTTCGGAATATTGAGATTTCTCAATTTAAATCACATGCCCTGCATATTATGCATATTCAAATTAATAGCTGCTTTTTTTCAAACATTACCTTTTGTGAATTTTAATGGTTACAGGGAAATAAGAACAAATGGGAAAAATCGGCAGGACTCGTAAGAAAAGTAACGAAAAGTACTTCATAATGAACACCTTAGTGCGCAATGGTTTCGCATTTGCTTGTTGGATATTCACGGGTGCTGTATTCGATAATACGCATTTCCGCATCCCAGTTATTGTCCGAGGCAAGAACAAAAATATGTTAAAAAATATTGCCGAGCGATAACACAGAGGTTCCCCGTGTTCGTTTTGGGAACCCCGTCCACCCTTCTTCAGTCTTTCGCAAGTTACATATTTAATAACGAGTCTCGAAACCCTTATATCTTATCCCTATTGCATCCAATTTTAATGATTTTCATACGGAACTATCTGCGCTTGTGTACTCAACCAATTTCCACTGATCTTAATAGTTTTTGGGTTAGGATCATCTACATACTAGACCGAACCTATGTAATTCACGCAAGATTTGAATTTTGCGCCATATGTGCGGTAAAGTGTTGCCAACGAAAAAAACAGACAGCGTGACAGCTGATAGTTCAGGGTTATTAAAAATACTGACCACGCACGGCGAAGAGAGAACGTTGAATGGATTATGGAACAACAAGAAGTGGATGCTGATTTTTCAAACAAAATCATCTTCAGCGATGATGCTCATTTTCATCTTGATGGCTTTGTTAATCGTCAAAATTGTCAAATTTAGTGTTTAGTTTATCCATGAGTGATTGTTGAGAAACAAATGCATCCACAACGTGTCACTGTTTGGTGCGGATTTTGGACTGGAGGCATCATGTGCCTAAATTGCAAGATTTGGATGTGGACGACATGTGGTTTCAACAAGACGGTGTCACATGACGTACAGCACGAGAATCAATTAATTACTGCATGAGTGATTTCCTGGTCGTGTAATTTCTCGTTTTGGCGATCAGAATTGACCGCCCAGATCATGCGATTTAACGCCGTTGGACTTTTTTCTTTGGGGTTTTTTGAAGTCTAAGGTTTATGCCAACAATCCCATGACCACCGACGCCTTGAAGGAGCAAATTGAGCGCTGCACTCGTATCAACGAAATTCAGCCTCATTTATGTAAAACGGTCATGGACAATTTCGACAAAAAGTGTGTATGTGCCAGCAAAGCCGTGGAGTCCATTTACCCGATATGCTATTCCATACGTAACCCTATACTGTATACTTTATGAATCAATAAAACATTTACAATTTTTAATTAAGAACCTGACACCCTTTAGAAACTAAATTTTATCGAAATACTATTTGTGGTTCTTGGATCAGGAATATGAAAAAGATATAGGATACAGACAGACACGGAATAAATAGTTTTCCCCAAGAATAACCATAGCTTCCTATTCCAAGAATATCGAGGAAGTAAGATTAGACCATAATTGCTTTGTCAGTAAGCCCTGTGTTGGAATTGACATCTGTAATTTTTATCGGAAGGCCTGCACTATTCAACCTTCGGCCGGAACTATGCCCTCCTTATAAATGCATAGAGAGAGAGAGAGAACGATTTCATATTGCACATAAATGCGTATATAACTCCACACTTATTCTTTAGTAGGCATTAAATGATTTAGAAAAAAATATTCAGTCATTAAATTCAGCCGATTTCAACATTTCGCAAATTATATCAACATTTCTCTTCCGCATAGTTTTAAACCATCGTGCAGACACGGTATCAGCGTGTTAATTAAATAAAGTTACTATATCCACATAAATGGAATTACGTATAGGTTAGATATTTGAAAAAAATCATCAGCATCCTTTGTTGAATTTGTTTTATTTTTAATTAGAATAGAAAATTCGGCGAAAAAATAGTCTCTGCTTTCTTAGTTGATAGTACCAAACTAACATGTGCCAATTTGGTTATGTAAAAGCTCAAACTATTGAATTCTTTTATAATTAAGACGAGCGAATGTTAATTCTATGACTAAATAAATGCTTGAGTTGCCGGGTTTAAATACAAAATATATGTTTGATAAACTGATTTCATTAGCGTTAATCTTTTTTAGCATATTCATGCTGGCCTTGAAATAGAATCATTACAACGTGGAGTATGGTACCATTCATTTTTGTTGAACCATTGACAATTTTAAATCGCGGAATCCTAATTAAAACAATCAGGTCAACAAACTTGGAACATGTGGTCAAGTATTGTGCCTCAACTAGTTCCGTCAAAAGTTATGTAATAATTTATCGATGTGTTTTTTTTTTTTTTAATTTTCTTTGGGGGACTTTTTAATTAGTAAAATTAAGACTGTTAACTGACTAAAAGAAAATATTTCTATATATTCGTTATCTCCGCGTGCGTGTGAAGATATAAATGCTATAACATTTAAAGATCCGCCGAATGATGTTTCATCGTCAGAAATGCAAAAAATGGGAAACTTTTAATTTAATTTCTAGCTGAATTCTATAGTAAATCCGGAAAGTATTCAGTATACTCAGATTTTATAAAGAAACAAGTTTATGACTGATATGAGTGTACACTTGATACTACATCAATGTCACGTAGACAGGGTGAAGGTCTGTAGGCTATTCATATTTTTCTAATAAGTAAATAAATAAAAGCTTTCAATATGCACTTTAAATTGATGATAAACTGGCAATTGTCACCTTAATGGTCGTAGCAAATTCGCATTAAAGGTTTCACAGATGTCTGAATCGGATCTTTTACCTTGAAATAGTTGGCGCCAATATTTACTTCCCGAAATCTAACACATTCAAAATCTGAAATGCATGCACATTGCTCTTACCATCAATTGTCGATGGATGTTTCACCAACACGGGATAGCCAACTTGCTAATATGTATACGATTGTACGGAAATCTTCTGTTCGTAGTCGTTGTCTCCGAGTATAATAGTGGAATTGACATCATCATTGCCTTAATCTTTGTAAGACTTTCTCATTTAACTAAATAAGGCCGTCCTTAATTTCCAAACTCGATTATCCAATTTACGTATATTATATTCATATTGTATACAATCATTGATATGTGGGTGTATATACTAATTAAATTATACGTCGTTATAACAACAGTCATATGTTTAGTGCAATAAAACAATAAACCGTAACAAAAGTGAAACTCTTCGGATTGATATTGTATGCTAATCACCTGGGAGGTCGTAAAAGATCGCCTTCATTGATTGGTAGCAAATATAAATATAATAAAAATATTAAAATGTCGTTTTGGTTTTATAGAAAAGATTTCTATTGTTATATGAAATTGAATATGCCACTTTATACGTATTGATTTATATCCACTTAATTTCCAATCGCTATTTGTCTAAGTAAAATCACGGTTTTTTTTTTTTTTTGTGAAGTTTATCAGGTTTTTAATGTCAAACTTATGTAAATAAAGCAAAGACAATCACCCTTATTCCCGTAGACGAAGTGACAGCATATTATTACTTCGCTTTATTTAAGGTCTGTTCACGTAGTTAAAAATTTGTGCGAACTAAATAATATTCCCATATTCGGTGAAGTTGTCACTAAAGAGAATAGAAATTTGTACTTGTCCCTTATATCCATGTGACACGACTGTGAGAATACAGTTGGAGCTACCAACTAATTGGTAGAAGTTCGCGACATTAATAAGCGATCATACGAATTGTCTTTTCCTCCTCTCTGCCCTAACAACTCCTGTACAAGAAAACGTTGAACTTGCCTAAAACAGATTTCATTATTTTCTACCCACATCCTGAATTGCATCAGGTACCATCTTTTGCTGACTTGAATGGTTTAAAACAATTATTGGTCAGAGAAGTTTGGTCTTCAAAGTAAAACTACTGTAGCTACTTCTTTGTATCGGTTTTATATTACACTCGTTACAACTTTGTAACAGCCAGTGAAGCGAATGAGATCAAGAAATTCTTCATTGGTGGCAGTCCATTCAAATGACTTTTTCAAGTAGTTGAAAATTATTAAACAAAATTTTTTTCAGTGTGTTTTGGTGTGGTAGATTTTAATCAGTTTTAATAGCAGAGCCAGAATTTAAACTAGGTTCAATGATATTAGCCTCCTTCGTATCTGTCATGTCCACAGATCCCAGATATAAGGATTAAAGTAAATCCGTTCAGCCGTTTAGGCTGCAGTCAGAGGTACAGACAAACAGAATCTCTCTATGAAAGTAATGTTAAGATTGATTAAAATCAGCAAGTAATAATGAAGATTTCAGTGAGCCGTCAAACGCCCGACCTAGTAGAAAACAGGTCTACTGCAGCATTGTGCTAAGTTTTACAATATTTACGACTAAAAGGCTTAAGGTCTCATTTAGTTTTGCCTCATTTGTTTGCTTTGTTATTGCAAAAAATGTCAGAACCGGACTGACCTAACGCGACGTTGTGATATGACCTTTAGTTGTTGATCACAATAACTGCACATGTATCTATAGTGTTTAATAGCTTTCCGATCTTCCACAGGGATCTAGATACGTGTTCTTAGTCTGCTCTGATCTGATACATTGACGTACCTCGAGCTGTTCTTACGGCTGTATATCAGCTTCACTTGGGCCTGACACCATCTGTAGTATTTGATAGAAACAAGTTAGCAGTCCAACTTCCACCTTCTTCAACTTATTAGGGCCAAATAAAGATTTTATCCCTAAACAGACCAGCTAAGCTAGTCATGCTGAATGGAATGGACCTACAGTTCATTGCCATTTCCGAAGGGCATAATTGGGAAACTTTTTCATGATAGTTTTCTTTCGGATATTTATCAGACGTGTGTGGACCAATGAGCGGACAACTCATGTTGGAATCCCAGAGACACCAACAAGTTTGTTCACGGTTCTACCTTGCGAGAGGTTGTCCGCTCATTGGTCTACACACTTAACCACTCAGTTATGGCGCTCAGTTGATCTGAATTTAGGGTGCAGATTCCAGCCCTGCTCCAAGCGGCTTTTGGCTCCGTTTGTGGAATTTTTGTAGATCAATGTCTTTTCTGTCAGTACTTCAGGAGAATTTGCGTAAGTTATTGGGGAGTTGAAACCCGTACCAAAATATTTGAGTCTCCTGCAAGCTGCGGTGGGTCATTTGCACTGAATATGGCCAAACACTTTACTGATATTTGGTTATTATAGCTGAGTGAGCAGTGGTTAATGGCCTAATTTGTCTGAGAAATTGATAAAATTCCTAGCTTGAGTTCAATTATAAATACTTAGAGAATATGTTCGGGAACTCAAGTGAGTGACTTTAGGATGTTGAGGCTGCTCACAAGTTTAGACTCAAAATAATAGAAGTTTAAAGCTTATATCATTACCTGGCTGTCTGAAAACATGTTTGTGTGGAGGTTGCATCGAATGCAGTCTCCGACGTAGAGCTCAATTACATATGTATACCTCTGCTTGGAAGATGAGAGTTAAGCAGTCCTCTCAACTACTAGTTTGAACGTAATAAATTTCAATTACAAAGTAATTGATTACCAATAAAAAATTATAATTACTGTAATATGTAATTGTAATCGGAAATTGAAAAATGAAATTACATTTCAGTTTTAAAAAGATGCATGGGTAGATTTGGTGGAAATGGAGTATATAATGGAGTGTGAGGTAATCGTTTAGAAGACGTATGATGCCTTGAAGGATGTATGGAGGCAAATTGAATGTAAGGTCCGTGGTTGATATTTTAGAAGATGTATGACAAGATCCCACTATAGTAAATGAATCACGAAAAAAAGTAATCTAATTAATTAATTACTGTAATCAAAAGTACAAGTAATCCACACTGCAAGCACTAAGTAATTGCGATTACAATGTATTTAAAAAGATTGCTTTGCTTTGTATTGAATTTAATTATTTGATGAATTGATTACTTTTGTGATTGATTATGCCCAGCTCTGAGTAAATCACCTCAAAACAATTTGACTTTTAACGTTTAGAGTGGGTATGGCTGGATAGTTGGTACACTAAATGAGATCAATATTTTGTGTAGATGAGACATGTTTAAATAGTCAGAGTATTGAGTGCAGATTCAAAATGCTCCAATAGGGTGACTTCTTATTTATTGGATAGATTTGGGTTAAGCGTTTCGAACCTCTATTTACTTATTTATTTTACATCGTCATTTCTTTTATAAAATTTTCTTTATTTTTAGGTTTTTGTTGCATATAAAATGCTGTTACGTGATTTTGCAATTAACATGGGTAAGAAATTGTATTTATAAGATTTTTGTAGCCAATTATGCAAGTGATATATTATAAATAATAATTTTTAATTTTTCAGGAGTTGTGACTCAAGAAGCCGAACTATTTGCCGACGAAATATTTCACTACGAGAAACGTATTGTAAATAATATTCTCTCAGTGCAATCTTCAAGTCAGAGGCGATTAAATGAAATCAAAACAATTCAAGAAATCAAAAGTATAGCTCCATCGGTAAGTAAGTAAAAAATGCATCACATAGACCATTTTTAACCATTATTCTGCACAGCTTCCAGTTTTTGAGATATTACAAGCAATTTTACCTCAAATAAAAATCACAGATGAAACCGAAGTTCTAGTTCGTGATGTAGATGTCCTACGTGAGATGTCTGTTGTTGTTTCAACATCTGATAAAAAGTATTTATCACTACATTACCTTCAAATGCAATTGTTAACCATTTTTATTTGATTAAAGACCCCTAAATAATTTTATCATTTGGTCACTGGCGAGAAAACTCTTACCACATCTATCCAAGGAGTACAGGATTCTCATTGAAAATTTTGATAATGCAATTTATGGTAGATTCCTTGATATGTAGCTATGGCTTATATTGATTACCAAATCTGTTTCAGGACGAACTGCCAGATATCCCCGCTGGATGGTATGTACGAAAATAGTACGCGATTGGTTACCTTTTTCTGTTGATGCACTTCGTGAAAATCCCGACCTTTTAAAGGCAAGTAGAAAGTACCTCGTATCTATTAGTAATACTTTCTTTTTATTTAAACAGACGGGTGATAGTCAAATTAATTTCATCCGACAAAAGCCAAACACATTCCCTAATAAGACGTACGGCAATGATGAGTTTTTGCGATTAATGTTCTACACGCTAAGGAACCAGGTGCAAACTTCAGTTGAGGAGGCCAACTGGATTGAACGGTCTTTAAAAGATTTTATTATCGAAAAGGTTTTTTTTTTTAAACAAATAACATGTATTGCAACAAATATTTATCGTTTTTATAAACTAGTTAGCATCAACGAGGCTTCAAATTGGAATACCCACCGAAATCCTTCAAACTAAAACCTACATCAACGAGTACTACAAAGGATTGATGTTATATAATCTCTATTTTGCAGAACATTTGGAGGCCATTTGGGCCTTTCGAAAACTACGAATGCAAGACAAACTAAAGTCTCAGAGTATAGTTGACATGTAAGCAATTTATGTACATATTTGAAATATATATTTAATAGGGATTCGCGCTATCACCAGCCCGCTTTTTGTAGTAAAACAGTATTTCTGCAAGATTGCACTTAGCTAGTTTGTTCTGTAGGATTAAATTACATAAGCTGAATCAGGTGAAGGCCTCCTCCAAATACATCTCATTACATCTCGCTTGTCTTCAGATTCCCGTAGAAACAAGCAAATCCTGTAAAGTCGCGTAAAGATTATCAAGTTAAAGCTTAAAATTAAGAGAAAATTAGTTCTGCATTCCCTTGATGCATTTAATAGCATTTCCTCTTACAAAGGAAAAAAATCGCTTAATCTAAGTAGAGGGAAATTGAAGCTGATGAATAAACATGTTTGCGGACTGAGACTTATGAATTTTCCCGGAGTATGAGGAGGAGGGTCAGAGCTTGGTTTTAATGTCGCTAAGCAGCAGATACCTGGGACAAAGACTTTTAAGTTTTGCGAATATTACCCCGACTCTTAATCCCTATAACACTAGTTGATGCTGCTTTCGACGCACACAAGAAACAATTTTGACAGAAAATGTTAATGGCCTTCAGAAGGATAGCCAAGTGTTTGACTTTTCTAGATGGTACCAACTGCGTTCCAGAAATATGGCCAGCTCATATGAGGTAGCCTTTTCCTATCTATGAACTGCATCTTCTCATTCTTCGAAAAATTGACTGACGACTGCACATGATACCAACCCTGATATGTACTCAGGGCGGCTTTCAACTGCTCGTAAAATGTCAGTAAGTTGCCCCCAATTACAATACATTCGTCATTTGTAGATAGGTTGTAGAGGTGCAAGTTTGTAGTTCTATTCTGCTCCACCGACTAGCCGGTTAGATACTCGAGCTAGAGCACCTCCTCCAGACCAGCTGTTTGATAAACCGGAGTATGTGGAGTTGATCTAACGATGGTAAGTTTTCTTCTAAAAGTTGATATCGCACCGGTTAATCCATTTTTTTTCTAGATCAGTGCTGCACATTCTTTAAAGAGGAACTCTCTCTTTATCTAGTTTCCTGAGATGTTGCTTAAATCTGACTCCTTAGGAACCCTATTAAAATTTGAAGCCAGTTCTTGTTCATGTATAAGCAGGCCTTACTTCTTTTCCGGTTATAGTTCCCGAGAAGTTCCTTGCCTCAGCTTGGGGAACTTCCGCTCTCTTACACTCCTCCTCCTTTCTTAGCGTTTCCTGTATTCTGTGCGGTCCTAGCCCGTTGGATACTTCCGATCCAACAAAGGGAGTTTCCAGCCCCTTCTTTGCTACTTAGTCAATCAACTGTTGCGCTTCTCTCTTCTCCGACGTGACCTGGAATCCAATAGAAGGTGACTTTACTACTCCGGTCAAGTCTATTTATCTTATCTATCTATTTATACACACTCCCACACCAATTTGGACCGGATTTCCTTAAAATTCAATGCCTTGGTGGCGGCCTGGCTACCTGAGAAGGTTGAATTGGGTGCATCTTTCACATTCTTTCTGCTTAAAAAATTCTGAGGAAAGTTCCCCGGGCATCCGAATATTTAATTCTGAGTTGGTTCACACACTCCCCAGTACCTGTAGATTTTTAGATTCTTTCGTGCACCATTTTATTGTGGTTTGTTTGTTAATTAGATTCGTTACTCCAGTGTCTTTTGTTGCTCAGCCTTGAATTAAAACTTCTTTCAAAGCAATATCATCTCTGGCCCAATTCAAAAGCGGGGCCTTGATTTTTTTTAGTATGGTTTCTTTGGCGATTTTTTCTAGCACTAAATGTGGGGAAGTAGTCTCATAGCCCCTGTTATGCAGATGCCAGCCAGCCCTTGCACTTTTGCATGGATTTTCTTTGTCATACTCAGCCTGGTTCTTTTGACCCAAGCCACAGTCTCGTATATAATAACGGCGATTGAGTTGCATCCCCAGGCTTTATCTGAAATGTTCCTCCACACCATGAGTAGAATTGCTTTTATGCAGCCCCTTTTCCAATACAGTCGAATTAGAAGTTAAACTTTTCTGTGCAAAGCCTTCTACAAACTGCGTGGTTTTTGCACAACTACTTGAGACAGCAGTTGCCATTGGAATTTTAAGCTTCGCAATGATTCTTATACTAGTGTGTGGAGTGGAGCCTCTTAAATATTAGAGCACGGTTGTTAAAAACCCCATAAATGCCCAAGAGGATAGCAGGAGTTATTGTTTGTTCGACTCACCCTCACCCTACCCGTCGTTAGCCAAACTAATCCCATCCAATTGTTACTTCAATTGGCGTAGAATACCTACTGCAAACGCAGCATATTCAACCTCATTGTCAGTAACCTGGTCTGCAGGTTACCCACGAATTGTTAAGGGACCTACAATTTATTGCCGTTGCCGAAAGGTATATTTGAGAAGCTTTTTCACAACAGTTTTACTCGCGAATATTTGTCTGACGTTCGCGAGAGGTGGAACTGTAAAAAAAAAATTGTTTGTTTATGGGACTTGACCTTGAAACTCCCACACAGTGGTTCATGGATTTAATCACTGAGCTACGACGAGAGTCGCGGGAGTTGACATCTAACTTCATCTGACAGGAGTATGGTGGGATGAGTCACTAGGTGTGCTAGACAGCACATCATGCGATTACAACCTGGAAGCATTGCAGGTTCGACAACCTTTCCTGTAGTAGGTTGTCACCACTGGAATAGGCCAGGGTAAATCACAGTTTACGAGTAGTTGAGACACGACTAGTTGACTTTGTTTGTTATTATTGCATCTAGCGCATCTTTCGTTAAACATACTAACGACTTTCCACCTTACGTGATCCGTACTATATATGTATTTTGGACGAAAATGCAAAGATTTCATTGTAGTTGTTGTTTCTATGGCTTTTTGCAATACTCTGACATAATCCTAACCTTATAAGTATATTTTTTTCAGGATAATACTGGAAATGTATGCCACCGATGAGATTAAATTGGTATCCTACTCAACAACATTGAATATGATTTTAATATCAAAGCAACTTTCGCAATCCAACTACTACGACTATAAATTTCCAATGTAAGAAAAAATTTACCACTAATTCTGTCAATAAAGTCGAATTTTTATCTAATCCGCAGACCTGTGAATTTTGCTAGAGTTGGAGCGGACATAGTGGAAAAACTCGTCGAAACGATATCAATTTTCCAAAAGCAGTATAGATGGGGCGCAAAATCAATGTACTCCAAAGTGGAAAACATTTTCCAAATCGAAGCACGTTGTATTGCTGAAGATGTAACCGATGTCGATTTATCCGAAAGTGCTTTAAGTTCATTTCATACAACACTGAGTGCAGCGAGAATTACAGCCAAAGCCTTGACCAGATTCATCGAGTCAATAGATGGCGCTGCACCAATAATCGGTGCATCCATTGATCCAAACCTTACATATGAAAGTTTACAACTTACCAATCGTCGGCGTCTGCCCGGACTTCGATCGTTGAATGAAAATGAACTTTTTACATTAGCTTATATGCAAAAGCATTGTAGTGCTCCTATTGCTGATAAGGACTATGCAAGAATAAAACCACATGTGGAGAAGAAACTTGCGGAAATATATTTGTAAGTTTTTGTATTATAAGTGTTTGTATGATTTTTTTTTAACAAAGACTTTCGTTTAAAGGTTTAATGCCACCTGGAGGCACATTCAATTCTTGCCAAGATCTTCAAGTTGTTCCGTTAAGGAAGTCACGTGCACAAATATTTTATAATGGATTGAAATTTGAGATGATCAGTAGAAAGTATTAACTTTTTACAACGACTGTTTTTTCGTTCTTTTGTTTTAAGTTTATTTCATGTACAATGCCTGCAAAATATTTTAATTATTTATTTATAAGTTTAATTTGAATCGTATTTATAATATTTGTATATTTAATTTAGACGTAAGTACATACATATGTATATCCGTTAGTTGCTAGTAGCTCTAAGATGTCTAAATACTGCTTTATTTTCGACGAAACAGCCATATAAATAAAATAAAGTAGACTGATGAATTGAAGTAATAAAGTGAAAAAAACTATACAGTCAATAGTGTACACAATTTTTCGAGAATACTCACTTTAATTAGAGAAACGAGACAGTTTGGAGACACATAAGAGGGTGGCCAAATTATGTATAATTTTATTTGGTGTAAAAATAAAGAGTGCATGTATGTACTTTATTTTTTATTTTATTTTTTTCAATTTTCTGCAACATTTTAGACTGCTAACTTTAAGTTAACTATCCCTGTGATGAAGAGGAAAGAAAGGGTATAGAAGAAAATTAAAGGTTAGAGAGGAAAGAATAAATTTTGCCAGATTAAAAACGTTGTGCAGCCCTGAGTGTTGGCGAATTATAATTATTACAAAAACTGTTAAAATATTTTTTTTTATAAATCCTTTAAATATACATATACATATATGTATATACATGCATATATGCATATATATTTTGAACACTTTACAAAACTGTGCCATATGACATATGTGAAATATTATTCAGATATTGATTTCGAACAAAATAGATGAAGTCATAGCTGAGAAATAGCCAATTAAAAAAAAAAAAAACAGCCAATAAGTAAAGTACTGTAATATGTGATATGTAATATTTGTTTGCCAAAAACCTAGCAAGCTGTTGGCATATGTCCGCCGTGTCTTTCCAAATATCCAATTCGAACAAAATCTTTTAAGAAGTTTTTGAGCAACAAATATGTATAGTTTGAAAAAAATCCGTCTAGCCGTTTAGGGACTAAACTCGGAAAGAAAATTATGTCAAATTTAGCAGACTGGAAACTTTACATTCCTTTCATTTACAAATTCCAGTAGCAGCTCAAGATTCAGGCAACTCAGTTGCGACACAAAATTCAGTGTAGGTACTGTGAGTCATCAACAAGTAGGGTGTCAATCTGGGACCTTTCTAAAAAGAGAACATTTTGCTCTAGAATCTACAAAAAAGAGAACTTCGAGGGAAGAAAAAGAGAACTTTCTGAATTTAAAAAACACAAAAACTTTTTATTCAAAATAACATAAACAATTAAAAATTCATTTTTTATAAGAACAAGAACAGGTACAAATAAGTAACATACATAAATATATTAGTTAATTACTTAAAAAAGTATTAAATAAGTCTTTAAATTGTTTCAAATCACATAACTGTTATTTATTTCGAAGCTATTCAAACAAGCTTTCCTCTTCATGTTCATCTTCATCAATGTCATCTTGATATTTTTCTTTCTTTTTAATTTTTTCTAGTATGGCTTTGTCGTGTCAAATACACAAAGAATAGATTTGACAATAGAAATTTTGAGTCTATTTCTTTCTTTTGTCCACTGGCCCCCAATAAGAAAAAATATTCTTTCTACGTTTGCATTTTGTCCTGGGATTGCAAAAAAAAACTCACAAATTTTGGAAAGCTCTGAAAAGTGCTCAGGATAATTTAAACTTTGAAAAAAATTTCTCCATTTTTCACTTGAAAGTGATTTATTGAAATTAAAATCTTTTGAATTCTCCTTAAAAAAATTATTCAATTCACAAAATTCATCAAAACATTTACTATCATTTATAACTTTTTTAGAATTTAAATAAACAATAGTAGTTTCGACG
Source organism: Pocota personata (assembly GCA_963082735.1). Taxonomy (NCBI): domain Eukaryota; kingdom Metazoa; phylum Arthropoda; class Insecta; order Diptera; family Syrphidae; genus Pocota; species Pocota personata. The sequence continues at coordinate 47,748,676 of OY720430.1, read as the reverse complement.
TCTTCCCATTTTAAACTATTTTTTATTGCAATACTAAGAAAAAAGATCCCTACTGAAAAAGATAGAGTAAATAAGATCGGAGCTAAAAAAGAGAACATGTTCTCTTTTAAAGAGATAAAATGGATACTCTATCAACAAGCTAATATTTGCAGCGCAACTGACCAATTGTTTTTGTCTCAGATGCTTTTCAGATTGTATGGCAGGAAAATATGGGGTTGGTCAATTGCACTTATCAACAAGACTTTTACTTAAAGGCCAATAGGTATTTTTTTTTTCTGGCTAATTTGTTGCTGATGATTACAGAAATGGCAATCGAATTTTGATGCTCCGTTTCAGTTGTGAGATATTCACGCCTAATATAGAATCCACCGGGATGAATGATTTACGAAACACGAAAATATGAATAGATAAATCCGTTGAAATGTATTGGTATTTGTATGTAAAATTATACACTTTGGTAGATTCGATTTTCAAGTTTCGTATATTGTTTCCTCCGGCGGATTCTATAATAGGGGTCATTTAGTTTATAAATTCCTAGTCAGTATACTCGTATACATACTTATATACACTAACTTGCAAAAAAAAAGGCGCACTCGAGTAAAATAGAAAATTTCGACTTTGTCCTGATCTGTTCACTGTTTTGCTGAAAGGGTGGAGATATCTCGTATTTATTTGTAACAGGTAGGCCAATCTTAAGTAATTTAACCAGAAAAACTAACACTAGGATCTTATTATTCCAGAAACAAAACCGTTAGTAATTTTGACCCTTTAAAAATTAATTTATGGTCTGCGTGTTTTATAACTTACAAAATATGTAGATTTAACATTAATTTATTGGATGTGTAAAAATTACAAAAAAAAAAATATTTTTAATATTAATATGGCATGTGGCCTTTGACTTTTATAAGGACTTCTAACCTTTTTGACACGGAATCATAAAGGCTGTTGATTTAAATAGTAGGTGTCTATTTCTTCATACTAAATCGAAAAACGATGTGGCTTTTCTCAATTCCTGCAAATTTCTTGGCTTCTTATTGCTTAATCTTACATCCATTCGATGCCAAAGATGCTCAATGGAATTTATGTCTGGGCTGTTTACGGGTCAATGGAATGAATTTATATCTAATTTGTCTTTGTTACTATGAACCTAGAAAAATAATTGGATAAAATCGATTTAAAACACTATAAAAATTGATAAATTTATTATATAATAACAGTAGAGAGTTCCTGGTTTAGTTACGGTCTTAGCACGTTGGCAAAGAGTGGAATCGTCCTGAAACACAACACCCGTGTAGAACTAGCTCACTTCCTCTACAGTGTGATCCACTCCATTTTCCATTACCACTTTGTATTTTACAGCATTTATGGATCCATCCAGTTACAAAATAATGCCAATGCCACCGGCAGTTATATATTTTTTCCTTCAACCGTTCTCCAGGTCGACGTCGAACTGTAGTCTAAAAATTCCAGGCTGAATTTGGACTCATCTGAGGATATGACCTTTTGCCAGTCATCTCGGGTCCCATTCAGCCTTTCACGTGCCCATTCTAGACGACTTTTTGTTTATCCTAGGCATGCTTTTTTGCCTTCCGGTAGGCAAACAAACCTGATTCGTTAAGCCGTCTTTGAACTGTTGTCACAAAAATGTCTTTTCCCGTGATTTCCATAATATCTCATCTTGCTTGTGATGGAGTAATGAACCGGTTCTTTAACGATGTCCTCTTTATGTGGTGATCGATTCTAAGAATAGTGTATCGACCGCTTCCACTTTTTTGTTCTGAAACACCACTTTCTTGGAATTTTTTTAGAAATTTTTTTTTTGTCGATTCGTTGAGTCTTAATCGACGGGAAATTTCTCGCATCGATTCACCTATCTTCTTAAAAGCCAGGATTTGATCCTTTTCAAATTTTGTTAACTGCCTCCTGCTCATTGTGCACTTTTCACTTCACGTTTAAAAAAAGATTAAAAAACCCCGGCGACTTCACAAACAAGGAAATCAAGGACAACAAGAACTATGAAAAATCCTAATTACTCGATAATGGACTTGCGGTTTTTTTGCATGTTAGAGTAATAAATACTCAAAACACCACACCAAAATTTCGCAAATATGTAATACTGTACATACATTGTTCATCATATCAAATAAGCACACAAAAATAAATAAATTCAATTTATTTGTAAACTGTTAAAGTAAATCGAGAGGACGTTTTCTGAATCAGAAATCAAAATTTTAAAACTCGGAATGGCGCATTAAAAACAGTGGACAAAACTAAAATATGTACAGTTAGCCACAAAAATATTGATACACCCCCCTTTCTCTGCGTACAATACGAATTCCAGCGTAACAATAGGAAAGAAACAAAAATATTCAATTCATTTATCTTAATTTTAGTAAAAGAAAAAAATATAAATAGTGGTATAATTCCACGCCACAAAAGTATTGATACACATTCATTTGGGCGCCGACAACAGTACCGTTACGCTGACTGAGCAATTTATACTCTGTCTGCCTCATTCCATGTTTTGAGTAGAAGTTATTGACATTCATTATTTGTGCTAGGAAGTGCATTTCTAGTTTATTTTATACAATGGCAACTAAAATGAAGGAAACTATCATACATTAGAAGAGAGGAAAATTATGCTTAAATTATATACGGAAGGACAGACATATAGAAAAAATTATTGGCAAGAGTTTTGCAATAATACAGAAAATAGTCTAAAAGTTTAAAGAAACGAATTCTCTGGGAAACAAAATTCGCAGTGGCAGACCAACAAAACTAAGTGATCAAAATAAACGGTATTCGGTTCGAGAAGTGGAGAAAAAAAATCATCGACATTAATGCACCAAAAATTGTGGCCTATGGACATTACGGTTAGCAGCGAGACAGTGAGACGTGTTCTTCGGGAAAGGAACTTCCACGTGAGAACTGCAATACGCAAGCCATTCATTTCGGCGGTAAATCAGAAGAAAAGGTTGTTATTCGCCAAAAAGTCATCGTTTATTCTACTAACGAGTTTTTTTTTTTCGATGTTAGATTTTGTTTTTCCTTCGAGCACTGAGCGCGGCCTCAAACTTTTGGCCTGCAGTGTACGTACATGAATATCGCCTTGTGCTTGACAAAACCATGTAAATTAAATATGTGGTTCAAAGGCCACAGTTTGAGATGTATGTAATTTGCATTATAGTTGCAACAACTATTTTTCAACCATTTAAATGGCTTTTGCTTTTTTTATACGTTTCAGTTTGAATCAGTTTGTTTTGTACATCTTCACGCACACGACGATATGATGAATGTATGTAGGAACTACCAAAAATCGATAAAACTGAGGATGAATGAAATGAATCTTATTTAATTTTTAACTTTGCCATCTAAAATAAAGTTATTGTTTTCGTGAAAAAATTCGATCTCGAGATTTTGATCAGTTTTAGCATTACTAGAATAAAGAAACACAGAACGAGTCTCGTCCGTTTGTCTGTCTGTATATCGAACTGCAGCATAAACGGCTGGACGGATTTACTTCAAAGTTCATATCTGGGGTCTGTCATATTTAAGGTAATACGGACCTAAGTAATTTTCGACATATGTAAGGACATGACATTAACTGACACTGTACGAAAAATCATTTTTTTTTTCTTTTTATTGGCTTTGCCTAATTTCAAATCTGAACAATATGATCTGAACATATACAAGTAGGTACGTGCGATCCAGTAGTATTCTTTATTTTTTATGACAGCCATAATTTAAAAAAATTTTTTTTTTTGTTCAATCCACTCTATTACGTAATTTTAGTGCAATATGCTTTATGTGGATGTTATTCGTTGTCCTTAATTTTTATTGAATTCGTTTACATTTGTGATTTTATTAAACATGATAAGAAACCTAAAACAGATCTTCGCTTTAGGAAAATGTGAAGAAAGAAATTAAAATTAGAGTAATTCGCCAAATAATAAAAAAGTTTGGTACGAACCAGTCGTGTATTTATACATTATAATAAATATTAGTTATTATAATGTATATTGTTATTATCTGTCGTATACATACATTTCACAAAAGCAACATGTTTGTTCGTTGTATCCGGAGATGTAATGAACTATAATGAAAGATCTTTTTGAAACAAAAATTAAAGTTTATTGAAAAGGAATAAAACAAAATAGAAAGTACATAGGTCAAGACTAGCTGACCGTTAACAAAAAAATATTTTATAATGTAAGTTTGACAATATAATGGATATAAATCCTGCGCTCATATTTTTGTATACTGATATCGTTCTCATTTTCTACGTGCTTCAGGTTTTCAATCTCTTCGTGCGGTTCGAAAACCAACTGCCCTGCCTCATCGCCATCTGTCCTTATATAGTCGCATTTCTGATAGCCAGAAACTTCTAGCAAATTCTTCGACCACTGGAACGCGAAAATTCTGATGTAATAATTCCAAGATGACAGCTGCAGCCAATAATCTCTTGTGGTTATAATTCTTTCTTAATTCCGCGACGTCGTCTTAGACATATCCGTCTCTTACCGTGGACACGAACCTCGAAGGAAAAAACATTTCGGAATGTGTTGCATCTTTTTGGGGCGTAGTTATTATGATACATTATGTTACAGTATCATTAGCAAAATTCATGTTGCCGCCATCAGTACTAGCAATGTCAAACATTGCACCATGTTGTAGTAAGCAATATACAATTTCGGGATGGCTAAAACATGCTGCTAAATATAAAGGTGTATTCACGTCTTCTCTATTTATAATAAAAGTTTCAATTAAATCAAGGTGAGCACATAGAGCTGCTAAGCTCATAGATGTACCTTCGCATTGATTTTCCCTTGCATTCACATCAGCACCATATTTCAACAAGACAATGGCAATATAATTACACCCTTCTTTAGCTGCAAAATGTAAAGGCGTCCATTTTCTATAATGTAGAGCATTGACATCTGCTCCTTTTTTTAAAAGCAACTCAACCACCTTCATCCATTGCTTTAATGTTCGCTCCATTTTTAATTAGAAAATCACTCACTTTTAATTGTCGCTGTTGCATTGCCAGATGTAAAGGTGTGAAGCCTTCTAATTTTTTGGCGTTTACATTTGCGTTGTTTTTCAGTAGTAATTTTACTATGTTCAAATTACAGTTCTCAGACGCGTAGTGTAGAGGTGTGAAATTAATATAATTTTCGGCATTAACATCTGCTCCATGTTTAAGTAGAAAACTTGCTATTTTCAAATGATTATACTCTGCTGCTAGATGTAAAGCTGTTATACCGTCAACTACTATCTTTGCATTTATGTTTGCGTTTGCTTTCATTAACTCGTCAATTAAATCTAAATTGCCTTTTTCAGATGCTAAATGTAGAGTTGTTTTCCCATCGCAGCCTGTTGCTTCAACATTTGCTCCCTGTACATACAGAGCTGCAGCTATCTGAAGGGTGAAAATGACGTTATAAAATTAATGACGAATAGAATCAAACTTACGCATAGACACCTTTCCATTTTTCTTCTATCAGTTCTTTCTGCGCTTTTATCCGTTAAATAGCTACCATATAACTGTAATAAGAAAAAATATTTCAAGGAGAAGTGTCAGATTTCAAAGTTTAGGATAAGATCATCTAAAATCCTATGAAGTGATGTTGCGCATACAGAAAGTAATTACCCCTATAATCATAGTCGTGTCTAGAGACAAATTATAGTTGATCCGAAAATAAAGGGGCTTATTGCGAGAGTCTATTGACAATAGAATTAAAATCGAATGGGCCAGCGCACAGTGCATCATTTCCCCCGGGGTAAAACTGACTTTATAGAAGAGGGAGATGACGTTTAAAGTAAGAATTGATAGAAATGTCAAAAGTCGAATAGAATTAAATTCGATTATCGGTATTGCGAGTTTCTATTACTATCGAAATTTTACTATTTGATAGAAATGCCAAACAACGAAAATAAGTAAGTATACTTTCAATTATAATCAAGTTAAAACGTTTTTTATGCAAATTGTTTTTTTTTTTTTTTTTACAAAAATAATGACGTAACTTACGGCAAATGGAAAAATTATGCTAATTTTCTTTTCATTTTTAGAGAGATAGAAAGGTATTTTTTCTTACTGCAAGTGGCATTTATAGCCAGCACTTTCTGCCACAACGGGTCCCAAAATTGTTTTATATAGAACATATACACCGATACCGCTGCGGGCAAATTGAGAATGACCTCAAAGCCAAAAATGGGGGCCCCACTAGTTCCTATGTACCATATGTATGTAGCTATGCTATTTTTTATTATTATTTTTTTTTGGCTATCTCACTAATCTTCCTCGAGTGAAATGCATTTCTCACATCGGGCATATAGTGCTTTAATACCACCGAAAGAATATTCTTTTGCTTTTCCTTCAAAATGACTTTCTACCTGATATCGTTCTCTTTTGCAAATGTCTGGCATTGTAACTCCTTTTTCAAATTGGAAAAAAAGGAAAAAGTCGTTCGGGGCCAAGTGTCTTTTAAGGTCTGTTCGCTGTCCCAAAAAACAGTCGCCATAAGCTTCGAAGCGGACTCCACTGCATAGACTCTTATTTGGACTCCAGATTGTATTGTCGATTTCGACGGGATTGTCCCAGGGGTAACTCAAAAAAATCTTTGCAGCACTCAAGTCGTCGTTGCTTGTCGAACGACCGCGGCGTGAGCATTTTCGGTACCCAGTGCGCACAAATTTGTTTCATGTTTAAATGATCGTGCAAAATTTCTCCAATCCGTTCTTTGCTGATGTGCAACTCGTGTCCGCTCTCTGCCACATATTTATTCTTCGGTCGGCCAGAACTAATTTTTCAACTTTTCCAACGTTTTCTTTAGTTATCACTGACACAGGACGCCATGTGCGGGGGTCTTCTTCACAGCTCTCCCGCCCTTGTTGAAATAAGCGAGCCCATTTATTTTTACCATGGTATACAAAGACCCAGAATCGTGAAGAGTCGATAACATGTCTTCGAACTCTTATCACGGTACTGTGCTCAAAATTTCGATAATTTCCGATCCACAGATAATAACAAAATGAGATTATTATCGAAACGAGATGATATTTATACTACTAACGAGTGCCGCAGTTAGTGCTATCACTAATGAGAAGATAACTCGTTGTTGAGTATTTCAGGCCGCGAACTTATCAGCTGCCCCTCGTAATTAGGAAAAATAATAAGTTTTCTTTTGGTATCAATTTTACGGCTTAGTCTACGCTAAAAAAAAATTATTTTCCTCCATCATGTAACATATCAACAAAAAACTGGGTACTAATGATATATTTGATTAAAGAAAAGAATTGCCCTTTCTGACAAAAGAGCACTTATATGTAGAACTGCACTTGTTCTAAATTGTTCCGTTTTTACATGTTTCATTAAAAAAAAACCAGCAATTCCCACATTTGTTGAGAGAATTGCCCTCAACCTTCTCTTGCGATAGTATCGGTTCGATGTTAAATCTTCTCGCAGTGTCTGGCATCGATCGTAAATTGTTTGATCTAGGGACCGTCAAGTACCTTTTTGAATGTTACGGTGCGGGAGACGAGTGCTGGCTATAATGATGTTTCCCCTCGTCGCAAACTCAATTAGTTTGAGTCCACTACCAAAGATGTCTTTCCTTTCCGACTTTGACTTTAGAATCGCCAAACACGAATTGGACGTCATATTTTATACGCATTGATCATACGTCCTGTTTAGGAGCTATTAAAAGCAAGCATTCCACTGTGGGGGCTTTAATGCAGATTGTCAAAAGGCGCTCACTTACATGCCTAAAGCTCAAGGCTTTCTCTGATACAAATCCACAACCGAATAACCATTCTTTCTGCTCTTTGCTGCATTCGCTGTAGTAAATTTTGCACTTTGTGTATGCCAACGATAGCTCCAGGGACGACTCCTCGTGTTGTTCGGCAGCACGTAGCTTGTTCGAAAAAATAAAAAAAATGACTAACGATTTCGATTAAAATTGATATTTGAGCTTATGGTATATCAAGTTTTGGAAAATTGGCAAAATGTTTTATTCGCTTTTTAACAGATTTAAAAAAAAAAAACTTTTTAACTCGATTTTCAAAAGAGCGATATATGTATATTGACAAGAATGTGCGGCCCAGTCGTGCACAGACAAATGAGTTCTTACATCTTTCAGTATAGATAACAAATTCTACAAATGCAGTCACAGCATAAGTTCAGCAGGCACAAGAAGCAATAATATTTATATTGTTCTTAACACTGCCAGAAGAATTCTAAAATAATAATACATACCAGCATGTACATGTACAGCATTTCCACATGCGACAGACGATGACTAAACCGCAATTTTTTTTAGTTTTGTTTGTGCAAAATAAAAACAAATAAATCCATGATTATCGTTAATCTTTTGTTTGAACAAAATCTTCATCAACACTATATCATCAAAATCAACATCAAAAGAATAACGACTCATGAAAATTACAAAGAAAACTACAACAGCAGCGAACAGTGATTAGTTAAGATTCTGTTATGACCTATAACTTTATTATTTATTGTTACAATATATTAGTTACAGCATACAGTAGAATTTCAGTTATCCGAGCACTGGTTATTCAATCTTCGCCATTAGACTTTTCATTAGAAAACATTTATGGAATTCGAGACTTTGCGTGCATATGTGTAACATATACTAATAGTCCATACTTGTAGGACTCGTGGCATAAGTGCACACACCCCTTTTAAAGGGGCGGAATATAATATTTTCATCAATAACTAGTTTTCATTCACTCTTAGGAAAATGCCAAAGGCAAACGTTTTTCTAAATTAAACTTTCTGCCAAAATGCCTTTATCTGCATTAAAGTTATTTTTATTTAAGCTTTTCAAAAGTATACGAGTAAAGTCACGGTCGAAAATAATTTTTTTTTTTTGTCAATCGATTTAAATAAACGGTTTTCCACCCATTCTTTTAGATCCTTCAAAAGTTTCGTATTGGCGGTTTTTATTTACAATATATACTTTCTGAACTAGAATGCACTATCGAATTCCAAGGGGATTTATGTCAGAAAAACGCGCAGACCAGCCCAGATCGCTGAACTTGAGGTTAGAAAACCACGATCTTGTATTGCGACTAATGCGAATCTTTCCATTATCTTGCTGGAATACTGAGTTAACGTCAAGTTGACTCTAAAAACGGTATTAAATTCTCTCTAACTTCCTGATAATATTCATCTGTATGGTGGCCAATGCTTAAAACACCTTTCCTAGTGCAGGAAAATCCCCCACACCATTGATGATAAAAATCAAATCTCTCAAATCTCTCCAGAGAATAGCGTAAATTGTTCATACATCATGTATTTGAAATATAAACAAGATCGATAAGCGAAAAAGTTTGGGTTTTACTAATGTTAAATTGCTAAGAAACTTTCCTGACCATATATTATAGGAAGGTGTTTTAATTTTTTTAAATCAAATGATTTAAAAAAAATGTTTGTAATGAAAATCTAGAAATATCATTTAATTGAAAAATGAAGAAAGTTTAAATTTATTTTCAATAACATTCAAATGCCAGGTTAAATTTTAAAATTACCTTTGCTGTACCTTGACTTTTATGGAATTCTGTAGGCACTAACTTTGTTTGAAAGCGGGGAATCCCCACTAGTGGATGGCAACGCATTTGGGTACAAACCTTACTACAACCTCAAGAAAAATCGGTTGTATATCACGTTGTACCACATATAACTTAGCGTATATTATTTATAAAATTACTACGTAAAAGTAAACTTATGCAAGTCAGGAATACAAGTGAATTTAAATGACTAATAAGTACTTCACACAAAAAGATAAGATATTTCAACGGAAAACAACGTTCTGCAACTTCTCGAGGTAACTAATCAGGACATTGACGAATTTACTGTTCTGAAACTTCTGTATGTCCTGCCTGCACAACCACACGGCCGATAGGTTTTGTACTGGTGTTAAGAAAAAAATGAAGATGTCGCTGTTTACGTGAAATTGTTGAATGGTGTTAAGAAAAAAATGAAGATGTCGCTGCTTACGTGAAATTGTTCAATGGTTGGGACTTTGCAGCAATTGCAATAGATCCACTTCGTGTTTTGACGACATCTTCACATGAGTAATAAACAACGTTGCCATACTACCAAAAGACTTGGAAAAAATCATAGTAATAGAACATTTCCACATCTATAACGACAAATAAGTCTGATTTTGATATTCTTATTAATTTGCGAAACATCACATTTCCATGCAAGTAACGGGTAGTTTATTTCATAGCGCTATCCCCACGTCCTGAAGGAGCTTTCGAAAAAGATATTCTATCTCTAACTTTCCGAAAAGAATTCCCTAACCAACAAACAAATTTTCAATAAAATTGGTTCAATAATTTCGAAGTTATAGAATAAAATGGTAGACAAAAGTCCGGTATACTTTTCGCATGGAGTAATAGTTACAGTTTTAAAACATTTTAGTTCTAACGGAACCCTGCATGTGCGCACCGAGTCTTTCTTCGCAAATTTGTCGGTATATTGTAACTGTGATATATGGTTGATATGTACGTATGTTTATTAAAAATATATTATTCATGACTAAATTGGCGATTATCAGTTATCGTCTTACGCAGTTCTATTTAGAGCCAAAAAATCGTTAATGTGACTTGACATATATGCGGCAAGCAGTAAAATAAAAAGTTAATACACAATAGTGAATTTTACCATTTCGAACCCTAGGTACTCGTAACTACCCACACGTTACAATATGCATCACTCAAAAAATTCTCTATAAGCCTAGCATAGAACCACTGCTGACAGATGTCTGGACTGAATTCTACCTTTATCTTAGTAAGAAATTACCACTTCATGCGAAAAATTAACCACTTTAAGCGCATTTTGTTAAAATATATGTGTATTTTGTGTAGATTGCTGCTTTTTGTATCTTTCATCTTCACAAGAAATTACCTATATAAAGGACCGTATTTATGACGATGAAAGTACGCACTAGCCCTTATAGGTTGTTTGATGAACAGAACAACACAATTTTGCGCAAACTGTCACAACAAGTTAGAACAGAAAAGTATAGCCTTGTGTTAAATAAACCAGAACACTGTTTCAAATAATTCTTCGATTTGGTCTTAAGCAAAAAATAAAGGAACAAAATTACTACGCATGTACATACATATAACCCGGAAAGGTCCGATAGTTTAATAAAAAATACGTGAAATGAAAACTAGCTTCATAAATAGCGAAAAATAACTATTCCAAAGCAGCTGATTTTGACATTTAACAAATGTGTTTTATCTTTATAGTGGTGCAGAAAATCGTGTCCTTGACTGATAGGATAGAGTCATCCAATAAAAGCGGAGCACTATCGATTCGCGTACTTTTGTGTTCCAAACTGTTCGGAGCAAGGTCCTAAAATACGAGTACAACTAATTTCTCTTTTCATTTGATAAAAGACTTAAATTGTTTCTTTAATTGAAAAACAAAACGAAGAGAGCAAAGCCGCGTAAAAAAAGTAACTTTTTGATGGAGAATTGTTCGATATTTATTCATTTCATCACGCAAAATTGACCTCTTTTCAATAAGAATTACTTTCTTTTACCTATTTATCAAAATATCGTATGAAATTACAATATTAAGTAAATTTAACTCAATCTGGCAACAGTACACATAAATTCATGTTGCCCTTGTCGGTACTAGCGCCACTCAGGCACAACATACGAATAAATCCTCAACCACAACAGTAAATTCGTGAAAGTGTCCTAATCGTAGCCGGGAAAGGTTGCAAGTCGTTTCTGTTGGTGGTATAATTGAGTTTTTTTTTTTTTTTAGAATAATTTACTGTGCCATTTAGATTGACTTTTGGTATTCCTGTCTTGCGTAAGTTTACTTCTGCTTAAGTATTTTTTTTAATTTTGTAAGTGATTTTTCTTGGAGTTGTATTATTCAGTAATGTAATCCTTGATAAAGGACTTTAACTAGGAGTGCGTTGCTAACCTCCAGCGGGGATTCCCCGATTTCAAACAAGTGAACTGTAGTTAGTGAATAGGTATGTATATGTCGTGATACGAGTAGAAATCATTGGTTCGCCAGGAACGAATTAACGGGAATTGATGACTCGTTAATGCTAGTTATGTAGCGGATGCGGTAATTCTCCCAGTTAGTAAAGAGAGAAAGAAGCACATACGTACATAAATATACATATGCATGTGTACAGTATACTCGATTATTCGAACTATCAGGTTTCGTAAGCGGTAAATGAAATGCTATAATTTTAAAGAAATAGTATTTTTCCTTAATTGTTCGTTGCTAAAGCTCTGGCAATAAGAAAATTCCATTTATGAAAAAATCGTTTTTGAGGCGAATGAAATTTTCGAATGTCGAAATTTCGATCAGCAAGGCATGTATTTCGTAAGGAATTGTCCAGACTCATTGAACGCAGCTAAGCATTATAGTCGAACCTAGTGCGTACTTTCATCTACATACGATTTTCCTTTATAATTGCTTGCGAAGATGAAAAATACAAAACGCATCAACCTATACCTCTTATGGTGGACGAAGAAGGACCCCAACTCTGTAAGCTTCGCCACTGATCGTTGTGACGTACATATGTGGTGCTGAAGGAACGAATCATTGTGGTGCAGGGGAATTACTCCACATCTGTTGACTATAGCCGACTGTAATTAGCGTAATAATTTTATATATATATGTATATATATATATTTTTTTTTTATCTTACCGATCTGCCTAAGATGACTTCAATGTTTCCTGCAAGGCATCGTATAGTCGTCGATAAATCACGTTCAACTCCCGTCTGTAATTCAGTATCATCCATGCTGGTCACATCGGTCTTCCACGGGCTTCATTTTCCATATCAAAATCTTCGGTGAATGTGGTAAACTGACGCCTCACTGCCCGTTCATTGCACAGCACTTCATTAAATGCCTGGTTAATTTCCAGAGTTGCTGTCGCTGTTGTCTATTCGAAAAAGAAAAGCACCCTAATGTCTCTAGTAGTAAGCGTCTCTAAAATAAAAATAAAGTGCGCGATTGGGTCGCACGTAGTATATGTAGTTTAATTGGAAAACACTCAGATTTTTTAAAAAAAAAATCTTTAAAGTTTTTTTTCTTTTTAAAAAAAAAAATCCGTTAAAATAAAAAAAAGCTTTCAAAACTTAGTATGCGAATTAATTAATTTTTAAAGTACCGTTAAAAAACCTAATTAAAATCGTTAGAGCCGTTTTCGAGGAAATTTTTTTTTTTCAAATTCGGGCAAGAGGTTGAGCGAAAATTCTAGTTTCGCCTCGAATTGTGACCCTACAACATCCCAAATATGAAGTTTGAAGAAAATTTGTTCAGTCGTTTAGGCTGCAGTCGTGGGTACAGACAGACAGACAGTATTGAAAGACCCATTTTATTGAGTTTCTCTATCATAGTAATGTCAAGTTTGATTAAAATGCCGAGATTTGTGGTTTTTGATAAAGGTAAAGTTGCCAAGAGGAAAATATTTACACAGTTATTCAATTACAAAAACAATTCTTTAAGTAAACATACAGACGATACCGCACTGAAGTTTTAGACAATATTGATGGTAGTTTTCTTTATCAATGAAAACTTAGAAAAGTAATCAGCGCGAAGTGGATATTAAAATTGATTGCTAAATCTGTTCAGTTGGCCAGTAAGCGATTAGTGCTTTAGCTATTCAATCCATCATAGTGCTTAGGCTAACTGAACCGGCACATTAATTTCGAACAAAATCGATCGAATTGTAGCCAAGAAATAGCGAATTTCCAAAAACAGTTAAGTAGAATATTGTTATACACGCTATTGGGTAAAATCATGGAACGCCATCTGCTGGAATATGAGCACAGTAACTTATATATTAAATTGAAGCAAAAACGCTGGGACCGTTTTCAAGAACATCGGCGTTGGTGAAGTACTGCTAATTTTGATTTAGAATAAACATTCCGAATTTGTGAGCCCACAGACCTTACATATGACGATTTTTTTTAATCCGATGTATTGTCTCATGCATACATTTTGTACAGAAATTACACTTAAATTGCTATAAATCCTGAACGTTATTTAAAATTGTTTGTACTTGCACCTGTAAGGGCAAATATTTGTTTCCTGAAAATTGTCGATCTCGATATTTTGATCAAACTTGACATTATTATGATAGAAAATCAATCCTTTGATTTTCGTTAATTGGGAAGGAGCAGGGCGACGATCAATGACAGTTCAGTGTCGCCTACCATTAAAATGCCGAAACTCAAAATCTAAGCCTTGTATGTGATTTTTCTGCACCATACTTGTGTAGACAGTAACATTTAAATTAATGTATTGTTCTGTCTACTATGCATCTTAGAAAAACGCGTACCATTGTCCTAGGCTAGGCTGCACTGTAGGTGAGTAGCTTTGATGCTATAGTGTAAGGGGTGTATGTGCTTTATTGAAAGGGCTTATAATCTTGCTAAAATAATTCCTACACAAAATATATCTTGTCTGTTAACAATTTTTACTTTTTTGCGAAGATTGTCGATCTTGGGATTTTGATAACTGTTTGTACATATTACGTACTAGAGGAACTCGAAAATGCTGAGTCTCACAGTTTAGTCATTTTGTCTGTATGTTATTTTAAACGGTTGGACGGATTTGCTTCGATCGCAATAATCTATTTCGAAAACTCTTCTAACGATTTTGATGAAAGTTCATATCTGAGGTACTGTTGATGTGTGTGATTTCATACACAATTTCTCGTTAAAAACTAATTTCGAATAACGGCATGTTTTTTTCTTATTAGAGAATTTGCGAAAATTGGACATGTCTAGAATACGGTTTAGATTATTTGATTCAGGTGATTATCTGAGGACATGTCATTAAAATTTTAGACACAAGGTCCAAAAAGCTTTTTAGATCTTTAACGCATTTTTCTAAAACCCCAGTTTCTTCGTTTTACACATACTACGTATGGATAAGTAAGTACGTGCGATTCAGGTATGTTACACGTGCGCCAATTTTCGCGCAACTAAGTTGACTCAAATGCTACTCAGTTTTGTTGATGAAAGGGGTGAGATCTTTCTGCAACTTTCGTGTAACTTGCTGCTGCAACTAATCTTACCGTCAATTTCTTCAAAAATGATGTTAGAGTAGCCCATATAGGATGTACTCTAAATTATTTAATGCAATGTAGCCACAAAGGTCAAGAAAGTGTGTCTTAGTGCTAACATTCTTCCCTTCTCTCTCTTTTGCTGCCATCAGCGACTTAGAAGTTAATAGACAGTTGCTTATTGTGCCAGTTATTCGGAAATGTCTTGCATATCCGTAAATTGAAAATTCTCATTACATATTATAGTATCTATGAATGTGCGTGACAGCCGGACATTTTCTAATTTTGCCGATTCTTTAACTTAATTCCTCCTAAAATCTAATTTTCGCTTGCTACTTCATCTTCCAATAAAATCTCAAAACGAAACACATTCGACTAAAAAACGTACATAAACACTTTTTGTACCTTCCAAATTTAAATAGAAAAGATAATACATAAGTGTTTAGTGCAATACGGATGGTATCTATACGTATGTATGTATATACAAATATTATAATGTAGCAATAAATTATCAAATTTGACGCATCAAGTCCTGACCTCTTTACCACACCGTCTGATATGCTGAAACAGCAGCAAATAGTTTCAGATGTTTTTTTTACTTGTACCTATAAGGGCCAGTATTAGTTTCCTGAAAATTGTCGATCTCGAGATTTTAATCAAACTCGACATTATTATAATACAGAAACTCAAAAAAGTGCCTCTGTCTGTATGTCTAATTTTCATCAAACTTCATGTCTGGGGTCGGTGGAGTTGCAATTCGGGGCGAAATTGGAATTTTCATTCTAACCGAAATTAGCGGTATTTTACTGGTGGCCGATTTTGAAAAAATCAATTTGCTCGATACAATTTTCTTACATAAAAATGCTATTTAAATATGGCTTTTAGACTTTTGTAATGGATTATCGAAGGTTTTGTAAACAATTTTGATGAGCTGAATACATTAATCTTTCTAAGAGACACTGCCCTTTTAACGACGAATCATTCCAAAAACCTTCACCGGCTACTTTAAAAAAAGTAAGGCATTGGCATCCTGATTAATCAAAAACATGTCACATCCTATCTTTCAATTCAAACATTCTAGTGCTAGCTCTTGAACTGCAACTTAAACCAAAAATTGCATATGTACATATATAAGTTTAAACCTTCCCCGAACCAAATTATTAACAAAATTGACTTGGATAATATCCTTAACCAAGTCGACTCCCCTATAATACTTGGAGGAGACGTCAAAGCATGGAGTGTGCTTTGGGACTCCCTATTCACAAACAAAAATTGCACAATTTAGGAAGATTTTCTTCTAAACTCCAACCTAGTTCTTTTAAACGATGCTTCTCCTACTAACCTCCCAACACACAATACATTCACCCACATAGACATACGAGTAAGTTACTGTTCACCCGAGCTGCTCCCAAAATTTACGTGTAAGATTCTCGATAATCACCAATAAGAGTAGTCTTATTCCTTATCGCCTTCGACAACATAAACTAATTTTTTTTTTCATACGCATTTATGTAGATCATTATCTATATGCAGATGACGTGTAAGTAAGTATGACCTTATTTACAAATGTTTTGAATGATATCCTAGAGTGATCGCCCATTTCCGGCGCTAAATTATATTAAAAATTTTTAAATACTTCATGCAAACGGTTCTCTACAAAACCTAGTATAAACCTAAATAATGTACAAATTGAATATGTCAGTAACTTAAGATTTTTAGAATTATTTTTTAACAACAAATGTAACTGGATCAACAGTGATTAGATCTCTAGAAATCTTTAGCTACTGCTAACTATTTAGCTTGTAAAAAAGTACACATCCTTTTTAACTCAGCCAAACTTTTAATTTGAAGTAAAATTGTATCTAAGCTGTAGCTATACAACAGGTGGGGCAAAAGTAGTGTCATAATACCATAATTTTTGCAAATGGCGTCAAATGTCATTGTGCTTTAACATTTATGTTGTAGACAGATAGAGAATTAGTTGATAACAAGCAATGGAGCGATACACACCTGAAGAACGCCAAATTATTGTTACTGCTTATTTGCCGTCGAATTTTGGTAATAGACCTGAAACCGTTTACAAATTGCTGCCTGCTGACCGTCAAGTGAGGTTAACTTATGCTCTGTTAAACCTGGTACAAGAAGAGGATGATTTCGTATCCAAAATCATAATGAGCGACGAAGCCCATTTCCACTTAAGTGGTTATATGAATAAACAAAATTTGCATGATTTGATGTTAAACGATTTTTTTTTTTTTCGCCATAAGGTGCTGAATATGGTCTCGACCACAATTTGGAGTTAGATGTTTTTGGAGTAACAATTCAAATGCCGTAAAACGAGCACAAATGTGCATCTCCTCAAGAGGTGGTCATTTGACCGATATCATTTTTTCAACTTAATGTCATCAACTTTACACCTTCAAATAAACTTTTCTTGAAAACAGAGCCCAATTTTTTTCATTTCTAAGAAAATGGCAGCCAATTCACATTATGACATTACTTTTGCCCCACCTTTATTAAAAACCAAAATCTAGTTCTTTCGAATCCAATTTCGTCCCGGAGCCAAAAATATTGTTGACATCACTGAAGAATACACTAGTTATAATGTCAACGAAAGGGCACTCTTCTGAGAGAACGAATGTGTATTATGTTATGCTCCAAAACGAGTCAAAAATCGGTTGGTAAATAACACGGAATCTGCCTTAAAACCCACACTCCCGTGCCGCGTGCTTCAAGATCTAGTGTTTTCGCGTGTTAAAGAGTTTGTATCAACATTTTAGTATCATACGCCTGACATACGCTCTTTACCACACTCTACATTTCGGAACAGGCGGTAAAGTGGCTGCGTGTAAAGGCTACGAGAAGTGTCATCCGGATTGAACTGAATTTTCTACGTTTGGCAGGTAGTCGTATATTCGGTACCGGAAAACATTTTTACAATGTGCCCTAGAACAGTTTCTCAATTTCCTTGTACAATGGAAAACACGTTATTTTCATACTCGATACATGGTCGCATTAGTGTGGGCACGCGTATGCTTTTAGGTATATACTAAAGCGATTGCTTATGTCTAGCTTTTAAGAACACTGCTAATTCTATCAATTCTTCCTGTAATACAGTTTTATTTTGCAGCCATTTTGAACGCATAAGCGCGAAGAAGAATCATCAAAGAGAAAATAAGAGAGGAAAAATGTTAGCAACACGAGTAAAGGTTCTAAAATACCATAGCTTGAGCGTAAGTCATAACTTCACATATTTTCATCTTTGTAATTTCATACTTTTGTTATTTCCTGTCTTTAGATACCTGAAGCAAAGGCTTTGTTTGAAAGTTTTGGAGGCGCTAATATAAGATTTCTTAAGGGGGTTACACTTCTACACATAGCATCTCAACGAGGCGATTTAGAGTTCGTAAACGCTTTACTGAATGCGAATGCTTATGTTAATGCCACAGATTTTGAAAATGCTACACCTTTGCACTTAGCCGTAGAACGTAATCATGTTGAAGTGGTTAAGGCCCTTCTGCTTGTAAATGGAATTAATGTTAATGCTAAAGACAACGGTTATTCTACACCCTTACACTTTGCGTGTCAGAATGGCCATTTGGAAGTAGTTAAGTTACTACTGGAAAAAAAAGCCAATATTAATGCTACAAAAGTAGAAGGTTTTACAGCTTTACATCTGGCAATCCAACAGCGTCAATTAGAAGTGAGTGATTTTCTAATTAAAAATGGTGCAAATATTAACGCTATGGATGATCAGAAATGGTTGCCTTTACATAATGCAGCAAATAATGGATTTTCTTTGCAAATAGTAGAGGACTTAGTTGCAAAGGGAACAAATGTAAATGCAAAGATTGATGATGGTAGAACAGCTCTACATTTAGCGGCAGAGCATAATTTTCTGGAAATAATAAATTTTCTAATTGCAAATGGAGCAAATGTTAAAGCTAGAGATGAAAGAAAATGGACACCACTTCATTATGCAGCATATGACGGTAATCTAGAAGGTGCTAAATCCTTAATTGATAAAGGGGTCAATATCAATGCTAAAACAGTCAAAAGTACTACACCATTACACTTTGCAGCAGACTATGGTCATTTAGAGATGGCTGAGTTACTTTTGAAACGAGGAGCAAACGTTAATATTACAGATCATACAAAATGGACTGCTTTACATTTTGCATCAGAAAAAGGATATGATCACATTGCCACCGTTCTTTTGAAATATGGTGCTGATGTAAATGTGAAAGAAAGACAAAGTCGAGGTACAGCTCTGCATATTGCAGCTCAATTTGGTCACTCTAAGGTAGTTAAAATTCTTATTGCCAGTGGATCAGATGTTAATGCAAAAATGGATTCAAATGCTACACCTTTGTCTTTAGCAGCATTTTTTAACCATCCTGAAATTGTATATTGTTTACTACAACATGGCGCAATATATGAAATTCCTCTTACTTATACTAATATGTTGAATTTCACTAGTAGCATTGAAAATGTTGACATTGTCTGTTTATTACAGATGATTAATAAAATATTTGAAGGGGCCAAAAAAGGTAAATATGAAATAGTTCAAGAATTGAAGGAAATGAGGGTTGGAAACCCTAACAAATTTTTAGCATTTATAAATACTCGAAATCGTCAAGGAAAAACGCTAATCCAAGCTGCCCTTTTGAATAAACATAAAAAAATTGCAAGTGCACTTACAAAAGAGTTACAGAAGGAAAACACTCAAGAGTGTGATGCTATTACAGGTCTTATGAGCTCTTGCAGCCTTTCAAATTCTTCGCAAGAAACTAAGCCGATTTAAGTTTTACTAAAAATTACTATGACTTATTTTACATATTCTATTACATACTTCATACAATAATATTTTACTTCCTTCTACTAATAATATTGAAATTAAGAGACAAATTTCATGACAACAAACTGTGACCAGAACGCTTAGCTTATCCCGATCGTAAAGAATAAATACCAATAATTTGGGAGTAAGTTAAAGTATTAGCAAACGGAGCTGATGTTAATATAAAAAACCATGAAAACAGAATTTGCTACAATTTTTATTGATCAGACTAACATTTTAAACGAAGTCTATTAATGAGCAATAAATGTGTTAACTTATGTAGATCAAAAAACATAATTTCGATTCGCAGTCAACGAGAGAAAATGAATTTACTTTTGTTAATTTTCTTTTATTATTATTATTATATTTTATACCTACTCAATAAACGTTAATTTGCATTTAAAAATGGTCTATCGTTTATTTTGTACATAGAGCGATAGACATGATTTATAGTTCCTCTAGTACTCGTACTACAACAAAATTGGTTAAAATCTTGTGATCAAATATTTTCACTAAGGTAATACTTATTGGGAGTCGTGGCTCAGTGGTTAAGTGCGCGATAACTGAGCGGGAGGTTCAAGGTTCTCACGGTCCCACCTCTCACGAACATCTGACAAACATCCGAGAGTAAAATTGTCATGAAAAGCTTCTCTCAATCGAAAAAATTGACCTTCGGAAACAGCATAAAACTGTAGGTCCCAACCATTTCTGAGGCGCACAGCACGAGTGGCTGCGAGAAGCTAGGCTAGGCCCTGCCATGTATATACACTGCAGGCCAAAAGTTTGAGGCCTACCTAGATAACTGTCTTCTTTTATGTATGGAGATTGAATTTTATGAATTACATTGATTACCTGAACAATACACAATATATTCAGATAATAAAAGTCGGGTTTTACACCCATGTTTTTAAACACTAGGCGTTTTGTTTACAAGTGTGGGAAAAGTGCTCTTGTAGTTTATTGAGAAGTGGATTGTTTAGGTTTTTCGAAATTATTAAATTTTATGACTTTTTGTTGTTGATGCAGCACTTGTTTATGGCTCCTCACATCAAAAGGGTTCTCAAATCCCAAAATTTGTTAACGTGGATTGCAAGGGCCTTACATAAAAGCTACACTTTGAAGTCAAGAATTTATTTAAATTTCTTCACGATTTGAGCAAATAACTCGTTAAAAATGGGGAAAGTCACGGAAACTACAATAGAGAAACGATCTGCAACCATCATCCTTCTTAAATAAAGGGTGGTTAAGTTTTAAGAGCCGATGTTGATTTTGAATAAAACACAAATTATTTAGGAAATTACTGTCATTTCTTTTTATTATGATAATATTGGTATGGTTCAATTATGTATGGAACAAAATATCGGCCAAATGGCCGCCGCGACCTCGGCGGCACACCTCCATCCGATGGTTAAAATTTTCGATGACGCTGAGGCATAATTGAGGTTCTATGCCGTTAATGTGCCGAATTAACTCATCCTTTAGCTCTTGAATTGTTGCTGGTTTATCGACGTACACCTTTTCTTTCAAATAACCCCAAAGAAAGAAGTCCAACGGGGTCAAATCACATGATCTTGGCAGCCAATTGACATCGTCACCACGTGAGATAACACGGCCATTGAATTTGTCGCGCAAAAGAGCCATTGTTTCGTTAGCTGTGTGGCAAGTGGCACCATCCTGTTGAAAACACATACCGTCCACATCCATATCTTCCAATTCGGGCCATAAAAAGTTCGTTATCATCTCACGATAGCGAACACCATTCACAGTAACTACCTGACCGGCCTCATTTTGGAAAAAATACGGCCCGATGATGCCGCCAGCCCATAAACCGCACCAAACAGTCACTCTTTGTGGGTGCAATGGTTTTTCGACAATCACTCTTGGATTATCATTCGCCCAAATGCGGCAATTCTGCTTATTGACGAATCCACTGAGGTGAAAATGTGCCTCATCACTGAAGATGATTTTCTTCGAAAATTGATCATCCACAGTTGCCATTTCTTGCCACCATTGTGACCATTGACGACGCTTGAAATGGTCAAGAGGCTTTAGTTCTTGAGTCAATTGCACCTTGTAGGCGCGTAAATGCAAGACTTTATGCATAATGTTCATCAACGACGAGCGTGAGAGGTGCAATTGTTGGGCACGACGACGAGTTGAGGTGGACGGCTCTTCAGCCACACTATCGCGAACAGCAGCAATATTTTCTGCAGTACGAGCTGTACGAGCATGCACTGGTGTTTTCACATCTCCTACAGACCCGGTTTGCACAAATTTTTGCACGATTTTTCCGATTGTACGCACATTTGGACGATTAAATTGACCGAAAGAATCACGAAATGCACGATATGCATTTTGATTTGAACGCCCATTTTCATACTAAGCCTAAATAACTTTAACGCGTTGCTCGATTGTGTATCTTTCCATGGTTCAAATTGAGTTAGTCTGAAATTAAGAAATGTCAAATGAAATGCAGAAAAAAACTTGACGTTTAGGTGTGGTTCACATTCAACATCGGCCCTTAAAATTTAACCACCCTTTAGAATGGGCCAAAAAGCATAGTATTTGACACAGCGAGGTATTTGACACAAAACGGAGAGTTTTCGTTCGATGCAGCGCTGAACGGAAGATGGTACCAGACTGTGTGGTTCCTACCGTCAAGCGTAGACGCGGTTCTGTTATTGGCAGGGATGTTTCTCTTCAAGTGAAGTGGGAGATCTGGCTCGAGTGATTGGAAAAAATGAATAAGGAGGCATACAAAACAATATTGTAAGAAAACGCTTTCGTATTTCAACAGGACAACGACACACGTCAAGACTTTGTCGAGACTACCTGAAACAGAGGGAAGATGAAGAAATCTTACAAATCATGATATGGCCGCCGCAATCACCAGATTTAAACCCTATAAAGCTGTTGTGGGAGGAACTGTAGAAAAGAGTCCGGGATCAACGCCCATCATCAGAATCTGCGTTGTGGATTACTGGTGCAATATACCACAGGCAACAATTCAAAAACTGATAGCTAGAATGCCAAAAATTGTAAAAAAATGTAATCGAATATAAAGGTGACTTTTAGACGAAAAATCGATTTAAGTAATTTTTTCTTCTTTTTTTAATGTATTCCTTTATGGAAAGAACAAAATGAAAATATTTTTCTTCTTATTTTGGTTTCATATTACGAGTATGTTCCCCGTTCATGATTATTATTCTACTAAACAGTATTTTTTGATGTTAGATTTTGTTTTCCCTTGGAGCACTGAAGGCGTCCTCAAACTTTCGGCCTGCAGTGTATATATAATACTTATTAAACTAATGGACGAATTTCGAGATAGCTAAACAAAAAAAGAAGTAGGTGGGTAGTGTGTAGCTTGATGTCTAGAAGGTAAAGGTTAGTGCATAGAGGGTGGGTGTATCCCGGCCGCTCTGCACGGTGAATTAATTTAGCTCATCTAAACTAAACAAAATATTCTACTCTCATTTATAGAGAAGTCCGTGCAGTTATTTTAGCTGTTTTCTAATTTGTCTTTCTCGTTTATCTTTCTATGGTGATGATTCTGTTTACCTTCTGTGAAGTATGCACATTGAAAATTGGTTAAGGACGTGTACTCAGCACCTAAATTGTTTTGAATAGCATGTTTTTGTGTGGACAATAAAATATTTATATATATGTATATACGTACGTACACTTTAGTTCATACGAAAATATTCAATGAAATCTTTTTTTTTTTAAATGAAGCGTTACAAATACTTCGCTACTTAATACATGGTCGAGTGACTTTTATTTTTTTTTTTTTAATATATATGAAGCAGAAAATGATTAATATTATAGAACAAATTAATTTTTCGTTATAAAGTGAAAATAATTTGCTTTGAGTAAAAATTGCAGCGGTACACTCAAATTTACAGATTTTCTTCGAATCTATTCCATATATTTAGTAGCATGCTTGAGCGTTCCTCTCCATGAGCTAGCGACCACCAACTGAAATTAAAAAAAGTAACTAATTTACAAGAATGGTCAATTCTGAAAATGTTCCTTACTCATGGATTTCATATCTGAGACTAAGTAGTTCACCTGCAGATTATATCAAATTCTTCCTGTACCTGCCAATCTTGGATTCCCTTAGAACTTCTTCAGAACAGCGGTTTGCGGATGAAGACACTCAGAAAAAAAAGACACCTCTCCAAAGATTTTACACTCGTCTCATTTAAAGTAGCTTATTATCGAACAATTGGAAAACAAATTTAACGATTTTTAGCGCTTTTATAATTTAAATGCAATTGTTAATGAAGCGGAAAGTACTATTATGGAGAGATATCATTCATCACCTTGATAAGGGTTAAGACTTGGTTACGATTAACGATAAGATATTGACATTTATTTTACCAATTATATTGACAAATACTCACAAGTTGCAAGTCGCACTTAGCGGTTATTTTTTATTTTTATTTTTTATTTTTACTTGCACCTATAAGAGGAAGTAATGGTTTCCTGAACATTTTTGATCTCTAGATTTTGATTAAACTTGGCATTACTATTGTTCAATAAAATAACCACCACAAAATGTTTGTTAACTTAAATTTGATGTGCAGAAAGACTTCAAAATGAGTACTTTGTTTTTATTATCAAGATCGCTCACAGATGCACGGCCCGACGGTTGACGAACGACTACTAACTATTTTATCATAGGAATAAATACTTTTTTATTATTCATATGAACCGGAGCAATCGCCAGTCATTCGAGTGTGGGAACAGACATTATTATCACGACTGTGGAAATCCGATAATAGTGGATTTCCGAAATAAAATCTATTCGCACACTCGCTGCAGACCTGGTGGAATGCGTGAGAAACTATTGCTGAAATGGAGATCTTAATAACAAAAACTTAACAACTATAATAGAGAAACTCAAAGAGTGGGTCTATCAATTATGTCTGTCTGTCTATGTCAGACGATCTTTTTAATTTTGTTGTGCCATTCGATGCGCGCTGTGCTGATTTCAAAACTAATACAAAAGTCGGACACTTCTGGTTCAGAAGTTATAGCGATTTTAATGCTGCTTCAAACGGCTATAACTTCTGAGCGGGAGTTCGACTTTTTGATGATCAGCACAATAACAGGCATCGAATGGCGTTAAGAAAATTTTAAAAAAATCGTTTGGGAGCTAAATTGCATTCGTGCCCAAATTATGGCATACCAAATTTTGGAAAATTATCGAATAAATTTTTTTTCTTCGATTTATACCTACCTGGTTTAAAAAAAAATCATTTTAACGATTTTGTTTATATTTCTAACAGTGATTGTCAGTGTCATTCCTGATATTACCTACTGACCGAATTACCAGTGACCGTCACCCTGTTTTCAATCGATGAACAAAAAACGAAGCAAGACTAGACAGCAAAAAATAAATTCGACTCGATAAATAAACAAAGAAACATTACACAGTAGCAGCCCGATTCGTTTTCCCTGAATCTATGTTTATCTGTACATGCCAGGATCAAATCGGGGATTCCCCGCTAGTGGATGACAAAGCAGTCATTAGTTAAACGTGATTAATACATACATATGTATATATTCTATACATAAATACAAGTATATATTTACATACATATGTATCTTTCTTATCAGCGATTTCATTACTTCATATCCCATTTTGTAGAACAATATCGCATGTATAACCACATGAAAAATGTATTATAGTATAAACTGTATGTATAAGTTAGGATTTCGCGAAGTGAACGTAGATGATCAATAAATATGGAGGAATCATTGACGTATTATACATATATATTATTATATTATATTACACATATTTATACGTCAATGGGAGGAATGTATGTACTTCATAAAAAAAAATACGTCGCTTATGAAAATTGAAAATCAAAAAAATACTAGCACAAAACAGTCCACAACTTTTCATTGTTGTGAAACTTGTATCTTTGTTCTACCGCTAGTAGCATCACTGGCGATATGTTATAGTGTTATGAAGATGCTGCTGGTTAAGTTAAATTGTTGAGTGATGAATACTATTACTTGTATCTAGGATTTGAAATAATAAAAATCGTGTATTTTTCTACTTCATTTCTCGCCGCATATACGAGTAGTCCAGTCAAATGAGCGATTTGTTTTGACTTCAAGAGGAATACTCGATTTACGTCGAGTTGCGCTCCGTAAAAAGACAACGTACATAAATGGAAAAACGTAGATATTGTAATATGCAGGCTACGGCTCGAGTAGATAAAACGATATTCTGTGAAATTTATTTCTTTATTTTCTAGTCTATAGAACAATTCAAGTTTACACTATACTATTCTTTGCAAATTCTTTTCTTACAAGGTCTCTTTCCTCTCAAATCACTTTATCTCCTTTCAATTACTTAATTCACAAATCCAAACTAATTACTTTTTCTTGTTTACTCTCAACTTTCAATTTATCACCAAATTACAACTTCGCCCATTATCACTTTTCCAATCTCTTCGCCACGGTTCTAAACCAACTGTCTTTTTTTGATCGCCATCTGTCCTTATATAGCAGAAGTTTCTGATAGCCAGAAACTTCTAGCAAATTCTTCGACCACTGGAACAAGAGAAATAATTCTTGCAGTTATAATTCCCTAATATTATCCCTAATATTATCCCTAATATTATTTGTCTCTTTCGTTGACATGAGCTGTGGAGACTTCGTCCCAGACACGAACCTCGAATGAAAGGACAGTTTGAACCAAAATTCTGCCAGAATGGAAAGTCACTTCGGAATTTGCTGCATAGACATAGGAGCGTAGTTATTATTATGCTACACTGCCCCCCTCTTAGACGTGTTCGTCCCGAACAAGTGCATCCTCATTTCGGCCATTGTATCGACTCAGTCGGTCCACATGAACCACTTTCATTTTGGCCCTTGGTCCTCGCTGGATGCGGTAGACAACATCGTTGATGCGGGTTACTATTCTGTAGGGACCTTCCCAGTTCCGCTGTAATTTAGGTGATTTCCCCTTTTGGCGATGGGGATTATACAGCCACACCAGATCTCCTTCCTGGAATCCTGACGTTGTTGCCTTGGCATCATACCTGGTCTTCATGCGGTCGCTCGTCATCTTAATCTGGCTTCTGGTCCTTTGGTGTATGTCCCTAAGCCTTTCCCTAAGGTCCGCCACGTACTCTTCTTCATTTCTGGGCTCATTGGTAGGAGATCCAAATTTCACCTCACTGGGTAAACGAGCTATTCCACCAAATAAGATTTCGAACGGCGTATGTCGAGTAGTGCTATGCACGGCACTTCTATAGGCCATCAAAAACAAGGGAATCTGCCGGTCCCAATCCCGTTGGTAGTCACCTACGACCTTCGAGAGATGTTCGTCCAAAGTCCTATTGAAACGCTCCACCATACCGTCCGACTGTGGATGAAGCGGGGTTGTCCTTGTCTTTTTGATTCCGAGTAGTTGACATATCTCTTGGAAGATTCTTGACTCGAAGTTCCGCCCTTGGTCAGAATGCAATTCCAAGGGCACACCGAATCTGCTAACCCAATTGTAGACGATCTGCTCCGCCACGGTTCTGGCTTCCTGGTTAGGGATCGGAAACGCTTCCGGCCACTTACTGAAGTAGTCCATCACTACGAGTATATACCGATTACCATTGTCGGTTTCCGGAAAGGGCCCTGCGATGTCGATGGCGATTCGTTCGAAAGGTGCTCCCACGTTGTATTGGTGCATCCTACCTCGAGTTTTGATTCTCGGACCCTTGCTAGCTGCACACACGTCGCATTTTCTGCACCAGTCTTCGATATCTTCCTTCGCTTTTAACCAATAAAAACGTTCTCGTACCTTTTCTAGCGTCTTATTCACTCCCAAGTGGCCTCCGGTCGCCCCGCCATGCATTTCCTGTAACACCTCCTTGACCCTCGTCCGCGGTACGACAAGCTGCATTACAAACGACTTTCCGTCGGAGGATTCCCATTTTCTTCTCAGAACACCTTCTTGGACATGGAGGGAGTCCCACTGCGCAAAATATGCCTTTAAGGTCGGGCTTCTGTGAGAGATGTCCTGATGATCCGGTTTCTCCATGTTCTCCTTCCAGGCCAGAATCGGCTCGATATCCGGGTCTTCCTTCTGAGCGTTCCGGATCTCATCTACGCTCCAGCCGGCGATAGGTTCGGCTCTCATTCTTTGGATGGAAACCAGCTCCCGTTCTTCCTGACGCGCACAATGTTTACAATCCGTTCTGCATGGTCTCCGGGACAGTGCATCCGCATTAGAGTGGAGTTTTCCTTTACGATGCTGTATTTCGTAGTCGTAGATTTGCAGCCTTTCGATCCATCTTGCGACCTGACCCTCAGGACTCTTGAACTGTAATAGCCATTTTAAGGCTGCATGGTCTGTGCGAAGAACGAACTTCCTCCCGTAGAGGTATTTGTGAAAATGCTTCGTAGCCAAGATCAAAGCTAGAAGTTCCCGCCTTGTCACGCAGTAGTTCCTTTCTGGCTTAGAGAGCACCTTGCTGAAGTACGCAACCACCTTCTCTTGGCCGTCATGCACCTGGGAGAGTACGGCTCCTACCCCGACATTACTAGCATCTGCATCCACAACGAACGTTTCCCCGGGAGTGGGGTAAGCCAGTATCGGGGCATCGCATAGCCGTTGTTTAAGTGCCTTGAAGCTCTTCTCGCACTCAATTGACCATTTGAATTGTTTTCCCTTTTCCGTCAACTGGTGCAGGTTCTTTGCGATCCCGGCAAAATCCTTCACGAACCGTCTGTAGTAGGTGGCTAGGCCCAGGAAGCTCCTTAGTTGGTGTTTGTCTTTGGGGACTGGCCAGTTTTTCACCGCTTCGACCTTCTCCGGATCGGTTCTCACTCCTTTCGCTGAAATTATGTGTCCCAGGTACTTGACTTCCGCTCTAAACAGGGCGCACTTCTTGGGGTTGAGCTTCAGGTGGGCACTTCGAAGCCTTTGAAACACATCCCTTAGATTGTCTCGGTGTTGCGCAAACGTTTTTCCTACGACGATGACATCATCCAAGTATACCAAACAGGTTTTCCATGTTAACCCTTGCAGGACACATTCCATCAATCGCTCGAAAGTCGCCGGAGCATTGCACAGCCCGAATGGCATTACCGTGAATTGCCATAGCCCATTTCCTGCGGTGAAGGCGGTTTTCTCCCGGTCTTCTGGATGGATCTGTACCTGCCAGTAGCCACTCTTCAAGTCGAGAGTGGAAAACCATCGGGCTCCTGATAGTGTGTCTAGCGTGTCGTCAATCCGTGGCAGAGGGTAGCTGTCTTTCTTGGTGACGTAATTGAGCTGCCGATAGTCCACGCAGAACCGCGTGCTGCCATCTTTCTTCTTAACCAGTACAACCGGTGATGCCCACGGACTTTTGGAACTTTCAATCAGACCTTCTTTCTCCATTGCCGACACCATCTCTGCAACTTCTGTCTGCTTTGCCAATGGAAGGCGCCTAGCAGGCTGACGAATTGGTCTAGTATCACCAGTGTCTATTCGATGTTGTACCAGGTGTGTTCGGCCGTATTCTCCGTCCTGTGAGGCAAATACATCAGCGTACTCATTGATAAGATTCTCTGCCATAGTTCGCTGCTCCTGATTCAGCTCACTGGACTGGAGAATCGTCTCTCTCGCTTCCGCTGTCCAAGGTGATGGGAGAAGTTTTGGAGCATCACGTTCAGATATTGTTGCGACGGCGGTAATCGGCGTGCATTTTCCAGTCACCTCCCCTCGCCTTAGTTTGACAGTGTGTGGTCTTGCGTTCAAAACCCTCACTGGAACCATGGTGTTCTTTGGTTCGACTAACGTCTTTCCCACGATGTAGTCTTGAGCATTCTTCTCTGGGTCTGGTTCTACTATGTAGAATCGGTGGCTCCCAAGATCACCTTCCAGCTTCGTCCAAATGATTGTCTCTGAAGACGGCGGCAAAACTTCGTCTTTGCTGATGACTGTCCTGAGAGTTACGGCATTCTCATTTCCGTACACCATCGGAATCTCCACATTTCGATACCTCAGTACTTGCATCCCGATGTCCAAGATTACTTCATTTGCTTTCATGAAGTCTACTCCGATGATGCACTCGTCGCATATATCTGCCACCAGAAACGCATGGGAGAACGTCAGTCCCGCCAGAGTAATCGTAAGACGAACTTCTCCAAATACCTTCGCCATTTCCCCTGTTGCAGTCTTCAGGCAGTAGCTGTTGGTGTTGTGCAGCCAGGAGCTTTTGACGATATCTCTTCTTACAATGGAGGCAGTGGCACCTGTGTCGATGGTGGCTACGCACTTCTTCTCGTTGATTAGTGCCTCCACTGTCAGGCTCTCGTTACCCCGTTTGGTTTGCGAAACTTGAATGGTGGTCCTGGGGGCCTCGATTCCAGTAACCAACTTCTGCCCCGCGAAGTTGGTCCTTACGCATTTCCCGACTGCTGGTTTTGGGAAGTCTGACTGACAGGATGGATGTTATCACCGCCAGATGCTTCCTCTCTGCTTCTCCTACTTCCGCAATGTGAACAATTTCCTCGTCTAGGTGCACTTCTGCACTGCCGTTGTAGGTGTCCGGTTTGGTTGCAATTCCAGCAACGGATTTGACTTCCGCGAGCTCTGTCTTCATCCATGACGGCTGTTCTCTGGCATGAGCATTCCACGACGGACATTTCCCTGACACGGTGTATTCCCTGGTATGCTTGGTCCGCAGCCTTCATTGACAAAGCGAATGCCAATGCCTCGGGGAGTGTTCGCTTTTCAGCCATCCTTACAGCCATTTGCAGTTGTCTGTCCTCTATGGCCTGAATAAAAGCTTCCACCGCCATTTCGTTGATAAGCTCCTCACCGGCTTTAGGGTATGAAAGATGGGCTAGTCGCTCTATATCCGCTTGCAACTGTTGGAGCGTTTCCCCCCTTTTCTGGACTCGACTACGCAGCTGAACCCTGTACACCTGCTGCATGTGTTCATCCCCAAACCGCATCTCGATAGCCTGAACCAGAGAGTCGTAGTTCTGCTGTTTATCTTCCGGGATGGTCTGCAAGAGCTCCGCAGCTGGACCCCTCAGTGCAAGCGTGAGTGCAATAGACTTCTCTTCATCGTCCCAGCTATTGGTCATTGCGG
Organism: Pocota personata; assembly: GCA_963082735.1. Lineage (NCBI taxonomy): Eukaryota > Metazoa > Arthropoda > Insecta > Diptera > Syrphidae > Pocota > Pocota personata. Next base: position 47,717,652 of record OY720430.1, on the reverse strand, counting down.
CCGCTTCGAATTGCCTCTTATAAATTGGCCATGATGTTTGACCATCGAAGATAGGAGGCTGCATCTCCTTTCTTCTCAGACCGTCAGTGGAATATTCCCGTGCTTTCTGTCTCTTCACGTTGCTGAGCTCCTTAGCAAGATTTTCGACTTGCTTTTCTACTTTTTCAAACTGAGTCTCTATCTTCCCGAACTGAGTTTCATGTTTCTCAAAATTTTCATCGAATCTAGTTTCGACTTTTTCGAGTTGCGTCTCGACCTTCTCGATTTTCTCTTCGATCACTTCGAATTTGGATTCCAAGTTCTTGTTTTGCTCATCAAGTTTACTTTCCAGAGCATCTAGAGAATTCTTTTGTTCGTCTATAGCTTTCTTTTGTTCGTCCAGCTTAAGTTCTAGAGAATTCCTCTGGTCGTCCATTGCTTTCTTTTGTTCGTCCATCTTAAGTTCTAGAGAGTTCTTTTGGTCGTCCATTGCTTTCTTTTGGTCGTCCATTGCTTTCTTTTGTTCGTCCAGCTTAAGTTCTATAGAATTCCTTTGGTCTTCTATTGCTTTCTTTTGTTCGTCCATGACTAACTTAAGTTGCAGGAGCAGACTTGTTATACCCGGGTCGGCTGCTGTACTTGCTGGTTCCTCTTCCACGTCAAACTCTACGTCGTGCGGATTTTCACCTTCCTGCGTTACTGCTTCTTCCAGACGAATCAGCAGGGCATCTTTTCCCCCAGTTGTGTCGAGGTTCCGCTTACTGAGTTCTGCCTTTAGTTGAGTTATAGTTAGTTTTCCCAATTTGCGACCCATTTTGCGCAACTAATTAACTCAACACAGAAATCGTTTTTTTTTTTTTTTTTTTTTGTGCAATTTCACACCACGGAAATAGTTATTCACAGAATAAGTTTTATCCCGCTTCTGACACCAATGTAATATGCAGGCTACGGCTCGAGTAGATAAAACGATATTCTGTGAAATTTATTTCTTTATTTTCTAGTCTATAGAACAATTCAAGTTTACACTATACTATTCTTTGCAAATTCTTTTCTTACAAGGTCTCTTTCCTCTCAAATCACTTTATCTCCTTTCAATTACTTAATTCACAAATCCAAACTAATTACTTTTTCTTGTTTACTCTCAACTTTCAATTTATCACCAAATTACAACTTCGCCCATTATCACTTTTCCAATCTCTTCGCCACGGTTCTAAACCAACTGTGTCTTTTTTTGATCGCCATCTGTCCTTATATAGCAGAAGTTTCTGATAGCCAGAAACTTCTAGCAAATTCTTCGACCACTGGAACAAGAGAAATAATTCTTGCAGTTATAATTCCCTAATATTATCCCTAATATTATCCCTAATATTATTTGTCTCTTTCGTTGACATGAGCTGTGGAGACTTCGTCCCAGACACGAACCTCGAATGAAAGGACAGTTTGAACCAAAATTCTGCCAGAATGGAAAGTCACTTCGGAATTTGCTGCATAGACATAGGAGCGTAGTTATTATTATGCTACAATATCATAGAATATTCGAGAGAAACAAAGGAAGTAACAACAACAACAATCGACATTCCTCGCCGCGTTCAATACTTAAAAGCGTATCTAATAGTAGTGTGATTTTATTTGCACAAACATTTTTTTTTACAGAAATTATAAAACAGCACTGGCATTTGCCGTCAGCCGGATAAAAGAAATTTACAATTTGTAGCAAGATATTATTGAAAATAAGTTTAATAATTGGCTTTACAATTTTAGTATCATTTAAAATTCTTTGTCTACTATTTGCTGTCGATATTTAAGTGGTGAATTTATGCAGCTAGATAGTATTCTCCAATTCTGGCCTTTTAGGATCGCAATAACTTCGTCTGTTGATAATATATTGTAGCATAATAATAACTACGCTCCTACGACTATGCAACCCATGTCGAAGTGTCTTTTCATTCTGGCAGAATTTTGGTCCGAAGTGTCCTTTCATTCGAGGTTCGTGTCTGCGGTTTCCACAGTTCATGTCTACGAAAGAGACGGATAATATCACGGATGAGAGGGAATTATAACTGCAAGAATGATTGTCATCTTGGAATTATTACATCAGAATTTTTCTTGTTCCAGTGGTCGAAGAATTTGCTAGAAGTTTCTGGCTATCAGAAACTTCTGCTATATAAGGCAGATGGCGATCGAGAGGAAGCAGTGGTTTTAAAACCGTGGCGAAGAGATTAGAAAAGTGATAATGGGCGAAGTTGTAATTTTGTGATAAATTGAAAGTTGAGAGTTAACAAGAAGAAGTAATTAGTTTGGATTTGTGAATTAAGTAATTGAAAGGAGATAAAGTGATTTGAGAGGACAGAGACCTTGTAAGAAAAGAATTGCGAAAAATAGTATAGTGTGAACCTGAATTGTTCTATAGACTAGAAAATAAAGAAATAATTTCACAGAATATTGTTTTATCTACTCGAGCCGTAGCTCGCATATTACAATATGTTTTCCCCAATGTGCTCTTCTAATCGCTTTCAAAATTGGACATATTCCGAAGAAATGATGTAGGTCTCCTCGCTCCGATTGGTTATTTGTGGCCTGTAGTTTATCTGCAAGAGCTCCCCTATGGTCTTGAATATCATCGAGATTATATTTACATACATTGTTTTGGTCGTGGAAGTACTTTTGTTCTCCTAGATCGTACTGCAGCATACGATATGAGTATCGAGTTAGGCTTTGTCGAGCTTTTACTCTAAATTCGGCACGAATGCATAAATCCATATTTTTCAACAGGGTTTGTAGAGCTGCTTCCCATGCTGTTGCATTATTAATTGGATGTTATGTTCGCTGCACAGTCTAGACCATTCATTAAAAAATTGTAGTTTACGGCGTATATGATGTATTGCTACGATATGAGGTAGGCAGTCTTAATGTTTAAATGTATAATGGCGGCAGTCTGGTTTCCAAGTGAAACATATAGTTTGGTGTATTTTCTGGCAATCAAAGATTTTTTAATTAAGTATCAACAATTTTTCAGCTTCTTCATACTGGTAGATGACCCACACTTGAGCTGCATAGCACATTATTGATCTTACTACCGCTTCATAAATTTTATATTTTGTGTTTAAAGCAATATTTTTGTTACAAAATATATAGCTCTCTTTGCGTCTTTTAGTTTTTCCTCCAGGTGCTTTTTAAAAGTAAGTTGTGGTGTTGCAATGACCCCGAGATACTTGTACTCCTTTACCCTCTCTAATTCTTCTCTTTGCCATGTTCATCTTTCATCCCTTGCGTATCGTCCAAAACCATTCCGGAAAACCATCAATTTGGACTTATTGGTGTTCAAAGCGTATCTAAATTGCTTAATCCAGGAGAAGAAAAAACAAAGCGAATTCATTCGCTCTTTCGTACGAAAATTTGACACAACAGTTCAAATAACAGACAAAGCGATTTGACAGTTACTTGCGTACACATACGCCCATTATGGACTACTTAAGCAATTGGCAGTATTGAAGGACACTTAACGTAGAATTATGACGTACCATAAGCTTTCGATTGTTTCCGACTATTATACTTCAGCCTTAAAGCTTAATAAACAAACGTAAACTAATGTCACAATCGAACGAAAAATTTCCTTAAGTTCTGTCAAATGCAAAAGTTGCTCATAATAGTCTTAAGTGAATGGTAGCATCTGTCAAATTCTTTTATTGTCTTTCTGAAATTATTTTAAATTTTTCAGCGAAAAGGGATAATCAGGTGTAACCAAAATTAGTGGACGACGAAATTGTTTTATCTTGCATTCAAGGCATTGCCGCGTTAAAACTAAAAGGTATAAAAGATTATATGGAAAAGAAAAAAAAAGAAGTTGAAAATCGAAATAGTTAATTTCTTAAAAAAAAGAAAGTATATCAAATTAAGAATTAAACAGTGGTTATATTTTGTACACATACGAGAATGAGTCCTGAACGATATAAAATGTAATTTTTCTTCATAAATTTGGTTTCCTAAACAAGAATTATCAAATTGAATCGTAGATCTTTCCACTATCCATTTTCGTTGTGTTTCATTTTTACTTTCAAAAAGTAACTAATTTTATAGAAAAACCGGAAAAAAACCAACCGCGATGTTTTGATTAATAATGTCATTAGTCAACAAGATTTTTACTTAAACGCCAATTGGTATATTTGATGTAACGTCTCAGTTATGAGGTATTTATCTTATTAGTGCTTAGATAGTGGTCGAGTCAAACTAAGAAAGATACTGGGCAAACCCCGGCCTGCAACTTAGCTACTATATTTTTCAAAATTTCTTAAAAAAATGTACGAAATAACATATCAAAAATTCGCAAAAATCAGAGCAGGATTTGGGTGTTCATTTGGTCACTAAATCTGAATCCGAAGAATTTAGAAACTAGAGATGGAGAATTAAAGATTGCGGACAAAGGTCTAATATGTATGTACATAAATAAATTCAATTTCGTAGTGCCACACGATTTTCGGCCTCGCTGAATACAAATCCAAAGTAAACATTTTTAAATTCACAAGGACTTCAAAAAATGTCGGTCAAAAAAGATATAAAATTGCTCCATTTTAAATTTAAAAGTCTTGACTTTGGATTTGAATTCAGGGACATCGAAAACTTACACACAAATTCTCAAGTTTTGACTTCGATTTTCGATTCACAGACCCCGAGAAAATTTTTACTAATATTGACTTCTATAGTTTACCTAAAATCGAACTTTTTATAAAAAATAATGAAAGGCAGCAACAGCCCTGCATGAACATTCATCTTTCATTGCGTTTTCGTGCGCGATTTGTGCACGACGAGATGAGTTGCTACGTAGTAGAGTAGTAGACTGCCTATAAGTTATATTTCCCTGGAGACGTGGTCAATGCATGCAGACTGGAAGTTTTGGGGAATAATATTACGAAGCGAACAAGCTGTGATGAAATGAACTTAATTGTTGGTATCTTAAATGGTCATCACCGAAATTCAGATTGTCTTCGAGCTAATGCGTTCATTTCCACCACCAGAATTTTAGATTTATCGAAAATTAGTCATTCATTAGTTTTTACCTCTACTGAAGTAAAAGCATCTTCTATTAGAATAACAGATTCTGTAAAAACAAAACACTTGCTTATTTTAATTTATTTTTTCATAGAGGAATGTGTGGATTGATTTTTATTCGCAGCGATTTTTAACGGTTATAAAACATTTTATAATCTTAACAACGGTATTTATTAATAATAATAATTATAATATATATAATATATATTATTATTTTTTTTTTTTTAAACAATAATTTATATTATTCTTTTTTATCCAAAAATGTATTTATTTTGTTTTCATCTGGCGCTTAATATTTTATAATAAATTTATTTTGTTTTATTTCAATATTTATAATTTGTATGCTTTACGCATTATTGTATTCTCCTTTTATTTTTAATAAATTTCTTACATAAAATTAATTAAAAAAACAAATTAAATAAAGTGATTAGTTTAGATTTTCTTACTTTTTTTTTTTTGTTTTCATATTTGTTATTTTCAATTTTTGTAATGATTTTTTTTTTAGAATGCACTTTTCTATGATTATTATTTTTTTGCAAAAGTTTTACAATATTAGTTTTCCGACTGTTTCTCTTGCTTTGATTTTCGTTTTGCTGTTTGCTTTTATTGATGTTTTTTTTTTTTTTTTACTCAAAATACAGTTGAAATACACTGTCAAGGGATGAAATATGTTTGCATTTTTTATGCGAAAATACATTATTTCATAATTATTTTTTCTTTTAATTACACCATCTAAATCCGATTTTCTATTTCTACTTCATATACCATGTAGTTTAGTTTTAATTGTAGGTATTCATATTTTAAGTATATTAATGCATCTCATTGAATCAATTGATGTAATGTATATTATTTAGTAGAAATGTTGTCGTTTTTTTTTCGAATGATTTCGTAAATAGGCTATGACTTTGAAATTTTTAAACAATTGGATTTCATTTTATTTTAATATTGCATAGTGAAAAACAAAAATCAAGACAATCGGATTGTACTTTCATTAAATTTATTTTTTTTTGAAATCTAAAACTTAAAAAAATCCTATTCATTCGACGAATGAAAATTTTATTATTTTTTTTTTTAAATTTGCATTTTTTGTTAATATACTTTTAATTTACTTTTTTTTTATTTTTAAATTAATATTACTACTATTTCCAGTCTTTGAATAATAAATTTGTTGCTAATGATAAGTTTTTATATATATAATATATGTATACATATACCTTATATGTTTATACATATGTATATATATTTTTAGCTTTTTCAGCGCGTCGACGTACGATTCGAAATTTTTCGGCTTTATAAGGTTATTGCATTTTTTCAATTGAAAGAAAATTGAAGGGAACTTAGTAGAAAATTTATGCTTTTTTTTTGTCTTTTGCCTGTACGTAAGTAAAGCCAAGCATTCAAAAATAATGTGCTGGAGATACTAAGATAATGTATCTGTGTAATCGTTTTAAATGTTTTTTTTTTTTCATCATTCGTCATTGTATATTCTAGAAAATTATGTAATTTTGGCGTATTTTTTTTAGTGTATTTGGATGTGATTACTTTTTTGTTTTTGTTTTTATTTCATTTTGTAAGCTAATGAAACAGGTATTCAAATTTAATAAGAGTGATTTAACACTTGATTTTTTGGTTTCATATGTATTTGTTAATAAAAAGCAAGGAAGATTATGAGTAAAAACTTAATTTTAAATAAACTTTTACTTTTTTTTTTTTGCCTTTTTTAAGCTTCAATTCGTCTTTGGTGACTTCGTAGAATTTTTTTTTACTAAAAATTTGTTAACTATCTTTGAAGTTGATGACAACAAAATAAAAAAAATATATAAATAAAAATACAGTGGAATATTGTGCGTCTTTGTATATATTTTCATCGTTACAGGGTGGCCCATTAGGCTCGATTGAAGCCGTTCTTTTACTTATAATATTTCGAATATATCAGACTGCTTTTAAAATTAACACTTCAAACAAGTAGGTAAGCAAATCTGCAGGACGAGACACCTCTGAAATTCCCCTCACAATGTCTTGAAAAGACTCTCTTCTAATGGGAACGGAATAGAGACAAATGGTAAAAGCACTGTGTCCTTAAGAAAAACTTTGGTATATATACTACAACGATCGATAGTTACATGACAATAGTATGGTGGAAAACATAGGACAATATCAGCTATCTTAAAAACATTGCAGAGATACAAGATCAGCCTGGGTTGACATAATAGAACAACTGAGATCCAAAACATTTGAATGGTGAACCATTATGTTCATATTTGTGTTTTTTTTTTTTGTTTCGATAAGTACGTAAGATGGGCAGCAACCAAGTGTCGAGTACATGGAAGCGCTGCTCTAACGGACATACTATATAACTATAACTTATAAAAAGGTTGATCTCGATGTAATAAGGGATTATCAAATTAGCTAAATAATTTATAGATCAGCAAAATTTCCTAGCAATAAAATAATTAATCAGACGACAAATAATACATCAGCAAAAAATGTATTCTTCGATCAGTAAGTAAAATGTTAAATAAAGAATAAATGTTAAAAAGAAAGGACATGTGAATTTTTGGTTTGCTTTTGTCCATCAATAAATTATATTCTGTTGATCAAATTATTATTTTTTTGCTAATGATTTACTTTTTCTGCTGGTTTTGTTTTCAATCTTCTGGTGAGCAAAAAACTATTGAATTGCTAATCAAATAGTTTTATTTTACTAGTCAAAAAATCCTTTACTGTTGATCGGTAAAATGGTAACCATAAATAATTGAACGGGACCGATGAATCCAAGATAGGGATATGAGCTGGTACTGAAGTTTTTTTTGCAAGCCATAAAATATTAACTCCTGGCTTGCTGCAGGGCCTTTCGGGCTGAAATCTTCGCTATTTGTAGATTAGTACTGACTACATTCATAAGAAAACTATATTCATTTAAAATTAAGATAATTGTGAACAACCAAGCAACAATCAAGTACTGACAGGGGGGTCGCCAGATAAACGACAATCCCAAACATGCTTTACACACTAAATTAAGGCTTCGTTAGAGTTTATAGCCCAGAGCTCTGACATCTTATCTGAAACATTTATTCATATTACGCAAACAAAAGCCCGATCTCGAGCTGATGGTGATATACAGGTATAAACGGTGATTGTAAGACGCATTTTAACAAGAGATTCTCTGTAAACCACTGCCGAAGGTTAGTCTACATTCTAATCAATAAGCTCGAAGTTGGCAAAATAAGTCATGCAGTGGAGAGCTGACCTATATACTTAAGCTATCCTTATTTTACGAAGCGTTATCACAATTCGATGTAGGCGGCAAAATAGGAAAAAAGTAAAGTTGGTGCTTACTTACTAAATTGGCGCTACAGTTCGGGGTGAAACTTGGCCCCAAGCAACAAGGTGCTTAAAGGTATGAAATGCAGAAGAATACCAAACTACACTCATGACCTGCTATCACTGTTGTATTTGGGTAACAAGGTGGTTATCATTGCCCTATAATATACAGTAGTTTTTCAATAAACAACCGTTGTTTGCATGGTATCAGAAACATTCTTCAAAGAAAGTCTATTGTCCATCGCATTGACAGTCATTATGCAAAATGAGATATGTATTGCTATATGCAAGACTATGTTTGGCATTATTTGCGAATTCTATGTAAATTTTATTACTATAACTCAAGTGAGTAGGCGACGTTGGTCAGTGGTTAAGTGCGTGATCACTGAGAGGGAGACTCAATGTTTGAGTTCCGAAAATACCAAAATATTTTATCACAGTCGCACTCAACCTCTCGAGAGCGTCTAACAAACATTTGAGAGTAAAATTTTCCTAACAAACTTCTCTCAATCGAAAAAATTGTCCTTCTCAAGCGGAATAAAACTTTAGGTCCATCCCATTCGTGTGTGCCAAGCCTGGCCTTGTACTTTTGACTGTTAGCGGAAAAATATTTATTTATATATTTTAACTCAAATCATAAAGATAAATCTTCTTAGCCACCCTGTTACTATGAATAAATACACATAGTATATCTATTTATGCAGAGTTAATTTTCTTCATATTTACATTTAACTTTGTATATACGTACATATGTTCAATTACTAGAATGAATAAAATGTGTAATGAACTTAAAAGGCAGACAAAATTAAGTCGATATGTTGATTTCTTTATTCAGTTAGTTGAATAAAAAGCAATTTTCGAAAGTTTAAAAAAAAAAAATAATAAACCAGCATAAAATGTATGTTTTTTTTTTTTTTTGTCTTAAAAATTTAATTTCAATTGAAAGAACGTAAAATTAAATGACTTCAATTGATATGCATTTATGTATGTACGAAAAATCGCAATGTATATTTTCATGAACATTTTTTTCTTTTAAATAAAATGCAAAATTTGATCAATATTTTTCATTTTTAAACTTAGAAAAGCAAGCTTTTTTTACTATATTCCGCAGATTTTTATTCTATAATTAAAAAAACAACAAACAGAAATTAAAAGAAAATGCTAACGTTATTTACATTTTATACAATACATACTTTTTGTCATATGTATATTTATATTACTACTATATATAATCTGCATTTATTTACAATGTTTTTTTTTTTATTTTTTTGTTTATTAATTTCTGAAAAAATATATGTTATGTATATTTTTATGTTTATGTATATTTTATAAATTAATTCATAATCTATTTGTAAGCGTTTTTGTTTGGTTGTCGTTTTTTTTTGTGTATTTTTTAGGTTTTTTTTTTTTCATTTTTTTTAATTTAAAATTTTGAGCTTTTCTATTTGAAGAATCGATTTCTACTGAATACCCAACAAATTAAATAAATAAACAAATTACAAAATATATAATACGTAGACATGTAGTTTATTAAATACGTTTAAGGATCCCAAAATGAGAAAGACAATTTATATATAACAAATTTATACAAAAAAAGGGTGGAAAACGTCTACTCGTATCTATCAAGAAATGTAGATATATACCTTATTTTTCGTGCATTAATTCTACATTAAAACTACTACCGGGTTGATCTCTTAGCATGCTGCTAATTATAGTCTTTATTTAAATTCTTTAACAGAAATATAACTAAATAAATGTGCAATTGAAATAAAAAAAAATAAAATAAACAAATGAAACTGCGTTATGTTAGTAAACGATTCTACGGACGGAGTAAAATTGGTCAGTTCATTACAGCACCGCGTTTTCACAAGAAATATTTTTTTTTGTTTTCTTTCTTTTCTTGTTAAAAAATTAAAATTATACATTGTGTTGTATAATATTGAGTGGAAAATAAACGCTAATTAATTTTACTTAGTACGTATTCTGTACAATCAATAATATTACCTAGTAGTAGGAATTATGTCACAGTTATAATAGACAAGGTCTAGTGATCAAGTTTTAGTAATACTTTTACGTTAATGGCAATTTAGATAAAAAAAAAAATTTGTTTAAATTTCATTTACAGAAATGAGTGCAAAATGAAGACGTGTGGTTGGCGGAATCTAACTATAATTTCATATATGTATGTATATGATTTATTACTTATAGACATGCATTAAATTTACAAAAAAATATATTCAAAATATACAAGAAAATAAAACACTAATATGTAATAGTTTCAAATTCTGCTAAATTGTTGGTGATTTTTTTTACTTATTCAATATTTCCAATTTGTTTTTTGAATTAAGATTTTTTCGCAATGTGTGTCGCCGGAGCCATAAAGTAAAACGACTTGATTTTAGCCTTACCTAGAGCCTAGTCCGCCATTTCTGCCTGAAAGTCGAATTCAATAACTCTTGTAACTCGTCATTTTAGCACTTGATGAAGACACCGTATTTTGTATTTAAAATCGGGCTGTTTTATTGTATAGTCAACATCTGGCGTAAATGTAGAACGGCTTTTATGGCTGGAAATCTTGATGCGAAAGCATTGACGATTTACATCTGAAAAGCCCATAACAACTTTATTGGACCCCTAAAAGGGCTAGCGATTATTTTCACTAATAGCTACAGCGAAACCCTAGGTTTATCGATCCTATGGCCCTACCTCTTGATAGCAGCTGTTTCAATACAAAGACTTTACTGATCCCTAGAACGAGATGGAATGTGCCCGCATTGGTGCATTTTGGAATATACGTTTTAACTTTATTAGATCTTGTTACGAGGCTGCATATCCTGTGGTCAATGTTATATTCATACCAAAAGCTGACAAAAGATTTTCTTCAATTTTAAATTTTATTAGACTTACATATAACTCTCAACTCTTTCCTTCTAAATGTAATGGAAAAGACTGTTAGCCATTACATTCAAAATTCCATCCTTAGAGAGAATCCACTATGAAGTGGTGTTTGGTGGCAAAACAAATATCAACTTCGTCCTCCCTAGACATTGCTGGAGTTTTTGGCAACAAATCATATTCATATACTGAAGGGGCCATCAAATGGATAAATCAGTCAATTAAGTATCTCGTGAAATTGTTGGATGCCAAGCGGTATTACTACTCGTACTGTCGTCTAAGAAAGTATTAAAGAATGTCCCCAATAGGGCTTGCTTACCCCCTGTTGTGGTCAATTGTTGCTCAGGATTATTTGGGAAGGAAAGAGGGTCAAAGTAAAAATTATTCGATTGAACATATCTCAGCATCGTTGGTCCAATAATAATACAATATATTGACACTAGTTGCACGTGGTTCACCATGCATTGCGGCCGTAGTAAATCCTGCTTCCATACACTACCCTTCATCTCCACCATTAAGCATATAAGCCACTCATCACTCATCAGCATTGAGGTATTAGGTTGAGACCTAAAATGGAGGGGAGATCATCGCATGTTCCAGATTGAAAAGAAGAAAAGGTGTTACGAGTACACCAAGAAAGATATTTAAACTGACAAACTATTTGTAGAGGTATTTGGAATATGGGGAGATGAAGTTGTGGACAGCATTTCATATTCAATGTTTTACTCGAAAATATATCTTAACTGGCTTTGTTAGTGTGGTTCATGATCAGGAAAATGGTACATGATCAGGAAAATGGATCAATTATACTGGACAACAAGGGTTTTTCTTTACTTTCTGGAAGTTATTGCGTGTTTCTAAAGTAAAATTCTACACTGTATTCAAATGTTTAAATATTTTTTTTTTTCATTAGTTGCATTTACTTTTCTACATTTTATGTACGAATTGTTATCATTTTCGGCATTCTAGCAGGTACGATATCGGCAGAATATCGTTAGTCCCAACTTGTAAATGGAAATTTGTTTAACAACTACAGTTTTGAAGTTATACTGTTCTTAATATCAAATAAATTTTAGGCATTTTGCTTGTAATTACGTAGTAATTTAAAAACTCTGGGTGACAGAAAAATAGCTTTAATGGATTTCAAATAAGCCCAAAATTATATTTAAGAAGCTGGTTTAAATTTACAGAAATTGTTAAGAACTTTTGTAAGAGCTGTCAGAAACTGACTGAAATGTGCAAAAATCGCAAAGAAAAGTGTGTTGATCAGTGCTATTTACATACATACATCGTGTCACATGTTGGAATACATTATCAATACTCACCACTTTTTAGACTTGATAAATTTAATTTTATTAAATTCTTGGCTTTGCAAGCTGAATAAGCTACAAGCAGATGCGGATGAACCTTGTTTAAAAATCAAAGAACTAGTGACAGCATGTGCCAACACGCAGTGAGGGGTTTGGATGGTTTTATGGTAGTTTCAAATGAGGATTAGCTATGCCGATGGATTCAAAATTTGCTCACCATTTTCAAAAAATATTCACTTTGAATAGAGGTAAACCTCGAATACCAAGAATGTCCACTCAAAGTTAACCTAAGTTCTATCAAGCTGCATAAACCATAACTCAACTGTCTTACGAAAAAAAGCTGTAATGAAGAAAATGCGGGAGAACAAAAGCAAAATTTCTTCCAATATTTTCGGTGTTTGTCATACCAACAACAATGGCAGCAGCAGCAGCAACAACAAAAACAACAGCAGCAGCAACATCTACATCAACGATTGTCTCACTGGCTACACAAGGTCTTTATTAAAAATGGCAAATGATCTTAAACACAAAAACAGATGTAAGTTTGTTTGGGTTAGAGACTCATCTGTTCTTATTAGAAAAAGAGAAGGTGATAGAGTTATAAAAATTAATTCATTTGAGGATATATATAAATTTAACGTAAACTAAATAACTATAACTTGTTGTTTGTATAATGAATAATATGAATTCATCTAAAGATCCTCATAATGATTCAAGTAATAATGTTAGTTTTTTCTCTTCAGCTACTGACAATCTCAAATGTTTTTGTATAGACCATCAAAACAATGTGCAATTTTCTGGTTTTTCTGTCATACATCAAAATATTCGCAGTATGCGAACAAATTTTAATACTTTTTTCTCTCACCTCGCACCTTTGGATCATTTGCCAGATCTAATTTTTCTCTCTGAAATTTGGATCTTTGAAGAAGAGAAGTCTATATATGATGTAATTCCAAATTTTAAATTCGACGCGGCTTGTAATGAAACCTATGCTGCTGGTGGTGTCGCGGTATATTATAGAAGTAACATAATAGGATGTAAAATTAATAAGTATAAACTGGATAGTGCTGATTTAATCAGCTTTAGTTGCGTAGTCTCTGGTGTTCACTACTGTTTTATCTGTATTTACAGACTGCATAAGTGCACAGTGGGAACCTTTTTGGATGAGTTTTCGGGATTTTTGGATAACCAGAAATGTAAAAATATAATCTTGTTGGGTGATTTTAATATAAACATCCTGTGTGATACACCTGATGTCGATAATTTTTTAACAACGCTTTCCTCATTTGGCTTTGAGTCTGCTATGAATCAGCCTACTCGATATAGCTCTTGTTTAGATCACATTTTTGTAAGGCTTCACAGAAACACTCGTGTTGATTATAAAACTATTGCATATGACTTAAAAATAACTGACCACAGCCTAACTGGTATTCAACTTAATTGCAAGGTTTCTCGACTAAAAAAATTGGATTACATTGAAATAAAAAAAATTGATTTTGCCACTTTAAGATCAAGGTTAAATTTTGAGTTTTGGGAAGATGTTTACTCTGCCGTAGACCCTTCTGTTGCATTCAATTTGTTCCTTAATAAGCTGCAATTTCATATATCGAATTGTAGTGAGATCAAATGTAATCGAAGTGACAAATCAAAGTGTCTCAAGCAGTGGATGACTCCCTCATTACTAAGAAAAATAAAAAAGAAAAAACGACTTTGCTTAATTATCAAAAAACATCCGAATAATCACAGACTTAAGAACTATTATGAAAAGTTATGTAAAGAAGTCAAGATTGAAATACCGCTATGTAGAGATACATACTTTAGCAATAGATTGGCAAGAAACCTTGGTAACTCGAAAGAGGAATGGCGAGTTGTTAATGAAATACTTAACAAAAATTTATCTTATACAGATATAAGTATTTCAAATAATAATTTAACTGTGTCTGAGCCTATAGAAGTTGCTAATTTATTTAATAATTTTTTTGCTTATGTTGGTTCTTGTAACAGTGTTTCAAGTGACAGTCACTGTGACAACAGTTTAATACAAAGCAGTATTCAACCAGAGAGCTTTTTCTTTGACCAGTTTACATCGATTGAAGTTTATAAAATGATGATGTCACTTAAAACATCTAATTCGTCGTCTTTTGATAATATTTCAAGTTTCATATTAAAAAATATTGCGTTTCATATTTCTGATGTTTTATGTTTTATTTTTAACTTTTGTGTCCTAGAGGGTGTTTTTCCTGAGTCTCTGAAAACAGCTGTAGTGTTACCACTGCATAAAAAAGGTGATACAATGTCATTAAATAATTATCGTCCAATTTCCATCTTATCCGTTTTTTCTAAGATTATTGAAAAAGGAATTAAATCTAGAATATTATCATTCTTAGACAAAACTAATTTCTTTAATGATTCCCAGTTTGGTTTTAGAAGCGGTAGATCAACTGAAAGTGCTTTGCTAAAATTATCTGGGGAAATATATAACAGTTTGAATGCTTCTCAAATTTCTTCTACTTTATTTATTGACATTACAAAGGCTTTTGATATGGTGAACCATACTCTGTTATTAAATAAATTATTTAATGCAGGCTTCAGAGGATTTATTCATGACTGGTTTGCCTCTTATTTAACAAATCGTAAGCAAGTGGTAAAGGTCAAAAATGTTTTTAGCTCACAAAATTATTTAAATATAGGCGTTCCTCAGGGATCAGTCTTGGGCCCGATACTATTTTTAATTTATGTTAACTCGCTCTTTATTCAACCTTTTAAGGGCAGAATCACGGCATTTGCTGATGATACTGCTCTTTCCTATTCCAATAAGAGCTTTCTTGATATGTTTGCCGATGTTAATTATGACCTAGATATACTACGACGTTGGTTCAAGTCTCATAAACTAATCATCAGCAACAAAACGAAATTTATGGTATTTAATATCAAGGGTGATGTATGCGAAGAGTTGCCTTTATATTATCACTCACCAAGCTGTTGTCGATTTAGTTTGGGAGATTCACATGGGCAAATATCATTTAATAGTCTGGTAAGCTGTAGTGACGGTTGCTTTTTAATTGAGCGTGTTAACAGCTTTAAATACCTAGGTATTATATTGGACCATAAGTTTAGTTGGAAAGACCATACGTCATATTTGAAACGGTATTTAAATGGAATTGTAAGGCAATTATTCCACCTTAGCATGTACTGCAAACTACCAATTTTAAAATTGGTTTATAATGGTATTTTAAAATCAAAACTGCAGTATGGAATTTCCTGCTGGGGTGGCACTTATTTTAATACTATAGAACCACTGCTGATTAAACAGAAGCATGCTGTAAGAATTATGTGTAGAGTCAATCGCAGAACACCCAGTTTTGAGTTGTTCAAGTGTCTCGAACTTCTTCCTTTAAGGCACCTGTACTGCTACAAAGTTTTAAAGATATTTTTTGAAAATTCCGGGTACTATGATGTTAGAATTCACGATAGTCATAACTTGCGAGTCAATACCAGAAACTTCGTAAATGTTCCAACAATCCACAAAACACATTTTTCACGCTTTTATTATGTTACTGCTCCTCGTTTGTTTAATAATTTGCCAGAAAAACTTAGGTGTGAGAGAGTGAAAACAGTATTCTTAAATAGTATAAAGAAATGGCTTGTCTCATTTAGCCATTCTGAAATAGATGCTTTTTTAACACCATTGATGTAACAAATTTGATGTTTCTTTTCTTTCTTTTTCTTTTTTTTTAAATACTGTATGTAACTTTTCTTTTTTAAATGATTCCTGACTTTTGTTTTCCCCATCAATAGTTTTTTTTTTTTATATTTCATTTTTATATAACCATTAGGTACATTCGCCTCTTGTCATTTTTTAGACAATAGATTGTACAAAGCTATTTCATTCAAAAACCTTAAAGCTAATTAACATGATTGCATTGTACTTTATGTTTAAGTGTCTTGATATGAAATAAAGAAATAAAATAAATAAATAAATAAATAAATAAATAACATTGGCAGGAAGAATGGGACTTGTCACACCGAGGAATGACCTAGACAACTTAACTACAAGAACAGAAAGTGCATTTGTCCCGAATCGTCATACAAGAAAAAAAGCCCTCATTCAATAACACCGCTAGATCTACACATTGAAGAGTGCCGTACACGTCCAGTAATCCAACTTAACTTTTGGCTCGAACATATCATTACTAACTAAGCGTGCAAAAATGGAAATGAAAACAAATTAGTTGATTTCATGGCCTAACTTTGACCTGAACTCTCCGAAAGACAATACCATTTTTTATAGTATTTATGTGTACATTAAAATTGTCGTAAGAAAACGTTCCTCGATGGTTTTTGTGTTAAAATACTAAAAATAATACAAAAGAACTGCAAAATACAGACCACTAGCCAGTACATGCTAAAAGACTACCCAAGAATAATGGGTTTAAGTACAACGACCTTTGCAGTGGATACCAAGACGTGGATGTATGATAGAAGAAAGCGCATCTTACTCTTTCTTTCTCTACGAATGTTTCAGGAGAAAACTAGAAAGGCAGTCTTCAGACAACTCTTCCCCAATTAACTTAGCCAATTGGTAGTAAAGGAATCGGAGTGCATTTGGGCGATTTAGAGTTTATTTAAAAATTACTAAAAAAAATTATTAAAAAGTGGAAAAAAAAGAAAAATCGGTGTTTAGAAGACTATCTTTATGCAATTTAAATATTTTGTGGTCGCCCAATCAGTGGATTTTTTTGGTTAGTTTTAATTTGTTGGTGTATCGAAAACAGATCAATGATGTTTCCTATAACTGACTTCAGCTTTTTCCATTTAATGCGCCATCTAGTGGCGAAATGTAATTCTGATTTCACACTCACGTGATAAAAAACGGTTAACTATGTAAGCTAAGTGTTTGTCTACGCAGTGATAATTAATAAGGAACGCAGTGTAAATAATTTTTTTTATGAATAGCAATTCTTGACCATTACGACGCTGTGCGTTCGTTATGCTTAAAAACAACAAGAAATTCTCTTAAAAAATGAAAAAAAGGAACTATAACCGGGAAAAAGAAAAGATATGTCATTACGAGTATTTATGCAAAGGTAAGGTACTTGGATTTTAGACAGCCGTAAGTGAAATTTTATTGAACGCATACCACAAAAAATTGCTATGTTAGGCATAACAATTTCTTATGAAATTTATGAATACGGGTGTAAGTTCCGGAGCACTGTACTGAGTTCCAAAAAAATAGCGCATTCCATCAGGTGATAAACATCGATCGTATGTTGTTATCCTTCAACAGTTCTTTTGAGATTTTTTTGTTTCATTATTATTGCGTTTTGGTTGTTTTCATTTTAGAAAGGGTTTTATTAGTTTAACGTGACAATAATGGCTGAAGAGGTCACCATAGCGCTGACTTTGGTCAAAGACGATCGGAGTAAGCGTTATGCTCCTCTTACGATAGCCATATAAAGTTATAGCCAGACAAACATGAACAGTTGAAAGTGGCCTGACAGCAAGGAAACGTGCTTTGTTTGCCTTCACCAAAATTGAACAGAGGGCAATTGGAGGCGAATCTTCATCACCGACAAATCAAGATTCTGTTTGCGATAGAAAAATGGTCGCCAGAGTATTTAGAAAAAAAAAACAAGAGGTAAACTTTGGCTACAGTCCAGACAGAACATTTCTGGGGAGGTTCAGTCATGGTTTGGAGCGGCATTTGTTTGGCTCATAAAACTGATGAATGAACTATTATTAAGGATATTCTTGAGGAATATGTTGTCCGTCTCCATTGATTTTTGGAACATTTCTTGTTAATACAGGATAACGAGAGACCATATATGGACAGCCCTGATATGAATCCTATAGAACGCATTTGGGACTAGCTAGGGAAATGGATCAGGTTGAGAGATGACCTTCCGGACATACTGAGACAGTTGAAATCTACTCTAATCGAAGTATGGGTCAATATGGACGAAAATGTCATCAAAAATCTCGTCAGAGGACTGCTGAAAAGAATCTCTGTCTTACTCAGTAATCGTGGGGGAAAGATCACATGTTAAAGACCATCAGATACAAAAAAAAATGTTAAACTTTCTTAATCGTGGTGTATTAATTGCTGATTGTATTACTTATTTTCCACGAGTTTGTTGAATTATCCTTTAATTTCGTAGTATCTAATATTTAACTTTTTTATGGCATAGAACTAACTCATTTTTTATTTTAAATTATTTTGCAGTTAATCAGAATTGTTAGGGTGCGCTACTTCTTCGGAACTCAGTTTAATATAAGATACCATTATTCCCCGATAAAACTGTATATACCGCATCTATGTACATACTCGTATGTGGTCGATTTTTTCATTGTGAACCTATCAATAGTATTGTTTTTACAAAATATCTATGTATGTCTTCTGCAAACCGATTTTATTATAGTCTGTTTTTAAATAATAAAAATAATAAATAATATTTCTTCAATTACGAAGTTGGTTTTATTTATAAAAAATTGGATAGGAAGCTTCATAATTTCGAAGATAATTTGTGTTTGCGGGTCATATGACTTCTATTATAATATGGGATAAAATGAACACATGATGTATTTTATGAGAATCACTCCCATCAATATTTATGATCATATTTTATTATTAGATACATCCATATGTAAATATATGAAGGTGAGACATTTGAACCCCAAGTTTTGTTCAATTTTTCACCATAAACACCACGGCTTGACAACTTCTAAATTCTGATCGTAAAAACCTCATCAACTCTTGCTCTAAATCTTAAAAAATATGATATACATAGGAGTACACTATAAACTCAAAACGGTCAAAGAATTATTATTAGTTGAATTCGAATTAAAAAAGATAACCTTGAGAAAAATATACTGTTCTTAAACGTATAAAAAAGGAGCGACCAATCCTAATATTAATTTTTTGTATAACTAATAAGCACCTAAACTATATAAATCGTCCCCAACAAAATGTTGAAACAAAAGGATGAAACGCAAAGCTTTCAAAAACAAAATGAGTAGAACATACCAATAGTTTCTCCATAATTTCTATATGAAAAATAAGAAAACTCAAAATTGTACTTTTGTTTTTTTTTTTTCCTTTTAATTTAATTTCATTCTTTTCTTTTTTTAATTTAATAAAAATAAAACAATTTAAAATGAATCTTAATTTACTTATAACAAAAATAACAATATTGAATTTAAGCATTAACAGGAAAAATATTTTCTTTTTTTTTACAGTTTTTTAACAATAACAAAACCGATTTATAACCGCCAAATAATAAATAAATAAATAACAAAAAAAAAAAAAAAAATAAATAAATAAATAAACGAAATGTAAATAAAAAAAAAAGAAAGTAACGAAAAGCATTTTTATTTTAATATATTTACAGTTTTTACAATATTATTTTCTACAATTACATTAAATGTAATTAATTAATTTGAACACATTTATACTCCACAGAACATCGGTTGTGGCTTCATTTCACATTGTTGGTTTTATTGTTAATTCTTTTTTTTTTATTTTATATTCGTAGAGAATTTGTATTCTTTTATTATACAAAAATATAAAACATAAAATAAAATTAAAAAAAAAAAAAAAAAAAAACAATCAAAAGCAATAAGTAAATAATAAGTTCAATGACTTATGCGGATCACTTGAGAGTAGTAGTTTTAAGTCGTCGTACCTAGGTATATACACATATTTAAAACTTTAACTTAAAAAAATATTCTATCACCTTAAAGAGAACTAAAATTATATGCGATCCAATTTTTTTTTTATTTGGTATTTAAAAAAAATTGAAATCCACCACAACTTTTGCACATTTCGTTTACCTATCTATCGTCCTGTATACTAAACAAAAAAAAAAAAAAATTATATAAATAAAATTTATTAAAAATACAATTAAAATTTAATAAAACAATTGGTTTCTTTTTTAACTATATCGAGACGAGTAAAATTTACATTGAATACTCTAAACATTCCTTTTTTAACATAAATTACACTAGGCTTGTTTTTCTGTTTTTGTTTTTTTTTTTCTCTTTTTTTTAAATTTTAAATTTAATTAATTTTTTAAAGGTAATTTTATGCCTAACCCCCGCGATATTTATATCTTACATTTGTCTTATGTTTTTTTTTTTTTTTTTCTTTTTATTGTATTGTTTAATTGATTTAATGTTATTTTTTTAATACGTTTGGAATTAGATAAAATAAGATAGTTCTTCTGATATTTGCATTTTTTTTTTAATTTTATTTTATATTTATACCAGCGATTTCTTGTTTTTCTACAAATTTAAATTCATGGAAAGGTTACATTTCTTTAACGTAATTATAGTTTTGGTTTTGTTAATTTTGTTTATGTTTAAAACTAATTGACTTTTATTGAGATAAGCTGAAAATATTTTTTTAAAAAAAAGTAGACTGATAAAAATTATAAGTAAAATTATTTTCTTTTAAGTCATTTTGTTTTATCATAATTTTCGGGGTTATTTTTTTTCTTTAATTTGATTTATATTATTACCTTTATTACATATTAAAGTAATACTAAAATGTATTAAAATTGTTTATACACATTTTTTTTTGTTTTGTGGTTTATTTTCATTATCTACACTTACTTAAAAAAAATTTCTTTATTTTTATATTGGTGTTATATTACAAACTTAATTTCAAAAATGATTTAATTTTTTTTTTTCGAAAATAAATACATAAATTTAACATAAAAACTTTTTATGATATTAAGGTACACAATTATTGATTTCTCATTTACAATATTTAAACTTGTTCATTGAACGGATTTGTTGTTGTTTTCTTTTCTTTTTTTTTTACAATTTTCATTTAACTACTTTGAATTAATGTCCTCCATATTTATGGCAATTTATCCAATCCAGTAAAATTATTTGATATTTAAAATTTGATAAAAGATTTATTACTTTTTATTTAAATTAGAAAAAAACACGTCTAGCGCCGCTGATAGCAGAAAAAATAATAATTTGCGGTAAAAGAATTAAGTAAAACAGCAAAAAGAAAAAAAGAAAAAAAAGAAAGATTAGGTAATAAAGGAAATGAACTGTTTTATTTACATTTTATACATGTTTTACTGTGTAGAATACGTTCTCTGGTAATTTACTTTTTTTGTTTCTTTTATTAATAGGAATACTATCCTGACAACTTTAGATTGCTTTACTTCGAAAAATGAAAATAGTTTAAGCAAAAATTATTTATGAACATTAGACTACATGTCTCTTCAGAAGAAATGCCTTCAGAGTTACACCTCTTTGACATAGCTACATGCATATGATCGAAACCCTCAATGCTACTGGAGCATATGCTGAATTTCATCCCTCTGGATCTCCACTGGTACAGTAAAACCTCAGTTGATCTCAGGGAAGTGGGTCTGCACCCTACGGTTATTTTTTTTATTTTATATTGGGTGAAAGGGTGAGAAAGGAAAATAGCCGAAGGGTTCGGTCTTTGAGAAGAGTTTGACTGTGAGAAATTGGACTGAAATTGGAGGTCGGTAAAAAAGCCGTCTTAAGAATACATGCGCAACCGCGAGAGTTAGATAAAAAGAGACCGGCATCTATCGCAGAGATATACGAACCATCTCTTAACACTCATATACGAGTGCATACTTGGCATTGCGCCATCGACAACCAAGGGAAGCTTCGCAGTGTAATTCACAATCACTGTTGCAACATCACAATTATTGTCATTATGGAAGAACAACAATCCTCGGATCGAAAGATTGACCCTAGTGTTGAAGCTATTAGCAAATATTTAAAGATCAACTATTTAAAGATCCGTCAATTAACCTGAAGAAAGTGCTCAGAAGGAAAACAGGTCATATAGGTGCCAGAGGCAAACTTAGGCACAAAGTGATGGCTTTTCACATAAAAGGTAAATTCTATACTTCAGCAATCTCATTTGCGTCACATCTCCCACAAAGATGATAAGGATTATACCACTGGGTTACTCTATGAAGTTACTCTATGAAGTTACTCTATGAAGTTACTATAAGAAAAGATTCAACCGCAAATTGTTCGGGCTGGACGAAGAAGATATGCATTCACAGTCTAAGGTGGTTGCGGCTTGCAAATGTTCCATCCAAAAAAGATTAACTCTCAGATAATTTTGCCAGTAAGCAATGCATTTTTTGATCACTGTCCTGTATTGTACTGACTCACTTACTATATCTATTCAAGAATCTCTAGCCTCCATGCTATGAGATCAACAATTTATTCAGCCAACTGATGAAAACAACCATTTAATCAAATTCGACGACAGAGGAACATGTCAGGTTGTTGTTATCACGCCTCTGCTATGGCTTATAGAGTAAAAGATAAACAGAGCTAAGTGCTTGGCTTGGTACTAATCATCTGAACAGTATTCTCTAGCCTAAGCTTAAATATAAAATGAACATAGATGCAAAGAAAGCACGAATAGCATACTGGGTTTGGAAGATTGACGTCAGGATACCCAATCCCCAAGAAAACAAAAAAAAAAACACAAATTAGCAGAGTGCTAGCTACATTTGTAACTCATGTTACTAGTAATTGTTATTTTTAAAAATCAAGAATAAAAACCAGATTACAATTTTCATTATTTTTAATTAAAAATAAAAATCAGATCATGATTTATATATTTATTTTTAAATCGAAATAAGAATTATAGGATCGAAAACGGTAATTATAGTAACACATATCACACCACCACACCTACAATGGTTGGCTCATTATTATACCAAAAAAACAAAAAAAAAAATTATTTGATTTTTAATAATAAAATCATGATCTGATTTTTTACTTGGCTTCTTAAAGTTATGAATCATCCGTGTATTTACTTTTAATTTTTAAAAATAAAAATTATGATTTGATCTTTACTTCTGGTTTTTAAATATGAAAGTCGTGAAAATCAGAAAACAATTACTTTTGGATTTGTTCCATGTAAATCGTAACAGTTACCGTCTCTGGTCCAAAGAACGGCACATATAGGCAACAAAGGTGCCCTGCAGTCATATTTGATATTATCCAATACGATTTCTAAACTATCTGCAGACTCGATATGAAGGGAACTAGTTAAGCCTTGAACTAATAACATCACTCTTAAATTGAACTTGAGAAAGGGAGTAGAACATTTGAACGGGGGGTTGGTAAAAGATTTCAACATATACCTATATACCTAGGTAGCTATGTATAAAAATGTGGATTAGATGTAGAAAATTATCTGGGGACATTGAATATGTCAAAGTTTTATTGCCTACTGGGCACTAAGCTTGACCCAAGGGCACTAAGCTTGACCCGAGGCTTATTTTTATTCATAATTAAGTCATTATCAAAACCATAGGAGCAGCTATCGGCAAGGAATGAGCTTATTTTCTAAATTCGTTAACTTAAGATAACTTTACACTGAGTTCCAATTCTAAGTGACATAATAGAAAACAAAAAGTCATGTCAAGCAAAGTTAGGTGTCCCATAAAATATACATTGCATTATTGTAAAAAATGCACACCTTAATAGAGTTACGAGAGATATGGATTCGTTATGGTACACCATTAGAGCCATTTGGGTTTCGAGTGAGACTATCTGAATCACTACTAACCTCACTGATGATGAAACAAATAAAGTAGTAGGTACAAGATAAACCTATGGAAGAGTACTGAATAGGAAAAACAAATAGTTGCTCCTTTAAAATTAATCAATCTAACTAATCAAAATATGCAGCAAAGTTTTGGTGAATTTTCGCTCTATATAAATATTTACAGTATTTGAGATCTAAATATGATACGAGCTTAGAAATGGCAGCCAACCTTTTTTTATGGAGATCCTTTGTGTTTCGAACATACACCAAACTTTACTTATGTATTTATTCGAATAGTTGATATAATCTATTATATATAACTCCACTGACATAAGTCGTTTTTGTTTAAACGTTTATATTATTCCATACAAATTCACATATGTACATCATGTTATTTTTTAATTCTCAGGAAATTTTGTGGACTCATTCATGAGAGGTTGAGGAGAATTCGTTTTGTTTTACTTTTTTCACAATATTGTTGCAGATTTTAAGAGTTTTGTAACGCAAAAACCTTCTATAAGCGTATATACGCTTACAAAAAATGTTATTTATGTTATGTTCTGTTATAACAGAGACTTGCTCTGAAAACTTGTATATTTCTGCTTCACAATATATGTCAATAAGTTTATTATAAAACATATCAGATGTGAATATAAAAATGTTTTTTTGAAAAAAAAAAAAAAAATAGAAGTTTCGCAATAAAAGGTTGTTAAGAAAGCAAATTCAATTTTTGTTCTTCGATATGCGTATATGTAACGATTTTTGTTCTGCATTTTTTTTTTTTTTTTTAATAATAATAATGGTAAATAGCAAAAAGGAAAAGTCAAATAAACTGCACTTAAAGAAAAACTTCTTAATGTGGACGGTATTCAAAGCTTGCGTTTAATCTAGTCATTATTATTATATAAATCATAATATATGTCAGTCCATATAAAAACGAATATACGCAACACAATTTACTTACGTAAAATAGAAATTCAGGTAAAAAATTATTTATATATATTTTTTTTCGTTAACTTTGTGTATTTCTCGATATCGAAGAACTCAATTTGAATATTTTGAATTTCATTCATTATTATTGTATTATGACTTTTTATTAATGATTATTGTTTAATTTATTTAAATTGTAAATGCTTTAATCTATTGTTCTCGTATAATTTAGTTATTAATTTAATTTTTTTTTTTTTTAATATTACCAAAATCATAAGAGCGTTCCATTTTCTATTTTTAATGTGGCTTTTGTTGTTTCTTATACAGTCACTTATGTGTATTTTGTTTTTTTATTTATTTCTTTAATTTTGTTTTCTCATTCTTTTGTAGCATTATATTCTTTTATAACTCAAGTAATTCTCTTATTCGGAAAAAAAATCTTTTATTTTTTCCATATGCTTTAATGTTGTTTTGAGTTTTAGTAATATATTTGTACTTTTTTTTACCAGTTTTTAGGAGGGAAAAACAAACGAAAACCGAAAAGGAAGTAATTTTTTTTTTGGATTCAAGCAAAATGGTTATAATTATTATTTTGTTTTTGTCTTGAAGCTGGCTGGCATAAAATATGTATGTACATTTTATTTTTTACAAAATATATATTAAATGTATTATTTGCTTATTCTTTTTCCTGTTATATTTAGAGTAAAAAAAGAAGAAAGATTGCCGTTTGTAAGGAAAAAATAAACTCATTTATTTATTGTGTTAATAGTAACCTGTTGCTTAAAGAAAATTGGTCGAGATTTCCACAACCATAACTTGGCCAGCGGTTTTTATTTTGTTTTATTTTTTATTTTTTCAAATATATTATTGCATCGGGCCGTTTAGAAAAATTTGCAAAAATATTATATTATAGCAGTTGTGATAAGTTAGGCAAAAAACATGCTTTCCATATTTACAATTAAGGGTTGGCGTTAAAAATTAAGAGCCAGGATTTGGGTAATTTACAAATATAGAGTAAAAAAATATATTATATGCAAAAATTGGTAATTTTTTATTTTGTTAAACATATTGGCGCAAAAAGAATATAT
Organism: Pocota personata; assembly: GCA_963082735.1. Classification (NCBI taxonomy): domain Eukaryota; kingdom Metazoa; phylum Arthropoda; class Insecta; order Diptera; family Syrphidae; genus Pocota; species Pocota personata. The sequence continues at coordinate 47,691,508 of OY720430.1, read as the reverse complement.
AATAGTTGAACTTTTAAAATAATATTTCCTAATTTAAAGTTTGTCAGCATTTTTTTTTTTCATCAGAAACTTTTATAAACTCTCGCATTTTTAAAAAAAAGAACTGTGTATATGTAAAACTTCTGTATTAAGCATAGGGATGTTTTGTTTTTGGAAATTTTTTTCGAGAAGAATCATGGAACACTAGTTGTAGGATCTGGCTCCGAAAGCATTAAATTCAAACGAAACTTAACTCTGACGCTTTTGGTAGATACAGTCAGTAGAACTGCCCATTTTCGACAAAATTATTAGACTGAATAATTTGTTTGGTCCATATTCATCTGTCTTCGATTTAATATTTTAGTCGGAGGGTAAACTTTCAGCACAAGTAGTTCGATTGAATTTTTACGACTATAAAACATTGTGATACAAGATTCCAAATATCATCCACCCAAGTCCGTTGCAACTCTATCTTTATAGATTTCCAGATGATGGGATACGCCTATTCTCAGTTTAATCAGGGTCTTATTTCTTCAAAGAGAAATTACTTTTAAACCACTTTGGGCGCGGTTAAGTGCGCGATCACTGAGCGGGAGATTCAAGGTTCGAATGGCTGACAATTTTTTTTTCACAGTTCCACCTCTCGCGAGCGTTTGACAAACATCCAAGAGTTAGATTGTTATGAGAAGCTTCTCTCAATCGAAAAAAACCGCATAAAACTGTAGGTTCAAACCATTCGTGCGGCACCCAGTACGAGTGGCTGCGAGAAGCTAGGGCAGGCCCTGTATGAGTTATTAGCGCCAAAATATTTATTTATTTATTTAATCACTTTTAAACATGTTCATTTAGTTTTTTTTTTTATAAGTTTAAGTGATAAGTTGTACTCACTTATTACCTGAAATTTGACAACTTGATAAATAATCTAGTAAATAATTGGTTACAGGCTTTGTTTCTATTTGTGACTAGACGGCTAGATATCTGTAAGAGCAGCAATCTTACATCATCCTAATCACGCAAGATCTCCTGAAGACATTGTTTAATTGAGCTTTTTCGAATGCTCTCTTTGGAAAAAATCTGACGAAATGAGTTTTTTGCAAAATCTCTTTTTCCCCGAAGACCGATTTCAAGTTTTTTAAAGAAATTTGCGTAAAAGCCTAATCTCCAAATACGCCTAGCTTTATGGGAAAAACAAAACAGCAACCGTGGATCTACAACTAAAAAATGCGAGCTAAATATTCAAGACTCTGTCATGAAGGAGGTAACCAGGAGAAGGTTACCATTATGGGTGAAGAAGGTTACCATTATGGGTGAAAGGAGTTAATTCCTAGCTACCTATCACAGGGCAGCATTTATGAAATAAGGATTAAAAGGTTAAGGGAATCCATACAGCTGGCTAAAGATAAAGAGCCCACTCACGTATTCTGACCGACAATAGTAATTTTCCATTAGTGATACGTATGTCTTACTCACAACTTATCGTAATTTTCGATAAATCTCACTCAACCAAAATTTGATAATTCATTAGTAATAAACTTAATTAAATAATAAGCATTCTATCGAAAAGTGATAAGTATAGCTGTATTTAATCAAAGTATGTAATCACTTTTCAATTACAAAATTGATAAATTTAGCAAAACACTGCTAAACAAAATTCTCTTTTCAAGAAAACTCTCGAAGAAGTCTCTTGTATATTTGTCAATATTATGAATTGTTTAGGTTCCCTAGATTGTTTGAGGAAGACTCGAAATATGATTTAGCTGGTCCAGTTTTTGGCAGCCACTCGTGCCTACAGTTTTATGTGGATTCCGAAGTCATTTTCTCAATTGAAACAAACTTCACATAATAATTTTACTCTCGGATATTTGTCAGACGTTTTGATTCGTATTTAATTGACTATCTTCACGAGCCCCTAGCATGTTTGTGGACCATTTAAGGTCATACTTCAGCATATCCCATATTTTAAAGAAGGCCTAAATGCCATACTTATCAATTCAACGAAAAAGTAAATTTGTTTGGTATTTTTAAAAAATCACTTATCATTTGCACTTACATAATTAATCGATTGGTTTTAGTCGCAAATAAGTGGAATTCAATTTTTGTTGTCAAATTGCTGAGTGATAAGTGGTTGAAGAAAGATGGATGAGATATTATCTTTCATGAGGCTTATCGAGGTACACCCGATGCTTCAGATAATTTAAAATAAAATAGCCTAGATTTATCAAATCCATTGAACGTGAAGATCAAAGAATTTTAGATTTTCTCAAAATTATTCATTCGTTGAAAACTTGCCTAGAGAGACTGATTCTGACTTGGGAAGCAATTCTATATTGCTGAAACTACGCCGTAGGGACATCTTTATCATTATGTTGATCTACAAGTATGATACCTGACTTGATTACAAATAAGGCGTAAAAGTGATTTTTAAAAATCAGTGATCGCATAGGGCAATTAAGGAAAATAATAACTAAGCCAAACAGTGATTTGATAAATCTTAGAACCACAGTTAGCGATTGAATGTTTTTTTTTCTTTTTATCTTTGGTGCTAAGTTGAGCTTGCTAACGCATACACTGGTTCCCCATAAGTCTATATCACTTTTTTTTTTCCTTACGAGCTATTTTTGGAAAAAAAGAAACCGTGTAAAAATAATGAAATGGGAATATTTTGTTACTAGTTGTCAAAACCGAAATGCTGTTGCTGAATCCTGAGTAAATTTTATAAGCAAACAAGTTATGCATTTTTTGGATCCTTTCGTGTGTTTTTAAAATCAATTATTACTTGCGACATATCCTATTGTTAAGTTTTTCCCGTTATGGATCCTGTCTTTCTGTTTTGATGACCAACTTTCACCACATATTTCCAACATTTTTTCTAAATAAAATAAAGGTAATGCCACGGATGTCTATTTCTTAGAATGTGGTAGGTTCTATTTCTATGGCAATATCAAGGGACACTATAACCTGTAACATATGCTGGGAGGTTTGCAAGCATTTAAACTATTAAATAATTCCTAATGTGTTTATATTACGCTAGATGATCACTATTAAGTAACTCTAGGTAATCGTTATTCTCTCACAGCTCTGAATGCTCTTCCTATATAGAGGTGAAACTTTTTCCATGTATCGTTGCAAAGAACTGGCCCAATTCAGCAAAGGAAGGCTATCAGATTACACTATTTGTTGCAGAATGAAAGAAACAAATTTAACGACATGTTGAGAGAAAGAACACCAGCTCATTGCCTAGCTTTTAGCAACCTTTTGTGCTATACGAACACACTTCACCTGAGAAGACATTATTGTTCAAAGGAGAAAGTGGCAGTGGATTGCACATACTCTACGGCGCGACGAAAACTCCACTGCGAAATACGCCTTGAAGTGGAATCCGCTTACCCAGGCAGGTAGAACAGCGGGACGCCCTAGGCAAACGTGGCACAGGACAGTCGAGGAGGAATCAAGCTCTTTGAATGAGTTGAAAGCAGCTGAAATGCGTTGCAGAACTCCAAACAAGATGGCACGCAGGCAGTGTTGACGCCTTATGCCCCTCGAGGGGTTCAAGGATTTAAGTTGAAATTAAGAACACACAAGGGACCTATATTCTTATGATTTATTCGAAGATACAATTTTTAAATTAATAAGTTTCGCATGTTAATTTTACTCTCGGATGCTTGTGAGATATTCGGAAGAGGTAGGACCTTGAAGAAGTTTGTAAGACTTGAACTTTATTAATCCACTCAATTATCCATTGAGATATAGCGCCCACCATCAATACTATATAGGGGGAACAAAATAAATAAAAATAAAAGGGATTAAATAATATCCATTAAAAATTCATATTATCATAGCTCTTAAAATTGATTTTTAATGAAAATTTTGAAATAAATAAATTAAAATAATTTATTTTTATTTTATCCGTTTGTGGTACTTTGGAATTGGAAAATGAAATGAGAATTGCGAGTATTTATTGTTTCCTTCTCCGTGCCAACGCATTACTATATATATTATATTATATACCTAAGTGTATTGTAAATAAAAAATTCTATTTACAATTTGATTTATTTGATTTGGTGGAATTATTTTATTTTTTCTTTCTTTAAATCCAAAAGAAATTATCACAAAAAATAATTATTTGAAAAAAAAAATTAAAATCTCTCATTGAGTCCTTCTATTCTATTTATACATATATCGAACTTATTGTTTATACCTTTTTACTGATAAAGTTAGAAGAAATAAACAAATACTGTGTCTCATCTATTTTTTTTTTTTTTCTGTTTAGTATTTAGTAGTGTTTGATTCTTTTTTGTTCCTAATAATGTTTTGTTGCAGCTGAAGTTAAAGCTTATTTAAGAAATGTTTTTTTCTTGTCAGAGATATATATAATATAAATTAATCTTCACAAGAAACTAACAAAGTAGAAGAGTGTGTGAAGAATGAACTGAAAGTTTCTGTAAAGATTTCGCGTTAGTTGCATTTATGTTTTTTTTTTTTAGGTTTTTGTTTTACTTAAATTATATAAATCAATATTAGCTATAGTATTAATGTATAGAACTACTGTTGCTGCTTGCTTTTTTTTTTCCTTTTTAAGTTACTTATTTTTTTTTTTTAGTAATATAATATATATATAATCTGATTTTTTTACGATTTTTTTACGGCAGTATTATTTATTTAGCTTGTTTTTTTTTTCTAACTTGATGTTTTTTTTTTCTTAGAGTAGTTGTAAATTACTATTTTGCTTTGGTAGTTTTGTCGATTTTATTAAGAAAAATTGTAAAAAAAAACATTAAAACTGTTTTTGTTATGTGGCGAGAAAACGTGTTTTTAAATGAGCATTTTTGATGATTGAATTTCATTTGTTTTATTCTTTTTAAATATCATAACACGAGTTTTCTTGGCGCAGTTTTTTTTTTTTGTTTTTATTAAACTGGATTTTATTTGTTTGCGTATTAAAAACGTACTATATATGGCGGAATAGCTTAATTTGTTTTCTTACAAGGATAATGAGCATAGGTTAATGAAATACGAAAAAATACCGAAATACTTTGACTTCCATTTATCACGGAGATAAAAATAGTTATTAAGTTTGTTGTTCTAATTTACTTTTCTGCACTATTTTTGTTTTAATTGTTTGAGCTAACTTATTAAAGAAAGTATAACAATAATGATTACAATGATGTTTTGAGATGAGGTGATTTTTTTTTGGGGGGGATTTTAATTTTGTTATTACATATTTCTAAACTATTATGGATTTTTGATAATATTTTTTGTCTGCTGTTTTTTTTTTTTTTTTGTTGTTCCTTTTTTCCTAGTTTTGAAGACGTTGACTATTTCCTTTTTTTTTCTTATTAATTTTTTCATAATTAATTTGTAATTATCTGGAACTAATTATTATTATTACTTCTTTAATATCATTAGATTTAATGATTAGATAGAACATAGAGGTGATTTAACGGCACAATTTATTATTTCTTAAGTGATTTATGTATTGTTTTTGAAATGTTTTCGATGTTTTCCTTTTAGACAGCTTTTGTCGGCTCTGGCATCCAACGAAACATTTCACAAGGCCAAAATATAGCGCGTATCGTCTTTTTAACTGGAAAAATAGAACTTGTATTAAAATTTATTTGAAAAAAAATTTATTTCACTGAAAAGAGTATATTCATATATCTCATGATATATAAACACGCCAAGTATGTTCAATATGTCAAAAATATTTTTGCTAAACTTGTTAGGATGTTTCTGAAGCCACCTCTTAAGGACACCTAAGCCGGAGATGGCGAAAACCCCGAGTACCGCAGGAGATCCGCCACACTCTTAAATTTGTTCGCATCGTAAAAATACAACTTCGTTTATTCTGAAGTTTTTCTTACTGGCATGAGCATGTGAACTTCCAATCTCGATTCAAAAAATACCATGCAAGCATTTAATTTCTAATTTCTTAAAATGATTTTTAACTGTAAATTATTATGGTTGAAGTTTTAGATCTTAAAATTCTCCAAAATTTGCACGAATAATTTTTTAAAAATTGTAAAGTTTGAAGATACTAAGTAGTTAATGAAAAAATCGTACTCAAGTGAAAGAAAAAATGTTCGGTCGAAATTTTGGGGTTTTAAGTTGTCTATAAGCTGTTGAATATTTAAACATTTTTCAAAATTGAAGGTACATAATTTTTCAAAATATCATACTTTACCCAGAAGTTGATGAAAACAGCGTTCTAAAGCAATCTGATTGATAACAAAAAAGTATTTCTCCTTGGAAATCTCTTCTTTATTTAAATATACTGTCTACTTTACAAAATCTTCTAAACAGACTCAGAGCCAGGCGAACAATTGCTTGTTCAGCCTGTCTACTGAACACCCAAACCCAGTCAATCGTTTAGGCGGCTCCAAATAATAAAAGCTGTGTGCATGCATACCCATAGACTGTATTCAATAGACTGCAAATTGTTTTGACTCACGCCCCCCTTTTATATACAGAATTGTAACGGTCGATCTTCTTCAACTCCTTATCTCTTTATTCTTACTCTCGTTCTTCTGTGTATGGAAAGACTTGGTATTACAACGGGAGTGATCTTATATGTAGCACATGTGAATGGTAACAAAGGAAAATGTGCTTCGTAGATAATTAAAAAATGTCTAATTTTTCAAAATTTTCTACAATTTAAGGTACATGAAGATTGTTCCTTAATGTCTTACTTTAAGTTAAAAAAGACAGCTTTCTGAGGGTGACAATTTAGCTAACGTGCATACATTTTACTTAGAACTGCATAATGTAACATTCTTAAATATTTTAAAAATATGTTGTGTCGGAAAATTCAATTTTTAAAATCAAGGTCTATTTGTTTTGGACTGTTTATCATATTCATGCTCTTATCGACAGAATATCTTCCAGACGATCTTGATTATTTTAAGTTCCGGTTAATAGAGCCACCAAAGAAAAAATTCGATAGCTTTAGATCTTGTTGGGAAAACCTAAGAAACAGGTCCGAAAATATTAAGTAGTTTTTGGAAATTCTGTTATAAGGACTAAAGACATCAGCTCAATTGTACTAGTGTAGGTTGTAGCTTCAAGGCCATAATACCTGATATATGGTTGTGATTAGAGAATATAACTATTACATCCTATTCTAAAGCGAACAATTAACCACCTTTCTTAGAACTGTGTGTTTTTCCATATTTTTTCGCAGTTATTGATATTGTAAAATAACTCAAATCTGAACAATCTTCTGGCAGTATCTGCACCTGAGACTCCTTGAACCTTATGAATAATTTTGTTCTCTCTTATTTTTCAATTAAATTTTTGATACAGCAAGAATACTCGTATAAAAATATGTATGTATATTTTTCAACTATTCTATTCATTCAAACGACACGTTTAATGACGTTTTGAGTACAAACAAGTCTTTGTTTGCAGTTTAAAAACAAAATAGTGAATATCTTGAACAGATTTACAGAACACTCAATTTTGTCTTTGGTTTTGTTTAGGGAGAAACGATTAAGGCGTGGCTAAAAGCAATCAATCAAGTGGAGCGGAGTGCAACTTGCTTTCTTGATTTTGGTCATACTACCGACTGAATATTAGAATTTTCTTAAACTACACAAAATTAGGACGAGATAAATTCTAAGGTTTTAGATATTTTTTAAACTCTCACTTACCCAGTAGTCAAACGTCGGTTTCGATACTGACTGCTAATGCACTATTATGCCGTAACGTTAAGTTATTACTTCCAAGTGGCTGTTTAAAACCATTCTGTTGGTTTAATTGTTGCTGCTTATCGATCGATTGTTGTGCTCCTAAAAATGGAGCTTGACGTCCAGGATGTTCAGTCAGTCCTGGCGTTGAATCCACACCATCGTCTAAATCCATCATATCCGATGAGGATTCAGACAGTGATGATTTCTTTAAGTGTTGACCTGAACAAATTTTTAAGAGAAAACAACAAAACAGTTAATACAAATATGTATGGTTACATGCTTGGCATACCTAATGTACCAGGTAAGTATGGACAACTAGTAACATGGTTAAAGTTTTGGCTCTGCATCTCCTCCTGATCCGTTTCCCTATGATAGAAGTAATTGAAGTTACTGACGATGACTGGTACCGGAAGTGCGATTGTCAATACACCAGCAATGGCACATAGTGATCCCACAATTTTACCCCAAACGCCGACCGGTCTATGTATAGTTACAAAAAAACACAATAAAATATATTTATTTAAATATTTTTCGTTCATCTCTCACACAGTCTAATTAAAAACTATGAACAATAAAAATAAAAAAATAAATGTGTTAATTATCATAATAAACAGCCAACAAAATTAAGTATCAAACAACGAGATAGATGGGTTGATGCTTTTTACGATGATGCCAACAGCAATATTTATACAGAAATGATGCACCTTACATACAAAGATAGTTATAGTTATACTCTTGTTGGAATGTATAAAGTTCGAAGATAGATGAATGGAATAGAAGACACATATTATGTAGAGAATGCGTATGAATTAGAAATTATAATAACCAAACAAATGCATTTTTTTATATAATTTATGTACATAAAAATCGTGCAGACAAACAAGCCACATGCGTTGTTACACTCATGTTACGAGTACATGCAAACAAAAAATTCATGAAAAGTCTCATTATCATTTGTATATCGAAAAAGCCAATCAAAAATTATTTTAAAGAAAAATTAATATATTTTATATGAAACAAAAAAGGAAAAAAAAAACAAGAAATGAAATTAAAATGAAACGAGATGCAGAAACTAACAAATCTGTAATCTACTATATAAATGTTTCTTAGTATAATATTTTCAGAACAAAATGTGATGTGCCCTACTATAATATAGTTGCCCCCCGCCCAGTGTAATGTATCTATGAGTTGTTTAAAAACAAAAAGAAAGCTAAAAACGATAAAAAAAACTCGTAATTTCTTCTTCGAAAAAAAAAGTTTGCATAGTTCTACATTCCACTAGAATTTTCCTGATCGAATGAAATAATAAATAGGAAAGAAAATACGATGAGTTTATGAACTAACAAACTAATAAAAAAGGTGAAATGTCCTAGTAATGTTGTTTTTATTTTGATTCTTTATTTTTTTTTTACGGTGCATAAAACAAACATTTTGACTTAAGCAGTTCGTGTTCTCTTTAATTTATTCTTTAGATATATTTTCATTTTGTGAACTACGATTTTTTTTTCCTGTAATGAGCGAAACCATGCAGCGTCACAGTTTTAATTATGTAATAGTACAATACATTATAGTGTTCCAGTGTGTATAAATAATTGATAAAATATCTTAACAATTTACATTATGACATTATATAGAACGTAAATTATGTAATGAGTGTGTACCTTAATGTAAATATTTTGTTTTGTTATAATAAGTTTGCAATAGATTTGTAACACTTTTATTATGAATTTTTGTTATTAATATACTCGTAAAAATAGGTTATTCACTTATAATTTCTAATGTACTAATATTCGAAATCAAAAAGTTTACATTCCTTTAACAAGACTTATTCGACGACTCAAAAAGAACAACCTATCCTTATGTACGCCAAGAAAAAAGTAGCTTTGAATCGAGCTATATAGATTAAGGATAAAAACAATAATCGAGAGCAGTAAAGAGAAATCCGTCGCGAAAAGACTTGGATTACCCCCCGATATCTTGGATCAGTAACTGAGAAAAAAATTAGAATTTTAATAGATATTCAGTAATGAAATCAAAGAAATCAACGATGTTTAGTGCTCTCATTTATTAACAAATCAGTATCATGGAAAACCAAAAAATTGACAAACACTATCCGAAGGCAAATATTGCTCCCTAGTAAGTGAGATTTTATTGAATGCATAGCACAGAATAAAGGTGTTTATGAAGAATATTTTGTAAGAAAAGCAATTTCTTAGCTTTGTTACCCTTGTACTAAATTTTGGGAATAGGGATGATTTTAAAATATTTTTGGAACACATTAATCCATACGATCTTGATTATTTTTAATTAAGTAATTTTAACTTTTCCCTAATCGTTTACCCGGAGAACTTTTTGGAGATGGACACTGTTTTGCTTCCTTTTTACCACCAAAACACACAGTTGATTTGTCTATATGTCAAATTAGTCGATTGTAAATCGGAAATGCATCCTACCCATTCGCAATAAATCAAATAATGAAATAAATTAAAAGATTGAAATACATGAGAATACCACGGCAAAAAATCACAGAATATGGGCTAAATCCCATGGTCTGAAGACATATCAATTAATTTTGAAATTCGTGAAGGAGTTGAAATCATGCATACGTATATAATCAAAACTAGGTAACCAGCAACTCTATGAGAGAGCAGTAAACATTCCCCAAGTAACTAATAACATTCTGTTTGCAAATAAAAAACCGTAGCATTAAACGAATTCGTACAACTTTTATGTCTTATCCCCACCCCTATTCCTAATTCAAGAAGGTCAAACGATGCCGTGTGTTTTGTGGATTGACAGTTAATGATTTATTGCCACGTCACATTGAAAAGTTCTAAAATTATAATATACTTAAACTCTCTGAAGACAAAAAAAAATCGTTTTGAACCACCCTAATAGTGGACGTACGTCAGTCCTCAGCGGTCAGTCCTCAGAAAAAGGATTTAGTACTAGAAGAAAAAAAATTAATTTCAAAACACTATCTACTTGATAGAAATTTAAAATAGGGACACAATATTAATGAGCGAGTCAGAAAGGACATAATAACTTTCCATTGGTGCAGTAAATGTTCAGTATAGCTGGAGTCTAGTTACAATCTGGTAACGTTCTAGTTTCTTCGCAACATAGGAATTTCGCAAACCAAACTCATTAAGCGAATGAGTTTCATATGAAAAATCACACCGAAAAGTTGCAATCCATCTGAAATGCACAGTTTTATACTATATATCTCATCTTCTAAGCAATCCCTAATAAAGTAGGCATGGCGTTGGGAAATCCAAATGTTGTTTTCTTAGAAGAAAGTGGGCTTAGGTGTTATCATTTGTTAACAAAATTCACCGATTCTGATTAAATCTTCAAAATAATCCGCAAATTGATATGAGAAAGTAAAATATTCCTTTTTGAGAAAAAACTCAACCATAAAGTGTTAAGGTCCTAGATAGACATCATCCCTTCGGTTTTAAGAATTTGGTAAAGCCACGCTCACTTTATTGGCGGTGAGTTAGAAGATGGGGGATAGGATATCATACAGTGCGTTCTTACGGATTGTATGTTTTATTTTGAAAACAATTGACCATCGAAAAATTATGCATTTGCAAATTTTCATTTTTGGCATGCGGGCTTACGTACATTATGCTCAAATCATTTAATAGTGTATGTGTACCACCGCCACCACTTTTTCATTGAGTAGTGAATCTCTAGAATGTGAGGGCAATTTTCAAATGAAAACCGCCATAAGAGTGCTCGAAGCCGATCACGTATTGAACTCATAAAAATAAAATGTTGGCGCTGCGGTATTCCTCGTGTATAATAACAGCAGACTATACAAAGCTTTAACTGGACATCAGCTTTAAGCTGAGATTCAAAACGATAAATAATAGAAAAATTGTGGAATACCAAATAGCCAATCCATATTGCACAAATATTTCACTGATGGTTCTAAAGTCAACACAGGCTAAAGCGCGATGATCTTTTATGGAAGAATGGAATCTGGCAATTCTATTTCAGAAAAAGAAATAAAAGATTATGTTTTTTGGAACACAGCACAATAATACTAATAATAATAAGTAGAAATAAGGCTGATCGCTCATAAACTAAGAACCAGTATTGGAATTACTGCTAAACGCAGGAAGACAGTGTTTCGTCAAGGAAAAAAAAAAAAAAAGACGCCACCGGAAACTTCGATACCTCGAGAGGATTCAGGAAAGGCAACTCGGTGTTACGGGTGTTCAGCTTACCGTAAAGATACCTACGCATTCAGTGCTCAAGGTGATCAAATTATACAGAGAAGCTATGTATCTTTTTATGCCAAAAAGAATAAATATAACTAACCAAAAATGCCTCGTGAAGGGGTTGCGGTGATAAGTAAGATCATGAAAAGACAACCCACTTTCCGTGTAACTACAGTCGAAAACTAACAATTTTAAAAGCAACATTATGAACACTAGATTGTTACATGTATGCATAAGGTGTTACTATCCAAACTTATTACAACATTTATAACAATTCTTCTTATTAAATAACTGAGTATGTATATTTATAACGTGATGTATTTATATGATGTATAAAATGCATATAAAATAACTTTGTTTTGTGTTATTGATTTGATTTTGTTTTAAATACAATAATGATGTGAGGTTAATGTTGTTTTTTTGTTTGTAATTATTTAAGAAAAAAAAAAAAAAAAAAAAAAAAACAAATAGAAAACTAAACATAACAAAACATTTCATTATTTTGAAGATGAAGTAGTTATGAGATAGAGATGAAAACAAAATTAATTTCTCAGCACTTCTATGTATGTAGTTTGAAATTTAAGTTTAAATAGTGAAATATGCAAGAGTTTTACTAAAATGTTTTCAATTATTTTTTCTTTTTTTTTTTTAGAGAGACAGAGAGAAAGATTTTGTATACTAAAAAAAATGTTAAGATATGATGAAGACAAAATAGAATATAAAACAAAAACTAATTAACAAAAAAAAGAAGTTAGAAAAGTAAAAAGAAAAAGTATAAGGTAAAGGAAAAAACATTTGTTTTTGTTTGCATACGTCATGTCACCATATCCAACAGTAGTCATGGTAACGACAGCCCACCAAAATGCGTCTGGTATAGACTTGAAGAAGGAATTTTCGCTTCCAGCTTCCGCAAAATAAACAGCCGATGAGAAGAGTACAACGCCTAAAATAAATTAAATTTGGTTTTTGTGGGTTTTTTTCTTCTGTTTTTTTCAATTTGCATTGAGATTTTTTTTAATTGATTTTATTTAGTATTATTTTTTTTTTGCTTGTTTTTTTTTAAATTTCTAATACATACATATTTTCTAAAACAAACGGCGTTATAATGCTGCATTTGTCATTTTGGTTTCACTTAATGGATGGAATATAAACTATTTAACCTTTTCTCTAAACAAAAACAAAACAACACACTCTGGCGATGTTAGATTTAAAAAAAAAATCTTTTAATATACCTGATTTTAAGGAAAATTGTGAAGCTTTTTTTAAATACAAAAAAAAATTGTTATTCTAACTTCAAAACCTATTGCTGTAGAATAAAATAATAAATTGAAATAATAAAAAAAAAATCCAAAATCAAAGTAAAACAATAAAACAAAAAACAAAATAAAGAAAAAAAAAAAAAACATAAATGCAGTTTAAGGAAAGAAGAATTAATATACACATATGTATATATATAATATTTATATTTAATAGAAAGACTTCAAAAAATTACGGGAGAGTAAAGAAGAGATTCATAACAAAACACATTAACACAATACGACGTGACCAATTTACACACGGATTCTTTGTTTTTTTTTTTACAACGACTCTTTTTCCATATTACAAATACGTTTATACGAAATATCGAAAAATAATTATTTTATTTAATTTTTTTTTTTTTTTTTAAATAAAAAAATATATTTGTTGTTACGACATTTTATGTGTTAAGCTTTACTTCGTTTAAATTATATATATGTAATATTTATTCTTATTAGAATGATTTAACGAAGAAATTGAGTCTGTTTGTACCTCATGTCACCATATCCAACTGTGGTCATTGTGACCACAGCCCACCAAAATGCGTCTGGTATTGATTTGAAGAAGGACATTTCGGCGCCGGCCTCCGCAAAATATACGGCAGATGAGAATAATACGACGCCTTGTTTTATATGAGGAAATTTTGTTTGATTAGTATAATTTGTTTTTTTGTTTTGCACACGAATTTTGTTAGGTATAAATATTTTCTATATTTCTTATTAATATTTTGTGTATAAGGGAGTTTATACTCAAAATTTTAGTTATAGACAAGACAAGGCAGTTAGTTCTCCTGTTTTTGAATAGTTTCTCAATCTTAGAACTGAATTCATTAAGAGTGCATTTTAATGGTCACAGATTTAATAAAAAATTGCGCGAGAAGTTTTTTGGATCATATTCATATCAATCATAATCATATTTAAGTTACTCGTATACCACTTATTTTGAAAAGTTTACAAATTGAATGGGTTAAATTATGGCCTTTAAAGGAGCACCCCTATTTATAAGATTCCTCTTTATAATGTTTTGAAAAATATTGAAAATAATTTGTATTATATTATTGTTGCTCATAATAATCATACCAAAGTTTTTAAAAAAATCCTAAGTAAGGTTGTGACTCTAAAAAAACACTTGTTTATAAGACGTGTTTATGAAATAATGTTAATATAAAAATAACGAATTGCACATACTCGTAGTGTGGCAACAAATAAATTAGGTAATGTTTTAGTTACATTTCGTTGTATTTTTTTGTGAACCGGTCTTCGTAGTTATTTTCTATAATAAAAATGTTTTTTGCTCTGACGTTTGTAAATAAAGGGTGTTTTATATGTTCCACGTCGATGTTGCTTGGCCACCATTTTGGTTTTGTTGGCATTTGTTAGTTCGCATTTGACGCTCGTCAACAATATATTATGGAGCATCTAATGCCTCAATTACGTGTTGAAATTATTAAAACATTTTATCTAAATAATCGTTCAAACAAGAAGAAATTTGCATATTTTTTTTGAATAACTTTGAATCTCAGTACATACTGGCAAGCAAAGTGAAGTACGATCTAGTTTGAAACTTGCGTACGGCACAACATATTGCTGCAGTGAAAGGCAATATTGATAAAAGTTGATGCACCTCTGTTAGACGCCGTGCACAAGAATTTGGAATGTCAAAGTTTTTTAAAATAATCAAAGAAGATATGCATTTGTATCCGTAAAAAATTCAATTGACTCGGGAGTGGAGTGAAAAAGTTGTGTAGTTCCATATTGACGACCCCAATTTTTGGGAAAAAATCATCATGAGTGACGAAGATTATTTCGAGTTTTCTGGCTTTGTTAATAAACAAAATATTCGCTATTGAGGCACTGAAATTCCTCAGTTGATACATTCGTAGAGTTACTGTATGGTGTGCCATTTGGTCCACATTTTTTTTGAAGACGCAAGAGACAATGCTGTAACAATTACTGGTGATCGATATAGCGACATGTTGCAAAACTTCTTGGAGCCCGAATCGGATCGATTGGGTTTACAACAACTGTGGTTCCAAAAGGGCGGTATCATATCACACACTGCTAACGATAAGAGGGATATTTCTCTAGAAATTGTTACCCACAGCATAATGTCAAACAGAAGTGATATCTCCTGATTTGACCGCCCTTGACTTTTTCCTTTGGGGGTACTTGAAGAGAAAGGTCTAGGGCAATAAGATAAGCACATTTCTGATGCTAAAAGACAACATTATTCAAGAAATTGGTGAAATAACTGAACATTTCAGTAACTTTTCAGTATTTACCCTACGAAGTTATACTGTGTGTTAAAAACGTATGTCTTCTGAATCAAGAGACAAGGGAGAATATCTTCTCTATTACTACTGTCGACAAAAGACACGACAAATTCCAAAGATAATATAGCAATCTTACAAATTCTTCAAGAACTATAAAATTTTCCGTTTGATTCACTTCATTCCATGTATTTTGTGTGCAATCCATTCTTCAATACTCAGACAATGTATAGTTATTATATACAGTCTTGGCGAAAAGTATTAGGCAACTATATATCTCACTCTAACTTTTTTATTACTACCTGAAGTTTTTTTTTGGTGTATTATGGAATTACTCAACGAGGTTGTACGGATAAATAAAGGATTAGGGTTTGAGAAAAACCACCAAATAATGCAAATATTGCTTTTGCAATTCTATGTGCATTCTGCAGGACTCGATCAGTGCACAATTGTTGCTTGAGGTGAACCGGCTATAAACTTTTTATTATTTTGTCGTGATTTTAGTCTATGGAAACGATTAAAAATTCGACTTTTGTATGAAAAATACAATAGCCAAAGCGAAATTGCAAAAAAAGGCAAGTGTTCCATACAAAATGCTATTGGTTTCAATAAACACATGAATTGCGACAGAACAGGTAGAAAAAAAGTTACCACACATCGGGAGGACCAGATTTTAATACGATCCAGACGAGAAAGTCACCTGAGCTACTTGCTGCTTTATCCGAGGAGCGTGCAAAAAAAATCTCCTCCAGAATGGTTAGCTGAAGACTCAGAGAAGATGGACTTAAAAGTATGAAAGGAACAAAAAGTCGCGTCTGGAGTGAGCTAAAAAATATCAAAATTCCACTGAGGAAAATTGGAGTAACATATTCTGGTCATATGAATCAAACTTTGCAGCAAGTTTCATGTTTGAAGCGCCCTTCAACTGTTAACACCAACAGTTTTATCCAATTTCGATATCGAGCATTTTTTTTTTACTTTATTAAAAAAATACCCTTTTTTGAAAATCACAGGTGTTTGGTACAACTGGTGTTTCTTTTGTGAAATGAAGGTTTAGCGAAGAGTACAACTCAGAATGCATAATGCCAACTGTAAAACACGGGGGAGGCGATAATATGATCAGGAAGACGGAGTTGGGTAAATGTTCGTGTGGGATGGTCGGATGGGCTCTAAAAGTACATAAATATATTGGGAAAACATGCTGCAACCATCTTTTGGGAAGAGAGACACAAACACACAAAACGACAAATTCCACCATGAGATTGTTTGCCGAAAATAACATTGAGCTGCTTCCATGGCCTGCGCAGTCCCCAGATCTAAACCGCATTGAGCACCTTTGGGGTATTCTTAAGCGTAATATAAGGGAGCACCCAATTGTATAAGAAGCTTCGCTTAAAATCCTTTTTGGGCAAGAGTGGAACGAAATTACTTCAGACAAGTGCTGCAGGCTAGTAAGTTCGATGCCGAAAATAATTTTCAAAGGGTGCTTTTGGCCAGGGCTGTAGACTGAGATGTTTTTCTACTTCACTCACTAATTTTGCATTCAACCACTATTCTGCCAACTTGAATATCATTTGCGTAACCGCAACTGTAAGTGGCTTTAGATAAGTAGGCTGGTGTGTCGGATGTGATAAATTGCTAACTGCTTTTAATCTCGTTGGTGAAATGATGCTCCGTGTGCGGACCGCCAATGCAATACAATTGCGCGATGCGAAAGCAGATTGAGTTATAAAAATCTATAAAGGGTTTTATTTTTGTCCCTTCGTGTGCAAAAGGACTTACTCATTCCAAACCCAACTTCACATAATGACTTTGGAGTATTTTTTTTTTTTTTTCGAAACTATGAACTCGAGTGGATAAATTGTCTGATTTCTATCTCAAATAACAGTTAAAGTGATAGAGGAATTTGGAACACACACTTATAAATAAATTTCAGAAGGATATTTCGTTAAAGATTCTTGGCTATTCAATAAGTATAGTGATAAGTTTTCTATGAAAGAACTCATGAATTGACAGTGACACTGTTGCTGATTTCATTTTTCTTTTATTAAATATAGAGATCAAATCTAGGACCACTCAGGCTCAATTTGATTCATTGTACAATCACATACACATACTGGTTGGAAAAACTTAAATTTAATCGACAAAGAAACCCATAATATTGTGCTCACCGAGTTCAAAGGTCGCTAGAGATATCCATTAGTCTCTCACGGAGATAGCGGAACAATTCAACACCCAAGTATGCTGGTTGCCAGACCACAGAAACAATACAGGAAACTGTAAGATTGCCGAGCCCATACGGAAAGGCATAATTTAGGTAAGTTGACTGGTTTTTTCCTCACAGGATACTGTCCTATATGTTTTCATGCTAATAGGCTCTCTTTTCAAACGATTTCTGCAGGAACTACAGGGATATGTAGTAGGATTAGGAAACAATTTTCCATTTCTTTGTCTAGCCCTATCCAAAAGAATACTGCTCCATCTGGGGGCTCTTCTGTTCGAAGACGACTGTCAAAAAATCGGGTTTAGAGTCTTCACTTTTTATGCTATAACTGCTTAACTATTATAGCTAAAAACAAACTAGTAAACATTGCAATTTATAATTCAGCTAGTAGATAAGAATGTCGATAATATTCGACAAAAGTTTCAATAATTCCGACGCATCTTATCATTGTTCTATTAGCTGAAAGTACTCGTAGTGAAATTCCTATGGCTCTTAGCAATATTGTGGATACTATGCAACACACTGCATTTCGAAAATCAAAAATTGGATTCTGTGGGTCACCCGGGCGACTTTAGACAGAATTTAGGAAGCAATTTCTTAGCAAATCATATATTGCAGACACTTAAAATATTTCTGGAAACTGCATTGAATTTGTGTACACAGAAAAAATGTTAGAATTTCTAAAAAAAAAAAAACGAGTTATTTGTTTGTTCAACTGATTTTCTCGAATTTTTTTTTCTAAACCTTGCTTTTCTAAGGACGCACTTTTATTCCCTGGAAAATTTCCTAAAAACAATTCTACTAATATTTTGTACTATGAACATTAGAATCATAGTAATCATGCAATCAAAGTTGTTGCTTGCGATTTCTAATTTTTTTCTTTCTAAATTCGAGAAGCTGTAGTATTGAATTATATATTGGAAATGTGAATTAATTTGTTTTTATAGCTCTAAACACGATTTTTAGACATTCAAATGGTCATCCCTCCTTGACTTTAGGAATCGATCTCCGCCCAGTTGACCTCTTAATTTGAGACACCCTGTATTTTTCAATAATATATCCTATTTACAGACATGTAACTTTTATTATAAATTTCGTTTCTAATACAGAAAAATGAAAATAAAAACCAGTTAGGTGAGGTCATGTTGAATTTTTGAATAAAGGCTTTCTCTAACCTAGTCATAATTTAAGGAGGGTAATATGTATCATACTTGAGGAAGTTAAAGGCATACTATAGTGCCCTAGTACTTTTTCTAAATAATTGTAAAATCTGGTTTTCTATTCTTATAAACTAATTTTTGTTAAATGTTTTTAGTCGTCAAAATAAAGTTAAATAAACTAATAAATTAATATGATTTTTTGTTGTCTTATTATAAATAGGAATTGATTTTGACTTCAATCCATATTTCGTATTGTAAGTTAAACGTTAAGAATGCACTAACGGCTTTCAATTTTCATTTAGTTAGTTATACTAACTTTTTATTAATAAACTAAGAATCCAGAATTTTTCTATTTCTATGTATATGTGCCTGCTTTGCTTAGAATACATTATATTTTCTACTCAGCAACAAACAAAACATAATATAAACATAAAAGAAGGGTCAATTTATAAAAGGTGATATTTCATTTAAATATATTAGGTATATATTTTTTAGTTTTATATTATGTTCTTAGGTTTATAAAACCTTTGAGTAAAATTTGTTTATAATGACTTTTAATAAAATAATTTTTAAACTTACCTATGAATAAGAAAAATATAAGTAAACCTAGTTCTCGCATTGAGGCTTTAAGTGTTCGTCCTAAAATTTGTAAGCCTTTCGAATGCCTTGACAATTTAAATATTCGAAATACTCGAACTAATCGTATCACTCGTAAAATAGCCAAGGACATAGCCTGATTCGTTGACTTGTCCTAAAATAAAAAAAATATAATATGCATTGGAAAAAGGATTATTTAAACAAAAAATAATTTTGTTACCTGTGGGCTAACAGGTGCTTTGGGGAGGTTTAACGTGTCTTCCTCCTCGGCAACAACAGTCGCTAATGTTATAAAGTAAGGAATGATCGCGATTATATCGATAACATTCATGACATCCCTGCAGAAATTTAACTTATTCGGACATGCGAGGAACCTATAACAAATGGGATGAGAAAAAAATTATCGTTTTATTGAATTTAGTTTCTTACCTGACGCTAAGTTCAAAGGTAAACCATATAATACATAGAGTTTCTATAAGGAAGAAAGGATCTGTTATATCAGGCACCTCGTCTTCCTCGATTTTTGTTCCGTTTGTTGTTGTATTGAACACCTGAAATATATTTCACACAAAATTTTAAACTAAATATCTTTAAAGATTTTATTTTTATATATTAATTTTTTTTTTTTTTTTTTACATATTGCTTTTAAATTTTGTTTCAACATCGAGGACAACATTATTAAGATATTATTTATGAGGTAATCGGTATTTACATTTTTGAACTAGCTATTTGTGTAAGTAGTAAGCAAGAGTCTCTGAACATCTATATAGTTATGTTGGCATAATTTTTTATATCTTTTTTTATATATTATTAAACCTTCTGGCAATGAGTAGAGTAAGTATACAATAAGCATACAAAAGCGTACTATTTGCTTACGGGGAGGCACAGCCCGTATTAATGAAGGAGGACAGATATGAAAGAAATTATTTTGAGCGCTAGATAAGATCAAAATAAATATAAAAGTTAGTACGTGGATTTGTCGGAATAGGTTTTTATGTTAGTAAATAAATTAACATAAAGTGCTGTATAAGATGCTGTAGAAAATGTTTGTATAGACATACCGAAAAAGGCTTAACTATTAAGTGTCCTAAAATAATTACAAGTAGTATTTATAGGTTGTATGGTGTAAAAATGTTGGCAAAAAAAGTCAACGCAAAGATGTCATTTATTATGAAGGAAGCTTTAGAAAGAAAAACCTTCTCGTTAATCGTTGGCAGGGAACATATTCTCATCTTTTGTGGATCCTGGTCGTGAATTTTAAAATCTCTAAAATGCAAAGATTTGAGAGGAAGAGCCTATAGGTTATAGGTTAAATATGCAAAAACGCTTGATGAACTACTATGCGCCGACGAAGAATTGACCTAACAAATGTGGGATTGAGGTGAATTAGACCAAGACTGAAATGGATGACACAAGCCGCATTAAAGGTTTCCATGCAGTTTTTTTGAATAACAAACGATTAGCCAAGAAATATCATCTTCCTATAGATTTTGGCTCAGAAAAAACCAAGAGTCACTTCAAACGAAAGTCTTGTAGCTAGTGTAATCTGGGGATTCCTTTGTAAAATTTTAATCGTGAGAGGACAAATAGCGAATCTCTGCGCCAAATGACAGGACACATAAGATTAAGTTTGATTTTAAGTTAGCAATTTATACACACATTTTCAAAGCTTCAAACAATGCTTTAGAAAAAGAAGAATACTTTTTTAATGACCTTTTGGCTTTTGAATAAAACTGCGATATAATTCGTCAACAATTAAATTTTTTTGAACTCAATTTCCATGAGACCGTCTTGGAGCTAAGCGAAATAATATGGTTCAACGAGCGAGAATACCATTCGTCGACAAGAAATACTATTTTCCTCTACTTTGGAAAACCATTTGAAAGTGTTCGTGGTTCCGCTGTAGGCCACGTTAAAGCGTCACACCTTTTAAGCCATTTGGTGTCCCTGTATTGAGCATTTGCGCATCCGAATATGCCTATGAGGATGGAAACGACGACCTTACAGCCATTTCGAAGGGTGCGATGAGCTCTGGAGAGTGATGTAGAAGAATTTGTCATAGGCTGGAAATGTTTTGAAGAGCTTATTTTAATCTAAGCTCAAATGTTGGCTACCTTCAAGTATCCGTTGTACATATTTTTAATAATTTAAAATTCTGATGCAAATCGTTATTTGTTACGTTTACTTTCACCACAAGCAGCCGCAAAAATTTATCGAGGTCAAGTACCGTCGGTAAAATGTCATAAGACTTTTTTTCAATCTAACCTCAAAGGTAAAAATATAACCGGTGTGTTTTGTACGTGAAGTTTAATATGTAGGTACTACATACAAAAGTAGTACCCTCAGTAGATATTGTAGAAATCATTACGTCCTACGAGACAAATTTATACGATTGAACTTTTTTTTTTCTTGCTTTCGAAGCAAATTTTAGCACCCGGATCTTTAGCAAACGTTTGGTGTTTCTGGGATTCAAACTTGAATTTTTCGTTTATTTGTAGGTGAGGGTTGGAATAAGTTTTTGTTGCCAATGACAGAATAGCTCACACATAAAATCATTTTCTTAAACCAATTTTGATATTCTACTGCATAACTAGGCACACGACTGAAAAATGTAAAAAAAAATATTTTTTTTTTCCATAATATAAATTATTATTTATATTTTAGTACTTAGTACTTTGAAAACCTCCAGCAAACTATATGCTAGAAAAAGCATGCGTAGCATTTTATGAAAAATCTTATTTATTTGCTCGATTTTGCCTAAATTTTAAGTCTGATCAATTGACGACGAATAGTAAATATGGAGTAAGTAAATGGATCCCTTTTTTTATTTAGTAATATTGTAAGTGCAATTTTAACATATCAATTTCAAATCATAACTGATAAATTTGTTGGTAAATAGATTTTAGGTCCAAACAAACATAAAAAAGTTAAAAATCGTTTCAAATATGTGATTGATTTTTAACCAAATAGTTTTTTTATGGAATTTATTTAAAATTAAGAAAACGGCTTCATTCTAAAAACGACAATTATATTTTATTTTTGATACCTCAAAGCTGAAATCCGAATAACCAATAATAAATTTCATAAATTTAATAAATTTTCTTATTGGCACTGGATTTTAAGAAAATTTGGAATAATTTTTAAGAAAGCGAGTCCACGTATATTTACTTTTACACCAAAAGAGTTGAAACTATTCACTCGGCTTATAAGTAGATATGGCACTGATTTAACTATTAGCTACGTCCATTCTGACAAAATACTGACGCGTTTATATGTACATAGCACAGAATCAGCCAGACTGGTTGTTCAACTTAGTATGAAGAATTTTTCTAGAAACCTTGATTTGCCGTAAAATGGTGGTTATTTCAAAATAATATTATTTTACTCTTAAGTATATTAAAATAATCGTACCTAGCGCTCATAATAATCAATTTATACCTTCTTTCGCTCAGTAATGATCAAATTGCAATGCAAATATATATAAAATTTTGTTTGTCTAAAAAAAAAGATACGACAACCTAGCGCTCACAGAGATTTCCAATACCTGTTCTCCTTCACAAATATCTCGACGTTTTGATCGCCAACCAAAAATATCTATGCAATGCTAAAATAAATAAACAAAAACATAAAATCAAAAATGTTGTGTAATTAAAACAGTAAGGTGCATCGATCGATATGAAGGAGCCCCACATCAGCCATTTAACAGTAAATATCAACTTTAAATATTATAATTATAGGTGCTGTATGACAAATAATGGTACAACTAATGTAATTTATAAAGTAATGCATGAAAGATGTTGCTATTGCCATCTATATTGTGCTGGCAAATACTTATGTATTAAATGAACAACTAATGAAAAATAAAGCTTTTTGTTTCTTTGATCGATGAATTGGTTATTAACTAGAATTGTCAGCACAATATATGCCCTTGCAAAATGCGAAGCGGATACTCGCATTTGCTTAATATCCAGTTGGAGCAAAATATAAGGTAAACTTCTATCTCTGCTAAATCTTCAGCATTTATTTTGTTCTGGTACAGGACAATCAAGCACAATTGTTGAAGTTTATATGACAGAAGTTCAAATTTAAATTATAATAACGAAAACTCGAAAATATTTGAAAAATAAAATTTTGTAGTAATACATTTTGGCTGCACGTTGGAGGTAGATTGGATACCGGAAAAGAATTGTAATGCTCAACGGGTCTAAATTTGAAGACATGAATTCAAGTTGATTTAAGTTTTTCGAATACAAAACGGAAGACAAGTCTTTAATTGAAATTTTGCTTGAGCAGTTTTGAACAAAAAATATTGGGTCTGTTCGCATTATGACGAAATTTTATCAAATACTCTTCCCTTAATATCGTAGTTTTTCGTAGAAGAGAGAGCTAGCAAGAGAGTAACAAATTTCCCCTGTCTGAGAATTTTAGTCTAAGAAATTTGTTTGGACAAATTTATGAGAGCTGTCAAATCACTGTCAAACCACTCATATTGTTTATTAAATATTTTATTTATTTGCTATTAAATAGATTGAAACAAGTCAAATAATAAGTGAAAATAGAAAATAAATCTGGAAAAAGGGGTAAAAGTGGATGTAAATTCCAGAGTACGTATGTATATGCAAATTGGTGCTTCCTCACATATCGTCACTATAATACAGAACAATCCTAAGTCCAAATTACATGTATTTCCAAAATATTGGCCAGAGCGAAGCCTTTTATATTTAGCGTGCCTGGGTATACAAATTCCTTGTAAGTCTCTATCTCAAGTAACTAACGTGCAATGCTATTTGTCCCCACATACCTTACATCATGTTGTACGATTAGAACGATTCGAATACGAGTAAAACTATAAATGGCTCTCTCTTAGAAATGACAAAAATGGACTTAAGCTTGTTCTGCCATGTAGTGACGACTTGTTCTTGATGTTTCTCTTATGTACAGCTTTTATTGTTCAAAGCGTTATCTAACTTTTTGTAATTTTCATCTTTCTCTGAGAGATTTTTCCCCACTTGGTGCAAAAAGAAAGAGAACAGACCAGAAAATAATTATTTTACTAGTGGAGTGAACTATGTATCCGATAACAACAATATGCCTTGGATACACCAACCATGCTTTTATAAAGAATGCTCACACATTGACGTTCTTAGAGCGCTAGACCCCTTTAAGTTGAGAATGGGCCGAAAGGGGCGTAGGTTTTTGATATACCTAGAGAATTTTTTAGAAACCTATTATGTAGGACAAATGTAACGAAAGTTAGGGAGTGTAAGAGGGAATGTTAGAGGTTGAGGAAATACTGTACTCAAAAATTCTATAAACCCC
Source organism: Pocota personata (assembly GCA_963082735.1). Classification (NCBI taxonomy): domain Eukaryota; kingdom Metazoa; phylum Arthropoda; class Insecta; order Diptera; family Syrphidae; genus Pocota; species Pocota personata. The sequence continues at coordinate 47,666,750 of OY720430.1, read as the reverse complement.
GAAAATATTCTGTATGAACAAAATTCAGAATTTTCTGAAATCTATATTTCAAATTTTGTAAGTCTAAAATTCTGTATTTTTGCATTATTTTCATGTGTGCTCGTATTTTCAAAAATCCTACTTTTACTACAAAAAAAAAAAAAAATAAAAAATAAAAACTCAATAAGAGGATCTTTCAATTCCGTCTTTTCTCTCTCTGTCAGTTTTAATGTACAACTGATTGTAGCATAAACGGCTAGACGGATTTTCCTCAAAACTTGTATCTGAAATCTGTGGGTTCAGAACTCGAGGCTAAACGTGAATTTTCATTCTCGCCCGAAATTTAAGCTACTTTACTACGTGGCCGATTCTTGGTATATTTGAAATGTGAAAAATAAGCGGTTTTTGCCAAAAATGACCCAGTCGAATTTGTTCAAATTGGTGACTGGGAATACATACGAGTATAAAGATTTTGCAAAAAAAGTGCACGATTGAGTCGCACGTATTTGCATCTATATGCTGTTTATTTACAAATTACTTACATTTGAAATTAAAATAAAATCGTTGATTAAAAAAAAAAACAAAGTTGACTTGTAATATGCAAGCTACGGCTCGAGTAGATAAAACGATATTCTGTGAAATTATTTCTTTATTTTCTAGTCTATAGAACAATTCAAGTTCACATATACTATTCTTCGCAAACTCCTTCCTTACAAGGTCTCTTTCTTCTCAAATCACTTTATCTCCTTTCAATTACTTAATTCACAAATCGAAACTAATTACTTCTTCTTGTTAACTCTCAACTTTCTCTTTATCACGAAATTACAATTTCGGCTGTTATCACTTTTCCAATCTCCTCGTGCGGTTCAAAACCAACTGCCTTGCCTCGATCGCCATCTGTCCTTTTATAGCAGCATTTCAGATAGCCAGAAACTTCTAGCAAATTCTTCGACCACTGGAACAAGGAAATTCTGATGTAATAATTCCAAGATGACAATCATTTCTTGCGGTTATAATTCTCTCTTAATTTCATGACGTTGTCTTAGATATTATCCGTCTCTTATCGTGGACACGAACTGTGGACACGAACTGCGGACACGAACCTCGAATGAAAAGACACTTCGGAACAAAATTATGCTCGAATGAAAAGACACTTCGGAATGTGTTGCATAGTTGTAGGAGCATAGTTATTATGCTATATTATGTTACAGTACGTTACAATCTTTTATATGAAGTATTATAGGCAGACGGATAGAATTGAGAGACCCACTTTTTTGAGTTTATCTAAGTAACTAAAAAAAAAATCGTTTTGATAATGTAAAATAGTGCGCTCTTATTCCATTATCAAAACGATCTTTGCAGAATTTTGGAAAATCTGAATTAAACAAAAAGAAGAAATGCTAAATTTTTGAAACAGAATTTTGGACCATAGAGAAGTATGACACCAACCCGGAAAATTACTGTCAGTGTTACGCTTATATAACCAGCATACGAGGAATTGAAGCATAATTTGTATAGCCATCCAGAATTTAACATTGGAGAAATTATGACTGATAGAAAAAAAATATTTGTTGAAGTATCGCACAAAGAAGAAATTATAGGTATAGACAGGAACCAAACCTCCGATAGACTCGGTTTTAGCCACCAATACTCTAAAATAATTCCATGGTTAATTCTTCAGCATCGCTATTTATATCGTTGATGTAGCCCAGTAGCCATCTCGGCCACGAAGGTGTTGTCCGAGGTAAAAAGTAATACTTCACATACGAATGCATTCATTATAGAACTTAAATGTAGAAATATAGAAATTTTAAGTTCAGCTAATTGCAAGTTGATGAACAAAGTACATATATAAGGAAACGTAGGAAATACGTAATATGGTTGGTTTAGCAGAAAATAATGATTTTATTCCAAACCGTGTTGCGGTTCTTTTAAAAAAGAATCAATTTAAAAACCTAACTTAGCGTCTAAAAAAAAAAAAAAAACTATTATTAATAGTCGTATCTCATTTTTGTCGCAAACTATCGCCTATCTTTGACTGTAAAATATAACATGGTCTTAAAAAAAAATTAAGCTAATATTGTGAAATATTTTAGTTGTAACATTTCTAGTAGAAACAGTAGAAACAGTATTCCTGTACTATTCAAGTTTTCTTCAACTGTATTAAAATTGTTTGTAAATTAAGTTACAATTTTTGGCCAATTAAATGCAAATTAAGTTATGTTTTTTTTTTTTATAAAAAATAAAATCTCACCTTGTAATGCTTAAATTCGGGTAATGTTTCTAGACAAAATATAACAATTGATAGCAGTATAACAAATACACTAATTATGGCTACAACTCTGGCGGCTTGCGAACTCTCTGGATACTCGAACAGTAACCAGACTTTTCTTTGATTCTCATTATCCGGCAGGGGTCTTTCTTCTTCTTTAATAAAGCCTTCATCCTCTCTGCAATAATTTTAAACAATAAGTTAAGATATTTTACAAAACTTTGTTATTCTAACCTGAATTTATTAATTGCTTGTTCACCTAATTCATAAAATTTAATTTCTTCACTAAATACATCTAAAGGGACATTGACCGGCCGTCGCAGCCGACCACCTGAAAGAAAAAAATATTTAAAAATAATACATTTTATTATTTGTAATTAGTTAATTTTTTTTTTAAATTTATTTAAAATTTACCGCTCTGATAGTAGTATAAAATTGCATCGAAGCTCGGCCGACTACGGTCAAAAAAATATTCATTCCTCAGCGGGTCAAAGTACCGTAATCTCCGAGCTGGATCCCCCAACAGCGTATCGGGGAATTGATTTAACGTTCGTAGTTGTGTTTCAAACCTTAACCCGCTTACCTGAAATTAAAGAAAACATAATTAGTTGATGGAAAGTTTCAATTGTAGAGCATAAATATCGTAGATATAAATATTCCGTAAAGGCTTTGAAATGTTTTGACCCTTAAGAGCCCCAATTGGTAATTTGTGCTCTCGTCATTACGCAAAAATGTAAGAAGGCTTCTTAAAGTTGCGAAAAGCACAAAGAATTCCATAGATTGGGACCGATATAGAGAAAGAAAATGGAGGCAGGTATAAATAATGTTAAGATCGAAGCGACTTAAGCGCATTGGAAAAAAGTAGGGATGGCATAAATGCTAGAAAATACGATGATTATACAATGGAAATAAGAACAATAAGAGGAGCGTCGTAGGATAAAATACTATTACTACTCATTTGTTTGTTATTCATAAACGAAACTTTAGAAAAATAAGGAAAAACAGGTATAAGACTTGTCGCCTACGCAGATGATGTGGTCCTTTTCCACCATTTACGAGATCAAACAAAACGCATTGAATGAACGGAAAAGTTGAGCAGATTTTTGTAGTCTAGGGGCAAACCCGATCAAGATTGGGAGCTAGAATGCAAAGATAGATCTGAGCATAACGCGTGCTCTTAAGTCAGCACCTACCACAGGTCTTAATACCATGCTTGGACTGTAGATGTATTTACATGCGAAATACTATTTAAAGAATAAGAAGCAGGACAACAACAGTATATAGACACTGCTAAATTCTCAAAGTAACAATAGATGACAGTTTACAAACTGACTGTCTTACTCCTTACATGGACTTTAATCGGAAGCACTCATTCCGAATATCCAATAAGGAAGAACACCACTATCTCTATGAAGGAAGGAACGGGTTTTGCTCAGCGAAACTCTGTTTTCGTCTTTTAAAAGGAAGTTTTAGGCACTCTAAAGCCGCCCAATGAGAGAAGATATCTCGAGGGATATCTTTATTTATGAAGTCAGTCATAGCAATTATGACACTTGCAGTGGTATCTATCTCGCAGAACTTGCGGCAGAACAATGTTCAATTTTATTTGAATGCCAGTTCATACTTCATAGTGACTCCATCGTTAATGAGAAAAAAAAAATGAATTGGTCACCTTTGGGGTTCTACTGATGTCTCTCACTAGCAGATTCAAGGGTTAACGCACAACTCTTATACTTAAAATCTAAAATAGTAGGAAAGTCCCTAACTGTAACCAGATTAGGTGGACAAAATTCAAACCTGCAAAAATACGAAAGCTCTTTGGCCAAATATGAACGGCAACGAAACAACAAAACTACTATTTCTAAGCAGATTCTCGATACCATTACAACGAACTACAAGTATTGTTTTCCACTCGATACCTGTAACGAGCAGTGTAATACCGGGACACAACCTTTTAAATAAGCACTCAGAACGGATGAGAATTTCCATTAGAGAGAAAGGTTTTAGAGACTGCGTAAACACTGAAGCGGAAGAAGACACCGTAACTTTTTATAGAAGAATGGAAAAAATCGCTATTCGAGGTAAGCGGTGTAGACCTATACCTTAGCCTAAATGGCTATCGCTAGTCTCTCCTTGGAAACTCTTCATTCGGAAAATTGCACAAACTTGTAGCACTCCACTTACATCCCCAGCAACCTTCCTTTCTTTGGAACGTGGTGACGAATGAGTTTATTTCAAGCCTGGAAGGAAAGAGTACGATGGTGATCACCTACGCGGATGACATTGCAACAGGTGTCTTAGGCAAGTACCTGGCTAAGCTAATGCAAAGGGGTGGCCGCAGTGTAGTGGGTACAGTGTTTGCTTGTGAGCCGAGCTGTGCAAGTTCGAGTCCGAATGGAGAACAGGAACTGGGAGCCACTCGAGCATAAAAGAGAAACGAACAAAATTTAAGTTTATCCAACTACAACAACAAACATGAGTTTTTGTTTGGACCAAAAATTAAGTCTAAGTTCTCGGGAATTTGGAAATTTTGATGTTTTATTTACCAAAAAATATAAAATTCGTCATGTTGACTCTCCTAAATTGTTTGATTTCACCGACACTTGCAGATAAAGCACAATACTAGAGTTTTCTTTTGAATAAAGCACTAAGAATATAAGCTGGAAAACCAACCACTGAAATAGTTTGAAATAAGCTACTGGATGTTCAAACATTCTGTGGTTGTAGCGCAGATATTAATAGATACCTCGTTGATGCCGTTTGTGCACAGTTAATCGCTGAAAACGTCTGTGGCCATAAAACAGAATAGCAGAGTAGTCGACTTGAGGCAAAATTGAGTTAATGACACCACAATGTTATATAAAGTTTTGTCTATAAATTTCTGAGTTCAATATCTTTTCTTTTTTTTTTTAAAAAAAAAAAAGGAAATTTCTAAATCCCGGAGCACTCAGACTCCATTTTGATGTGTCCATTGTAATAACAGGCAGAAACTCCTTTTTGGTGTTGTGGTTGGAGAAATTTAGATTTTATTCGTTTCTCTTATATATTCGAGTGGCTGTGGTTGCTGTTCCCCGTCTGGGCTCGAACCTGCACAGTTCGGGTCACAAGCGAAAACACTGCCCACTACACCGTGGCCACCTTTAGTTCATTATCTACCCATTATATATACACATACTCGTATATAACGGAATAACATAACATAAATAAAGAACAGTCTCTCCTGAAAATGTTACAAATGAAAGTCTACTCTGTCGTATGGCCTCAGATATGTAAGCCTGCAGATGAAGACGGGAATACTGTAACAAGTCCAAAACAGGCTCTTTCACAGCCTGACTTCAAATTATTAGCACTCTTATTCGTTGTCGTGATCAACAGGTTTTGTTACTCGTAGGCAGCATTAGTTAGTTGGGACATTTCTCGAACATAATATCCTCATGATTTTCTGGCTGAATAATTTTTTTAAGAAGAAACTTCACATGACAAGGTGTTAGTAAATTTTAGACATTACAATACAATGATGAAAGTTGCAATTGTTCAAACAACAGCATGCCAGTATCCTATTCAAATCAATATCGTACGTTAATTTTAAAAGTAAAAAACAATTTTATATCTTTCATCATATTTTTCTAATACTCACATTTATAACGACTCTTTCGCAAAAATCGTGGTCATGGGGAATGGGTTCAAAGTGTTGAGGTCCTCCGCCAAATCCATGACCTGCCCCCCCTTCTTCGTCTTGACTGCTCAATTTGGGTAAAGACCTATACGGTGAAAAAAAAAAAAAAAAAAAACATTATAGTAAAGATAATTAATCATAGAATGGAGATTTATTAATTTCCTGATTAGAATATATTACTTGTGACTTTTCTTTTATACTACAAAAATGCACTATTAATTTACATTTCTGTTGGCATTTGTCAAAAGAATTTTAATAGCGAAGGACTCAGGTATCAAATGTCTTTGAAGGAAAATGGATTAAATTTTTTTTTTTTTAATTACTTAGTGAATGAGGAAAGCCATTCAAGTCTCCTTTTGCTTATTTACATAAAGCAATCATAATTTTTTGTCTGCTAATACTCTTCTTCATTTTAGTTAAGCGAACACAATACTTTTAGCTATAATGCATTTTGTGTTTGCATTTACAAAGGCTAAGCACTGGTTTCGTTAAAATGTTCGATCTCGAGAAAAACTCAAACAAGTGACTTACCCTTTCATTGCTGAATGGATTTTCTTCGAACTTCATATCTGGGTTCTGTAGGGTCGCAACTCGAGAAGGAATCGGAATTGTCAACCATAGGTACTTTACTAATGGGCGATTTTGTAAAAAAAAAAATTGCGAAAACGACCCTGACGATTTTGTTCAAATTGAAATTTTAGTTATAGTGGAGATACCCCCAATAAATGGCGTGTCAGCTTTTTTTTTTTTTTTTTTTTTAAAATTCGTCAAACAGAACTTTTCTTATTGACTAGTTTTTTTTTAAACTTTTCTTTTCTCAGCTACGACTGAATCGATTTTGTTTGAAACCGATATAAAGGGTGTCCCAAAATTCACACAAGATTTGAATTTTGCGCCATTTGTGCCGTAAAGTGTTGCTAATGAAAAAAAAGACAGCGTGACAGCTGGGTTATTGAAAATGGAGTGCTACATGAAAGAACAACGCATTTTCATTGTTCAGCAATATTTAAAAAATAATGAAGCTACGTACAAAATATGGTCGGAATAGGGATTTAACTCCATCAACTGTTAAGACAATAATTCAAAAATTCAGGGAGACTGTATCAATTAGTATTCCTAGACACTCTGGCCGTCCTTCAACAAGTCGTTCAGCACAAAACATCGAAGCAGTTCGTGAGGGTGTTATTGAGAGTCTACGAACATCAGTCCGGCACCGTGGTCAAGAATTGGACATTTCGAGAAGCTTCTTACAGTCTCACGAAAGATTTGCATCTTCATAGATACAAACTGCAATTGACTCAAGAACTGAAGCCTACTGACCACGCACAGCGAAGAAATATTATGGAACAACAACAAGTAGATGCTGATTTATCAAACAAAATCATCTTCAGCGATGAGGCTCATTTTTATCTTGATGGCTTTGTTAGTCGCCAAAATTGTAGAATTTGAGGTTCAGAAAATTCACGAGTGATTGTTGAGAAATAAATGCATCCACAACGTGTCACTGTTTGGTGCAGATCTTGGGCTGGGGGCATCATCGGAACATTCTTCTTTGAAAATGCGGCTGGTCAGATAACAGTTAATGATGCTCCCTATCGCAACATGATAATCCAGTTGGTTGTGCCTGAATTGCAAGATATGGATGTGGACGATATGTGGTTTCAACGAGACGGTGCCACATGCCATACAGCTCGAAAAACAATTCAATTACTGCAGGAGTCATTTCCTGGCCGTGTAATTTCCCGTTTTGGTGATCAGAATTGGCCGCTCAGATTATGCGATTTAATGACGTTGGAGGTTTTTCTTTTGGGTTTTTTTTTTGGAGTCTAAGGTTTATGCCAACAACCCCACGACCACCCACGCCTTGAAGGAGCAAATTTAGCTCTGTATCAACGAAATTCAGCAACATTTATGCAATTCATTGCGATGGAAAATCTCGACAAAAGACTGCGTATGTGCCAGCAAAGCTGTGGAGGCTATTTACCCGATATGCTATTCCATACATAACCCTATACTGTATACTTTTTCTTCTCTGATGGTTAAATTGGATTAAAATTTAAAATCTTAGTGATTTACAAATAAACAATATATAAGACAAACGTTTAACCCATTCATGCACTTTATTCTTTCTCACGGAGGGAATGGGCGTACAGTTTTATAAGCACATCTTCCGAAGGGCATAATTGCGAAGCTTCTGATGACAATTTCATTCTCGTGTGCTTGTTAGGAATTAACAAGAGGTATGACAGGGAAACAACTCTGTATTCAAAGTCGTTTTAGACAATTGTAATTATATTTCATATGTAATTATATTTTCTTTTTAATTTTTTAATGCATTTTCCGAAAATTTTTCTTTAAAAAAGGCTCCAACGACTTTGACTAGAATTCATATCTGAGGTAGGTAATATGGACGTTTGCGTTAAGGACACTTACAATTCGAATAACGGTTACTACTTTACTGATTAGTGGACTTCTACAAATTGGCTATTTTCTCGGATATGGCTGAGATGATTTTGTTCAAAATTGATATGTAAATCATTTTCGACATACATGTAAGAACATGGTATTCAAATTGTGGACTTATGGTATAAAAAGTTGATTAACATTTGACTGCATTTTCCGAAAACTCCAATTACATATGTACCTATATTTCTCTATCAATCGATTACATCTTAATTTGAAATCTGAATAATTTAAAAACGGATAGCACATATGGAGCATGGTCCTTTATTAACTCTTTATAACTACACCTGAAGTACTAAAAACATTCGCATAACATTCTTCTAGAACAACGTATTCGTCCATTCGAATTGTTCACCAAGGATAAGATATATGGAAGAATTTACCTGAAGTTGACAACATATTTCTAAAAGTTTATTAAAGGTTAGGTGAACCGCAGTTATATAAGATGCAGCTGGCTGCATGAAGGCATATACGCAGGTCGACATAATTCATCATACGACACATATAAACGCTGTTGTTCGGTACCTACACAGTTCAATCAAAAAAGGACTAGGATTTAAGAATCAGAACAAAAAACAAAGATTATCTAGATATTAGATTAAATTAAAATTCTTTTTATTTTCTTAAAAATTAAACAAAAAGGAAAAACACATTTGGCTCAAACGACAAAATTCTTCGTACGACTAGTTTCGACTTTAATTTTTTGAAGAAATCGGGCTGTCAGTAACTTGTTGGGCCTCCACGAGATTTAAGGACTGCTTGTACGACGTAGCATAGAAGAGACCAGGTTTTTCGTAAAATCTTCGAGTACACGATCCCATTCTAGTTGGAGGGCTTCCTTAAAAGTCGCTTTTGACGAAATCCGGTGTTTATGGAGTTGTTTTTCCAAATAGTCTCACAAATGCTCTATTGGGTTTAAGTCCGGGCTCTGAGGGGGAGAATTAAGCTGTCTTGGAGCTTAGTATAACAAGCAATCCTTCACTTTTCGAGCGGTGTGTTTAGGATCGTTGTCTTGCTGAAATATTCAGCCGGGATCCAAACTTAATTTCTCTACTGATGGGCGTAGATTTGCTTTTAATATGTCGAGGTACATGTGTTGGTCCATGTTACCTTCAATAAACACCAGCTTTCCCACGCCAGACCAAGTCATGCTCCCCCACACCATAACACTACCTCCACCGTGCTTCACTGTTCTTCTTACATTTTGAACTTCCATTTCAGTACCGCTCTTTCGCCAAACTCTTGCAGGACCGTCATGACCAAAAATGTTGTATTTGCTCTCGTCGGTGAACATAACTTTCTTTCAAAAAGAAAGATCAGCGTCCTTGTGTAAAGTGGCAAAGTCTTTACGTTTTTTCTTATTCGCTTCACTTATGGATGGCTTCTTCCTTGGTGTTCTTGAAAAATACCCATGTCTGTTGAGGGTTCTTTCTATTGTACGCGTGCTGACGTCTGTCCTGCATGTATCCGCGACTATTTGTTTTATGGTAGGGCAATTAGTTCTTGGGTTTTTTCGCACTGTGTTCAGAATGACCCTTTCGTCCCTTTCCTTTAATTTGCGTGGACGGCCTGTTCTTCGCGCGTACTCAACACTTCCTGTTTTTTTGAACGTTTCTACGATGTACTGCACAGTTGATTTGCTTTTTCCCACTGTGCGTGCAATTTCTGCTAGCGATTTGCATTCTTTCGAAAACAAATCTACTACCACTTGGCGGCAATCTTGGGTCGTTTCTTTTCTCCTTTGTTGAACTGACATGATCACTTTTTTTTGCAAAAGATGTTAACTCACTAAGGGCTGAATACAGAATGATATGCATTTTGCTAAAACTGTAATTACAAACAGAAAAACTAACGGAATCAATCGCCGTACGATAAATTGTGTCGTTTGCACTGCTGCGCATTTTATTGCTTTTATGAATAACTTGAACAAAAGAGATGGAATGAGGGACAGGATATGGGTAATAAAAACATCTTTAGTGATGGGAAATAAAAAAATAATAAAACAATAGGTTCATAAATATATGTGGAATATATTGGCCTGTGTATGTACACATTTCAATCTTCTATGAAAAAGATATCAACAAAACAATATAAATAAATAACAAAATAAGTACTATAGAAACGAACCCAACGCGTCGAGGTTGAAAATACAGTGAGATTAAATATAGGGCTGATAGATTTTATTAAGAATTTAATTCGACCTATATTTGTCGTCTGTCCCTCCTGTTGCGGCATATGAACAGTAAAGCTAAAATGAATAAAACACCGATGATGAAAATTGATATCAATCCTTCAATCCTTCCTTCTTTGAACTATGATTTAACACCCTATCTCCTATTCGGAAACTGCTTAAAAAAGCTTCACCCGTGTTGGTACATGTTTCCCAAATTTTAACTTCTTATAACACTAAAAGTGGAGAAATAATGTGGCCAATCAGTGACCATATCCTTATACATTTTTGTGTTAGGGGCCTCAAGCTAAATCTTAGGTTCCTAGCTCTACTGAGATTCGAGACATTCTGAGCATACTTTTCAGGGTTCCGGTACTCAATAAATAGAAACGGAACCCTTGTCTATCACACCCCCACAACTTTTGAATCCATACGGTTTGTATTTTTTCTGTTTTTTTTTTGTTTTTGCTAAATCACGACAGACTTAATGGAATTACCTACTGCATTACTTTTAGTATTTTCAGCAAGAGAATGAAACATAGTTTTCAGATTAATAAAAACTATCCGAATCAAGTCAACTAACTGAAGCAAGATCTCTAATGCAAAAGCGTCATTTGAAGATTTACTGCATGTAGTGTGCCTACCCATCCTATTGTATAAAGTGACACTCACTTAAACCACTGGTTAAATTTTACATATGGCATCACACATAGATCAAAATTGTTCATATGAATATATTAATGAAGATTCAATGAGATAGAAAAAAATAAACTAAACTGAGAAGTAAAAATGCTAAGAAATTTAAAAACGAAATCTTAAAATATCAAAATAAAGACCAAAACCACGGAATGCAATAAAAATTATAAATTACTTTGGGTTGAATAGTTATTACCCCAATGCCTTAAATTATGCTTATTTTTGTTAGTACATGGCGTGGGGGGCTAATTTGATGAAAATCTGGCGGATAGTCTACTTTTTGTTAACTTTAACGGTCATTGAGTCTTTTATTTAATTTGCAATAGAATATCTTCAATCAATACCAAGATCCTTTTAGTTGAGTCAATAATTTTATGAAAGAGGTCACGATGGTCGGAGGAAATTAGTGATGGTAGTTTGTATTCATCAGTGGGATTTATACGATCTAAGACTGATATTGCTGTGCGGGAATTCCTTTAAAACTCGAGTTGGGTGTACATATACGTACATAAATATATATTTTATATAGAAAAGTATTAGACTGAAGACAGAAGATGAGATAGTAATAAATATTTGAGGTTTCAGTATCTTATGATTTCAAGATACTGAACATCCTTTTGAAAGCTGTCATTGTCAGTTTTAAAATCGTCTAATGACCGGTATTATGGAACTTTGTCTTGATGAGAATTATATTCACTCTTTCTTCAAAGCAAATGCCACAGTAGCATGTTTATCTTAAAAATAATCAAAGCTCCATTGTGTTGTCTGTTCAACTGTCTAATCATTCGTAGATTGTTAAAGCCGATTGGCAGGATCATTCATCCGAAGAATGGGTAATATTTTCATTGCTTGCTTGTGTAATTGTGTAATTGTAAATACGGCTTAACTTGGTTAATCTATTCAGTAGAACTACTTAACTGCAATGGCTTAGAGTCTCTGCACTACTGTCTGCAAATTTCGAAAATATCTTCCATTAGTATCTGAGGATTCAGTTTTCTTTCTTCCTAAACAAAATCCCTAACACAAGGACCTAAATTCAAGATTAATACAGCTCGGACAAGGGTTCGTATATACCATTCTCAGTAATTCTATGTATGCAAAGCCCTGACAGCATTGAACAGACATCACAAACCAAAAAATCGTATATGCTGCCGTATGTCTACCTTAGTTAGCGTGAAGATTACAAAGTAGAAACATTCAGCAATTAGCTATCTATCAATAATAAGGTCATACAAATGTTTGTGAAGCATTCTCCCACCGAATACACAATCTTTGTGCATTTGTCTGCAATGTGGGATACGTCTTCCACGATTGCGAAAAAGCTGGGAACGGCCATTTTCAAAGATACTGTTTGAATTGAGGTTTATCATCATCCATATCGTTGCAGGTAAAAAGTCATTGTCATTGCCAACTATTTTCTCAGTTTTTCCAGCCTGCAAGGAAGTCAGTGCTATCTGCACCTTGTGAATGCATCGCCAGCAGCTTTATGACTAATGACGACCTGTAGAAGGTACTAGAGCAGATGGGGATGATTAGCGTCTTAACACAAGTACATTTTACAAATCTCACGCACATAGCGCATATAACATAGCGGCCAGTTATCGGTGGGGTTTTGATGAAGCAACTGCCTTGCGAAAAACGAATTGCCGGCCTTCCTCATGGTCATTGAAGAGTGCTAGCGTGTGTTGTTCTTAAGAAACAAAAATCATCTGACTTGCATGATTATTCCCTATGACCTTCGAATCGATCTTCACGCAAAGTTTAGCTTACTGACACCGAGTAACCCATGCCTACTCATAAATATATTCCTCTAAGTATTCAAAAAACCGATCGATAAAATTAAATTCAAAATACTTATTTTTAAACTTAAAGGAAAGTTATTGACTTTCAGATGTCATAATTTTTGACATGAAGATCATGGAATTTATTTTCGTAGCAGATCTCACTCATTCAGATACTTCATTATGTACGAGTATGTGTGCAGACCTCTAGTCACTTTCGTATCTAATGAAATATTTGTGTTATTATTAAGTTTGGGCTTCAATCAAAACCCATAATAATAAACTCTATTCGAATGAGTAATTACTGTGCCAATAGACATTTACTGAAAGTTAATAAAAATAGATTTTTCATGATCTATCAACAAAAAAATGATTCCGAGCGCGTCATTATAGTAACCAAGAAAACAATGTTTATATATTCGTACAATCATATATGAAAATAAAGTGTATTTTTCAAGTACACGGCCTGTCTTAGGGTATATTGAAATTGATATACACATGTACTGTACATGCTTTGTTGCAAAGAGAGGGTACACATGAGAGATAGAGATGTGGTAGAAAAATATTTTGTTTTGGTTTGGTATTTGAGTTTTTTTTTTTTTTTTCATAAGAAGAGAAATTTCGAGAATTGCACTATTTGCAATGTGAATCTTAGAAGAAATTATATAGCCATTAAGATTTCATCAAGAATTGCAAAAATTACTGTTTTCTATTTAAAGTACGGATACATTTACTTGAAGGAACAATTTACACTTCAAAAAGAATTCTCTTTGTAGAAAGTATGTACGTAAATAGATTTTATTTTATTGTTCTATGAACACTTAAATTTAGATAATAGATTTAGGCGTCTGCCTACCTGTTGTTTGGTGTTGATCAATTTTAAGAATCCATGAAAAAACTTAAATGGGTTACTAAATCAAAAATCTATCTTTGAGTTGAAAATGTAATTAAATTGTGCGGACTGCGCACTTAGAAAAGATTCACAGATAAATAGAAAAATGTTTACATATTTTGAATTCCTTTATTATGTATTCTTACGTTTAATTTAGTACTGGGTTTAGAACGTAAGGCAACGTTAACACAGATATTATCTTCGTTTCATGATTCATCGCCGAGTTTTCAAATTTAGTACGCATCTGTAAACTATTATTAATTTAGCGAAAAATTAGGTATGTAGACTTATTGCAATCATCCATATTACCTCAGATGAATGTACGAGAATTGCGCTTGAAGAGTTCCAAATTCTGTTTTGAAATCTTCACCCGAATTTGTTTTTGGTCCACCGTCAGCAAACGCGGCACTCATCTTGCCGATAATTTTTTCATGCCCAAATGGTCATGCAGGATTCGAATGACGGCATCACTTGAATTTGCTACAATCTCAGCTATCTCACCAACACAATATCGTGAATTTTGTTGACCATTTCTTCTGTTGTGACGTTATTTAGGTGTCCCGGGCGTTCAGCGTCGTTTGTGCTCGTACGACCGCAACGAAATTCAGTGAACCACTTGTGTATCATTCCATGTGAGGGAGCAGAGTCTCCATAATATTTTTTAAGTCTGTCTTCAGTCTCTTTAATGGTTTTACCGCGCAAAATGTAGTGCTTTATTAAAACACGAAACTCATTTTTTTCCATTTCGGCCAAATGTCACAAACCAAAGTTCTTTTGTTCACTGTAAAAAGCTAAATGTGTTTTTTTTTGTCTATGCCGTGAAAGAAACAAAGATGTCAGAAAAAATATCCTCTATGCGATCCGAGTGCCATCTTGTAAGTCACTGACTTATAATTTGAAGTAAATCTATCTAGCCGTTAAGGCTATAGTCAGTGGTATAAACGGACAGACAGACACAATTTCGAGAACTACCTTTTCGACTTTCTCTATTATAGTAATACTAAGATTGATCAAAGCTTCCGGATCAAGCATTTTACCGAATACAATACTTGTTTTTTATAGAGGCAAGTGAAAATTGTACAAAGACAAACCGCCAAAAACTTGGAAACAATGAAATATGATCACTTTTCCAAATTGTCGTCTGGAGTCCGTCATATAGTTTGTTCTTCCTTTTCTTCTTTGTGAATCCTTGCATACATTTTTCACGAAAATCTGTTCGGTTGTTTACGCTCTCGATTATGGCAATACTTAAATATGCAAAAAAATTAAATTTAAACTTATACGGATGGTTTAAAACAGTAGATGGAAGGTGGTCAAGAATTTACTTTTCGGAGTCAAATCTAAGAGTGTCTCTAAGACTTCCGGAGACTTGCAGTGTGTTTTACGCAAGAGCTTCTAGCTGTACTTAAAACTGTTTGTTTGCTTCAGATGAAATCGATATCCAGACAAGGGCTAGAACCGGATACAGTACGAAGAACCGTGTCAGATTATGTTGGTTACCTGGACAGAGCAGTATAGATGGAAATAAAATTACTGGATAATTGGCAAAAAATGGGGAAGAGTTACCTCAATATGACGTCATAGGGAGCATAAAAAAAAACTTTCGTGAATAGCAGAGGGAATTGTTTTGAGTAAAATCGCCAACTTGGCTGTCCTAAGATAGACTACAATATGAGGGGGCATATCCATATAGTATCTATAGTATCTAAGGAGGAAAATGTTTAATTTTCTGTTTGTGTGGTTCTTCTGGGATCTGGATGGCTTAGTGTTTTATAAAAGTCTAGTTTCACAACCCTACTTAACTTAACCTAACTTTAATCTAAGCTAACCTTATACTTATAGTCATATAAATACCTATTACTTTGTACCACCCCTACTTACACAAAAAATGCTTATATCTCCTAATCCCCATGTTTTACAGGTTTCTCGTCCCACAATTGTTTTATTTATGAGGCTATAGTCAAATACATGCACATACACATGGTCAAAGTATCTGGTTTAAAACTCGCCAATTAGTCCAGTAAATTAGACTTGAAAATAATGTTTAGTAGAATAAATTTTTCAAACTCGTGCCTTTACTCAAAAAGGTGGAGATAAGTTTCAATAAATATGTACTAAAATTCTCCTCTTCTAAGACCCCCTACTATTCGACTTACAAAATGAAACACCAGTTCGATTATACTAACTAATAGTTATTCCATCCGATCACTTCGGTATCTAAACTGGAACTACTTTTCTACATTGCTTCCGTCGAATGCATTGCTCGTCCAAGTAAAATTGACGAGTCAACAATGACCCTAATGTGAGTATCCGCGATGCGGTGTGATCTCACTGGATCATGTTCCGGAATGTCTTGCTACTGGATTATGTTCTGCCATGTGCTGTTAAGTTCACAGATGCAATGCACTGACGTGTATATGAGATGTACCCAAGGTGAAATCTCCGCTTTCCGCTAGCCGCGTTAACTAAATTATTTTTATTCAATTCGTAAATTGAAAAATTAAAGGCTACTTTTTTATAAATAATTTTTTTTCTGGCATTCAGATGAAATAATTTGGTTTAGAAAAACTTGTATCTTTGGTGTTTTGTCCTTAGGTTACCTCATAACGACTACTGTAGAAGCTACAGGGACGTAGAGGTAATAGAATCATCATCTCCTGTGTGATTGTCCAGCTCTGGCTATCAAAAGAAACCGTGCTTTTGGTAGATACTTCTTTTCAGAGCTGGATGAGCTAGGCAGCATTGAGACAAAAAAAAACTGCTGAGATTCATACATTTTTCTGGGTGGTTTAGCCTAGCGGTCGAAGATTGGAATTTTTAGGTTCCCAGGGTTCTAAATATTGAGCACAATGGTCTAAGTGAGCTGTTGACAACCCTCTCAACAAGGGCACCCATTTACCTAACCTACGTCTTACTGTGGAATAGTTAAAAAAAAGTATTGGCCTGATAGCGGAACGGTGATCGTTACGTTCATTTTTGTTTTTCTCACCTCAGTACCGACTGTAATTCTTCTGCGTGGTTCTCTTTTTCACCTTTTCATGATTTATTGTAGCTTTGCCTTTAAAATTCTGGAGGGCATGAATGTCTTTTAGTTTTAAGTTACACCTTTTACCTGAACTTTATAATGTGCCGTCATAAATCTGCATTGCTTTGATCATGCTTTGATCATGTCTAGCACCTGATAGGTCAATTCATAACTTTTACATGGGACTTTCCCCATGCGTAGAATGGATTTGCCCAATTATGCTGAAAAATACACAGTCTGATCGAGCTGTATAGTTCTAACATCTTAGCGAAATCGACCTCTTCAGTTTCCCACAATCCTCTGCTCGAGAAGATACAGAAAAAGTATTTTTTTTAAATCTACATAAGGCGAGATTAGGTAAGTACTGACTTTAGTGCCTGTATATTTGCTTAGGATCTGCATGTGCCTAGCCAGAAGACTTTCGTTACTCTAAGCTGAGGGATATACTGGGGTTCGTATCTCTATTCATGTGATTCTTACCGGGTAGATTGTTTTCAGTTTAAGCAATAATGGGCACAATGGTTAGTCTAAGTGAGTAGTAACTAACCTATCTACCTAATCGTAACTAACTAAACTCTGGAGATAATACCCAAAACTGAGGCAAGTAAAGGCCTTCCTTAGGACTTCAAACTGGAAAGGTTCTACGGTTTGTTCAAGCTTCAGTAAAATTAGACTCGATATGAACCAGGTTTTTAATTTCCTAAGTAAAACTAAGCTGGAGGAGGTACTTTAGTCGAAAAATAACCTCAACTGACAACGGGAGGGCATGTAATGCATGTAGGTCATAGTGGATCTTACCCCGCCATCTCATTCTTTAGCAATTGTCTTATTTTCAAACTATTATTTCATATGAACCAAGGACATAAGTCTCTTGAAAAAGTTTTCTGATTGAAATTCGTAAATTTACAAAAGGAAACACATCTACAGTTAAGATACAATTTCCCTTCCATCGCAACAATGAACATCCTAAACATAGTTCTAAAACTACTGTAGTTAAAAAAAAAAAACAAACTGAGGGTAAACAAAATGCAATTACAATCTACAAATACAATCAACTGTTTTTTGATTGGATTTGTTCCGACTGTCAAAGTTATTGCACGTCGGATACATAACAGCATCATGGTATACATATAAATATAACTCGTTCAAAGACTGATGAATGTCGATTGTGACGTCAGTTGCCGTAACATAATTACTGTGAGCTATAAGGGAAACTTTGTTCAGTTAATACATACCTCTATTTATGTATCTGTAGCTGTTATACCTATATGTATATACAAAAACCGAAACGACCTAGGTCTTTTCTGAATGCGCCGCTCAATGACATTGCTACTGATACATATATACCTATCTACCGACTAGCAGCGTGCGACAACAATGTGCATTATTGTTGCAAGGCGATTTTTATATGCTTCCCAGTGACGTCAAATCAGTACTACTAACTGCAAATTAAACCAATACACAGCGCTAGATACATTATGTATCTTCGCAAGTTTTGTACATAGATGCAACATATATCAATACCTAGTGCCCCAGTGACCATTTTCGGATCAATGAAAAGTTCATTGCTTCTCGTTGCAGCAGAAGCCGAGCGAAGCTAGTTTCATTGATGCAAACATTCGATGGGGGTGCAAATGCCGGGTGAAATATGCTGCTGAGAAGGTGAGAGAGCGAGAGTATGAATGACGACGACGACGACGGTCGGTTGAAGAGGGGGTGGGGTTTTTTTTATGCTATTCAGCATAATATGGGTCATGGAGTGACGTCACTGTGACCTATATACAGTATTTCGCACTCATACTCGTGACTTAGTAGGTACTAGCAATGCGAATGCTGCGCTTTATTTTCCTTGTTATTTTGTATTCGGTACAAGTGCTCTCTGTCGGTTGGCTTACATTATATTCTCGATCGGTCTTTTGCAGATTTTACATAAAGCAGGCACATGAAAATTCACTTATACATGTATATGCGGCAGTAACCACAACCAAATGTCGGCTATTTACAAGAAAAGTGCATTGCCTGAGCTAAAAATAGGATCGTATTGAAACGAAAATAACTCGACACGTTTAAACTTAGAAACCATTCTCGCCGAATGCAATGGGTTTCTCCTTGAATGAGACAGGAGCAATATCTGTATATGTGAACAGGGTGTATATGGTTCACATGACATATCTATATCTATATTTGAATAAATGGATGTTAATATGTAGGCACTGCAAGGGTGAAATGGGGCGGGGGATGCATCAAGGAAATGGTTGGGGGTATTGATAAGTGAATGATAGATATCGAAATGCGTACATATAAATGATTCATAAGTTTGTTGTTGCATATACAACAATAGCATTATTATTTGTTTCGAAGTTTTAACCTAGAGAAAGACAATGAAGCTGAGCAATGGTGGCATGTACCGTTTACCGACTGACGTCAATGTTATAACTTTAGGCGAATTTAATTTTTAAGTTTTTATAGAAAGACAACTGTTATAGAAAATAGACAGTAGGTACGAGCACATACATATGTATGCACTTGCCTGGGATTGCAAAAAGAAATTTGTATAATGTACATCATAAATGAACCCAGGGGCACATTAAATATTTTAAGTCGCAGTACACGTCTAACCCCGTCGCGATTCATTCATTAAAAATGGACCTGCACATGCATGCATACATAGCGTAAAGAATAGTTTTAATATTATTAAACCATTCTAATGAGAGTCTTATCTGATATGATTGACGCAATTTGGTAAATCACTTTTATAACAATGAAATGTTTTCGACAGGGTAACATGATTTTGTTGTGTGTATTTATTCTATAATTGTCTTCCTGGATTATCCATGCATCTTTACATAAGTTCAACTTTTGTTTGGAGAAACATAGATCTATGATTATGAACATCTCTGAAGCCCAGAGGACATGCCATCATGGTTAACTTTAGTCATCATTATGTGGACGAAAAGCTTCGGATAGAGATAATTGATTTTACTGTTTACGACCAGAACAAACGAGACAGAATCAATTACTATATTATCCGGATCACACATGGAGCATTCGGACCCTGAGCAGTAGAGTTTGGACTTCACTGCAATTGCAATAGATCTATTGTGCTTTTCAACAAATTTGGAAATCTACTGCTTCACCGAATAATAGAAGACCTACACTAACTTCCAATCTCCAACCGAAGACTGGTAGCAGACCTACGCCTATACTATAGATACTACCATGGCAGATGTTCCGAAGACCTCGGTAGAATGATGCCGAGAAAGCCGATATTTGAGCATTCTACAAGACAAGCTACTAGGGGCTATTACTAACAATCTTTATTTACAAATTTCAGAATAATAGGTAAAAATTGAGACGAGAAAGAGAAAAATTAGTGACGTAAGCTCGGTTGAAGTTCCATTGCCAACGCAGGAAGAAATTCATTTTACCATTCTCTTCGGATTTCGACGTCAACTCACGCCTGTCAAAATTCTGCACGAATGCCAAAATACATACGCAATAAATGCACCATATCTTGTTACTATTTCAAAGTGGTTTTGAAGATTCCAGACTGGTCATTTTTGTGTGGAGGACGAATCTCGTGAAGGTCGGCCCAAATCCTCGACCGACGATACAAATATGGCCCTGGTGAAGACTAAAATTGACGAAGATGCCAGGATGATAGCGGATGAACTGGGCTTAAGTTATCACCTGACATATTCGAAGAAGTTAGCTCGATGGGTGCCACAAATTTTGAATGGAGAGCAAAAAGAGGCTCCTGTTCAATAAAATCGTTACAGGTGATGAATCTTGGTTTTACAAGTACGACCCGGAAACCAAACTGCAGTCCATGGTATGGTGCCCGGAAGGTGCAAATCCTCCAGTAAAAGCCAAACAACAAAAGTCAGCGACAAAAGTTATGATGTCTATGTACTTCACCAAGGCGAAAATAGTCGCCGTCATCTCGCTTAAAACTGGTCAGACAGTCACTGCTAATTGGTATACTCAAACTTGCTTACCACAAGTTTTTCAAAATTTACTAGGACACCGACAAAAAGAGGAGCTACGCCGCTACTTTTTGCACCACGACAATGCGCCTACGCACACTGCTGAAAAAACCAACAACTTTCTTGCGCTCTCGGGCATCAATGAAATTCGCCCAGCACCTTATTCTCCGGATGTAGCGCCGTGTTTTGGCTCTTTCCGAAAATAAAAAAAGATAAATATACATTTAAACAAACGGTACCGCGCGAGGTCCGATTCTTTTTTTTGTCTAAAAGTCGTAAGACTTCAAAATGTCCAAATGATTTTTTGACTTAGCTCAATGAATTTTTATGAAAGTTAGATGGCGGGGGACGAAGGAGTAGGTGGGAATTTGATAACGTCATGTAAATTTAATGTAAAATGCGAAAATGCTACATGAAAGTGATTTTATTTCCTCCCATTAACCACTTAATGCCCCGTCAAGACTCCAATTATAAAGTTTAAGTTTAGCAAAAAAAGTAGTCATTTAGTTATAATATCTTCAAATCCATCTATGGCTAGGTGAAACATTAGCACATTGTGACATTGTACTATCTACTATTCTCTATTTTCCAGTGTGGGCGAACGATGAATTGTTATATTCAGGAAGGTAAATCAAATCTGTATCTGTGTGAAACGTTTCTGATAAATGGGACCCAGTATAGAATAGAGTCTCTCTGCGATCTACTTTAGAGATGATGCCACCTACTAACATAATTCACGGAAAGTCAAGACGCACATTTTTTTTTATAATTTGCACGTGTTAAAGGGGATATGAATACCCTTACAAATTAATTTTTAGAACATGTGTGTTTTGTGGAAAGGGGAAGAGACAGAGAGAAAGACAGAGTGGTGTAGTTTGAAACTCAGGTGGTATTAAGTTTCTGTAAACTCCAAGGGTGGTTGTCCAGATAACTGGGGAGTATTTTGTTTGTTTTCGCTATTATTGTCGTTGCTTCTGATTCACAGTATTTTTTTCCGTCCTCCTAATATCATCACGATCAAGTTGTATTTTAGCCATATGACCACCCTACTGCCAGTGTTGTGCCTTCACAGTAGAGTTGACTTAGCTTTCGCAAGTGATCGACTTTTTTATTTATTTCATGTGAAATAAATAGATGATTCTTGACATCAGGATTTGAACCGTGAATCAACAGCGAGACAAGCGATGATGTTACCACTACACCACGGCCACCCACATTTTCAGGTTGCCTTGATTTCCACCTTAAATATGCCACACTAATCCAGGAAAACTTCTGATACCGCCCCGGTTTGTCTAAATATACGAGTATATTTACACTATGTAAAGAAAGGTATTTTTAATTTACATTCGATATCAATATTAAATTCGTGAGTAACTCGCTTTATCATTATTCAGCTGTGAGTATTCAAATAAGCTAAAGAGCTTATGTTACTATGCCTTTCGTTTGATTAGTAGAAGTCTCTACTGATATACTGGACCACCGTCTCCTGTGCAGCGGGGAAAAGTGTTTTAGGAATGCTCATTCAGCTAACGCTTGATAACCAGTAAACAAAATAATCTCCCGCTGTCTATAACCACTATCCAGTATATTTCTTGCCTCGAATGGACCGAAATCAAAGCAGTCATAGTCATTATTAAGCCAAACACTCCTGCTAGCATAGGCTATCTAGGTGCTGACCTGTATAGGTATATCGCGAAAGTAGTTGGGAGTAAAAATGTAGCATTACTTGTGTATATGGTCGGATGAAAGGGTGCCAAATGATAATAATCTTGATTCTATATTCCTAACCTGCAATCGAATAAAACCACTGCAGAAAAATACACTAGTAGCATATTTCACTATGCTAAAACGGATAGCCCATCAGCCATTTCTTTAAGTAACAATCTACTATTACTCTGATTCGTATACGAATTTGTAGTGCTTGGATTACCATCCGAGGAGACTGACTACATTTTTTAAGACAATCTCTTCACGAAGGATCTATCATTTTCCAGGACCGTCCAAATTTTATTTATATTCAAAGTTTATGCGATTATTTGATAAAAAAAAATCATAAACCAATGCAATTATAATATATAGGTATACTTGTTACTGCAGGCGGCATTTTATTGTACTAGTACCGAATCAAATTGCTCTAAGAATCCTGTTTTCTTGGGCTAAAAAGGCAAAGAAGGATTAAATGATGTTGAACTTATTGACGTTAGATGAAAACAAGTTGAAGATTTTCGTACGTCGTGTCTGAGTTATTTGACGATAAAATTTGAAATAAAAGTATTTTCATTCCGGTGGGTTGGGTTGATGATTTAAAAAAAAAAAAAAAATACTCATCTACTGGTAGAGGCGGCCTTAAAATTATAAATAATTCCTTTGCGCTATTATAGATACTGCAAAAGATCTAATGAGCGACAGTAAATATGGTCTCATTTATTTTCGAGCTTGAATTTTGAAATATATTTGAAAACATCATAATAGCCAAATCAGAGATTTTCTTCCCTCCCAATTACGGGAGCAAACACACAACGCTTTATAGACACATTTAGAAATTTAGAAAAAAGTAAAAAAAAAATACACCAAGGATGCCTTCTAAAAATATATCTTATTATGCCTAAAAAAGCGCACTTGCTTCTGTCTTTTTTTTTTTCTTTTTGTTGTTGCCTTATTTTTCTTTTTCCATTTTATCCAGTGTTTTTTGTTTGCTACCTACTGAAGTGGCTGTGAAGGAAATTTCCCATAGATTAGCGTTTTCTCTCGCAGATACATGTCCTCACTTACGAGTACGCCAGAATACCTAAATGATATGACACCAATACTAGTGCATACAAATATTTTGCTTCGGGTATTTAACCAACAAACTCTCAAAATAATCTAACAAAATAGCTCACAGCAACAACACAACAATAAAGCAAAAGCAGAAGAAGAAAAAGAAAAATCCTTTCAAAGCGGACAAACAAAAAAGAAAAAAAAAATGTCAGAAAAAGCATGAAAGGAGATGAAAACAAGGAGCACCAACTGACAGGTACATTAGACCTGCGCGTATAGGCAAGTTGAACTTTATCCCGGCTCGGTGACTTTTTGCCATTAAACACTGAAAACAATTCTCAGGAAAATAAGCTTTTTCCAAACCTAAGGAGACAGCCAGCCATCAGCATGCAGTAGTAAAGGACAAATCACAAACACACACAGACACAGTCAACTGACTGTTCAAAAGCGAGAAAGAGAGCTCCACTGAGTTTTTTAACTGGGGACGAGTATAATAAAAGACAACAGAATGAAAGGACATATTAATCTTAACACTGCGTACACATACAGTCTCAAGTTGGGAAAATGAAAGAAAAAGGCCCACAGAGCAACACACAAGAAAATAAAAGGGGAGAAAATAAGCAAAAGAGTGTCCTTTGAGCTGTGTTTAGTTGTGCAACCGCAAATAATCTGTACCTACTCTCTTGGAATAAATACTCGCACATACATTCCAGTGCATAAAGTGAAAGTTATATTTGTCATATTTTCACAGATGCTATTTCGGCAGTATCTTTTCAATGTTTATCTGTTTTTGTTAGAAATGCTATCTATCCTTCCTTATGTATATATGTAGATATATATTTTTTTTATGAACCAAAAAAAAAAAGGAGAAGAATTTGAAGAAGTAAGTACCTTTGTATCTTCTTTTTCTCAAGGACAACGAGCCAAAAAAGGACAATCTTTCTCTCTCTCTATGCCCGAGAAATATACTCCTTGGCGTGTACATACACATAAAATATTCTGCACCAACATGCTTCCGACACATTCGGAATGACTTTTAAGGACACATGTTAAATAGCGCTGTTCCATCTCATCCGCATGTACGTCCTGTATGTGTAACATGATTCCATTTTCTGTCTACAGAGACATGGGTTTACGATTAAAAGTCTTTCTGTCAGATTAAATAGACCACTAATCGAATTTTATTGAGCATTTTTCTCTGCGCCAACTGTGATGTGCAGCTGTGGTATCTATTGTGTAGGGCGTTGACAATTAGAAAATTAAATTTTCTTTCAATACAGAACAAAGCAATTTGATGGGGGAACTGCTTGTTAGTGATACAAAGGTTTTCGCTTTTTTTAATCTAGAGTTCGTCGTACAAATTGGCGCCCGACCAATGACATATCAAAGATATACATCCAGATCATTAACCCATCGAACTAGCAGGCTGCAAAAAATAACCACAAATATCACGCAAGTCATAAACTTTGGTCAAATTTACTTTCTCCAAAATGTTTGGTTGGGTTTAGAGCATGCAACACAAAATGGCGCCTAGGCAGGGACCTCTAAAGAAGTTCATATATCCAGATTCTTAATTAACCAAACCAGCTCACTAGCAGTTACTTAAACTTAACATGAATGCGAATTTGAAAGTTAAACTTCTATGAAGACTGGCAAGACTATCTGTGGTGATCTTTCCTCCAACATTCCTGAAACGGTCTGCTAAAGTAGACTCGCCCCGATAAGGAAACTAAAATCGCTCTTCTTTATCGAAGCCACCTCGTAATTAACCAGCCGCTGTCTGTGACCTAAGAATTAGGGTCGGCCAGAACCATCCACCATCAGCTGATAAATCTTCCCAGTGCTGCCGTTGATTATTTTAGACATATTTGAAGAATGAGCAAGTGTTGGAATTTATTCGAGAAAATAGACGAGACCTATGATAAACTAATATCTGAGTAAGCAAATTGAGGCTGCAACCTGTATACATTATCTACGACCGGAACTATTGGAATTGTATTCTTAGGACATCGTCATAGTATGTCTGACTTTGAGGTACATACGAGTATTAGCAATAGGTTTCCAAAACATACTAAGCGACTCGAATATGAAGCGGTAGAACCTCTGCCACAGTAATTGTTATCACTATTAGGCTTGATTATATAGCCCCTACGACCTAAAACAAAATTATTAGGATATTCAGAAAAAAACATAAAAAACTATCTGTGAGTGTATTGGTTTATATCTACTACATCTAGATTCTCAAAAATTGTATTGGACACAAAGAATGAGAGAAATTTCTGCAATCCCAGATTAACTTAAGTAAACTCAACCTTTTGGTCTTACATGTTGGTAGCATTAAACATTCCCTAATAGGTGAACCAAAATAGATATATCATTAGGTTGTGTTTGACAGGCATTGGAAGCATTGGAGAAAAGTAAATTCCATGTAGTGATAAACATTAATATTTAAAGAAGAAAACAGCTGCGGAAACCAAAGCAAAGTTGGATAAACATTTCCGATGTGGTGATATGAGCACAAAGGACGCTAAGCGTCCTGGACATCCAATTGAGGTCACCACACCAGAAATGGTCGATAAAATTCATGGTACGGTGATGGACGATCGGAGAAAAATTATTTGGATATGGGAAAGCTGTCGGCGCGATGGGTGCCGCGATTGCTCACTGTGCTGTTTCACCACGACAATACCGCCAGTGAAATTGAACGAATTGTGCTACAAATTGCTTCCCCATCTACCATATTCTCCAGATTTAACCCCTTGTGACTATTTTCTGTTTCAAAACATGAAGAAATGGCTTGAAGGTAAGAGATTCGCATTAAATGAAGCCGCAACAGAGGCTTATTTGCAAAGTTCGACAAATATTATTACTCGGACGGTTTAAAAAAGTTGAAAAATAAGATTGCTTTTTGCCGAGAAAACCATGTTTCTTATATTATTGTACGGAATTATCTAACGCCCTTTAGGTATACATATAATATGAGTATCAAATCAATGTGCGATCCATGAATAGAAGGAGAAGCTTCTCACGACAGTTTAACACTTGGAGTTTTGTTAGATATTCGAGAGAGGTGGAACTATGAACAACTTTTTCTTCCTTTCATAACTTCTCGCTTCATACCATAAAAAGCACACAAATTATAAAGACACGTGCTTCTAGCTGGTAATTTATAAAGCTCTAAAAACTCTTCTAGATTATCCACTGCTGGACATGACAATCAAGAATTTAAAAGTTTACCTAGCATGCAACTTCAAATCAGGACATTTAATAGGTCTCCTTCTGTAGTCTAAGAACTAGTCACCTACAAAATACGACAATTCCAGGGCTACATCCAGCGAAGAAATTTATTAATTTCTCATTCAAAAGTTAGAGAGCACTCAGTTCTGATATTTAGAAAGCTTGGTGCAGATATTTTAACAGACTTTCTTATAAGTTACTTAGATACTCGAACACACGTTGAGAACATTTTGTACGAATTTTCCGCCATCGACAGCAGCACAATCAAACAAAAAGTGGGTGGGATCCCACTCGAAATTACAAATAAATTAGTACAGTACAGTCCGCTTATAATAATCAAGTGCTCATCTTATGAGCACTTGATTTCTTTCAGTCTAGTTTAGTTGAGCTTGACTAATCAATATATTATAAATGAGTCCATTATAGGTGGACTTTACTGCATATTTTGGGATGGTATCCTTCAGATATGGTTCAAGATATTTATCATATTTAGAACGGATGGATGATAATTCAATGAACATGGTAAATAGATCTATAGACTACCACCTCGCTGCAGATAATGATGCACTATTCTGTGTGAATTGTCAAAGCTTAAAATTACCATCTTGTAGTCTCAACTTAATAATGTCGAATGTACTCCAGCAAAATAAATTTCCAAAAAAAGAAATAACTTACATAGATCATTTAAAAATAACCTCAATCAAATAAAATAAATAGAAAACATTAAGACAATTGTTTACCTTTCACGTAGAAGAGGGGGCGATGCGGTTGATAAATTTTCACCGCTTAATGGCGGCTCCTGCCGCGGCCGTAGAACTGGAGTCAAGCCCCATCGTTCTATGAATTCTATGCGGGAAATGGTTGACACCGAACTAGATGGCGTTATTTTCTGCTCAATTTTACTATCCCAATGATGCACGGTTCCCAAGATATTATCTGCTTTTCATGCTCACGTTTTGTTGTTAAATTTATATTATTTGATATTAACTATTAACTATATTTTCTGATTATGATGATTTCACCGTGTTTCACGCTTTCATTATTTTTTATTTATTTATTTATTTTTTAGCTCACTTATATAACTTACATTTACACTTGTTTCCTTAAATTATTTTCACTTAAAGATCTAAAAAAAAAAATTGAATTTAAATTGCGATTGGAAGATAAAAAAGGTTACGTATACGCTCGAGTGACCCGAAATTATTATTTTTATTTCACAAACATTTGCAGAGAGAGAAAGAGGGAGAGAAAACGAAAGCGAATAGTTTATTATTAAAAGGCGACTTCTAGATGTACTCGTATCTATTTAAAGTTATAACCTTAGGCGAATCCTTAACTTTAACGTTTTGCAAGCGTGACCTA
Source organism: Pocota personata (assembly GCA_963082735.1). NCBI lineage: Eukaryota > Metazoa > Arthropoda > Insecta > Diptera > Syrphidae > Pocota > Pocota personata. Next base: position 47,638,451 of record OY720430.1, on the reverse strand, counting down.
TAAAAACTATTCGTACACAAGCATCTGGCACATGCACTACAAACACTTGTGTATATTTTTAACTTTAACGACTCTCGAACCTCTAATAGAGAATTTAATAACAAATTTGAACTTTGTTCACGTCTTCTACCTGGCATTTGTTAATGTCAGGTAGTCCGTCTCTATCTATATGTGTGTATGTGTGTCCGTGTCTGAGTTTATTTCACTTTTATAAGAACTTGTTTTCGATTTCTAGTTTTTTTTTTCTAGTTCTTCGTGTGTTTTTCTTCTTTCGATATAAATCATCGTCTCCAGGGGTAAAGGAATGTCTTCCTCTTCTCATCAAACATTTAACATTGTGATGATAAATAAAACAGCACAGGTGAAATTTGTTTAAACAAAATATGTATGCACAGTAAGCAGCAGCTGCAATAATATCTATATACTCGTACGATGCAAGAGAATCGTTTTGATATAATGAAACTTTGAATAGCCCAACTTGCAACAGTTAATAATACTTTTGGAGCTTTAGAGGAAGTAGTGAATGGTCCAGTTGGATACAATAATATACAAAAAAAAAAAACAATGTTAATATTCCCCTAAAACGTATAAAGGTCAGAAGACTAGAAGGCAGGAAGTTTATCCATAACTAATATTATAGCCTACGGTTTCGCTTATCTAGAAGAATCAATCTAAGTATGCATCAGCTGTGGAATAAAGATGGAAGACTGACATAGAAAAGAGCCGACTCCCTGGAAAAATTATCTCGATCAACTTTGCAATGGTATATGACTGCGAACAATATTCTCCTGACAACAAATGACTCGGGGTGCAAATTTATACGTACATATATCTCAGTATAAGACAAGTAGCCAAATAATTGCGTAGATAAAAAGATTCATCCGGTATAATGGATAAATCAGGGACAAGGTACCATCCTGCGATAGATTTAAATATGGCCATTGAGGTATCAGTGGATGAGTTTTTCTGTATCCTCCTACTATTTATTTTAGACATTTGGTATTGGTACTATTGTAAAAAAAAATATGGGGAAATCATGAGTGAGAAGGCTCAGGATAATCGCTAAATTGTGACACAACTGGAAGGTAATTTTGAGAGCGACCAGTTTTTCCAAACATGGTGGTGATAACCTTCTCGAATATATTTTTAATGTGGGAAATATACCAATTTTTCTGACTAAGATAAGGTAACAGTTTTTGATGAGTTTTTTCTCTTACACAAAACACACTTTTCAGATAGTTTAATATTCAACGCAACACATGTAATGGAAAGTAATATAATGCTCAGCAAAGAGAACTGATATACAGTACCAAATCTTTACAGATCAGCGGCTAAATTGGACTATGAATACTTCCCAGCTTTCCGGAGACTTAGGAATAGACGTCAATTACCCTGGGCTACTATACAAATATAGAAAACGATCATGCCGTAGGTCTTCGGGATAATATGAAGCAACCTAGCTCTAGGGTACATACCGAGGTTTTGAAGAAGGGCATACATAGGCTATCCACAAGGAGTTCTAATGTCAAGTCTAGTAGTAAACAAGAAACCAACAAACATCGGTATAAGCTGTGAAGTATATGTGAATAATATGTGTGAAGAAGATTCGAGAAAACACTCTACTCCAGCATACAGAGTGGACTGAAAATCATATCTGAGTAGTTTTTAACTATAGGACTTAATAGAAGGCTGAAGACAAATGATGGTAGTATCATGTATCCAATTCTAATAAATGGGATTAGATTTGACTTACAATAGTAAGTAACTTCTTACTAAGATGCGCAAAGCTTTGGTAGTTAAAGCTGCTCGTTATTCGTTGTGTGCAGGAAAATTTCAGGAAAAACCTGGGTATGTGATCCAACTATACGGAAACGAATGTTTAGTTGGTTAGTACTAGCATTATTACCGACAGCGCAGTAGTCTGGGTCAGAAGAAGCAAACAGGGGACAAACAATAAAAACCCTTGAAGTGGTGCAAAGACTGACCTACTTCTGCATAACTGGTGCTATGAAAACCTGTACCACAGCAGGACTAAAGGTGATCTTGTAACATGCCCAATATATCATATATAGTCCTAGAAAGGATCTCAATGCGACCATACTAAAAATAATAAAAGAGTGTATGCCCCATAGAGGATATGGTCAGGAGGCAATGCTTTGAGAGAAGATTCAATAAATTCGACAAGTACAAATTTAGACAAAATGGTACACAGATGGATCCAAAATATTCAGAAGAACTGGAACGGGTGTGTACTCAGAATTTGTTACACGGAATCCTTGGGTACTTTTGCCAGTTTCTTTCAAAGAGGTGTTCATGTGATTGAAGGAAATTAGCTAATAACTGGTAGGGTACTATACTACTTAGATAAATAGGCTGCCTATTGGGTATCAGGTTACGTTGAAGTTGTACCGAAACCATTCTGAGACTTGGGACCGCCAAAATAAGAGAAGAGCTAAAGAAGGCCAAAAACTCCTCGGAAATCATAATCAAAAAAAAGGTAAGTCCTACATAAACATGAGCATTCAGAATTCTAGCAGCATCCCTAAAGGGATTCAGATTTCAGGAAACTGCGCGTAGACGAAAACGGAGACTGCAGATTTTGAAGAGATACATATTAAGGAAATCTCAGCGCACTTCTTCTTAACACTAATCCACAAAAGAAGGTACTATCTGGAAGCCTATCAACTATCAGAAGAAGATCTACCATAGCCAAATCCACTACAGTTCGAGTATCTTCTTAATTAGAGATCCAAGTCAGAGGAGTACAATAGATATATAAAAGTTGCAGTGCACAATTTGATTCGCAGTAGAAAATAAAGCTACAAAAAAATTACAATATATTTTATTCGAAAATGAAAACTCCAACACCAAGCTACAGATAAGAGATCCCCAAAGAAAAAAAATTATCTATCTGCAGTAAGAACTGGAACGAGATAACAGGGAATTGGTTATAATGGAACCATTTCTTTTGCGTTCTGTGCTCATATCTTAGTCAGGGGATTGAAGAATTAGAACATTTAAAGGAAACTTTAACGTAAGTGAAGATATTTAACTATCTAAGTTGAGTAGATACATTTCACTTGGGCGACATGTTCACAACTTTCTACCATAATTCTAAAGAGTGTTCAATGCTTGGATGACAATCTTTTTGCAAAATGTAAAATAAATTTCTCACAAAAAAAAGCTTAACCATGCAACACGTATATAATTCTCTATAAGGACACCAACTTTTACCATTCAATCGGTTCTAGCAAGTAATCTATCGTTAAGGAAAGATAAAATCGAAAAAAAAAATCACTTTCACATACGTAAATTCTAGTTATATGATGCTCTCGACACGACACACAGAAGAAAGATAAAACCTATGAATTAACACATCGTTTTGTATACGAATAAGCAAAAAAAAAAAAAAAAAAACACACCAATCTCTGCAAATGTATGCGTTAACAAAAATCGCGAGACTATCACACGTAGTCGAATTGGAAAATTGCATTTTTCATTTCAAAAATCTATTTGATAAATTTTTCACTATTTTTAGAGTTGTATCACACAAAAGCACATACACCAGAAACGTAAACAATTGTAATTTGCATTCTTGAAAACAATAATCGTGTTCTCGAAAAAAAAAGACGACGAACAAAAAGCACCTCAACCCCGCTCCACACTGTCCTTCACAAAGGCACTCGTGGCAAGCAAATAAACAACCAATTCACACCATTTATGCCTGCATTTATGTGTAGAAGAATAAATTTCCATATGATATGCAATTTTTCGGAATTGGGCATGAATTTCTTTTGGTTTTTCGATTTCCTTTCGCGACAAAATTAATAAATGAAACAAAATTCGAAGGAGAAGAATATTTTTTCCACTGGAGGATTAAGAGATTTTCTTTTTCATTAGATACACTATGGTGTTTCAACACGCATATTATCTCAGACGCACGGTTACACATAGACAGAGCACTGTATCCTTTTTGAATTTCCACAAACACACGTATGAGTGGTGTGTACTATTAGTACACACTCCTATTGCTGCTAGTGTTGGTTTTGGGCACGTTCTAGTAGTGGTAAATAACTTTAGATACTCCTCGCACGTATCTTATGAGGAAATATTTTTCAAGAGAAGGAAATCCTTTCTTCTGTACTTCTCATCATCATCTGTTTCTGTACTAACACCCACAAATACACTTAACATTTGTATCCTTCACGTTGCCATCGGGGGAGTGCTGTATTCGTTTTTTTCTCTCTCTTCTCACTTTGTGTGCAAATGAAACTTTTGTTAAGCAATATTTGTGCTATAGCACGCATGGTTTAAGAAGACCAACCGTTTGAAAGTTCACCACTCGAAAAAAGGACACTTTTCATGGATTCACTGGTGAACCCAAATATATTTTCAATTAAACTAATTTTTTTCTATATAGCACATGCAGCACTAATAACCGCTAAGAGATTGTTTTTTTTTAATTAATATTAGGAATCCTTTTTTTTTTGCATGCAAGATACGTTAACACTATGTATCTGAAGGTAGGGGGAGCATTTTTTTTTCGCGTAATTGTATTGTGTGTGGTCTATGTACTTCGGTAGCACATATACGACACTACGACACGACGACGAGGATATGTGCTTGTAATAGGGGTAAGAGAGATAGAGAAAGCGGTACACAGCAGCAGGATAGGTCCATCATCATCATCATATCAAAGGATAGAGAAAATTCAAGGTAAAGTAATACGATTTTTCACATCTTATTATAATTGCAATGCTAGTGCAACTCCTCGTCATTGTTGTTGTTGTCACCACCCAACCATGTTACTATTCTTGTTGTTGTTATTACACAGAAGGGCTAACGTTGAGCATTTTAAGTATCCTTCAATAGTTTCATTTCACTTGCAGTGTGTTGAATTTTTATTTTGTTTTGCCATCCTTAGTGGTTATATTTAGATGCAATTTGCAATCACATACTATTTTTCACTTTTCACACAAGAGTAGGTAGGTACACTAATGCTGATGATGATGATTATGATGGAAGATACTTTCTTACTGGAATGCTATTTTTTGCATCACAAAAAAAAAAAAATCAAGTGAAAGGACACAAGATACACAAGAGCACAAAGGTTAAAAGGATTTTTGACATCACTTTTTCTTTCACATAAAATAGGTATCATACTAACGTTGTAGAAATAAATTTGGAACAAAAGAAATTAAACCTTGTATGCACTGAAGTTGGTGTAAAGAAATATGTATATAAGATATTTTTTATTGAACACGTTCAACGGATATTGATATTAGAATGATATGTAATTAATTTTTGTCTTTTCTCAAATCGCTTTTCACATGTCGAAGTATTTTTGTTTTTATTTTGTTGCAAAATAAAACACTTTTGGAAATGCAGAAGAATTTCACGCGACTGATTGCGGCTAAAAAATACAGAATATAGTCTTTTTTTTTGTGTCGAGTTATAGCTATAGCAGCATACGGCGGGAAAAGTATTTGAATGGAATAGAAAAATTTTCGTGTAGTCTTTTACGAATGGAAAGAAGGAATTTTTTTTTTTCGACGTATTTGCCGATGGATACCTGCTAGTGGGGTAAAGTTCGAAAAAGCTTTCGTTGGCTGATTTTGACATTTTCTCCTACAATTTACACTCACACGTATGTATGTAGGAGTGGTGGTTTTCCAGTTTCCATGTTCGTAGGGTGTACTTTACGAGATGTTTGCACTTTAAATCAGATAGAAAAAGATGATGAGATTTATTTTCTTTGGCTGTAATTAGAGGAAGGCTTAAAGTGTTGATGTGAAAGGAGACCTATATTTATATGTTATTTAAAATATTCACTACTTTCGAGGTAAAGATTTCGATGAAGGGGTTATGCTATTCTTAGAACCCATTTGCGGCAGTACTTCTTTTTCTCTCATTTTATTAATGGGTACTTTGGAAAGCAGAGAAAGACTTAAGGTTTAGATGCGGTACCTTTCCAGATTTATCAACAAATTGAAGCGCCACTTGACTGAAGCTGGGTAAAGGTTAAAGTAAGTCGGCGATGTATCTCCTCTACGCCACAACTAGAGGAAAGATACCCAGTGCCCACGGAATAATCCTATCGTGCATAGTCTTTTGTGGTTTTGTAATCCTGAAGCTTTAACGAAGATGTAGATTCATTCACAGGCTTATCGAATAGTTCTTCGAAAGGAATTGCTGAAGAAATGTTGTCGGACATTTTTGAATTTCAGGGGGTCTGAGTAGTGAATGAAAAAATAAAATAAAAAATAGGGTACTTTCTCATGAAGTTCCTCATCACTATAGCCCTTACACAGGTTATATTTGTTAAGTCTTAGTTTTTTTTGATATGTTTCGCATGGTATTTAAGCGCATTATTAGTCGCCCCGAGAGACCGCCCGAAACCTTTAAATAATGTTCTCGATTTTAAAAAATAAGTAGGCAGACAAATAGACAAACAGCAATTGTGACATATTCTTTGTTGTTACAATGGTGTTTAAACAACTCACTTTTTGCATCTACGATTGCTTTGATTGACTTGTCTGCTTATTGCGGACCTATGTTTTGACACTCGGCAGACCAATTATGAATCGGAAACAAAAGCAACAAAAACGCGGGTGCCTCCATTACAGCACATTAAGTGCAGACTGCTAAAGTTTTGGCCTTCTAACCTGAGCTAATCAATGACAAAAGGCGAGTGGGACAGCAATCTTACATATTTGTAGCTTAAGTCCAGATCGGACCACTGGATGGGACATGGTTCTATTGGCACGCTTAGCATTTCAAAGTAGTATACATTCTTCGATAGCCTAGGAAGATTACGGGATAAAATCCTCTAGTAGCTGAAGGCTTCTCTCAGATGGGTGACCAAAATCACTGCACAATATCCATGTGACACTCCATGCCCAAGGCGATATACAAAACTGTACCTTCACCCCATTTAAACTAAAATCCTTCACGAAAAACTTGCTTGATAGGTGGAGAAATTTAAAAACTAGTTTGGCATCTAGTTCATCTAAATTCTGCTATGTGGTTCTCGAGCTAGCTATAGGAGGGAGTTTTTAACATTTAGACTGACGCAAAAATCGCTCCTCAAACTGCCTGTGTGAAATCACCACTAGACTGGTTTCGGTTTTTCTGGAATTAATTAAATTTTGTCCACCATCATGGAGTGTTTGTTTAGAAGTAGTAAAATACCTATCAGTCGAATGGTTCGAGGCAATCAAAAAAGCAAGTATCAATAATAAATAATAAAATCTATTAAGGGGACTTGTGAGGGGTATATGGATACATGGGAGGATAATGAAAAATGTATACTCTTCATCCATAGGTCATAAAACCGAAATCCAACCAACGTAGGAGATAATTTTTTGTCTTAACGTAACTTTTTTTTTCGACTTTTTAAATTATTTAGCAGTAATTCTGTTTCTCAGCCAGTGAATATACATATACATACATATGAATGCCACCACAAAATTTCAGCACGATGGAATAATATTTTTTTTTTCGAAAAGAAATCTTGAAATAAAACAATTTAACGATTTTGCGTTGGATAGCTTTACGATGTCAATTCGGCTAAAGATATCACTCTCGGAAATAGAAGATTAATGATTCAGGTGATCGCCAGAACCATATCGGGATCCTAGGGATTCAAAACCTTGTTCGTAGTGTGCTCGTTTAACAAGAGCTTGAGCTGCACGCCTGCCCATACGTCCCCTTACTATAACTCGATTTGTATATTTTTTAGGCTTATTGTTCAAAAAACTTTATGAAAAAAAATATTTTTTAGTGTTTCGTACCAGAATTGTATAAACGAAGCACTAATGAATTCAACAGACAACGTCTGTCTCTCCGTGTGTTTGTCACACGACTGTAGCTTTTGAACCGTTTCAGGTAAAGAAATTGTCCACAAAAATAAAAAGTGGTTCACTTTGAGGTTACAATTTAAAACTTTCACTACTGTGTTTTTATCAAAAATAAACAGCTGATATTTGACATCTATGAATACTAAGTATTGACATTTGTAATTATGGTGAGGCATACGAGAGAAAAACGCATTTTTATTGTTAAAACCCATCCCCGAAATGGGGAAAATTTAACCAACACAATTCGAGAAATTCGAAACAATATCGGTATACATATACCGTCCATCTCTTGACGTGGTTAATAAATCAATGAAAAAAAAAGTGTTGGATGTGCAAAGACCAGGGTGTCTCGTAATGGACAGTCACGCGAAAATATTACCGCAGTGAGTGACAGTATTAGTGACAATGTCAAAATCCATTCGCCATTGTTTCCAGCAATTGAACCTTTCCTACAACTCCACGCAGCGCATTTTAACAAAAGATCATGCCTAGAAGATCCAATTGACTCGGGAATTGAAGATATCAAACCATGAAAAGTGTCGTGACTTAGTTGATTGGGTGTTAGAGAACCACCAAGTTGATGACAATTTTTCGAAGAAAATCATCTTCAGCTATGAGGCTCACTTTCAACTGAAGGGCTACATAAATAAGCAAAATTGTTGCGTTTCGGGTCATGAAAATCCTCAGACCATTCCCGAACAATAAATGCATCCACAAAAAGATACTGTTTGGTGCGGATTTTAGGCCTTCGGAATAAAAAAATATGTTTGGCATCAATCGGACGATATTGATGTGATAGACGCGGTTGCAACGTTATTTATGAACTATCGAAGGATTTATGCCGAAAAGTAATAAATAATTTCATCACAAGGGCGGATGTCTGCAAGGCCAGCTGTGGTGCCCACAACTTGGCGGACGTAATTTTTCATGTTTCATGTATCAATGTTTCAGCATATTGACATACAAATATCAGCCGTTTGTCAAAAAACCAATGTCAATCACCAGGTTAGTACGTGGTCGACCAAAAATAATCGAAAAAGTATTATAAAAAAAAATGTTTGCGGGAAGGTTTTTGGGGGTATAAAGATAGAAAACTCCATCATAAAACATAGCAAATTAAAGCTGAACTCTCAAGGAGTCAACAAATATGAAAAGTTCATTGGCAAAGAACTCAAAAACCCTAACATAAGACGCAAGCATCCCCTCTCTATCTCCAAAACTATTAATATATCTCACCCCGTCTTCATCCGATTTAGATGATTTTCAGATGTATTTACGTATACAAAATAACTCAAAATCCTTCATCATCAAAATCCGTGGTTTGGTTCTTGAGTCAGGCGTATGAGGAATATGATTCGAAAATGTCTTAAAACCCTCCTCATAGCTTACTCTTAAAGCTAAGCCTAAATGCCAATTTTAATCGAAATCCGTTCGGGAGTTCTTGAGTTAGATGGTTAACAAGATGATTTAAATATTTTTAGTACACTGCTCCCAAATGCCAATCACCCGTTGATCCTATTTTGCCGGATTTTAGGCGAATTAACCTACATGTCAGGATATATGATAAATACATATCCATACAAACGAATTACATTCCACCAAAATGTCTTTAGTGGTTCTCGAGCGAGCCGTGTGAAGACAAACATACATTTAAAATAACGATACGAAACACTAACCGCATGAGGACAGACTAGCACTTGACTTTTTACATTTTCGAATTCTTCTAGCTGTTATTTGATATGTCGCACGGTGGGGTGGAAACAATTTGTTTTTCTTGTGGTACATTATGTTGTATTGCTGGAGAATTTTACATGGTTATGAACTTGCAGGGTGAAATTTAAAAAGTTTGCTTTGTTTTATGCGGAAATGGTTAGAGATAGGAGATTTATTACATGGAGTAATTTTTTCGCGAACTTAACCCCATTTCGGAGATAGTCAATAAAAAAAAGTTCACCTCAATTACTCGAAAAAATTTGGAGATAGCATTTACGAGCATTTTTAAAGATTAAAACCGCGGTACTAGTTCATAATTTCAGCCGCTCCTAATCTAACCGCCTATTTTGAGCTACTTATGTGTTTTTCTTCATCACACCTATTCAATACTCGCTGCTTATTCGGGACTATTTATGTGCAAATACGTACATGCTTATTCAATGTTCACTTCTATATCTAAAGGCAGTTCCATCACCCATAACTCGTGAACACTTGCAGTAGCCTGCAGCTCGGCTTTCCCATATTCCGCGACCCAAAAAATGGGAAGTAGGAAGTTTTTAAGGATAAATTCCTTAATTGTCCTTTAATTTTCCTTAATTGTTTTTAATTTATCCTAAACCAAACTTAAACTTGGAAAGGGATACTATTGAAATTGCCAGTTTGCAGAACTAAAAAAAAACCTATATATGCATACAAACTGATGCATTCTGAGGATCAGTTTGTTGTCAAAATAAGTTTGTCGTCACTTTCGAATACTGAATAAAATTGTTGACATATACTACCCGCTATTCTATCTCCAGTGTCTTCCCAAAGCAAGAACGAAAGGAAACTGATCTTGAAGCCTCACCGTTCACTTGAAGTGTCTATGAGAATAGAAATTTTGTACCTGTCACCTTATGTTTCATGTGACACGCCCATAGAAAACTATCTTTATGATGGTGACTTATGCCTGGGGATACAAAGATACAAATCATTTTATGTGGTATCGGTAAAGCTTGTGCCAGTTAAAAAGTATACAATTATATTTCCTTAACACTGAAGAAATAACTGATAATTTATAGGGAATGATCTTGCGGAAGATTTGATTTAAGCCACCAATGCTGAACCAACTGAGCTTTTCACATATATTTTCTTCTATAGTCAACTCTTCAGTATCACTATTTTGCTACCATATTTTGTCCTTTACTTGTAGCTGATTATTATATAGCGTTCAGTTTCTAGATAACAGCCGAAGATGTTTTGTGATTTACATTTCTGTTCATTAATGCACTAAAAGTCAATTAGAATTCATTAAAATCCGATGAAAAATTCTTAATTTATTGGCGAGAAAAATATATAAGTAAATAAAAAGTTAGCTTAGCTTTGGAAACATTCAAAAGGTTGCAAGCATCTAAAATAAAATTACGAAATCCTTCAAAGTTGAGCTGAAGATCTGTACAGTCTTCCCTTTTTAATTTAATAATTTATTTGCATCGAATTATGTTTCTTATTTTGAATTTCGAATTTTCTTTTAATATGTTATGGACTATTTCAATTACAGAACCGAAATGTACTTAGAATTGAACTTTGCACAATTAGCCCACCAGTATCGATTGTACTGGCTACCGATCTACGTCAACCGTCACTGCTGCTGCTAATGGGAGACTCAAGAAATTACCGCATGAATTATTATGCAAGCAATCTGTTAAATGTCTTTGAAAAGTACACAATTACGTAGATACTCCCACTATAGAAAACAAAAAAGAAATTCTAAAGATCATGTACTATATTTTTGTGTTCTTAAATTACTCGTGCGCTATTTCTTTCTGAAAAAAATACCTGAGAAGTTAAGCATCATCTAATGAGATGAAAATATTTTTTTTTTTTTTTTTTTTGTGAGGGAACACGAGAGAGATGTCAGACAATTCTTTTAATAAGTTTTTTTTTTTTTTTTGTATTTATTTTCTTCTCCTTTCAGTTCTTTTTTTGTGCTGGGATTTTTCGAAGATAGTGGGAGAGTTGTAAAAATAGTTCCAGTATTTTCGAAAGAAAACACTGGAAGTACAAGCTTTTTTCGATGTCGAATTTCATTGGAATTTTCAAAATAACATTTGCTTTGAAATGAAAATGAAAAAAAAAAAAAAAAAATGCGCATGACATCCATGTGGAAGCTTCGATAAGATACAAAACGCGACATTGCTGAACATGAAAAAAACAAAAAAAGTTTACGGTTTAACAGCTTTCTCGTTAGCTTAGGCTTACAACAGGGAATATCGAGAGTATAGCAGGGTATACTGTAGATTCGAATAAACAAACGAATCGCCGACTGACAGAATAACAAAAACAACAACGAAAAGAAAACAGAATGCCTTCGTTTACATTTTCCTAATTGCTGTATGTTAAGTTTTATACTCCCGTGTGTAGGTATGCAGTATATTGCTAGTGCTCCTGTGCCGCTCTCAAGTTCTGTAAGTTGCTGTAGTTGATTTATTTTTGGCCTCTTCTTTGCACTATTCACCTTCAGCGATTTCCCATGGCAATGCAGAGCAACAAAACATTCACACGCCCCGAAGTGACAACATACTAGATGCTCAGATACTGGGATACTTAGATACCCCCACTCTATGTAATATGTTTTCATCCGACACTTGCATACGACGAGTAACTTTCGGAGGAGATACATTCGGTTTTTGTGTTATTCTCGTTCATAGATTTGAGATACACAATACGAAATGTTTCTCTTTTGTTGGGTGTTTTGTTTGGATTTTTTTTAAAGGGCCTTGAAACTATTGCTTCTCAATGTGGACATCTATTTTGGATTAGCTTTTTAAATTTAGATCTTAGCATAGGTTACAGAAATCGCCTTGGGACTTGAAATGAAACGCCGGACAGTAACGTCGTTTGAAGTATGAGTGATTGCTTCGAGTTCGTTTTTTGTTTTGTTTTATTTTTTTTTTTGTTTCATTTGTTTGGTGCCATTGAGTAGTAGAAAAAGTTTTCTTTTTGCATTCGTTGTTGTTTTTGTGTTTATTTTTTCATAGCGTTTATGTGTTTGTGTACACCGAGAGAGATAGGTATTGTTTGGATACAGTGCCACAGATGTTTTCAAATGCTGTCAGGACTTATTGGCAATATGAAGGGTTATTGGCAATCATAAGTTTTGGTAAAAGTTTTTGAACTGATAGTTACGGTAATGAGTTTAAGTTTTGAATGGAATAGGGTAGATTGAATGTATTGTTTTTGATAAGCAGTTGAATGGTACGAAGAGCATGTTCAAATCCATTTATCTGTTTACATAGAGGATATTTTAAATGTAAGTAAAGTTTAAAGTGAATTTGTTTTGGAGTAAATTAGATTGTCACGGAATTGTGCAGTTGATAAATCTATACTTGCAGATGACTATGTAAACAATACTGCTCAGAAACAATGATATCAATTAATGTGCATAGCCATACTCCCGCTGGCACCTCTCAAGCCCAATAGGTTCCAATTGAGACTCTAGAGGTGCTGTAATCGAATAGTAAACCACTAAGGATCAAAAGCAAGCCCCATTAACGAGCTCCTAGACACGTCTTGGCAATGCCTGCTGCTTTGACCCGACATCTTGGTTTTGCCGGGGTGGATCATAATTTTGTTGTCTTACTTATGGGGCCATATTTCAGTTTCAAGTACACGATCAAATCACGGTGCTAATGACTTCAGCATCAGAAATCAATGGTAAAGATGGAAAAAATCCGTCTAGAAGACATTCTTTTGATTTTATTAAGCTATATAGTGGGTATATAAGCTGCAGTTAGGTGTGGTGGTTTCGGGAAGTCTTGTTACCAGCATTCTTTGATGGGAATCGCATCGAAAAGCTGATGCTAGCGCAACCTTTCCAGCAGAGTATGTATTTCTTCTTAAAAGGAAGGCATTCAAATTCGCATAAACATTTATTCGTCATGACCTACTTGCAGCACATTAAACTGAAAAATTCAAAAACTGCAATCAAAAAAAAAAAAATTATGTTTCAAACATTCACGTTCTGTTTCGGCCCATTTCTTTTGGGTTTGTGTACATTTAAAAGTAGGGCGACATTTCCTCTCGCTTGGTTCAGGTAATCAGTACTGACACACAAGTGCTTATAATAAGTGTTCCGAGTGTGTGTACCTAATGCAAAAATTACATCGAATTTCTTAAAATAAAGTAAGATAACGTCCATGTATCTATGTATTATTTTTGTCAAATTTGTATTGTTTTAATTATTGAAAATCTTGGCTATCAAGCTTATGAGAAATAGCTTGTGTGGCCCATGGTACAAAATACTTGTTTTTGCCGACCATACCTAGACACAGACAGACAGAATTGAGAGACTCACTATATTGAGTTACCCTATCATAGTAATGTCAAGTTTGATCCAACTCTCCAAACTGAACATTTTCAGGAAAACAATACTTCCCCTATAGGTCCAAGTAAAATAAAGTGCACGACTGGGTCGCACGTACTTGCACTTATTAATAAATACTGTTTAATTGCAAATCACTCAAATTTAATATTTGAGCAAAATTGTTAAAAAGTTTTCTTTTGTTTAAAAAAAAAATCCGTTTACGTACCGTTAAACGTATTTGCTGGAAAACTAAATACCAAAATCGTTAGAGCAGAAAATTATTTTTTTCAAAATCGGCCATTAGTAATGTACTATTTCGCCTCGAATCGTGACCCTACTGATCCAGCAGTTTATGCTGCGGGCAGATAAGCAGACAGGCAGACATAATTGAGAGACCCAATTCATTGAGTTTCTCTATCATAGTAATGTCAAGTATAATCAAAATCTCGAGGTCGACAATTTTCAGAAAACCAATACTTGCCGTTATAGGTGCAAGTACAAAACTACATGGAGGACAAGTCTCTCAGAATGACGGGAAACTTTCAATCAAATTTTTGAGATTTTTTCGGAGGTCATCAGGAAGACACACCGAATATTTGTTTCTGCGTTCGGTTTTGTTATTTTTAATGACTATTTCAGGGCCTTCTTTTACTCCACTGTATCAGTCGTCATCGCAACCTACATCGTGTATACATATGCATACATATGTACCTCGATCATTGTATATGATATCAAAAATTCAAAACATAGTATCGATCGGTACTGAACCGCTTGTTTCTAGCGTGCTCCGTGTATGGACAGTAAGCATCTCGACAGGTCCCTAATTATTCCCAAAAGTTCCCATTTTGATATTTCAAATATCCTGGCCAAACCCTAATTTGGAGTAAAAATAATGATAAAGTAAGATAAAACAAAGAGCACAAACAAATCGCACGCACTTCTCCATATTTACTGCTCGTTAAAATATTGTTCAGATATCTAAGTCATTTTCGGTATATGTGAGGACATGTAATTAAAATGTTGGACACACGGTGAAACATTTTATTATGCCTTAAAATTTTGTCACCTCTTTTCGACTTTGCATAAATTTTAAATCACAATTTTCAAACAACAATTTTCATGCGATCCAGTCGTGCCCTTTTTTTTAAAAAAAGTCCCTTGAAAAGCAAAAAATCTCATTTTGACAATTTCCCAAATCTTTTAAGTTGGAAACCCAGTGATAGACTGAAAGGAAAGAATATAGAGGGGAGTTTAAGATTGGTCAGAGAAGGAATTTTTGTGAAGTGTAGTTTTCTGATAATTCATTCCAACCGATTTTCTGTATTTCGCTATGCACCCGAAGGCGTACTTTAAGATGTATGGGTGTTTAGAGATGTCGAACGTGTTGCGATTGAACCGACGGACTGGCGGTGGAAATACAATTACAAACGAGCGCTAATAATCCAACATTCCGAAGGTATTCTAACGAGTTAATTTGATTGCAAATAGACTAACCACCGATCAATCTAAATGCTTGATGCTGAATACTATCGAGGAAATTCACTTATATTTTGGGAGTTTCCGCCCAAACATGAGAGTTGAATTCAAGTTTCGGGCAAATGTAAGCTTTATAGATCATAGGTTCGGCAAAAACCTGGTAAATATTTAGAGCTGTTTTCGATGTGAAGTTTGATGAAAATCTGTCTAGCAGATTAAGCTGCAATAAGCCATCACGTAGAGGACGCAAACAAATAGAACTGAGAGCCCCACTTTCTTGAGTTTTTAAATTTCGAAATCGAAAAATAAGTGCAAGGAAAAATTTAGAAATCGATGGGAGGATGCCAGTGTTATTCACCAACTTTAAGTGGCCAAATTTGATTTGTAATAGGCACCGAAAACTATATCGAAATAAAATAAAAATGTTCAAAATCGGTGATGGGCCTTCAAGTCGATTAATGCATACTTTTTGAATTTGCTTTTAAAATAGAACTATCTAAAGAGATTTTTGTCATTGGTGTGTGCTCTGTCAAAAACTTTATTATTGACAGCTACAACATATAAGAAGTTAAGTTTGTCTTGTGGTGAAAATAAACTAAAGAAGTAATGATGCTTTGATATAATGACTGGTTGAACTTGAAGAACAAAATGTATTGTGTTTACGAATGCTGACTGATATAGAGTTAAAAGAAAAATTATATTTGCGAAACAATTGAATGGAGACAGAAGAAAGTAGCTTGGAATTGCATTTTGTTTTTTTTTTTTTACAAAATTTGTCGTAACTCCGAAGATAGACAAGGATATACGAGTATCATACATATAAAATCTTTTATACAAAGCGTGAGTTAGACCAGGACTTGAGTATTGTTCTCTTGCTTGGAATTCGGCCTCAAAACATTATCTTCATCTGCTCGACAGCATACAAAGACGAGCAATCCGCTTAATAGAAGATCCCGCACTAACTGCAAATCACTATCTCGTTACAGAGATCAAATCAGCCTGCCGTTGCAAAGAAATCGCCCGTTGCGCATTCCTTGCCATAGAAGGTGGTTTTGAGAACTCTGGTTATGAATCCATCACCATGAATGATGCCATGAGACGCAGGGGAATCGGCGAACCTACAACGAGATGGGTTAGGACTATACTCGATATCCGCACAATAACATCTTCGTCGGGAGAGGTCTCTGTGACGGTCTCCAGGGCGGCGTCCTCGCGCCTCTCTTTTGGTCGCTCGTGGTGGATGATTTATTGAATAGACTTAATAGTTTAGGCTTTATAACTAGAGGCTATGCAGATGATCTCGTGATTATCATCAAAGGCATACATGAAGACAATGTGTGTCAACTCATGCAAAATGCCCTCCTTGTAGTCTCAGACAGGTGTGCTGCCGAGGGCTTATCGATTAACCCCAGCAAGGCAGTCGTTGTATCGTTTACAAGAAGAAAAATGCTGGACATTGGTTTAGTGACTTTAATAGCACAAACATTCGTCTTTCCGATGAGGTAAAATATCTAGGAATTGTCCTGGATAGGAAACTTAACTGGAACTCCCATGTCAAGCATAAAATTGGCAAGGCGACCACTGCCATGTGGGCCAATCGTCGTATGTATGGCAAAACCTGGAATCTGTCCCCAAAGGTCATATTCTGGTTTGGTATACAACCAGAATATGTAGTAAGACCCATCCTTACATACGCGTTCGTTGTCTGGTGGACGAAAACTAAGGAGATCACAACCATCACGAAACTCAGCAAACGTCAAAGATTGGTTTACCTCGGAATCACAGGTACTATGCACACCTGTCCCACAACAGCCATAGAAGCTATAATCGGTCTCACTCCGTAACATATTTTCATCAAAAAAGTGGTAATTCGCAGTGCAGTTAGTCTTCGAAAGCCGGATGTTAATAGTACATGGGATCATGTGGATCTCATGGATCTATTAACCGACTACTTAGCACGGTTTCTAACTTTACGCCCAAATCACTCTACTTTGGTAGAAGTTTTGAGATTTAGATCCCAAGCCTTGGTATATGGAATAATGGCGCACCTTTGCTTGATCCAAAAGGAATCGTTTGGTATACCGATGGATCAAAAAAGGATTCAGGAGTTGGCGCCTGTGTGTATGGACCCAATTATAAGATTTCGAAATTACTTGGAAAGAGTATTAGTGTTTTCCAGGCCGAGGTTTACGCTATCGAGACCTGTGTTAGTATAAACTTGCACTCAGGCATTAATGGTGCCGCTATCCATATACTCACAGATAGTCAAGCGGCACTTAAAGCACTGATCTCCCACCTGATAAGTTTAAAATCAG
This sequence comes from Pocota personata, assembly GCA_963082735.1. Classification (NCBI taxonomy): domain Eukaryota; kingdom Metazoa; phylum Arthropoda; class Insecta; order Diptera; family Syrphidae; genus Pocota; species Pocota personata. Next base: position 47,620,743 of record OY720430.1, on the reverse strand, counting down.
TTCTAAGCTCCTTCGACAGTTTACAAAACTTGGCCAGATACAATAAAGTAAAATGGTGGTGGGTACCGGGTCATGTCGTCGTTGACAGCAACGAAACTGCAGATCTGCTAATTAAAAAAGGTTCCTCTGAGTTGTTCATTGGACCTGAACCCTTTTGAGGAATATCTGATTCTGCCTTTAAACTGACCCTAAACGGTTGGGAACGCAACATGTACATTTTCGCTGGAATAAATCCCAAGGTCTCAGACAAACTAAAAGAGCTGTCCAACCCTTCCAAAAAAAGGGCAGTTGATACCCTAAAATATAACAGAAATAATAAGAAAGCTTGTGAGCTCCCTTACTGGTTACTGTCAATTACTTTACCACCTTAATAAAATGAGAATTTCAGAGGATATCACCTGCTGCCTCTGCCTAGAAATGGACAAAATCGCAGAACAAGTACTATGTGAGTGTGTAGCTCTGAGTAGAAGTAGAGGAAGCTTTTTTCTTAAGAAAGTAATATCTCCATTAGACTTAAGGAACTCCTCCGCAGCTGTAATTATAGCTTCCATAAGGAAAACAGAAGTACTGCTGCCCTAAAAAGTGCCCTCATCTGGCACAAAAGATCTTTCTGGAACCTCAACAGAATGATCACTAAAAATGCGATATTTGAGCCACCAGTGCCTAACACCCCTTATGTCCACCATGCAACGGTTCAGATACCGCTTTATAAAACCATCTTCTGCTACATAACAAGTAAATTTTGGAATTTACTTACAGGAGATATGCATATTTCCATATTCAAAAAAAATTATTCGCAATTATATGCAATAAAATCTGAATAGCTTTTATTTTCATCACAAATAGCATCCCTTGTCAGAAAATATTCATATATATATACAGCATCTCAAAAACTAATAGCAGTCGCTTTTAAATGCAAGTAAAGTCATGTATGCACATTCTGCAAATAACCACATAATGGGACTTATTCCAATTCTTGTTAATAGAAACAATATTCCAAAGATAAATCCTTCAGATAAATTCTCCATATTTACTATGAAAATGTAACTACATACAAAAAGCTAAAAAAAAAAAAACAAGATGCGACTCGTAGTCCTTGCAAAGAGAACATGCAGAAAATTACCCGATTGTGTATCCATCCACCCAGATGATAGAAGAATACACCCTAAGCCAATGTCGCCGTTCCAAATAACTTGAAAAGTTAAAAAATAACAACGCCAACAACAATAATAAAAACTACGAAAAAACCGAAATAATTTTTCGGGACAGCAGGCTCCACCAAATGCAGCAGTAATGTTCTATCCTGCCACCCTTTGAGCACATCGTATCATCACAATAGCGACAATCCGCCACGATCTACCCCTAAAGGCATGCGTTCGATGTGTTTCAATGCAGCCTTTTTGGTCATTGTTGTTGTTGCTGCTATTTTCTTGTTTTATTACTTTGTTATATACATATTTTTTTTTAATCTCACATCTATTTCTGTGTGGGGTATAATTTATGTATGAGCGGAAGACAATTTTTGCGCAACCCTTTCTATATGTTTATATGATAGAATTGCCATGGATGACTATCTCGGTACAGCACAGTGAAAGAAGGAGAGGGAGATGGTACTAAAAGAAAAAAAGAAGAATATAACGCAACTTTTTAAAATTTATGCAGGCCAAATTTCAAATTGTATCTTAAAAATAATATAGATTTATGTGGTAACGACCACGCTGAGGGTCAATAAAGTCGATAAACACTCTCAGATGGATGGAGAGGATATACTGCATGGTATCCAACGCAATCAAATCTTTTTCCGAGGGATTTTCATTTTTCGGAACAGATTTCAGTGATGGCGTTGAGTCGTCATTGACAGGAGGAGTTGTTCCTGAAAATGTTTATTGTTTTTCTTTTCCACTTAAGCGTGAGATTTGTGCAATATTGTTTAAGAATGTTATGAGACAAATGAATATCCTCAACTGAGCAAGTGGTTTATAATGAAAAGGAGGGATATGGTAGTATTTGAACTTGCTTACTGTAGGTAAATCTTTAATGTCGAAAGGTAGCTCTTCGAGGAAGTGCTTTTCCCAAAAGTTAATTACAGTATCGCACAGAGTTTTGAATGGTTCATGCTTGTTAGAGATTTTAAGGTTAGCTAAATGGGTCTTCAGAAGTACTTGCTAATTGAATCTCAAAGTGTAGGTTGGATAGAGTATATTTTAGATCAGTGAATGGAAAATATTTAGCTTGATTAGCTTTTCATGATTTAATTTAAAAGCATTAACGGACTGGAAGAAGGGAACTTTGGCCTTGATGTGTTTGTTCACTTAGAGCAATCGCTTGATAATGCCGTTTTTATTAGGCACAAAATTGATAAAAATATCGTCAAGTGAATCTTATTCAAGCTGCCCCAAGAACTGCTGACTGCAGATGGTAAATGAAGTGGAATATTTTTGCCATTACTCTGGTGCTTTCTGATCAATCTACTGGTTGTTGAAGTTCAAAATCTAGGATTAGACATCCACGCATTAGTGATGTATAAAAGCAATATTGAGACTACCATAGTTTTACACACTCAGTCTTAGTATTGATTTTAGTGTTTGACAGTCGAATCTTGGAATTGATGCAAGACTCTTGCAGTCTTACTTTCATAAGTACAGATAACAAGTGGCTCTGTCTACTACACAGCGTAAAAAAAAAACACATAACTTCGTCATCTATTCAAGATATATTCAACATACTAGTACCAACCTTAATTCAGTCTTTGATACATTTTTCCTAAGTGGAGAGATACAGTGTGTTCCATTTAAAGATACAAATATTCTGAGGTATAATTCCTTGTACAGTTTTAGATTTAGAACAAGCTTATAACTTACAGTTCCGGGGTTTGTTTTGTTAATTTTGGAAAGATAACTTAATACATAAAATGACATAACACGAACATCTTTGCGATTTAATAAATCGTTCGCACAATTTAATTGTTTATGAAACGAAATTATCTCACAGAGTGGTTTTTCAATTTTTATTGGCACCTATCTACATACTCGTACATAAATGTATATGTATAGTATACTAGGCTTGGTGTTGTGATTGATTTGGATCAACCTTGATATTACCATAAGAGAGAATCCAAAAAAAAAACTATATTCTCAATTACGTCTGGCTGCCCGTTTGTCTATTCGTCTGTTTAGATCAAGTTAACTGCTGCCTAAACGGCTGGATAATTGTTCTTTATACTTCATATCTGAAATCTATATGTATTGTCACATTTTGAGGCGAATAAGAATTTTCATTCTAACCCCAAAATTAATAGCTGATTTTGAAAATAAATCGATTTTCTCGAAAACGGCTCCATTTATTTTGTTCAAATTTTAAAAAATCTGCATATAATGCAGTAGGTAGTGCCGTTTAATAGTTATACCACCTGATGAGATTTAATCGAAAATGTATGCTTTTAGCCATAACTCGGAATGGGTTTGAAACAGACCTCACCCCTAGTACTATTTTTGTCTTACCTGGACCCAAGGAATTGTCTTTTGGCAAAATGATCTGTTAATGTCTTTCCTTGCAACAATCAATGAGACATAACCCCTTTCCTCAAAAACCAGAACTATGCAAAACTTTTTCAGATAGCGGCTTTTAAAGTGATAAGGGGTGATTTTGATGAAATTTTCTATTACTTTTCGGCATAAATCCTGCGGTAGTTCATAAATAATGCGTCGAATCTCGTCCTTTAGTAAGCTTTTTAAGAAGGTAGACCTTCTGCTTCAAATAACAGAAAAAAAAAAATTAAATATCCAACTGCGTGATATAGCACGATCTTGGATTTTGGTCGCCGAAACGGGAGATGGCGCAGTGGGGAAACTTTGTATGCAATGTGACATCCGCAATAAACATTGACTATTTGTGGATGCATTGGTTGTTCGTAGATTTTCATCACCCCAAATACAATCTCACGAACCCTGTCTCTCACTGCGGCCATACAAATACTGACCCCGTCCGATCGAATTTTTTTCCCATCAATTTCTTAACCACGGCACGAGATGGATGCTTATGTATACCAACATTATTTCGCAATGCGTAAATCGTGTTGGTTAAATTTTCGCCATTTCGGGGATGGGTTTCAATAATTAAAATGCTTTGCTATCTCGTATACCGCTCCATAATTACAAATGTCAATACTCAGTATTCAGAGATGTCAAATATCAGCTGTTTATCTTTGTCAGAGCCACAGTATTGCCAGATTTAAATTGTAACCTACAATTGAGTCACGCTTTAGTTAAAAGCTAAGTATATACTATAATTTTTTTTAATTTGTAGGGCTTAGATGTAGTTAACGATTATTCAAACCGCAAAAATGCTTATAAAGCATCTAAAGTATCTTTTCAAAACGACCAGTCAAAAGAAAAGCGAATCAATTAAATTTATCTTGTGTGAACCGCTTTAGAGTTAAAATGAACGATAGTAATATAATTAACAAATTTAACAAGCCACACATATTACTTGTAGGCATCCTATCGGCATCGCATATTTTGCACAGCTAAGGACATTTCAATCATTCTCATTCTTATCATATAAAATTACAATTCATACGAGTCACAAGTAAAGCAAAAATTAATAAAATGCACGACCGGGTCGCACGTATACTATGTGTATGTATGTATATCCATACCTATGTAGTATTGTATATACATATGAATTTAAGCGAAATTATAAAAATGTAAATCTCTTTCGTCTTTAGAATGACAAATTTAATCTCGCCTTGGTTGTACATACCAAACAGATAGAATTAATGGGAGTCGGACAAAATTCCAAAAATACATAATCCCGGAAGCCCAAAATCCCAAAAATCAGAACCAAATTTTTCGGGATTTCGTTTTCGGAATTTTGGATTTTCGGGATATTTAATTTTCGGAATTTCAGATTTTCGGGATTGTAACGCCAACCCAAAGTTAATAGACCTACTTTTCGAGTTCTTCCAAAATAGTAGTACCAGAATTAATAAAGTGAGACTTTTTCACGTTGCAAGTGGGATTTATAGCCAGCACCTTTTGGTAACTACAAACAGCACAGTAGCATACTATGTAAAATGAGTTTAATAAGAACAGTTTGCGAGATTTTAAGTGCCTAAAACAAGCTAATAAAACTTTTTTCTTTCTTCGTAAAAGGAATCGAATGAACGAGTTGATCAATTGATCAATCTGAAGAATCAATATTCCCTTAGAAACCATTTTATCTAAATTCCAAAAATGTTATACAATGAGATAAAAATCCGTTTTGGTTTTAACCTTCATCCGTCCCTAAGATAAAAAAAACTCACACAATAGTCTCCTTGGGTTTTTTTTGACCCAAGTGAAGTTATTTCTAATGACAGATGTTCAACTGAACAAATTGGTAAAGTATAGATGAAAATACAGGCAACATAAGGATATGATAATAAAATCCATTCAATATTTACTAAAACTTTAGAATGGGAGGACTGATTAAATTGTTCTAAAAAAAAAAAAAAAAAATATTCTATAAAAGTACAATTATTAACACTTAAGCAATGAGTAACCTTGGGTTTAGTTAATTAGTCGTTACACAGCATTTGTCAATACTGGGATAAGACTTTTATATTTAACTTGATGAGAGCAACATAATTACATATAGCCATCAAACCTTTTTCATAACACCCGTGACACAAACACCCATAGATACACATAATGCTCCTCCGGATTTGTCATCAGTTTGGATGTGGTTCTTAGTTCTATTGCAATTAAAAGATTTAGAATGCATCTAATTCCAATTCCAATTTAATTACTCAATGAAAACAACTCTAATCGCAAGCAAGAAGCTTTATTTCACATCAATTATTAGAATTCTTCCTCATTGAGACTTAAGTCAACACCATATTAAAACCTTGAGCTTGAGTCTACGAATTTAGAAATGGTATAAACAAATCTCTTTATAATTCATAGAGAAACATATTCGTAAAATGGAAAAATATCTTTACAGGTTTCCTAATTAGACACAGTAGTAAATAAATTCAATTTAAGTTACCCCTTTAGAGGCGGAAAAAAAAAACAAAAAAAAAAAAACACATGCACAAAACTGAAATAAAATCAGCAACAGAACGCATTCAGTATGAACATGTTGATGCATAGGATTATACCATCTAAATCTTATTTTCCAGCACGATACCTCCACGAATTGCAATAAAAGAAATCCATTTAATTTCATTGTGCAATTCATCGGTTCTTTCGTGTTAATTTAATAAGCTCCACTGGAATCATTATGGTAAAAAAATACATTCTTTAAAAAAAGAAACTCTAAATCAATATTCATGGAAAAAAGAGGTATAGAAATCGCGCTAGAAAGACAATTAAAAGAGAAACCATCGCTCGCCTTACATAACAATTAACTAAAGTGTTGCTGAAAAATCGTACAATATAACGGACAGAAAAATAATGGTACGAGACTTTTGCCTCCTTCTAAAGAATTCCCGAATTTCTGGCAAAGTTCCAACGACCTTTTTTCGCCTTTTTCCCATCTGTGCCGTGTGTATATGTGTGTGTGTAATTACACACTCTTCGTTTTTTTCTATTTTCTGCGTATATTTCATGCAATCTGCAGTATCATCTAATATTGGTGACATAACATACATATGTAATTTTTTTTTTTTTACATTCAAAAACCTATAAGAACAATTATTTGAAAAAATGCAAATAATTCACCCATCAAGTGATGTTCGATCCCTTTGTTGTTGTTTCTCCTGGTATTTTCGATATTCCTCTTTTTGTTCACGTTGCTCCAGTTGATGTTGTTGTTGCTGCTGTTGTTTTTTACGCTGATGGCGATCTTCGCCTAGGCCATAAAGGCCGGCAACAGCAGCCATTATTTACACACAAACCGTTAACAATTTTTAAGATTCGCATACATTTTTAAAATAAATTTGTTTTTTTTTGTACTCTCATATCACAGCACTATAAGAATTTAAAAAAAAATATATATATATGTATATATTCACTAAAACGGCTTCTCTTTTAGGTTGGTCATTTTCCAAAACCGCTGCATAACACACAGATAATGGTTTCTTTTCCTGGAAAAGATACTTTGCTGCTGCTTGCATGGTTAGATACTGGATTTTTTTTTCTATTGTATATGTCATCATCGAAAAATTTGGCATAAAAAAACATACGAAAGTATCTAGTAGCGAATAATAAAAGAACAGACTTTCGATTGCTTCCGTAAAATAGAAAAAAAAAAAAAAATACAAAAAACAAAATATCCTGATGAAAACTACGAAAGGAAACTTCTTTTTTTTTTATCGATTTATATGCAACTAGAAACAACAACAAACAATATGCTTGATTTGTGTTGGGCTATTTTTCATCATTTATTATTAAATCGCACCAGCACACACTCTCACAAAAATTTGATAACATACGTTCTATACCACCAACCGACACCGGGAACAGACCGACGACGACGACGTTGTGTCTAATGTATTGTACATGTGAGATATGGATTACCCACTAGAGGGTGTACAGGTAAGATATCCATACAACAAATGGGCACGAAGGCGCGGTGCTCCCTCTACACACGGGCCTCTTCTAGTGGTAGTTTTTTTTTTTCTTTTTTTTTAAGTGAAAGCATAGAAACTAAAAAAAAAAAAATACTATATGAGTGTGAATTAAGAAAAAGGTAGGGAAACAAAGAAAGATGATGACATACGAAAAATAAGAATATAAAAATCCCCAGCAAGAACAATAAAGGACATGCTAACACTTAAAAATAAAAATACAAAAAAATAACTTCAAGCCTTGTTAGCACAGTTTCTTATTTAAATCCGAATCGATTTTTGAAAACACACTTTTCCGCACAATTGCTGTATTTTATTTTTTTTTTGATTAATTCCAACCACTGTCACCACTTTCACTGGTATGTGCCCTAAACTACTACCATTTGACTAGCAAATATCCTTTTTTGTGTGCTTCTCGCGTTGAAATATTAAAACAACGAATTGCTTTATGTGGCAACAACTACTCAGTGTACGCTTGAAATTGGTAGTTGTTGTGTGTATTATTACGTCGAATGTGTCATTGTTGTTGTTTCACTTAATTCTTAAAGGATAATAAAGCACAATTGCAGTCGCTACTTTTGTTTTGTGCGCTCCTCTACTTTAACACTTCTGAACACACTAATGTTACTAGTTCTTTGGTTGCGGTTTGTCACAGTAATCGTTAGGATTTCAAAAATCATTTCAAGCACACACATGCGAATAGATTAAGTTGGCGAAAAAAAAGAAATTAAATTAGAAATAAAAAACCTCCCCAAGGAGGCCAGAAAAAGGACACGTTTATTCGGTTACTAAATAAGTACTGTCAAAACGCAATAACACCAGCTACCACGACCGAAAAGCTGCTGCTGCTACCACTGCTACTGTTATAGACCTCTTTTCGATTCTCTTATTTTCTGTTTCTAACTCCACATGTATCAATGTTCAGTGCGTTATTATTATAATTATATTTCCTTTTTCGATAATGCGCTTACATATGTGTGTCATTCGATTGAAAGATAAAATAAAAACTTTTTCACTCAAAAAGGACTCAAGAAATTCTTCGTCTTTTCTTCGCGCTGTTTGATATTGTTTTGATACCACTCATCATTTCCGGTATGTATTAGATACTTTCACGTCACCAACATCTTCTACTGAACTGATCCTTCTAACCAACAAAGTAAATTCCCGGAAAGAAACAACAACAATAAAAAAATATATATATATTACGACCATCACTACAGCAAAAACTGGAGGATATCCAAATAACACCGCACTACGCAAAGAACCAAAAAAATCAGAAGCAGAAGCAGCAGCAGCAATACCAGTACCAGTACCAGACCTATCCAACCAACCAACCAACCAACCACCATCATCATTATTCAGTAGAAGCAGTAGCAGCAAAAAAAAAGTGGTGAAAGCAAGAAGAAAATATCATCACAGGGAGAGGGTATGCAGAAAGGACCTCAAAGAAAAAGAATAAAAATTGAGGTAGGTGCATCAGTATAGTATCTAGGTTGGTTTGGCGGGCAACATAGAGCCGCTCTGTACAGTGCGGTAGAAGTGGATACTCTTCTAACCCAATTTCTGAATCTGAGTGTGTTGTTTTTGTTCCTTTCTTTTATGGTATTCTGTGTATTCAATGCAGTTCAGAGTTCAACCCCTTTTAAGTTGTTTTTGCATCGTTTTTTTTTTTTATATATGGCGCTCTTAATTATTCATCTACTGAACTCAACATTCCACCCTCTCTTTGTCTTTTCCTCTCTTCTGTATACCTTCTCTTTTTAGGCTTTTGCATTATAAACAGTCCTTTATTTTATTAATGACAGTTATTATTTAACTTTTGCGTTATTCATTAAATCAAAAATGGAAACATAAATTAAGTTAAATTTAACTCGAAACTTTCTCTTAAGCTGAAAAAGGACTCTTTTATTACTCTTATATTAGCTCCTCGGAAAATCGTCAGCATAAGGATTTTAAATATTTATTTCGGAGAATCCCTATATTCCTCGATTTTGTTCGGTCCAAACTTTCATCAAAAAAACAAAAGCTTCTTACAGCTTTTTAGTCCAGAACGAAAGAGAATCTGTCAAAGAGTGCACATCTCTCTTTGTTTGATGAATGCGTTGCGTATGTTTTTGAATTCCTTGCAAAAAGGAAAAAAAAGAACGATTTCATGCGGTTTAATTGAATTTTTATATCATTCAAATTGACACCGACGGGCAACGGGCATGCTCACTTCATTGACACACGTGACTCATGGTCATCTTCTCTTTTAGATGCGAAAGATACTCTTTTATCTCTCTTATGCTCTCTGTTTTTGTGGTGCATCTATCAAATTGCACGTGTTAAAGATGTCTTTTTTTTCATGAAATTCACATTTGGTTGGTTGGCAAGGCAATTGTACCATATTACTAGTGCATTCATGCTATCAAAAATTTAGTACGGTTAAGTGCTGAAGGACGGTTATTACGTAGAAAAAGTAGGGAAGGCGTTTTGCTACTTCAAAGGAAAACTTTAAGGTATGGGGGTATCATGTAAGCCAGAGAAATGAAAAGAAAATAAGCATCCCTTTGGAATGGTGCCACATCTATTTTGTACCTACACATACTGTGTTTTGAGTTAACCTAGAAAAAAAAAAAGAAGCCAAGGGGATAAATTACTGCATGTTGAATTTTTGGTTTGCCTTCCTTTTAGGTTTATTTCAATATAAAAGAAAAACGGAAACCATTTATTTTGACATTAAAATGTGCCAAAAACGAGAATAAAAAAAAAAAAAAAAAGTAGTCGTCGCATTGAGAGTTTCATTTTATTGGTCCATTATGGACAGAAGAACCACACGAAGAGATGGTTTTTCTTCTTCTTTTTTTAGAGGCGCATATTTTTGGACACTTGCCATATTACTTGCGTATGTGAAATCCGCACACAACTTCCTGCTGTCGGTAAAATATCGGTGTATGGTAACTCGTCAATAGTATATTGGACAGCCAGAGGCGATTAAGGCCATTGTTGCTTGTAAAGATTGGTATAGTATACCGGCCAATGGGCGGCCCTAAAAATTTTCAGAAAAAAATATTTTTTAAAAAAAATGCTACGATGACACAGATTTAAGGCTAGGCAATCAGTTTAAATTGTCTGAGATATCTGTGCTGACATGTCTTTTGTATTCGTTGCTCTTTTGCCAGATTTATATATTCTTAAATGGGTCATTCGGTATTCGGTAGTTTGGTATGGTAGTTTGGCTCTCTTAATGGAGAGCTTATATGTAAATTAGCATGTAAAAGTTAGCAGTACGGTTTGATTAGTAGGTAACAAGGTACCGACTATCGCGAAGCAGTGCGTTGAGAGTTGTGTAAGTATTAGCGTGACTGTAAATCTAAGGCATCGTAATCATTAGAATTCCGTGCATGTTTCTAAGCTACATTGGATGACGTGACTTTATGAACTTCCCTTGAATAACCTTCAATTTTATAGTCACGAAAACTATAATAGAATGCCTCAGCAAAAAAATAAAAAAAAAAAATAAAAATTGTAACCGAAATTAAAATGGTCAGGGTATATTTTGGAGTAAGTACTGAACTGAGATTGAAACAATAAAGCGAATTTTAACCAGCAGTAGGAAACAACTTATAAGATTATAATCTTTCACAGGGTGTTGAGACAAAACTAAATCAAATATTGATCGCATAAAAATACGAACAAGTGGGGGTATACACATACTTAAACTTCGCCCAGGTTAGGTGAACCAATAACGCTGTAATAGCGCTCCAAAATGCCTTTAGTATTGAACTACCATAGCCACAATCTACATAAATAAACGAGCAGAAGGGAAACAAAACCCACCTACTGCAGCATCGCCAGTTTCAATTGAACTCACTGATTGAAAATTTGTGATGATGATTTGGTGATTAAATCAAACTTGTATTATTGATTTATAACTTAAGTGAAATGCGTGCAGTGTAAATATTGTTTAATGAATCAGCACAGCGTGGTGGTTAGATATCCATAAATATTCCTTAAGAAATGTTCTAATTGACAAAGCGAGCAGAATTGATATCGGTTCAGTCGCTCTTGACTTACATGGCTACAACGCATAAAGTTGAGCAAAATACCGCTTTAGGTTAGGTAATTGGGTTGACAGAAAGGAGATATTTTCCCTAAACATCCTATTTAGGTCAGTACAGATCATTTGTGGAACCATTTGAAGGAGGAGGGAGTCCTTATCCCTTCTGCTGAATCTACATCTTATGTGACAAAGACATGAGCAATGATGGGGGAAATGGTTTATTTTATATCCTCGTGAACCTGCTATTGCCACAGCCCCTGCAAAGATCGTAGTAGTAGCACCCTTTAGTAGTATAAATATCACCTCGTTTCAATAACAATCTCATTATGTTATTATCTGTGGTAGGATAAACATAACTATGTCAGCCAAAATCGGAAATTCTCGCAATTTGGAGCATCGCGCCATGAAAAAAGGAAAAATCACCTAAAGAAATTTTCGAAGGCATGTTATCAACTCTTCAGGATTCTGGGCCTTCATATACCGTGGCCAAAAAATTGGTTCGCTTATTTCAACAAAGGCGAGAGAGCTGTGAAGACAACCCCCGCCCAGGGTGTCCTCTGTCAGTGGTCACTGAAGAAAACGTCGGAAAAGTTGAAAAATCTGACCGACCGAAGAATAAAAATGTGGGAGATAGCGAACGAGTTGTACATCAGCAAAGAATGAATTGGAGAAATTTTGCACGAGCATTTAAACATGAAACAAATTTGCGCGCGCTGGGTACCGAAAATGTTGACGCCGCGGCCGTTCGACAAGCAATGACGACTTGAGTGCTGCAAAGATTTTTTGGAGTTAGCCAGGAACAATCTCAACGAAATTTACAACCAAATTGTAACTGTAGATGAGACTTGGATTCACCAATACGATCCGGAGTCTAAACAAGAGTCTATGCAGTGGATTGAAAAAACGGAGAGGCCGCCGGAGAAATTCAAAGTGGAAAAGTCTGGCGACTGTTTACTGGAACAGCGAAGGTATTAAGGTGGTATTAAGGCACTATATGCCCGATGTGAGAAATGCATTTCACTCGAGGGAGATTATATTGAGAAATAAATTTTTTTAATCGGATGTCTTTCTTCACCGCGAACTTATCAGCCGATCCTCATAGTCGCTTGTACCCCATCAAGCATAAATGATTGAATCAACATTAACAAAATTTTGGAAATGAATGGAGAATGACCTCGAATAATATTGCAAATAGCTTGATTACGATTTGCAATCAATTTGATGATGAAGAAGAAATGGTATGAATTGATTGAAAAGAAACGAAAATTTCAGTCGTTGCTGCACTGGTTTAAATTCTATAATTTATACTGCAAATCAAAAAGAGGAATGAAAGTGTTTCATTACTGAAAGAATAATTTTGAAAAATGTTGAATTTTGATTTAACATGTATTCTTTTTCTTTGTACATTATATTATATTATATATGCATTAAATAAAATATCACGCATTCGACTGAATATGTCATAAACCGAAAAATAATGAATATTAAATCAAACATACATAAATGTTGAACATACGCCCGAGTTTCCAAAGAAAATGCTAGTAAATAATTCATGACATTTTATAGAACTCGAGTGAAATAAAGGGCATAACTGTGTCGCACAAACTTGCATCTATGTGCAGATTATTTGTTAATTGGTCAGCTTTGAAATTCAAATGGAATGGAAATGGCTTATTTCGGCTCGTTACAGGCCCCATATACTCGTACATATGTGGTTTGAAGTAATTCTGTTCAGACGTTCAGACGTGACCTAAAATTGGCTGGTTGCATTTTTGTTTTAGCTAAGAAATATGCCATCCGTCTGCAGAAAAAAGGATAGGCTAGAATTCGAAAAACCGAAGCTATAGCTGCAAACTAAATGGCCAGCTAAGAAAAAAAAAAAACTACAAGGATACTACATTGAAGCCGATAGTATTAATTTCACAAGGATTGGTGCTAATTTTAACAGCGCTTCCGATGGTGAGGCATGCAGTGGACTACATCAGTATTGAATGTGTAAAAACGATGGTTTAGACAATCTGTACTAGCTTCTTGTAATGGCGAAAAGTACAACAACTTTTATATATGACAAATAATAAAAAGCAATGGTTATTCATCTCATGACTTTGTGCGTAAAAAAACAATCTCACCAATTTTGTATAAGCCATATATTAAGGTCATTTCGATTGTTGATCGATGCCAAACCGAATTAAAACTGTCTAATTCCCATCATCCACCAGGAACATATCGCGCATCAGCTACTTTTGATTTGAAAATAAATATAGAGAAATTTGTCTAACTACCTATATGTACAACTATTTTTATTAAAACGACTGAAAATAGACTTATGAGTATAAGTCTAAAACGATACAACAATTATAAATGTTTGGCCCCGTACTCATGTTTCACCTTTTTTTTAATTTAATTAATAATTTTTGCTTCGTTATAAATATTCTGTTAAACCTTTTTGTCTTTAGTTTAATCAATAATCGATCACACCAGTGGATTGGTTTTCCACTTGTTATTCATTTACAGACAGACAATTAGAATTGGCACACACAATTTTTCTAACTTAGCTGCACAAGTAACACCACAAATGATCATAATCTCTAGATCGAACATTTTCATGAAACCAATACTACTTGCAGGGATGAGTAATTACTCGATACTTTTGATTCGACACCAAGTACATTTTGTACAGATACTTCCGTTGCGAGACTTACTTAACACAGGAACATTATTCGTGGATGGGGCATCGACGTGAAAATGAAACATGATTGAATGTGGGAGAATGCATTATTTATGCTGGGAAATATTCCCAGACTTGTTCTTCAAATAAAAATAATAAAAAAAAAACACTTAATAAAATATGATTAAAAAAATCAAGTATCGTATTCATTTTCATTTGATTCGAGTAGGTATCGATATATTTTTCGATCCTAAGTAGGCATCAATATTTTCTTTCGGTACAAATAACAAGCCACAAAAAAGAGCATGCAATGGCTATAAAGACTGAACAGAAGCCTGTAGGGTTGAAAAAGGAAATCCAATAGTAGAATCACAGTCGGTGCAGAGAATTTAGAATGATCACTTCTGCAGACTATTAAACGGTGGTGACTTTCAAAACTTCGCTGTTTGGCGGAATGCTGCATTCAACTCGAATGATGATAATCAACAATTCCGTCCACTCGACCAAAAAATACAGTGAAGATAACTAATACCTAAGCTTAAACCCAACAATACTGCTGTCTAACTTCTGAGCTATTTAAAGCAGCTGAGGATGATTTGGTATGAAGAATACATCAACTCGCCTGTAAGGTATGGTCCGAAGAAAGTATTCCCGACGTAACGTAACGTTTGTCTGATCCTCAAGAAAGAAGACCCTCTGAACTGCGCCAATTAAAGAGGTATTAGTCTCCTCAACATGGCGTATAAGATCCTGTCTGCCATGAACGTCTTAAACCTTTTGCTAACAATATAATTTGTCCGTATCAGTATGGTTTTTTGTCAGGAAAGTCCACCATAGGTCAGATATTCAATTTACGGCAGATATAGCAAAAAAAACCCACGAACTGCCAATCAATACCTACCTCTTCTTCATCGATTTTAAAGCCGTGTATGATAGCGTGTATAGACGAGCTAAATAGAGCCATGTCTAGTTTTGGCATTCCTCGTCCGTCTGTGCAGGATGACGATGGCGAATGCACACTGCTCCATCAAGGTCGGTAAAAACATCACCGATGCATTTGATGTCACGAAAGGACTACGATAAGGTGACGTGCTGTCATCTGATTTTTTTAATATCATCGTCTGTACAAATAGCAGCGGTGACTTGGATAGAACATCACAATAGACCGCTATAATTTGCAGGTAGTTAAGGACTTATCTAAGTAAATTTAAACAATAAAACCAATGCAGAGATCAAGCGAAGAATCACTCTGATCAATCGCTGTTTTTTTGGGCTAAAAAGGCAATTGAGTAGCAAAGCTACTAAGGTGACTTTATATATGACCCTAATAAAAAAAAAAAAAAAAAATTTTCCAGCGATTTTTGGTCCCGTTCATACGAGTATCGACGGGGAATTGGGGAGAAGATAGAACAATGAGTAATACCCGTTATACAGTGACAACGACCTAGTCAGAAGCATTCGAATTCTTACATAAATAAAGAATTGAAGTTAGGTTACGTCGAAAGACATAGTTTTAAATATTACAATTAGCTTAGAGCGCCCGCATGGGGCCAGTAAATTAGAATAACATAGATAAGTTAGTTAAGCTAGTTTTAAGCGTTTTTTGTCTAACAATTAAGTCATAATGAATTTTGGTTTAATAAAAATGCATTCAAAATGAAAAAAAGGGTTTGAATTCATCGCCTAAGATGACTAGGACATCAACTCTCCGGTCTGGAAAGTCTTCGAATCCATCCCAGAGGGACGACGCTGTAAAGGAAAACCTCACCGAAAGTGGCGCACGGAAGTGGAAACCACTGTATTGCTACCATAGACGTATCGATTCATCTTTACCTACTTGCCCTATAGGTGCAAGGAAAATAAAGAGTACGACAGGGTCGCATGTACTTGCTCCAAATGTGCTGCTCGTTTGCCAATTGTTCAGTTTTCAAATTTAAGCAAAATTGACGAAGGGAGAAAAAAACTTTTCTGAACATATGTCAAACATTGTAATGCCATGTATATTAAAAATGATTTACATATTAATTTTGAATAAAATCGAAAAATACTCAATTTTTGCAAGGCTGCTATTTTTATCGAAATCATTAGAGCCATTTTCGAGAAAATTGCACTTTTTCTAAATTGCTCCTAAGTAACGTAATGTTAATTTTGAGGCTAGAATATAAATCCTGATTTCACCTTCCTTTATCCTTAATACGAGATACTTCATATCTCCTAAGTTAGACCACACAGATCTGAATTCAGAGCTTCCAAATTACCCCAGAATGAGTCTGAAATGATTAATTGATTCACCCAAGAAAAATAGCATTTGAGAGGGTTAAGGTAAGAATTCCGATTTCGCTTCGAAGCATAAGCCACAGCCGTTTACAGTTCGACATACAGACGGGGAGTCCGACAGAGATAATTGCAAGACCCACTTACAGGTAGAAAAAAACCATTATACACATACTTAAGAGACGTTACACTGTATATATGCATGTTATTAAATACCAAAGAATAAAATCAATGAACATATTTGTACCTAGAACAAATATTTCACAAGCGCCTTACGTATTTCCGACTAAAAATTTATTGAACGTATTCTTCACAAGACTTGCTGTGCTACTCGTAAATTAATGGTTTCCCTTAAGGGTTGCTAGAAATTAAACGCATATAAACATATACATGTGCATTTAAAATCACCTTGCATTTGTTTGTATTATAAATAATTTAGTAAACCAAGTACATTACAGGAAATGAAATAACCAGATGAGCTATTGCAAACAAATGCGTCATCTTTTTTATACAAAAATACATCGTAAACAGTAACATGATTATCCTTTGATCCTTAATGATGATTAGCATATTCTGAAATCAATTCTATACATACATGTGAAGTAATAAAATACGGAGGTTAATCACCTCAGAGCTTTAGTGCTCTCTGTGATCCAAAAATTATTCATTAACACGATAAATTTGTTAATGTTAAGCGCAGGTCCTGGGAAATAAATGTTGCCTCATATACAACTAAAAAAATATTTACTCAAAATTTAGCACAAAGGCAACTATTCGATTGATGTGTGTTATTAAGTTGCTTTCAGTAACATGTGTGCATTCTTGTGATATGCGTGTAAAATTCTCTCGTAGATTTGGTTACTTTGTTTAGTCTCAACTATTACAAGGTTCGTCGAGAATGTTATCACACGAGTATAGCGCATAGTTCTGTAAACTGAATGAAATATAAAAACAAAGGGAAGAAAAGTTTAAAACCGAGACATAAGCCCATATAAAATATTTAAATAAATAACTGTTTATCCTTTTACGTTGAGAATATACCACTAAATTTACCAAAATAGGACAAATTTCAATAACTGTGTAACTTGGTAACATGAATGTAATTAGAAATTATATTATACATTTTAAAGAAAAAATAATTTGATTGCTTCGACTAAAGAGCAAAATGGCATAATAAAATAATTTTGTTATTCTAATTCTTACCAGCAAAAATAGTCACAAGTATTACAAAATTTTCACCATAAATGGTAAACAATTATTTTCATACGTACCTGCAAAGAGAAAAAATCGTTTATTAAAAAATATCAAAACCATGTACAATAATTAGCAGTATAAAGTTAATATAAAATATTATTTCATTGCAGTAATTGTTAGTTTCGCTGGCACTATATTTAGCAAATTACTATCACTATCGCTTGTCGTATTTTACTATAAGCATTGAGCTCTCTCGCATTAACCAGTGTATATAATGTGTGTATATAGTATATAAGTGTTTTGATGTATTTAGTGTATACTATTAAATGTGTTAATGTATTACGTATATGAGGTGTTTGTTTAGTTAAGTATGTCTTACTTGTGTTGGTGTTATCACTGCGAATGTGTAAACTTTCTGTAAGGAAAATTATTTAACTTATCCCCAAGAGAAAATACTTCGTTTTATTTCGAGCAATGAAATACTTACCATTTTTATTTTAAATTCTACGATATTATACAGATACCATGAGAAAAAAAAAAAAAAAAACATTGGTCAATGGTTTTATGGGTAAGTACGAGTACGTCACTAACGTCTTTCGCTTGTCAGAGATCTCACAAATATTTCTTGACAATTATTGTACTTAATTAGTTTTTTTAAGCATTTCTTTTTCACAGTTGAATATAATCACATTGTAGCTAGATGAAAATAATTGTTTTATTTAAACAGCTGGTAGGTTGGATTGAGGCAAGACAAAATATTTGATTACAGGATGTGGGGTTCATTTTGATTCCATGGCCACATATAAATGGAAGTAAAGGTAAAATCCATTTCAGTATTAGTTGCAGTTCTTCTTCAAAGAGAATGAAATGTTCTTTCCATGTTTGTACAAATTGCTCAAATCGGCTTTACCGTGCCGTAAAGTCGTAAATTATTAGGTACGCAACTAAGTTCTCTGTCAATAGATGGCTCCAGCAGTAACTGCTGGTCGATTTTGACATATCCAAAACGTCATAAACCGAGCATAGATTTGTTTTGGTATTGAGAGCTCCAATCAAACACTGTGATTTCGATGTTGACGACCGTCCGCGTGAAAGAAGGGCAAAATCCTTCGAAGACGCTGAATTGGAGGCATTGCTCGATAAGGGTCCGTGCCAAATGCAAGAACAGCTTGCTTCAGCATTAGGAGTTACCCGTCAAGCCATTTCCAAGCGATTGAATGCGTTTGTAATGATTCAAAAACAAGGAACTTGAGTTCCTTAATATTTTGAAGCCAAGGGACGTTGAGCGCCTTTTTTTCGCCTGTGAACAACTGCTCCAGCGGCAAAAAAGGAAGGGTTTTCTTCATCGCATCGTAACGGGTGATGAAAAATGGATTCATTACAGCAACCCAGAGAAAAGAAAGTCATGGGGATTGCCCAATCATGATTCTACGTTGTCGGCTCGGCCGAATATTCACGCTGCGAAGATTATGCTGTGTATTTGGTTGGACCAGGTCGGTGTCATTTATTATAAACCGTTGAAACCCAACAAAACCATCACTGGGGAACGGTATCGACTTCAATTGATGCGATTGAGCCGAGCACTACTCGAAAAACAGCCACAATACGAGCAGAGGCACGAAAAAGTGATTCTACAGCATGACAACGCTCGGCCTTACGTTGCCAAACCCGTTAAAACCTACCTGGAAACGCTCAAATGGGAAGTCCTAAATGTGAATGTCGTCCCAAATCTTCCAATATTCTCAGGTGAATGCAAAAATTGATGAAGATCCAACAACGACCCACGAAATGATGGGTAATGAACTGGGCTTCTCAATAACGACTAAAAAAAGCATACACTCGTTTTACCCAGTATCAATGATGCATCTTTGTTTTATAGGTGCGACCCGGAAACCAAACAACAGTCCATGGTAAGGAGTGTAGAAGGTGCATGTCCCCCCATTAAAGAAAGACAAGGTAGGTTAGCTATAAAAGTGATGATGCAGTACACCTACGAGTAATAATTAGATGTAGTACAGCTAGCATCTGCACTTACGTCAGCCACAGGTTGAAGTCAGATAAAAGCCAACACACTTAGACCAATAATAGGTCCACAGTGTTACCATATGGGTTTGAGAAGCGGCCATTGAACCATTTCGAGCTTCTGATGAAGCGTAGGAGATCCCTAACACCTATTTTTTTCACATAGCGCGATCAGACTCAAAGAGTCTGGGTGCTGGACTGCGAAACCCTACGGGCGGACTCTCTACCGAGAATCCCCAAAACGAATTTCACAAAGCGTTTCGACGTACAATTCCCCACAAGATCACAATGATAAGATGGGCAGGTGATTAAGGACTTTGACGTAACAGTCTACGCAGACGGTTCAAAAATGGACTGCGGAGTTGGTGCAGGTGTGTTTTCCGGAACCCAGGGCATAGTAACGTTTACGGAAACTAACTTGCTGATGAACTGGTCAGGTAAGGCTCAGCACTCACTTGCGGACTCATCGCCACCCTTGGAGTTTATAGAAACTTAATACCACCTGAGTTTCAAACTACACCACTCTGTCTTTCTCTGTCTCTTCTCCTTTCCACAAAACGCACGTGTTCTAAAAATTAGTATAAGGGTATTCATATCCCCTTTAACACATGCAAATTATAAAAAAAAAAAAAAAATCAACATCAAAGAACGTATTACTTTTTTGAATTCCAGAGATTGAATCTTGAGACTCCACATCAACACATCATAATACCCAGGTTACATGAGTCGTGGTAACAATACTGCACCTAGTGCTAATTGGGTTCTTCCTAACGGAACCGCCACTCTTAACAACCTACCTAGGTATCGTTATACAGTTTTGAAAAAAAAAACTGGTACGCCATTTGTTAACATACTCGTATGTTAACCTTAACTCATTTATCAAATTTGAACAAAATCATTAGAGCGGTTTTCAAGAAAAGAGATTTTACTTAAAAAGTACTGTTAATTTTGGGGTGAGAATAAAAATTCTGGCTTCGCCTCGAGTAGTGACACTACAGACTATAGATATGAAGTTTGAAGAAAATCCGACCAGCCATTTAGGCTGCAGTCGGTCATACATACTGATAGACAGACGTAAATGACATGCTTTAGAATGATGAAAACTTGACCATCGTAAGTAATGTGGCGGTACGCATACTCAGCGATATTAGGCGCATAGAGCGCAAACGTAACGCCAATAATACGAACAGTGGAGGACCAATCACCTAAGAACACAAAAGGCGTAGAAGAGAACTTAACCTAAAAGGCTACCCGCGGGGAGAGTGTTACGAAGTGGTGTACGTAGGTGTATTCCTGGAATCGATCATTCAGGTTTGCGAATCGTGTATGAGAGTACCCCGGGCTATTGGTATCTATGAAGACTACACACCCTTTGGGCGCAACCATACAAAAAAAAAAAAAAAAAACAGAACACCGATAGACAGAATTGAGAAACCCACGTTTATAAGATTCTGTATAAGGGTGTCCCAAAATTCAAGCAAGATTTGAACTTTGCGCCATTTGTGTGCAAAGTGTTGCTAACGAAAAAAAAGACAGCGTGACAGCTGACAGGTCAGGGTTATTGAAAATGGAGTGCTACATGAAGTAACAACACATTTTCATTGTTCAGCAATATTTAAAAATAATGAAGATTTGACAGCTACGTACAAAATATGGTCGGAATAGTGATTTAACTTCATCAACTGTTAAGAGATTAATTCAAAAATTCAGGGAGACTGTATCAATTAGTGAAGGACACTCTGGCCGTCCTTCAACAAGTCGTTCAGCACAAAACATCGAAGCAGTTCGTGAGAGTGTTATTGAGAGTCCAGGGACATCAATTTGGCACCGTGGTCAAGAATTGGACATTTCGAGAAGCTTCTTACAGCTTATTCTCACGAAAGATTTGCATCCTCATACATACAAACTGCAATTGACTCAAGAAATGAAGCCTACTGACCACGCACAGCGAAGAGATATTATGGAACAACAACAAGTAGATGCTGATTTTCCAAACAAAATCATCTTCAGCGATGAGGCTCATTTTCATCTTGATGGCTTTGTTAGTCGCCAAAATTGTAGAATTTGAGGTTCAGAAAATGCACGAGTGATTGTTGAGAAATAAATGCATCCAAAACGTGTCACTGTTTGGTGCAGATTTTGGGCTGGGGGCATCATCGGAACATTCTTCTTTGAAAATGCGGCTAATAACAGTTAATGGTGTTCGCTATCGCAACATGGTAATCCAGTTGGTTGTGCCTGAATTGCAAGATATGGATGTGGACGATATGTGGTTTCAACGAGACGGTGCCACATGCCATACAGCTCGAAAAACAATTCAATTACTGCAGGAGTCATTTCCTGGTCGTGTAATTTCCCGTTTTGGTGATCAGAATTGACCGCCCAGATCATGCAATCTAATGCCGTTAAACTTTTGTCTTTGGGGTTTTTTGAAGTCTAAGGTTTATGCCGACAAGCCCACGACTACCCACGCCTTAAAGGAGCAAATTGAGCCCAATCAACGAAATTCAGCCACATTTATGCAAAACGGTCATGGAAAATTTCGACAAAAGAGTGCGTATGTGGAGTCCATTTACCGGATATGCTATTCCATACATACGAGTAACACTATACTGTATACTTTATGAATCAATAAAACATTTACAATTTCTAATTAAAAACCTGTGTTTTCTATCAAAATTACTTCTTGCGTGAATTTTGGGACAACCTATAGTAAGGACTTTAACTTCAAATAAGATACTTGCAGGTTACCGCTACAGCAATTGTTGCCATCATTTCATCAAAAATCACCCATCACTAGGAAAAGATACACTTGATTCTCAACGATTTCAATGAGCGATACGTTCATAAAAATAAATTCTGATGAGCAATACTTCATCATAAAATTGGTTTGTGCATTTAATAAAATTCAATTTCATACATTTTGGAAACAAAAGAAAGATAAAAATACTTTTAAATGGAAGTCTCAAAACTATTAACTTGAAATATGAAAGTATATCCGTAAAAACTTTCGTTTTTTTAAATTTAATTTGACACCTTCTTTATTAAAGACATCTCTCTACTATGGGAATCATCAGAAAAAATTTCACTTATCAAATTTACTCAGCGATTAGTTAGAGTGGATACACCCATTATAACCGCTTGCAGTGCCACTATCGTTCAGGTGAATCCAAGGATTAATTCTAAGTCGCAAGATAGACTGTAAAGAAAAAATGCTAATGACTCAGAAAATAATCCTCATATTTTTCTACACATTTAGTAAGACGATTGGCAATAGAGTCTCATATGCTTAAGCTGGTGGTTAACCCTATTGCTTTTAGGCAAATTCAGCAACATATAGTACTTGGCTGAAACGTGAGACTGCGACTCCTCATCGCTATAGCAGTCAACTCTGTTATAATATGGAACCATCGTAACCAACCAACCTGTTTAGAGCAAAAAGATTTAGTGAAGTAGTTTCTTCTTCTATATATAGGTACATATGTAAAAGCACAAGTTAGACTGCGGCTGGAGTATTTTTCTTACGTATGGAGCTCGGGCTAAAAACATTTATATTCGCCTACTCAACCGTATACAGAGATAAACTGTTCATTTAATTGATGATTCTGAACTAACATCAAACCTCCAACTGTTGGTACATCGAATGCTAGTAGCTACTATAGGGTTGGATTACCCTCAAGAGGTGTCATTTGAAATCAATAGAAAAACGCAACATTTTTATGAAAAGTGGTGATATTTTTATTTTAATCTAAATCACAAACTCTGAGGTTAGTAATAGAATACAATATCTGCCAAATGTTCGCCTCGGCTCTGCCTACGAATAGTCATTCTTTTGATGAATTTTTTCAGCGAACTTTTCACTATTTCAACAAGTTGTGCGAGTGTGTATCCATCCACATTTAATAACCTCCTAATTTTTACTTATCAAAAGTCATCGCAATGATAGTTGAATGTTGACAGTTCAACAATGGCGCGAAATTTAAAATGATAACTCTTGTTGGATGACCCTATACTATAGCAGATGTTCCAAAGAACTCAACAAAATTGGACAAGTACGAGCGGGCATCACAATTATGATATTTGAAAGTGTTGGATCAAACAAAGACCAACTCAACGTCTGAATGTATTTTAATGAAATTCTACTTTGTAGGCTTAGACTGGTACGTTAGTAGCTCAACTTGAAAATTATCGAAATCGAATGAAGTAGGGTTAATGATATGGGGAGGGGTGTAATATAAAACATACTCAAATAATTTTTCTCATGGGCTTAGCTCAAGAACTATTAACAGATTTTGATGAAATTTGAATTTTAAGTTAAGTCAGATAAGCAGATGCGTCCGCCTAGGAAGTATCGAAATCGAAAGGAGATGAGGTACGAAATTATCGCCTGTGTTGTGGCTTTTGGGATTTTTTATTCAAAAAACTATATCCGAAAAAAACATTTTTTTACATATTTGGACTCCATGGAACTTCAGCTTTAATTTGATATGTCGCACGGTGGGGTTGAAAAATATATATATTTTTTTTCTTGGGCTATGTTATGCCCCAAAAAGCCCCCATAATCATATTTTTACATTTGTTTACTTGATTACATTTCGATTACCATGTATTATTTATTCTAGATTAAACGGTTGACAAGTAAGAAGTGTGTCACAGACAGACAGTCACGGTCCTGAATACATTAATGTTCCGTTTTACACAATTCTGGTATGGAACACAAAAAAAACACACACACGAAAGTTACGGACTGTGTGGAATTGACCGTATGATACCCTATTTACAATCTTTTAACCTATCCGTACAAAAATAGCTATATATATATATGTTTTTTTTTTACAGTGGGTGTGGTCATGTTCAATGTATGGACCAAATGTAGAGAAAGTCAAGGTCTACATATTTTATCTAGACAATGTTTTTCAGTTTCTATCAAATATATAGAGAAAAACTGAAAAAAAAAATTAAAAGTGGGTGTGTCTGTAGACGGATTTCAAAAATGTTTACGTCTGCACTACGCAAGATTTAGTGAAATACCGACAGACGGATGGACATGGTAGAGGTTTCTTCCTCTAGTCTTGTAACTAATGATTAAATGCATCGTACATTGATAAATCTTCGACCAGATATATCAAATTTGAAATTTAAGCAACATTGTTGAAATGCATTTAAAAGAAAGACAATATGTCAAATATTCCTTAAATGTCGACTTGCAACGAGAAATAACCAATTTTCAAAAAAAAATTGGTAATAGATAAAGTATTCTTATACGGCTTTTTCCCAAAAACTTTGTACGCCATCTAGTGACATATATCCACGCCAATCCACTTCAAAGTAAATATTTATCTCTCCTAACTAGATTTTAGAAATAGCAATTAATATCTATTAAATCAAATATGGCGGAGAAGATATATTCATATATTATGTCAAAAGTATTTAATAAAACAAATTATAAAAACTGTGTTTTGTGTTGTGCATTTTACGTGTATTTGTAAATAATATCTTTGCCATTGAGTATACATTTTGACACAAGATACATCTAATACACTATAGGCACATTTAACATTTAATTTGTCCCTCTAAAATATATTTTATAGCCAAATAAAACATAAAATATAATTTTTTATTTAAAAACATAAACAAAAATATACAATTATAGCTCATGTTGACATGACACTGTGTAACTTACCCTCCTGCCACAAGTATCATCTGCATATTGCTATTTATGTGATGAATCCATGTTATTTGTGATATTCATTTTTGGACTTTTTTTTTGTTTGATGCGTCTACATAACATGAATGACACTGACTTTATAGATATAGATATATATAGATGTATATATTGAAAATAAATATATATATATATGTTCATCATTCAGGTGCGGCAAATACAAAACAATACAACTTGCGATTTTGCATATTCAAAACAAAATTTTCATAAACATTATTATACGAGTAGCATTAGGTCTTTATTTTTGTTTATTGGCAATAGGAGTTCATTTTTTTTTCTTTCTTTTTTGGTGGTTTGTATTTTTTAACATTCAAAACAGTTCCAATTTGATAATCATTTGTGGGTAGATACTAAACAAATAAAATTATTATTTTTTTTTAATGTGGTAGTATGGAGGAAAAATAATAACAATGCAAAGGATTGTAATTTAAAAATATGATAATGGATTTATTTATGTGATATTATGAGACTTAAATAAATGAGTATGAAATTATAAAAGGTAATAATGCATTCACATACGAAAAGATAATTAAATTCTAGTAGTGTACGAAATTTTTCAACTTTTAATATTTCAGATATTTTTTTTTTTTATTAATTTTAAAGTATTTAACTATATACGAGAATGAAGCACTACTTTAGCGTAAAATATCGTAATATGGGCATTGTCTTTCGAAGTAGGCTAATGGTCAAATTTTTATTTTGAGCAAAGTTTCAATACTCCAAACTAGAGTTGCCGCTTTGCAACGTTTTACTTCGCTTTTTCCAAAATCCGAATCTGGTACGTAGTAAATTATATCAGCTCCACTTTTATAATTTCTTTCTACGGCTGAGACCTGAAACTAAGAGATAGCCAGCCTTACCCCCCTTCTATCCTGTTACTCCTTTTTACATCTCTCTACCTTAATGCGTTTTCCGATTTATGTCGATGACTAACTCGGTTGAGAACCAAGCCTGTTGGCCAGAATTTTTCGCTTACAATGCTGATTGATTTTCTTTCTCCATCACCAGATCACTGAGAAACAACAAATCATAATGCAAAACATACAGAAAAGTTACGATCGATCTGGAACGGATACCCTATCCCTCATCTTCTAACCAATTCATAATAAAATGAATGACGCTGTGAACTTTTTTATTCAAAAGTCACAGATTCTGGTGAAATATTCACAACATGGCTAGATCGAGATAATTTTCGATGCTGATCACAAATATAATAAGCATACTTTTGGGTATCTGTCGTTATTATTTCTCCATGTTACAAACTATATATCAAAATGAAAATACCCATAGGGTATAAAATTTATATTTCTGAGTATCAAAAAACAGGTAGAAAGCTATGGCGATGAGTCAGTTTTGATAAGCGCTCATTAAGTGCTGGTACCAACAAATTCAGGTTGATTCAGATCACGCCAAAAACCACATGGACCGGATTCATCCAAATCTTACAAGGTCCCTGCTCACTTCTGTAGCGACTTCGGATGGCATCTGACTACAAGGTTACTCCAAGTTTCTTAAAGGCCATAAAAACACATATTCTTCCATTATGCCTTATCAGTTGAAAAAACATGAATATTAGGAGTATAATGCAGGGGTTACTGGTAAAGTTAAATTTAAAAAGTCATATCCATGCTATTTTGCTGCTTCTCTTACAACTTTTGACATCTTCGTCTTATGATCGAAGCATAAATTTTGTGTTAAAAGCATTCATTTTTTATCATACTGAAGCGAATGGGACTTTCTTCCAATGATTCTATTGGCTGCTTAAATTTAGATGGAACCGCCAGCCGAGATAAAACTTCCTAGCTAAAGAAAGTTGTCAAATTCTTACTTGGGCGGTGCTGTTTAAAAATCATGATCTCGGAGCTCGTAATGAAATTGTCTCCCCATCTTAGATAGTACGCATACATTCACGTAATCAAACCAATATGTTTGGAGTACCTAGGTACAGTACAAACAATCTTCGGGATTCCAGCAATTTAGAAACCATTCGCATGAGAAATTGAAACTATCAGCAGCAATTCAGCTTGGATTATGGGAAGGGGAAACGTTTTAACAACTAAAAAAGTAACAAATTATATCGTTTTGAGGCAGAAACACCACAGTACAACCCCTGGAACTGGAGAATATTTTAAGGAAAACTGAAAATGCAGCTGCATTAGTAGTAAAGACAATCGCAGAACCTGAGTAACAAACGATATAGCATGGCTTCGTTTTCTAAGGATTGAGTAAATGGACTCTTAGTCACCATCAGGCAGCATGTTGCCACAGCTCCAAATAAGATCCTTTGAATATTCTAGTCAGAAAGTGAAAGAAGCATTATGTACAAGTGATAGTGCCATGACTCCGAACTCCTATTATATATACCAGACACCTCACCGATCAAAGCACTCAAGAGTAGTAAAGAAGATGACCATGACATACGTAGGATTATTATACAGTACATTTAATGCTTCGCGAATAGATCTCCTCGTCATATGCTATTCACTGACTTCAAGAGTGACTATAAGCAATTAATGAAGCTGAATGCAATTAAAGAAACCAACTGCAGGTGAGAAATGGCATTAGATCAGAAAAGTTTAGTAGTAGTAGTCTGGTCTCGTTAGAAATAACGCATATCAGCATTATGGAACACTACTTCATTTATTGGCAAGCAGAGATACTAGATATAGAGATGAGAAGAGACAACTCTTCATCCTCTTCGTATTTGTCTGGAATATGAAATTCATTACTAGAAGAATATTTATCCAGAGAGAAAATTATAAATAAAGGGCACGACTGTGTGGCACTTACTTCCTCCATTTGTGCTGTATAAAATAAGAAAATAAGATAAGTAGTAACGTAAAATGCGTTTATAATTTAAAAAGAAATTGTTTGACCAATATGTCCACAATTTTGATGTTATGCCCTTACGTATGTCGAACAAAATCGGCTGAGCCGTATCTAAGAAATAGCTAATAAGTAAAGTAAAGTTATTCGAATTTTTAGCGAAAAACTGAGTAGGCAATCTTATTGCAAACATCTATATTGCTTCAGATATAGTTCCTTTTATCAAAATCGTTAGAGCTGTTTTTGAGAAAATTGGCCAGTAATAAATTATTGTTAATATTGAAGCGAGAATGAAAATTCCGATTTCGCCTCGGGGTATAAGCCCATAGATATCAGATATGAAGTTTGAAGTAAATCCGTCCTGTCGTTTAGTCTACAGTCTTAGGTATATACAAACAAACAGACGGACAAAATTGCGAGACACACTTTTTTGAGTTTCTTTATGATATGAAAGGGGAAACGAGGAAACAATTACTTTCACGATAATTACAGTATAAATACAATATCTGATATATTTAAAACGAAATTATAAATGAAAATCTTTAAAACAACTTTCATCTTTATTTTAGAATTTCAATTATATTATATAAAACCTATCTCTCTTTTCGGCTGACGGCTAATGCCATGCTTTAATTGTGAATTGTTTTTGTATTCAAAAATTTTGTTTGTTTAAATAAAATCACATCTAATCTATTCAAATTCTCGGGACAATCAAGCTCAACCCTTGTGAGTTGGCAAATACGGATATCGGGAATCTCTAACGCTTCATTGAAGTTTCAATTATTGCTAAGATAAAATCTCGGGTCTCTAGACCACAAAGGAGCTACCCTGGTCAAAGGTGTCTGTGCTCATAACGCAGGCAGCCCCTCGTGCCTAATCCTAACAGTTATGACGAAATATATTATTAATAATAATAATCGAAACTAGTGGTGGGGACTATTGAATGAAAACTATCGACTTATTCGATAGTTAACACAAATTCGTTCATTACTATTTTCATTATTTTCGTTCACTACTACAATATTTTCATTCGGTAGTTCGCTAAATTACGTAGGTACGCAATCTACCAAACCTAGTCGAATTCATTCGATAGTACCCCAACAGTAATCAAAACACATTTCAAAAGATTCCTCGAAAATGCTCGGTGGAAGAACTGGTTAAATAAGCGTTAGAAACCTACATTTACACAACGTTCCAGTTCGCCAAATTTGACCAAAAATAGAAGTGATTAGCCAGCTAAAGAAAGTTAAACGCGTCACAAAACTCAGAATACAATGGCTTGCAGGCTTTATTGGTATCTTATGACCCATGAACACGGACGGCGATATATAGATTTAACTGCAATATACGCATGTGTCTTCTATTTTAAAGTATGACGCTAAAGCTATATACATATGTAGATACACATTCCATTTGTGTAGACTTGGGCTACACCCCGCCAATCAACAGTTTTCATCTGGCGTAATTTTTCATTGAAAGTTTGACTTATACTCGTACATTCTGATCCATTCAAGAAAAGACTTATATACTCGTATCTATATTAATACCACAAAAAGAAAAATTGAAAAATTTCGTTAATATTCATAAATTCATTTAAATTACATGCTCATCGCGTATAAAATATCTAACATATCATATGTCAAATATGACATAAGTCGTTACACATTACAACAAATTGACATTACATTATAAAATGACAGCAGCATGCATGCTGAGCAGGCAAATTGGTTTTAAAATTAAAAAAAAAAAAAAAAAACTATTTCATTTCAAAATATATTTCTATCTCTATCGAGCTTATTTCTGAATAAATGAAATCTGCATGTGAATACAAAAGACAAGACATATCACGACGATGACAACAATGATAAATACACATAATATTGTTAAAACATTTAACAGTATACAACAATGACTCCTACTCTCTAACGGTAATATGAATTTACAACAACTTATTGTGTGTAGGTGGTATGTATGATTCGCATGAGTAACTTGTATCTGGTTGTGTAAAATTTTTTCTTTCTAAATAACATCAAATGAAATTGAAAATTGGAAAAAAAAAGTGTATGAGTTACAGTGTATGATAAATTATAGAACAAGGAGAAAAACAGAAGGAAAGAAGACAATAGTAGCACACTAACATTATTCTTCATTAACATCCTCTCTCACTGTGTCAAAACTATTATCCACCAGAGAGAAGATTGGTGTGTTGTAACTTCTCGATAAGCGGATGGTGCTCATCAAAAATGCATTTTCTATTATTATTACATGTATCTGCATATTTTCATTTGGAATGTTGTATTTTGCACTTTTCATTAGATATAAATATTACTTTATTTTTTTGGAATATCCTTGTTTCTGATTTTCTTCCCTTTCACAGTCTCGACAGACATAAAAACACACTCGCACACGAATCAAACAAAAGAATGGAAAGCGAAGAGAATTCTATAAAAAAAAAACACATACACTCACGTACGCCCGGCGCGATTTTCAAACGCGTTCTTTTTGAATTCGTACTGCCCCAACCCATATCATACGACCCGTATAGCACATACAAAAGGAAAAGCACATGTCAGAGGGAAATCCCATTTTCAATTTCGCTCTCTCTCTATCTGTATTTGTTCGTAATTTTTTTTTTTTTATTCAGTTTTCACTTTTCACGTTTCCTTCTCGATGGTCAGTGGGACAAAATTCACGAGAAAATTCGTAATTGTTTCACCACATCTTTCACTTTTTAGTCCTTTCTTCGTTATGCATATGCACTGTAGATGAAGGGGGTGCTGAAGTGAAAGAAGAAGTATCCGTGGGTGTTGGTGGCCTTGTATATTAGATGGCATAGTTTTTTATTTTTTTTTTTTATTTTGTTTCTCCTTAATCAGAATAATAGTAGTAACATAGTGTCTGTCTGGTTATGGGTTGGCGAAGGACAATAGATACACGGCACACACGAAAAAAAGGATATGAATTTTTTCTTTTCACAAGTTGCTTTGATATCCTTTGATTAGGAAGAAAGTATATATCACATGGAGATTAGTTTTTTTTTTTTTTTTGTTATTTGTAAAAATATTCCTTTTCACTTAAACAAATTAATTAACTATAACGAAGCTTAGTTGAACTTTTTTTATATATAGTATATATTTTATTTAAATAAAAAAATTTGGCAAATATATTCTTTCTTTTAAATGGTTATTTATATAATTTTTTTTGTATACGAAAATATTTTCTTTTTATAAATATATATTTATTTATTTTTTTAGACGGAAGATTTTTTTTTTATTGCAAAACGTATTTCGTTGAGTTGAATATTATTATTTAATTTTTTTTTTTTTTCAAAGTTTAAAAGCAGTAAAAAACTAAAATTTGTTTTAAATATTTGCGTTGTATTTCTTAAAAAAAAAAATTAATATTATATTTTGTGTATAAAACTTGTTTGTTTTATAGGAAATTCTTTTGAAGTATAACAGAAAATTGAACTGTAGCTTTAACTTTTTGCACTTTTCTTTATCTTTAAAATTACTTCTTCCTTCATCCAACCAACAACAATTTTTTTTAACTGGTAATAAGGCAAATTTGGTGAATTTTTATTATATTTAATTTTTTGTATTTATGTTTTAATTTAAAAATATAAACTTTTGCAGGACATGTAGCATTAAAAACAGGATTTTATTTATGTTTAGTTTTTTAATAGCTTTTTCTTGATATTATGGACGGGCTGTTACGATTTTTTTTTTTTACATAAAAATATTTTTTTTAATTTTATAATTATTTTTTATTGATTTTTCACATCATTGTAGAATTTTTTTTTTTTCGGTTAGAAGATCAATGCATTTTTGTTTGCTTGAATGACACCCAGTGTTGCAGGATATGCACTTCATGTATATGTATTATTATTTCTTTCTTACTTATGATTCGAATTTAAACACTGATTTATCTCTTTTTCAAGGTTAGACTGGCTGTGTAGATACATGATTTAGATTTATTATTCTGTAGATAGTAGTTTTTTTTACATTTTTTTTATAAACCAAATGGAAGCGAGAGTAAAGCTTATATATTAAACACAACAATTGCGAGTATTTAGGTGAGATACACACAAACGGAAAGTATTGTTATCACATGTATCAGTTTCTGATTTAAAGCATTTGTATTGCGAAAAAAAATGATATACGGATATAAATCTGACATTATGTATTTAATTAGTCACAAGATATCACAACATAATTATTCCGAAAAGAAAAACACATTTTTGACACAGATTCTGTTGCTGTTTTTATTATTATTACTCTCTGTTTGTCCTTGGGCACTCGGTTTTCCTTTTTATTCCTCTTTTCTTTGCCTTTTTTTCGTTTTGTATCCTCCGTTTTACACAAAAATAGAACGGCTAGTTAAAAAAAATATATTCACCACCGACAGCCAGCCAGAAATGACATATTCACGTATAGTATAATTATGTCTAAGGACAGCACCCAGGAAATATACACAACGGATTACAATAATAAATTGTTTGTCACAGTCGATTCGGTTTAGTTTTCTTTTTTTTTTGTATTTTTGTGCTCTGGCTCGCGGTGGCCTAGGTCTCTTGTTGGTGTATCTTATGTAATGTGAGAAAAAGGATGTGAAAGAACTTCACCACTCTCTATGTCTCGAAGCAACAACAATATATAGACCGGGAATTTTTTAGATGTTTTCCACCACTTTATTTAAAAGATATTTTTATTTTTTTTTTATTTTCGATTGTCACGGTGTTGCTTTGAGAAGTTTTTTTTTCTAATTGAAATTTGTATTCACACTTTATTTGACATTCGCAGTAGAATAATAAAAAAGGAAGAAAACCAGTAACAAAATAGAAGACAGATCGTGTGAAAGGACGAACGAAAATCTTCCTTTCTTTCGAGTGTTATGCAGCACAGAACATCTGACAGACGACCGTTGTTATTATTGTATCTCGCACTGATGAAATTCGATTCGAACACCAATAGAATATCTTTTCTGCATCCTGTACAGAAGCAAAACTTGTGAGGATGTTTTTTTTTATTTGATTTGTAGTTGTTTATTTAAATAGTAGATAGAAAATAATTAAAAATAAAATAAAATTTAATTTCTCTTCTTCGCTTATTCAATGTTCTAAAGTCAGAGGTGTACAAGAGTAAATCAACAACATGCCGGAATTGGTGGCATTGCGCTTGCTCCATTCGGGGGAAGAATACACTACACCAGCAGAGTAGTACTAGGAGCACCACCAACACCACTATGATCCAATATCATCTTCATCAAACCCGAACATCATCATCATCATCATTATCATCACGGTGTTGTTGTTCTTCCTTTGCGCGCCACAGCGTCACACTGTTGGTGCAAATGAAAGGATATACACAACCATGCGTGTGTATGTGTATGGGGGGAATTTTCAATCCTGTCAGCTGGATAGGACGAAAAGTGTCTTAATTGTTGAGTAACTTTGAAATTTTCATTTTACCGATTAAACCGATTGAATTTCAATTTCGCAAAAAAAAAAAACACACATTTTTTGGGGGAAAGTACACGCTCCACTAACATAGTTTTAATAGATTATACACCAACTGAGTAGCGAGCATATAGAAACTTTCACTGATTATAAGTTTTTATCCTTTCTTTTTTTTTGGGAGCGTTTCAGTTCAGTAAATTTTCTACTGGATAAACATCACACCCGAGTGGCACGTTTTACATCACACACAATTAGATAGAAGATTTGAATTGAATGCACATTGAATCTCGTATAATGTGTCTTTTCGCAACTCGCACGAGAGAATATACGGTACGTACTACACGAGGATAGTACGATAGGACTTTTAAAAATGTATCACACGCCGAAGAGGGGGAGTCTACTTCTCAGTCGTCTATCGAAGGTGTTACACAATTTTTTTTTTGCCATGTATACGCGTGTGTATGAGTTATCATAAAAAAAAAGCTATACAAGCGAGTAAGATTGTCCTTCGATTTAAGTATCCTTTTAATGATTGTTATTCACTTTTAGACTCCCGCACAGATACTAAACCACGAAACTACTTAGAACTACCGAAGCAGAACCGTTCTCTGCCGATATGAATTGGAAAAAAAATCAACTTCTTCCAAAACACGTTGTCCACGACCAAATAGAAAAGAAGACGACAAAATAAAGAGACTATATAAAAGGACAAAAAAAAATGTCATAAATATAAATAAAATTGTCCGCACACTGCCTGCTGCAATGGCAACACTTTGTTCTGCACACAGAAGTATAACAAAAACCCCCCACAAATTGTAGGCCGTACTACATGAAAAGTTTGGAACTTCTTTTATGCACTG
Organism: Pocota personata; assembly: GCA_963082735.1. Lineage (NCBI taxonomy): Eukaryota > Metazoa > Arthropoda > Insecta > Diptera > Syrphidae > Pocota > Pocota personata. The sequence goes on along the minus strand of OY720430.1, from coordinate 47,586,125 downwards.
CAGCATATAACTAAAGGATAATTTTATTTAGGATATCCTTATACTCTTCCTATGTTTGTTTTCCGCCTCTATACCGCTCGCCCCCGTAATGCTTAGAGGCATACGGCTCTCCTACACTATAGGACCAACTTGTGGTTGTACGATGATTGGGTGCCAAAGTCCACAACCAAAAATTAAATATTTTCCTACTTTTTATTTTTTTTCTGTGTAATGTAAATAATATACTAAATTGAAGGTAGCCAATTTTCCATACATAAGCTGTGCATATAGTCCAGCAATTCGATGAAGCGCATTGTGAGAAGTCAAGTATTTGGAATCTGGTCATGATTAAACAGCACAAAAGTCGGGTGCGGTGGTGGTATCCTTGTATTTAGTGCAGTCGACGATTAAAGCATATAACTATTCTGAGAGAATACCAATACTGTCGACTACAAAGTTTATCCAAGAGTGTATCGGTTTGGTTCTAGGGGCAGGAGTGGACTTTTTTTTTGTGTGGCTGCACCTGAGTGGTGTGGCTGTAGGCTTGTGTCTTTTTTTTTATCGTTTTGTCTATCGGAAGGTGAGGGTAGCCGAGTGACATAATGGAAATTTATGAAAATGGACAAATGATTACCTCATTGGATCTATTGCATTCAAGCATATACGAGTACTAGTGCATACTTATAGTATGATTCTGTCTTGAATAATGGCTTTGCAAAGCATATATGTACTCTGAAACAGCATGTGACTTTTCAGTTCACATTGGCATTGAGTGCTGCTGCCAGAATATTTGTTATTTGAGAAATTTATGGATTTAGAGCATAATGCATCTTTTCAAAATGGCATTTATAATAGTTTCAATCAGCATGCTTGCTGTTATAATGTATGTTGGTTGATTCTATTTATTTCATCTTGCAGTGTTTACTCATAGTATTCACAAAGAAGTGCATAACTAGACGCATAAATGTGGTGGAAAAACTGAAAGCAACATAATAAATTACATGCACTTGATACAGTTTAGGACGAAAGTAAAATATTATCTGGACGGGACTCAATTTCGAGCTCAAATTGTACGAGTATTTTTGTAAATAGAACGGAACCTAATTGCTTTCGCCCGTCCACGCATTTGTATGTCATCACCCTCTATCTAATCTATATAAGTATATATGTATATACGTATATTAAAGTGAAACTCTGTATGTATGTATGTTCCCAATGGACTGCTAAACCCTTCAACCGAACATCATGAAATTTTAACCACGTATTATTTACGTCAAAGGTGTTGTTTTGGAGAAAACAAAAATTTGAGGCGCAGCAACGCGCACACAAGGCATGTAAAATAATTCTAAACCATTATTTTGGAGATGACGAGAGTACAAGTAAAAGTCCTAATGAAGTTTCTACTTTACGCATAAGTATATAATCATGCCATACATTGTATATTTTTGAAAAGCTTAACTGAAAGATATTTGTTTTGAATTCCAAATTACAAATTATAACGACAAATAGTTTTGATTCTTATAATATTCTAATGTAAGTGACTGATTGTATCGTATTCCCAGGCATTCTAAAGCATCGAGAAAACAAAGAATCTATTTCGAGACTTCTCCAATAATTCAGTAGTTACGAGTATATAAGCAAATGTCTATCTTAATTGCAACAATTGGCAAATTATTTTCTCTCCTATATACACTCTCCCCAATTCAAAATACACCCAGATTCTCCAACGAGAGGAGAGATACAAAATCTATCTATCTATCAATAGTAACCACAATGAAAATAGCTAAAGAGATCAGAAGACCGCCAATTATTCTGTCAAGAATTAAGTGGAAAGACAGATTTAAAGAAAAATATGAACAGAATTTGAATCGCTGCCTGGAAGAAGATATCAGAATACAACAGACGAATATAGAAGAGATGTGCAAGAACATACAGCAAATTGTCAGAAATTCCGCTCCGAATAATCTGACGACATTAAATCTAAAGAGATTGGATCTCCATGGCTTGACACGGAATGCCGAAAAATGGGGAAGACCTGTTTTCGTTATCCAAACTTGTTCAGGACCACCAATGAATGAATGATTCCTTGAGGAAAACATAAAATACAAGGAAGTGTGCCTAAAAAGGAGCATTATATGTTCGAATGCATTGAAATCCGAATTTCAGGTAGATGTCATTTACACTGACTTTGTAAAGCCATTTGACTCTGTGTGCCATGAAATATTATTACAAAAAGTGCAAGATTTTGGCATTCACTTATCACTTATAGAATGGACTTAAAATTGTATTTTTTGTCACTTAGGACTATGTCATCTAAGTTCATTAACACAATGATGGAAAGAGAGGAGGGAGAATAAAAGATTTGAGAGGAGAGGATAGAGAGCAGATACAGATTATAAGTATCTGAAAATATTGAGGAAGGAAAATTACTTCATATTCGTGTGAAGTGGTTTAAAAAGGATCTTCTGAATTTCACTATACATCGGAAAGCAGGGTTTAAGATGTAAAGGTGTGTATAATTTGCAGGACAGGTGGAATACAACTACAGATATCATCCGAACACTTGTGTTAGAAGTGCCGGTACTAGAGCGCTAATCATCCAACATTTCGGCGGTTTATTGCCCTTTTTGGGAATTGGCTGAACGTGCCACCTGGAAAAATGCCTATGAAATACAATAGATTAAAAAGCTTATGTGGGGGTTTAACCAGGCTAGAAAAACACCTCTTCAAAGTAAGGGGAGAAATTCCATACCAGAACAATTATTACAACTGAGATTCGCTACTGAACGGGTTCGAAAAATATTTGTACCAAAGAATATTAAACCGAATTCAACATAGGGAGAGAGAGAGAACTGTCAGGTAAGGTACAATATTCTGCCAATATTGCACCTAATACATAGATTAGCTTTCTCATTGGAGTCCGTGATATTTTCATCGTTGCAGCCAAGCTCTTGTGTGGTCGATGCGGCAGATCCTTTAGTTACAATATTTTGATGAAAGACCGAAATGATTTGCTGCCTTTGGGACATTGTAGTATTGTTTGCCTGAATTTTTGGTCTCGTTTGAATTAAGCATGTCTTAGAACAACGCTGCAATCATTTCGAACCTGCCTGTAGAGACAACGGGTTTCCTCAGATGGTGATTGTCGTCATAACTCATAAGCCTCTTCTTTCCTCTGGACGGCATCTTCACAAGTCGGATTAAACCATAATTCTTGTTCTGGTTTAAGGCTAACGGACTTACTTGGAATACAGTAGTGCATCGTCTTTATCGACGAAACATAGAGACCACTTGAAAGACTTGAAGAAAGAATTCAGTTCGCTCAAATTGGCATTCTCGTATTGCCATATGGTTCTCCTAGGGTATTTGTTTCTAATTGAATTACGAAAAATAGAAAGCAAATAGTTAAAGTTTCAATTTGTTCAATCGAAATCTATTTATGTTGCACAAGGTAGACACCTTGGCACTTTGTTATTAAATATTTTTGTTAATGAGATTCCATCTTTGGTACATTTTGTAAAATGTTTAATGTATTTTGAAGATATTTGCCGCCGTAAAAAATCTAAATGTATTATAAAACGATATGATGATGATTTCTATATTTATATTTATCATATATTAATACCTTAATTATATACATGCATCTTTTTTCTGGTTAAGACTGAGTAGGCAATCTAAAGTGAAAAATCTTGGAGTTATTTTTAATAAAAAGTTAATATTTTCTTGTCATACTCGTATAGACTCTACTGTAGCAAAGGTTGACTCAATGCTAGGATTTTTTAAGAGAAACTGCAAGGATTTTTTCATTCCCTTTGCTATTAAATATATTTATATATCTCTTGTACATCGCTTTGTTGAATAAACTTCAATAATATGGGATCAAATGTTTGCTTTATCGAGTATTGCTAAATATTTTGTAGACAACGAAACGGAACTCTAATGCTTTTTGGTGGACTTCAGAGAAGCCTTCTGAAACTATGATGGACCGCAACTTTCAGTGCAAACCTCAACGGGAGGTCCACAAGGATGTATCATATTATGGGTGCCATAATAATAATGAAATCCTAGAAGTGATCAATGAATATAAGTACCTGGGAATAACTATGTAGTCAATACCACTAGGGTAGCTATTAGCACGATGCGGATCAAGTTCTACTTTAAAAAACTGCAGAAATATTTCCCCATGCGCCTATTTACTCATAAATTACCAAATACTATTTCAACCTACTCCAATCGGATTAACACCAATTTGTTTGAAGAACCTAAAGGCTAATTGTGACTACATCATTAAAACTATGAGAAGGGGAAAAGCATGTCTACAAAAAAAAAAGTTATGATGTCTCTTTTAAGGTTCAATACGGGAGATTTCGAAAAATGGAAACGATTGGCGCATAATCGTGACATTACTCGTACATTGGATTTAACAGAAAACATCAGAGAATGGCGAGATATGTTCTACAAACTTATTGTTGATATCAGGCAAATTTAAATGTGGCATTTTCATCCAATACAAGAAATTTTAAATACCTGAACCACAAACTGGAAGGTCTTAATTATTTTATCGATAAGCTGAGCGTTGAAAAAATAAGTACAATCTTTCGAGGGCGAACGGAGATCTTGAACCTAAACTTAATACTGTACAAAAAAGACCGTTCAGAAATTTGCTGCCTCTGAAATCTAAATGAACAAATGATAATTTATTTGTAAGACAGGACTCCTTGATGGCACAAAAGGCAAAAACAACGAGTGGCACTGGGTTCTCGGAGAGAATGAATCTCTCAACGCTTTGAATGGATTAAAACCCTTCATATAAGGAACTGTGTTATACACATAGGCATATTTGTAGTAGATTCCATTTGCTTGTCAGGAGTTTTAACTTCTAAACGGCATAATAGTATTTCGATAACTTTAGTATTTTTTTTACAAAATCAGTTAAAAACTTCTTTTGTGCTAGTGGAAAGTGTCCCAATCGACTCAGCCTTTTGTGCGCTACATGGTCTCAAAATATTTATTTTCAGTATTTTACAAACGACGCACATAATTTACATTCAATTCAAATTGTGTTGTACCAGAAATGATGCTTATCATAATCTCAAAAACGTTTGCATTCTATCTTTTACTATCATATATTTGAGAAAATGTGCAAGGGAGAAGCACTTGATCTGTCACTTTTCACTAAATTTCATGTTAAAAGCATGTGTGGACCAAAAAGTATCGCACTTTCTTTAAGCCTCTTTCTCCTAAAATTTACGCAAGATTTGAATTTTGCGCCATTTGTGTGGTAGTGTTGCCAACGAAAAAAAAAAAAAAAACAATACAGCGTGACAGATGACAGTTCAGGGTTATTAGAAATGGAGTTCTACACGAAAGAACAACGCGTTTCATTGTTGAGCAATATTTTAAAAATAATGAAGGTTTGGCAGCTACAGTGCGCAATTTTCACCTGCAGCGATGAGGCTCATTTTCATCTTGATGGCTTTGTTAATCGTCACATTTGTCGAATTTGGGGTTCAGAAAATCCAAGAGTGATTGTTGAGAAACAAACGCATCCACAACGTGTCACTGTTTGGTGCGGATTTTAGGCTGGAGCGATAATCAGACCATTATTCTTTGAAAATGCGGCTGGTCAGGCAATAACAGTTACTGGTGCTCGCTAGCGCGCCATGGTAATCCAGTTTTATGTACCTAAATTGCTAGGTATGTATATGGACGAAATGTGGTTTCAACAAGACGGTGCCAAATGAGAAACAATTCAATTAATGCAGGAGACATTTCCTGGTCGTGTAATTTCCCATTTTGGTAATCAGAATTGACCGTCCAGATCATGCGATTTAACGCCGTTGGCATTTTTTTCTCTGGGGTTTTTTGAAGTCAAAAGTTTATGCCAACAAGCCCATGACCACACACGCCTTGCAGGAGCAAATTGAATACTGTATCAATGAAATTCAGCCACATTAATGAAAAACGGTCATGGAAAATTTTACTTTATGAATCAATAAAACATTTACAATTTATAATTAAAGACCTGTGTCTATCAAAATTAATTCTTGTGTAAATTCTGAGACAGCCTTTATATGGCTCTTAAGCTTTATTCTAGAATAAGTTTTACGTATATATGACGTACCAATTGATTTGAAATAGACTGAAAACGGTATATTTCGAATTTTCAAACGCCGACATATTAAAATTCTTAATTCTATAATCAAGTTAGTTTTACAGGCCATTGCTGTATTATAAATTTACTAACGATCGTTTGCTTAAATCGTACCTATAAAATTTGAACCTACATACATAAGTATATTATTTTTGTTCACAAAAAAATAGTTACGTATACGCCTCACGCTTTATCAAGGAAAGTGATTGACAATTTAGTGTCAGAAATGATTAGAATGTATCTCTAATAATTACATACTAATAAAGTTAAAGAGTACAGAAGTTGGACCTGTAATGCTACTGGGTGATATATTTTTAAAAGCAAAATGATACTTCAAAGAAATAAGTTCCGTAGCGCTGAAGATCACTTTTTGATTGATGATTTTTTTTTTTTCTTTCTTTCAAGATGAACAAAAATTTTGCATTACTTTTAAAAAATACGAACAGTTTTTTCGATAAATTCCAGTCGAGATTTCATTTGATGTTTTTTAAATACAATATTTCTTTCGACAAAAAATAGTTTCGATATCATCAAACAAATTCTATATACGATAATATTGAAAAAACCTTAAAATCAAGTCATTTTCTAAATTGTTCGTCTTCAAAAATAACCCAAAGCAGAATAAAGAACTTTTTCTTGCACTTAAATCTTGCTCCTTAGGTGTGAAAGCCAATTCATTACTAAGCTTTATTTACAGAATAGTAGTTTAAGTAAGAAGTCCTATGAAATACAGGGCGCGCATTTTAAATGGAATCAAATAGCTATAGCTTTTAAACGATGAAAGATATCCCAACATTTATAAAGTCTGCTTTTGTAGCAAAGGTGATCTAGTTTTACGGGACTGTAGTATCTTCCTAGCCGTAGTCTTCGCCATTGGAAGAGCAGCTCAAACTATACACGCAAAGAAGCTAGACCCAATTAGGGTCATAATCTTTGTGGACAGTCAAGCCGCACTCAAGGCACTAGACAGCATGCCGCGAAATTATAAACAGAATATGCAATACCCATGAAGTCACTCTCTGCTGGGTTCCCAGATATAGTAATTTAGAAGTGAATGAAGAGCAGATGAACTAGCATGAAAAGCGTCAGCATTAAATGAGGAATTCACCGAGGTATCGATAGCTGGCCCTATTGGTGTACTGAAAAGGAAAATAGACCTTAAAGCAAGAGGAAAGATCAACACTTCCCGGTCGGACAGAGGAGACTGTGTCATATCTCGCAGCTTATGACCAACTCTGAAAGAAAAAAGGACAAAAAACCTTTTGTCAATGAACAAAAAAGAAACCACATAATGATGGGTGTACTAACTGGACATTGCAAGATAGATGAATTGGCAGCCAGACTGGGCATCAAATCACCTGATTACTGCAGAAGCTGTCATGATGCACAAGAAATCTAAATACTATCAAATACTTGCTGTGTGATTGTCCCAATCTTCAAACGCCTCGCTTCCGCTATATGGGAAACAGACTTCCCACTCCCACTCGGGAACATGTTATGTTTCGCCAGGAGTGCATTTTGGATTGATTCAAGACCAACCGAGAGGCAACCAATTTAGAGGTGATAACAACATTCATAGGGAATCACAATGGACAAAAAGGCCCTCTTGCAAGGCCCTCTACGCCCTCTAGGCTGCCTAAGTTGCACTTCCCTCTTACCACACCATCACATACCAACACATTTTCTCAGTTCACGTAGTCTCAGGATTCTGAACTGGGTTGGTGATCGGAAATGGCCCAGTCCTGTCTTTTAGAAGCTTTCTGTCATTTTTTCGCTTAATGACATAAAGCAGATTCATGCATTGTAGTAAATGCACTGCGGCCAGCCAGCTTGTCTCCAAATTGGAGCAAAATTTAAACAGATAGTATTTATACAGTTAGAAACCGAAATAGAAAAACAGTATTAAAGAGATTCTAAAAATGTACTTTTAAGTATCATTTATTTCTAAAATCGAAGATACGTCTACAAAAGTACTATAAGTGTGCAACCAGAGGTGTTCTGGAAGGGTACAAATATGGACTTTATATTGAATAAATGTTAAAAATATTTTATGTATCACCCCATGTTTCGAAAATCTAGAATTCGTCTACATTAGGTTCTACTCCATGAGACGTGCTATATACATAAGTTTTGTCTTTCTAGATGGTCCGGAATATTTTGAAAATTGTGGAAAAGCACACAAAAAATTTAGGAAATTTGTTTAAAAAAAGACACAAAAGTTCTATTTTTAACCGCCTGTATTTTGAAAATCGGATGTGCCAATAGTGTGCAACATCTTTCTACTTCATTCGATGGGTCCTGAAAGTGTGAAAAGGAAAGTGTAATTTTTGAATTGTCCTTCTAACATTCTGTGTTTTTGAAAATCAAAAATCTATCCACATAAGATCATACCCCATAATCTGTAGAGAGTGCAGAGCTGTGTCTTTCTGGGAAATATGCAAATGCATGCTGGAAAATCATTTTTAAGGATTTTGGAAAATATTCCCTGAGACTCCCTGTACTTTGAAAATAACATAATCGGTTGTACAATGCTTTGCACCGTAGTCTGTTCTATAAGTGTACAAAGTGTGGTGGCTTCTATAAAATGACGAAGTGTGTGAAGCTATCTGGAGGAGATAATGAACCGATGCATTTTGTGCCTCTAGGATGCGACAAATCAAACAAAGTGTTATGATAAAAAAAAACTGTAGATAATTAAACATATAGATACTCCCTGAACATTTCTTTTGTGAACTGGGTGGTTTTCAATTAAATAGAAAAAAAAGTTTTTTCGGTTACTTTTTCTGAGCCGGTCCGGGTACAACTTGTTTTTTTTTCAGGAAAGTACATACAAATAACATTTCAATGACAATGCTTGGAAGAATATGTGTATAATCTCCCTAGCTGGTATGATTTGTTTTCTGAAATATGTTAAATGATTGGTCTGTCATGTAAGAGATATTTTTTGTAGAAATATTTTTTCAGAATAATGGTGGACCCAGATTTGTTAGTGTCGATGGTTGCAGTGCAGGCTTTTAAAACTACATGATTGAACACCTAAATTCATTTAATTTGACTGGATAGACTTTTTTTTTGGTATTACCCTAGAAAGTCCACCCACGCACCCACTCTAGTTCTAAAATGGAATTATCTGTCGTAGACAATTATTTCTTATAACACTTCATAAAATTTTTAAATACCTATAAGGTTTTCATTTGCTGTGCTAAATTAAAACATATTGACAATTCAGTGGTTCAGCGTTGAAGAATATGTCATTTGATAAATAGGTAGTTTTCTATTTTTTTTTTAAAAAAGGACATCTGCGAGAACGTCGAATTAAAATTGATTTAATTGATAGTCGAAAATATCAGTATGTCATCATTATTTTCAGAGCACATCCACCAAATAACGACTATTTCCAAGAAAGCACTTAAAATAAATAAATAAAAAAAAAGCAATTCGAAGTATCTCTATAAGCTAAATACCCCTAATGTATTTGCAGCACGATAAGAATCGATAAAAATGTCCTCTCTGCTCTAAAAATGCAGGTGGCATTAAATTTATGTATAAATATGTACATAGAAATAACCACCAAAATGCAGTGGAAAGTTTAGCAATAAAATTTCCTGACAAAATAGCCCCACACCTTCACCGATATCGGTTTATTAGGGTAATTAGTTGGTACACCGGAAGCCACAGCTATTTCGAAGAAGTGTGATATACATGGTGAAAGTCCGCATTCCGTCATTTCCTCTTCCGGTGGATATTATTAGATTGATTTTTTTTTTTTTTTATACTTCTTGATTTGATCACCTTAACTTGAAAATAGTCCTTTAACTGAAGCCAAACTGTGTAAAAATTTTTCTTTTTTTCTTGTGAGGGTGCAACAGAGAAATCAGAATAACCAAAATCAAGTTTTGGATATTTGCCATAACCAAAGGAGAAATCCCATTTGTTGTGAGATTTTTTAGATTATAAAGTGGGAATCTGTTAATTGTTCTCACTTGATTTTATTTAGTTGCTGACAATTTTAGGCGATGAGAATAAAAGGATTGCAGTAAGGCAAATGTAGTTATTTGCATTTACAAAATCTTTGCTGATGATTTGACTTGATTGCATACTAGTACGGTCATATGATGCATCCTTGCTTACAATGTAAAGTTTCAATTAGAGAGTGACAACCACCATTAAGGGGAAGCTGTGGATTAGTGCTTCAAGCGAGCAGCTGAAGTAGAAAAAGTGTTAAGAACAGGAAGATATTGAGCGAAAAATCTGGACTCTTGCCAAAAAACTGAATACGTTGGCATTTGAAAATTGCAAATACACTGATTCTTCCAATAACAAATACATTTTGACCCAAATAAAGGATAAAAAAACAAGTGCATTAATGAAAAGAAGTACTTTCAAACAGCGTTCACTATAAATATAAGTGATGGGGTTGACCGAAAGAATTTGGATACAGCTTTCATTCTTGTCCTGAGTGAAAATTTTATAGTATTATAGTTAAACTAAGGAATGGATATTATACATTGTGTCAATTGTGTCTAAGGACTTATCGGTAAAACATATGACTAGCGCAGATTCGATAAAGGTTAATCTAAAGTTGGGTCCCTTTCTATCTGTTCTATACTTGAAAGCGTCTTAAAATTGATCATAAATAAATTAAGTTGAGTAGGAAGGAACAACCAATGGATATTAAACAAATCCTCCAACTACTTAAGCGTGGGCATAGAAGTTGTCACAAACTTTAAGTCCAAGGATTACTGCAGCTCTCCCTCCGATACGTTCGGTAGATTGAGCTGGAAAGATTGAGACATTGGCAAAGAGGTATGGTACGTCTAAGCTCTACCTCAACAGACATGCAGCTGATCGAAATCCTTCTATTGATGAAATGGTTCGGGCAAACCAAAAATGCAAACGAATTTGCTATCGTTGCGCCATTTTATTTTCCTTATGGTTTGATGGTGTCCACATCACCAAAGGCGACAGGTAATTGTTACCTGTATAAACTGTCGTGCTTAGTACACGGTCTGGGGTATTAGCTAGTGCAACATACGAGATAACCACCTTCATCTCATAATACCGTTGGATATAATCACTAACAATATTGTCCCCCACCTAAATTGACATGAAGTGATGAGCTTGACTCTATCTAATACGTACATCAAGTCAGTAGCCGACCAACTAGAGTATTTCGCTGAATTCCAAATTCAAAATTCGCAGAAAACGAAAAATCTGCAAAAAACTGGATTTGCTTCAGGTTCAAATTAGACGAATTTGCCAAAACTCAGCTCAGTCCCGGAACGAGACAAAAGTTAGAAAATTAGAAGATCTGAATGCTTCCTCAGACAAGCAAAACAAAAAAAAAACTTCTGTTGACCTTCAGTTCTAGTGCAGCTCTAGAGACTACGAAACAAAAATAGACAAATTCTAAGAACGTCAGTAATGAATCGGAGGTACTGACTTGGGACTGGACTCTTTACCTATTCAACTAAAGAGGATAAAAGAGTTTTATTGGCGAAAAGGTACTTGAACCTGAAAACATCTGTTGTACCAATACTCATTTATTACATGGGAATCTCAATCTTGGTGAGATAACATCTGACTCAGAGGTCACTAACTCTCCGTCATCCTTTCTCTTAAGCTTCAGAATATTCCTGGCTTTAGAACCAAAAGGTGACTCTTTTAACCGGTTTTAACGTTCGAATATTCTCCCAGTAGTATATACTGCCTGTGCTCTCTTATCTGTTTAGCTGTAGACTCTGAAATTAGACTACTTTCCTTGCCAACCTTGTTTTTGTCAATACTCTCGCGCCTGGTATCAGAGTTTCACTTTATTGTGTGTGATTAGTCAGTCATTTTGATGTTCAACGAATTGGGACCCAGTACCTTGATTGCTATCCTGTGTGATACCAGTGTTTAAGTTAAAATTATCGAATATCTCAGTGTTAGAGAGCTCTTTATACCCTATCGAGTTGTAACAGAGAAATAAAAACCCAAAAGCGTATATATTTGTGATCAGCAAAAGTTATGTCGATCTAGCCATGTCCATCCGTTCATATGTTACCACTTTATACATATATTGCTTTTTCAAAGGTATTTACGGTGATTGTTAGGTCTTATTGTGAATATCTCATCAAAATCCGTAAACTTCGGCTACAAATTTTGGTCCCACTTTCTGATAAAAAAAAAGTTGTAACAACAGTTTGTGATAATATTGCCTTAAAATCGCGAAAATATTCTCTGTATAGAAACATATAATTGCATCTGTTTCAAAATTTCGCAAAGCCACGCTCGCTTTATTAGGAGTGAGTTAGAAAATGGGAGATAGGGTATCATACGATCAGTTCTAGATGGATTGTAACTTTCCTGTATATTTTTTAATAAGACTTGAACATATATATTGACAAAGGTTTTTCATACATGGCTTCGACTTGGGCAGCTACACAGGATTCGCTGCTTGGTGATCGTGGTTTTCTTCTTGATTTTCGTAAACCATGCAACACACTCATATGTTATGATTAGATCAATCATAGTGCATAACAAGTAAATCATTTCTGCCTTAAGGGCCCAGGTTATATCCAAAGTTGTACCTAATTATTTAACTTCATTTGACCCGATAATGTTAAATTTTAGGTTAACTGTACTTTTTCTAGGACAGTTTTGCTAATTTTGACCGGGAGATCTTATTGATGTACCAATCTGAAATAAGAACGATACTTTGTATAATCTATGAGGGTCGTTTGAAAAGTTGTGAGATTAATAGAGAAACATCGTTTTAATTCCATAAATTTTGTTCAGCTATGCTGTTTAACCCTCTTTAACCCATCCAAACAGTAGTTGCAGTCTTGCTCTGCAAAAAGGGCGTCTACTCGTACAGGTGTAACGGCCTTCTTGTTCGATAAAAATGTCTATCCTCTGAGCCAAACTTTATGTTTGGGAAACATACAAAAATCGCAGGGGGCCAGATCTGGTGAATACGATAGATGGGTCTATCTGTTGACACTGCAATTCTTGATTTTTAGCCATGATCAGCCAGGTTAAACCGCGTTTTTGGTTCAAAATAAGCAAGCACAGCATCCAACGTGCCACCCATACTCTCGCCGTATATTAATCATAATAAGCGGAGTAAATATATAATATCGACTAGCAGCCCCCAACATAGAGTTGGTAAAAGATCACAGACTTTGGTTCAGGTTCAACAATTGTATAAAATATCTGACTATATTAAGTGGCTCAAAACATATCTACCGCAAAAATTCAAACTTATCGATTAGTGCAGTGTACACTCTACCACACCAAGCTGGCAAATAACTACTGTAAAATGCATGCGCTTCTACACGTACATAACAATATTTGTTGAATAGAACTTCATTTCACTACATGAAAACCATAAGAAAACGTTGGCAAAGAACTTCAAATTACACGAATTTAATGCCCCCACCCCCCTATATGCTGGCATTGTACTAAGGTCATGTACTGCGCCGAAACTTAACCCATTTGAATTTTAAACGAAATCTAAACCTTGAGTAGCAATAATATGTATGTCCTTCCTCGTCAATGGCATAGCCAAAAAGAAATCATGAACAATGAATATTGATTTAAGTATTTTGCAAAAAAAGGACTACGTACCTGTCTATAATTTGTGAAGGAGATATTTGCATTCACGCTATCAACAGAGGTCATTAACACAACTCACAGATATACAAAGAAGGACAGTGATTCATATCATGCAACTTTATAATTATCTGTCAGAACCATTACGGTTTGAATTTTAATATGCCGAGCCATATGAATAAGGCAAGTCTTTCCTTCAACTCCAGAAAGAGTGTAGTGTGGGCCATTGACGTCACGAAGGACCTTCAATTTAAAAATTAATTTAGCGATTATCTAAAATTGCCCCATATGCGATTATATCAGAACAATCTCTTTGGTTTATGAAGTTGGAAGTCTAAACAATACATAGCTGTACACAAAGTTGAATTTATGCACATACGAGCTCGTAAACTATCAGCACGGAACATAAATAAATTATTTACGGAAAAGGACGAAGTATTAATACATAAAAACGTGTCGCAATTAAAAAAATGACATTGACATACATAATGACACGCGAATTCCTAAGTGGGCGGGTGGGTAATTTTTTTTTTTTTTTTTTTGCGACGTATGCGAGTAGGTGTCCAGTGCAGGTGGTTTTTTTTTTCTATTTAGTTGATGGTAAGTATACACCTAAACAAATACCATTCAAGTTAGCCTCGTTGTGAATGGTGCTCAATCACGCACCATTTTAAACATTTATTTTCTTAATTATCTGTTTGAGTCAGAACAGGGGATAAATTGCAGTTGTACAAGCCTCTTTCTCTGACTAATAGCGCTTCAAGGACAATGCTGAAATTTGTCATATTTTACGATTTCTCCGTTGTTAGCAGATAACTAGTAATTAGAGAACTATTCTCATTTGTTGATATTTCCATGTACTGAGTAATGATTCATGCATGAAGTTATGGTAGCTAGATATGACAATTAGCAAATTTTCAAGAATTCTGACAATCAACCCTCAAGATAAGACAGTTGACAGTTCGAATGACAGTTGACATCGGCCACGTCTACTGAACATCTTCCATTTTTGTATTAGAAATCAATACTTTGCAGTATTTTTTCCCTTGAGGTTTTAGTCATGGAGATATTCTCTCTAGTCATTATGGATTTTAATATTTTGATTACGATTTGCTTTGTTTAAAATTTCATACAGCTTATGGCAAATGATTATCAAGGAGTCAATAATACAGCTTCGATGATCTAATATGGTTGAATGAACAAATGAAAGTTATTTTTAAATCATTTGCATCCAAACCAACTAGTGGGTTGGGGTCACAATCCCGAAAACCGAAATCCCGAAGACTCAATATCCCAAAAATATAAAATCCCTAAAACGAAATCCCAAAAAATTATAAAAAATAAAAAATATGAGCAAATGCTTATTGTCTGGCAGGCGCCTGTGACGTACTGTGGTGACGCGCTTCGTGGACAAAAGGATTTCGCACTATGGGACATTTCTCAGGCGCCGCTGCGTGACATGTAACCAAACACCAAAATCAATATGTTCAATAAATTTTGGATTTTAGGTTTTCGGGATTTCGGATTACGGGATGTTGGGGATATTGGGCTTTCAGGATTACGTTTTTCGGGATTCTGTTCGACTCCACAAACTAGTAAGTGATTGAAGTAACGGACTAGTCAATGATTTATTTGCTCATGTTTTAAACACAGAACTACGCATGATGCAAATGTATCTGTAATTCATCTTGTTTTCAAAAAAAAGGTAATCCAAGTAGCTTCGTGTACAAACGGCCTTAGAAACGGCCTTTTTATCCAGCCCATTTCTGTCCAGAAATATTAGTCTCTCTTATCTATCAGGTAAGCTCTCAGACTGTTTAATTTATTACGAATCAGTGCCTTACCGTTTTCTAGAAGAAAACTTCATTAAAGAATCTGCAAGAGTACAGTCGCTTTTAAGGTTATTTCTTGAGTTTGGAATACTAAATTAGAAAGTTCGTTAGCATTTATAACCTTAAGCTTATGCAATCCAAATCTTGGATTGCATCAGTTTTAAAAATCTTAACTTTGTTGATTTCCTTCTTTGCTGTAGAAGCACATCTCGGATGCAGTTTCTTTATATCCCACAGAAGAGTTTTGGCCCTAATATCCACGTCGATGTGGCCTAACGGTATGATGATAATGATCTTATTAATATCGAGCCAATTACTTACATGGTTTTATGAGATAATTTCAATTTCTTACTTGCTATGATTTCTGTTATGGTTAAGTTGATCACACTTTGCGGTCTAAAACTAAATACAAATTTCCTGAAGCGAGTTAAGCTGGTTTTAAGAACAAACGAGTCTCTCTAAAAAAAATGATTTGCCCGATCCACAAAAACTATGGACGTACGAATCCAGATGTATGATTCCATTATTCGGAGAAAGGGGAACAACATACGAGTATTGGAATATGTTGGGATGCTAATTTGTTAGCATCTCTGATTTATCAAAAATTTATTGATCTTTTCATTTTAGGTCAATACAAACACTTTCTGTTTCATATCTGCCTGTCCCTTTCATTTTTCACATACTTCTAGTTCAAAAACCATCAACCATATTTCAATGAAATTTGGTTTCTAGATCTAATCTAGTATACAGATAACCCCACTCAAAAAAAACTTAGGGGGTTGAGTGCTAAAAGTAATTAAATATTATAAATGTCAAACAACTAATTGTCCCATTCCTAGATCAACAAGAATCACGTTTCTTAGCTTGACCTTGTGTTCAGATATATTTGTTTGAAAATCATCAACATTGAAAAAAAGTGGTGTCTCAAAAATCTCCAAAATCTTCAAAAATTGTCCTTAAATGCCGGGTAACTTAAGAACCACTTAACACGTCCTCCATCCAGTGAGCGAAATATGTCCCGAAAAACCCAACAATCGATATTCTTCATACGTCCGTGAGCCATAGGTGTTTCACAGGCCTCATACAAGTTCTAGTAGAAAAACTTTTTTTGCTGTGAAGCACATGTGGCTCACAAGTAAGCTACAATTTATAAGAAAGTCCCCGAACGCCCGAACGCCCGTGAGTCAAATACGTTCAAGGGAAATAAAAGCTTACACCTATAGGGCAAGTATTGATTTAGTGAAAATTGTTGATCTCCAGACTTTGATCAATT